>CM022948.1:58744951-59344951 GCA_012931725.1 Litsea cubeba
GGAAATCTTTAATGTTTAATCAAACTATTAGTGCATTCCGACAAATGGTCTTTCATTAGTGAAGTGCTTTGGAAGCCCAAAAGATGCAATTCATTCTCAACAAGATTCATCATTTAGTATCTCAATCCCGGGTCTCTTTTTAGCATATTAGTAGACCACTAACGGCATGGCGGGTTGTTTAGCTAAGCAAGGGGTTGATCGTTTGTGTAATCCGTGCTAATATCATGTAGCTATGGGTGGTGTTCGGTTTACATCTCTTAGACCACTATATTAAAATCAGGTGTCTTATGGTTGGTTGTAATCTTTCTTCTTTTTAACAAATTTCTATTGTTACTGATAAAAAAACAAAAAAAGGTACATGTTGGGTCTGCCTTTAGTGATTCCGACCATTTTGTGGTGGTCACTACTGTGGAGGAAGAAATAGATCACAAATGATTAATCCCACCTGTGCAATTGTGCCCTCAGAAACTGTTGGGCACTCATGTTAGTTGTATGTAGCAAGCTTACCAAACAAATACCTTTTTTGATATAGAAGATATCATGAATGACCTATTCTGTTATAAAACTCATCATATGGACCTCTTATATAAATAGAAAGTGGTCAAATGAGTAAGCCCTTTCTCTCAATTGAGCATGCTATGTCACCTTGACAAGAGCCTGATTAAAGTTTTAGGCTTTTAGCTACCTTAGAAAAAAAAAAAAAATACAACCGGTGCGGCCATTCGGAAAAGAATACAACTATTATCATGGCAAGAAATTAAGTTGCTAAGGATTATAGTAGTTGAATTCTTTCTTTTAAAGCTCTCTCTCTCTCTCTCTCTCTCTCTCTCTCTCTCTCTCTCTCTCTCTCTTCCTCTCTCTCTCTCTCTCTCTCTCTCCTCTCTCTCTCTCTCTCCTCTCTCTCTCTCTCTCTCTCTCTCTCTCTCTCTCTCTCTCTCCATTGTCATGTATATTGATATCTCAAGATCCTTTCTAACTAGTGGTTTGATAGGCTATCCCGATTGAAGCGTTCACCACATGAAAGGCCATAAGGAGTTTGTGCAGATCGATCACAATGATTTCTTTCCCTATCTTCTTGTTACCATCGGCTCTGGTGTTAGTATAATTAAGGTTTGTACTCAGTGCAACTTCTCCCTTTTCTACAAGCTATATGTGTGGGGCCAC
Organism: Litsea cubeba; assembly: GCA_012931725.1. Classification (NCBI taxonomy): domain Eukaryota; kingdom Viridiplantae; phylum Streptophyta; class Magnoliopsida; order Laurales; family Lauraceae; genus Litsea; species Litsea cubeba. Next base: position 58,746,116 of record CM022948.1, read on the forward strand.
TTATGGTGATTTAGAGTTAGAGCATTTATAACTTCATATGAAATTCCCACCTGTACCATTGCTATTTGCTGGTTATTACTTAACAATTGTTTTCTCTTGATCAAGCATAAATTCTACCTGTATCTAATATGCCATCCATATTGTGCTGGTTTTAGGTGGATGGAGATGGGAGCTATCAGCGGGTTACAGGGTCAAGTATTGGAGGTCGTACTTATTTGGGTTTGGCTTGGCTTTTAACAAAGCACAAGAGGTTGTTTTAAGTTTTAACCTTTTAGATATTTTAGAATGTTGTTCATCCTCTAGTTTGAATCTAAGTCTTTTATTTATTAGTTAGAAGACTCACATCCATTTATCATTTTAGTTTTGATGAGTTGCTAGAGTTGAGCAAACGAGGAGATAATAGAAATATAGACATGCTAGTTGGAGATATCTATGGTGGTGACTACTCAAAGGTGTGAACAGTGTTTTTTTTTTTTCTTTTTTGTTATAACCATTGTTGATAAGAAGTTAACTATAATGTTGCTTTTATCTGGAAGCTAATTACCATTTTGGAGTGAAGAGTGCGACGATAAATTTGCTGATAATTGGGTTTTATTTTTTTTAATGTGTACGTACTACGTACCTAATTTGCATTTTTTTCAACATAATTTTTATTTGAAGCTAAACCTCCACAATCACCATAGCTAAGGATCTTAATAACCTCATCTTTGATGGGATGGGTAGCCCGACCCCGTAGGGATTGGGAGCTTATTAAGAAATGAAGAGAGCTTTTGAAGGGCGTTGGATGTGAAAGAAGATGGAATCCAGGTACCTAGAGAAAGTTTGATCCTTTTCCTTGAAATATTCTTTAGTCTGCTCATTGTTGAGTGCGACTTGAAAAACATCACCAGTTGAACCATGTCATTGAGAGTAGGAGGCTTGTTTTGTGAGCATGGTTCAAAATCTCAGTCGATACCGGCTCATATCAGCCAATATGAACTGATACGCCCATTACCGTGATGATAAATTGCATCTTATCGGTCTGCAATCATAATAGAAATATCACCAAACTATTGGCTGATATCGGCCATTATCGTCAAACTATCGGCCTGGACCGATATATCAGCCAATATTTTGAAAATATCAGCCTACGTCATATTTTTGTTTAAAACCCTCTTTTCACGCTCTTCTCTTTTATTTCTTCCTTTCCAAGCTTCTCCAACTACTCTTTTCACTAAATCTCGATTTGAGTGGATTTTTTCACAGCAAAACCAAACAACTTAAGCAAGATCTTATAGGTAAGCATTTTGAGGTTATTTTTGAAAATTTTCAAGATTATTTCTCAAAAAAGCTTAGAAATTATTGAAACATGTTATGATTTAGGGGATCGATGAAAGAAACTATTTTAATATATATACTCGTAAATCTAATTAATTATGAACAAATGTTAAGCAGTATCAGATGAGATAATGATACAATATATTATGACTAAGGGGGACCGATGTTTTTCTTTATATTGTGTATTAATTAAAGAAGACATTGTTTTAGCATTTTCCAATATACCGAATCTTTTGATATTTTTCAATTTTTTTGGGGGTTGAAAAAAATTCACGCCACGATGAACCGTGATGATCGCAAATTGTGATGTGACGCCACGTCGTATTGTTTTCATGGTCAACCCTGATGACGAGCATGATTTTAATCCATGATTATGAATGTTAAGATATATGTGTGGTCTATGTTAGAAAAGTTTAGTGGGGATCTCTAGGATAATATCAGCATTAATGACCTTGTTTTTAATTGGGAGGCATGTATGCTTTTCGGATTGTCCTAGGAGAAAGGGTGGTTTCTTGGGGAACCCCTTCTATGGGGGTTTTAAAGTTAATATGATGGTTGCAACTAGAGGAAAGCTAGGTCCAGTGAGATTGGAGGAATTTTACATAATGATGTGGGGAGGTCTTGTTTATCTCCCCTAAAGTTGTAGGGATCAAGGACTCTAATTAAGCTAAGGTGTTGCTATCTTAGAGGCTTGGGGGATTTCTTCTCGCTCTTTTCATGGTTGTTTGATCGTGGAAAGTGGCTCACTCAATCCAGTCTCGTCAGTGAATCATAATGGGGCCAAGCCTTGGGAACTTCAGTTTTGTTTCATTGAGATAAAGGCTGTGTTTTCTCATTTTTTTGGTGGAGTTTAGACTTGTGCTTAGATCAGCCAATGGAGGTAGATGTTTCAGCTAAGCAGGGGGTTGTTAGGTCTTCCCCTTGTGAGGTTTCTATCATGTAATTTTTTGTAAGGTATAAGTCTCTTATTCCCAACGTGCCCTTGTATTTGTTGTAAATGATTGTGTTTAATTAATAAATATTTGCCATTGCTTCTTAAGAAAAGGTAGAATGGTGTTTAGTTTTGTCTTTTTTATCATGATCTTTGATGGATCTTTGGTTTAAAATTTTCTCTGTTTGGCTTTTTCATGGAAACTGTTAATTATTAAAAAGAGATATTTGTGCTTTCTTTTGCAAGCCTGTGTCTGTCATTTTTAAGGTTCCTATTATAGCTTTCATTAGCTTAGTGATAGAAGGAATTACAAGAGAGGCACTGCTTGTAGATCTTATGTAGTTCTCTTTCAATGGATTAAATCTCCCCTTTTTTTACATTAAAAAGAAGTAAAAAGAAGGGGACTCCATAGTTACATGCTAACAATTACATTAATGAATTCTCTTTCAAATTAATGTCTGATAATATGGATTTGCTATTGTTTCTCACATTTTTCTTGGTTTTGTAATAGCTATTTTATCCATTCACTGAAAGAATAGTGTAAAGAAAGAATTATTAGCTTAAAATACCATTCATGTCAATGAACATACATGTTTCAGAATTCGGGTTCTGGATTAATTCAAAATGATGTTTTGGCTCTTGCCTTTCATATCAGAATGACAGACTCCCCCAATTTGTCAATTGTTTCAGATTGGTCTTTCATCATCCACTATTGCTTCTAGTTTTGGAAAGGTAACTTATGAATGCAAGGAGCCCTCAGATTACAACCCTGAAGATCTTTCTCTGTCTCTCTTGCGAATGATTTCATATAATATTTCCCAGGTTAGTTTCTTAGAGCTTACTTCTAATCAGTGCAATATATTGACTACCTTTCTTATGAGCAAAAGAAATGTTACAGAAAGAAAATAACCATTATTAAAGTCTCATCCTGTCTATCTGGTCTGGGCTTCATCTTTAAGATTGTTAATCCTGCATGCCTTTTCAAGGGGTGAGTTAAAAAATAATTTAAAAATATAGTAAGTAAACATCTCCCAACTCGTTTGCTTGTCGAAATAATTGTCACAAGCCTTGTTCTCGGACATCTGCATTTTAGGCTTTTCTCTAAAGATATTAAAAATTGTTGAAAAATTAAAGAAATATTTATTAAAAATGCTTAAACATATATATATATTAAAAATTGGAGATATGTTGGTTTAAAGTATCAAACAATGAACTTCTCAAAGATGTTACACTTTTGTGAGGTGTGCTAACTCCTAATCCACTTGTCCATCTGTGTGCTTGACAGCAGTCCAGCACAGCCTGGCATGTCATGCGTCAGATGCAAGATATCACTAGGATGGCTCTATTGTGTAACCTGGCCCTAACATAAGGATTTTACATGAGGGCATAACTGTATATAATGTTCCTTTTATATGAAACGAGCGCAGAGCTTGGGGTTTAATTCATTTTTTGTAATTTAGGAGTTGAGGATTATATGGTTCCATCATTCATTTTTTGTAATGAAGGAGTTGAGGAATAATGTGGTTCCCAAGATGTGCAAATATCCTCAAGACTTGATTAAATATGTCAAATTGGCGCCCCCGGCTTGGCGATTCAGGACTGTTGATCTTATTTTGAAATGGGTAGAACTCTGAGATGTTTGAAAAACTGTTGTAAGAAAGGGTGGTGTCTCGAAGCAAATCTTTGAGAAATGTCAAAAACACATAGTTGGGATGAAAAGGAATACCTTTGGTATAGACATTTCGAATGAGGATTCCTTGTTCATGTAAAGTTGAAACTCTCTCCATTTCAGATGGAATGTAACTAAATGAAACAACTGCAATTACCCCTCCACGCTTTGGCTTTCCATATCCAAGCCACATGCTGAGTGACAAACTCACGATCACAGAAAAGAGTTTGAATACTTGAGAATATATTAAGTTTGTGTGTCTTTCTATGGAGATTGTCCATCAATATATAGGTATTTACACGCCTTTAATCAAGGCTCTAAGAAAGGAAAACAATCTAATTATATTAATCATTAACCTAAGTTAGGAAAACAACTAATTACAACAAGTGCTATTCTAAGTTAGGAAGGCTAAAGCTGTCTCAATATTGACCCAAATCAATTCCACGTGAGATATAGCATTTGACTACTGATGGCTTTGGGCCTTGGGCCTGTTTAACACCCCCCTCAAATTGATGCGGGAGAATCAACAAGCATCAATTTGTCAACCAAGAACTGATGGCATGGTCGTGGAAGACCTTTGGTGAGAATATCAGCAATTTGAAGCTCAGTGGAGACATGCGGAAGGCTGATGACATCACGTTTAAACTCATCACGTATGAAGTGACAATCAACCTCGATGTGTTTAGTGCGTTCATGAAAAATCGGATTTTCAGTAATCCGAATTGCACTTGTATTATCTGCATAGAGGGGGTAGCACCTTTTGCTGGAAATCCGATGTCAGAGAGCAGACCCCGGAGCCAAAGAATTTTGTAGCATGCAGTAGACATGGCTCGATACTCGGCCTCGGTAGAGGACTTGGAAACTTTTTCATGTTTCTTGCATTTCCAAGAAATGAGACTATCATCCAAAAACATGCACCATCTTGTCGTCGATCTGTGAGTATCTGGACAACCAGCCCAATCAGCATCTGAATAAGCTTTGAGAGATAGAGGATTGTTGGATGGAAACAAACAACCACGAGTCAGTGTGCGGATAAGGTACCGAATGATGCGGCGAACAGCAACCAGATGAAGGTGACGAGGAGCAGTCATGAACTGACTCATTAGGTTGACCGCATAAGAGATATCAGGACGAGTGATCGTGAGGTAGATCAAGCTGCCAACTAATTGGCGATAGGCAGTAGGATTGGAAAGAAGATCGCCCTCATCGCGACTGAGTTTGACATTCAGTTCGACCGGCGTATCTACAGGAGCTGAAGCAGTAAGACCAGCCAAGGCAATGAGATCAACAGTGTATTTGTATTGATTGAGAACTATACTCTAAGTCGATTGATGAACTTCAAGACCGAGAAAATAGTGTAGTGGGCCGAGATCCTTCATGTGAAATGTCTCACGAAGAGACGCTTGGAGCTCCTGAATCATTTTGGCATTAGGACCAGTAATGACGATGTCATCAACATAGACAAGTAGTACAGTGATCCTGGATGGAGCATGATGTAAAAACATAGAAGGATCATACGGGCTTGGATGAAAATCCAAGCGGAGAAGAGTAGCTTGAAATTTCTCAAACCATGTGCGAGGAGCTTGTTTCAGACTATAGAGGGAGCGATGAAGTTTGGCAACCATACCCTTCCCGGATGAGCATCCCTGAGGCAGTCGCATATAAACATCTTCTTTGAGATCACCATGTAGAAACGCATTTTTGACATCCATTTGATAGAGAGGCCAAGACTGAGATGCAGCAACAGCAAGAATAGTGCGTACGGTGGTCATCTTGGCAACCGGAGCAAAAGTTTCATCATAATCAATGCCATATTCCTGCCGATTTCCAAGAGCGACAAGACGCGCCTTATACCGATCTAACGTGCCATCAGATTTTAACTTGAGAGAAAAAACCCATTTACAGCCAATGGGTTTTACATCACAGGAGATGGGACAATATCCCACGTATGATTTTGCTCTAACACATCCAATTCATCTTGCATAGCCTTGTTCCAACATGGGTCCTGCACAGCCTGAGAATAGGATTGAGGAATGGAAGAGGAAGACATGGCCATTAAGGAAGTATGTGAGAACCCATAACGGGCTGGTGGTACCGAAATACGAGTGGAGCGACGCAGTGAAGGATGTTCAGAGGGATCAAGTGCCAGAGTTGGACTAGATGCTGGAGGAGGATCAGGAGGGGGATCCTTGGTAGGTGCTGCGCTGTTCCGTCTGTGATACACAAATTTAGGATTAAATCGAACAACTGATGGGTTGTCAGAAAAACCAGGTAAAGACACGAAAGATGAGTCAGGAGGATCCATGTGTTTTTGAAAAAAATACTGTTGTTCAAAGAAAACGACATTCCTAGAGGTACGTAAACGACGAATGTGAGGATCATAACAAAGAAACCCCTTCTGGAAGGGTGCATAACCTAAAAACACACACTGAGCTGATTGTGCCGTTAGTTTTGTCCTCTCAAAAGGAGGCAAGTGCACGAAACAAATGGAGCAAAAAACATGAAGATCATCATAGGATGGAGAGGTCTTGTACAATCGGTAATATGGGCTTTGATTCTCAATGGAGGTTGATGGCATCCGATTGATAAGATGAGCTGCCGTAGCCAGTGCCTCAACCCAAAAAGGGGTAGGAACCGATGATTCAAGAAGAAGGGAACGAGTGACATCAAGGAGATGTCTATTTTTCCTTTCAGCGATTCCATTCTGCTGGGGAGTATAAGGACAAGTTCTTTGAGAAATAATACCTTTTTTTTGCAAAAGCCGTTGAAAATCTGAGGATACATATTCTCCGCCTGAATCAGAACGCAAGATTTTAATGCAGGTGGAAAATTGATTCTCAATATAAGCTAAAAAGATTTTAAAAAATATTAAAACCATCAGATTTTGAATGCAGAAAGTAGACCCATGTGAACCGACTGAAATCATCAATAAAAGTCATAAAATATTTGTAGTGAGCGTGGGAAAGAGTTGGAGCAATTCCCCATACATCACTATGAACTAAATCAAAACACTGAGAGGTGTGTGAAGTGGAATGAGGAAACTGAAGAGTTTTGCTCTTTCCCATTTTACAAGTAGCACAATCAAAAGGCACACAAGAAAATAAACCAATAGATTTATTTAATAAACCAAAATTTAACATAAGAGACAAAGCCTTGGAATTAGGATGTCCAAGTCTATTATGCCATAACCGGCAATTATCTCTAAGAGGAAAACAAAACACATTATTGTCAAATTGATTCCTAGAAAAGATAGAAAAATCCAGCGGAAACAAGCGTCCACACTTAGGCCCCCTCACGATCTCCTTCCCAGACATCTGGTCCTGCACAACACAACCAGAAGAAGAAAAAAGATGTTACAATTATTTTTCAACAAGTTGCCCGACGGACAATAGGTTGGAAGTTAAATTAGGACAAAGGTAAACATTTCTCAATGGGATGGGACCATGGATATCTCCGATAGCAGTAATGGGAACATGTCCGCCGTCAGCAGTTTGAATTTGAAGATGGCCATTGTAACTTGTCATATTGGAGAGAGGGGTGTGGGAATACGTCATATGATTAGACGCCCCGGAATCAAGGAACCAAGTAGAAGATGAAGGTGGCTTACCTGAGAGACCAAAGGCAGAGAAGGCATTGATAATCATTTGTTGAACCAATTCAGAAGTGAGAGATGATGAGGGCCCAGGCTGTGGGGGTGCTGATGTAAGAACAGGCATAACCGAGGAAGCTACATAAGCATGCTGAGTCTGAGACTGTGGATTATGATACTGCAGAGCCGGATACTGTGAAGTTTGATAATGTGTCGACGGACGTGGTGGACGGCGGCGACCTTTAGAGATGATATTGCCTGACCGTTTACAGTAACTGCAGACTTTCTGTTTGCATTGAGATGCAAGATGCCCAAATTTCTGACAACTGTAGCATTGGGTTTTGCTCAAGTCTCGAGGCGGAGGCGGAGAAGTTTTATTAGCCGAGAACGCGACTGAATAGGTTTCAGTCGTTTGTTGAGCAATATGAGCCGAGGTCATAAGGCGCTGTTCTTCGCGTAAGAGTTCATTCAAGCAGACATCCAATGAAGGTAAGGGTGTCCGATTCATTAGGGCAGATCGGAGACTTTCATATTCATTCCGCAGTTTCATCAAAAATTGATCTCACTGACTAGAGGCCTGAAGGTCTTGGATTACTGTCAACACATTGTCAGCCACATCCGCATACTTAATACTATCATATTCCGACCACAGTGTACGGAATCCTGAATAGTAGTCTTGTACAGACAAGGTCCCTTGTGTATATTCAACAATTGCACATTCAAGATGGAATTGTCGCGCAGAGTTATCTTGATGGTAAACTTTCTTCAAATACCCCCACATGGCCTTAGAAGTGGAGTAAGGCTTGAGATTCATTATTAGATGAGGCTCAACGGATCCCAGAATCCAGGATTTGATTTTGGCATCTTTAGTATGCCAAGAGGAGATCTTCTTCTCATCCTCAATGGGTTTAGGGTCCGTGCCAGAAACAAATCCCCACAATTCCTTAGCTTCTAGGTAGATTTGAAATTGGAAGGACCAGGCAGGGTAATTCTTTCCCGTAAATTTAATCAATGTGACCTCAGATTTTTCCATTGCAACTGAAATTGGAAACAAATCGATTTGGAACGGAAAAAGAACTAGCCACATACAAGAGAAACTATGTAGGATGTCTTCCCTGTGTGTAGGAACCACAATTCAACCAGGCAGAGAGAGACAACAAAAAAAACAGCAATAATATGTTCCAAAAACAGCCCAGACGAACTGGACAGTGGCTGTATTTCCACTACGTGGGCCCCACTTAAGGATCTAGCCCCAGATCAGACAACAGATCTATGATATCCCTCTATTCTGGCTTCTACTGAACCAAGTTTGAACTGATTCTACTGAATATCCAAGATTCTGGACAGTCTTGATGAAAACAATATAAATTTATGAAAAATCTTGAGAATGAGTAAAACACCAACCTGGAGTCTCTGAAAAATTCTGGAAAAATCACTAATATTCTTAGAAATATGAGGCGACCATGAAAGGGTGATTTTTGAAGTTGATCTGGTCGATCAAGGGTGGGCCACCAACAGGATGTCGTTGGCGCAGGAAGAAGGTGTCGCTGGCACTGTGTCGCTGGAAATTTTTGAAAATAGATCCTGGATCTATTTGTTGCACGAGAGAGACTTATTCTCTCTATCCCTATTCCCTTAAAGCTTTTGGAAGATGTCTAAGATCAAGACTGCAAACCTCGCTCTGATACCATGACAAACTCACGATCACAGAAAAGAGTTTGAATACTCTTGAGAATGTATTAAATTGTGTGTCTTTCTATGGAGATTGTCCATCAATATATAGGTATTTACATGCCTTTAATCAAGGCTCTAAGAAAGGAAAACAATCTAATTATATCAATCATTAACCTAAGTTAGGAAAACAACTAATTACAACAAGTGCTATTCTAAGTTAGGAAGGCTAAAGCTGTCTCAATATTGACCCAAATCATTCCACGTGAGATATAGCATTTGACTACTGATGGGCTTTGGGCCTTGGGCCTGTTTAACACTGAGTGTTGTTGCTCTTGTACATAGTATTAAATGATAGGAAGTTGATCTTATCAATTGCGTAGATTTGATTATTGCATGTAGGTCATTTGATTAAATGAAAAGAAACACATTGAAAGTATGTGCATATGAGAATGAGGGTGGGAGTTTCCAAGTCAATGTATTATAAGTGAGCTGCAATGGGAAATTTGTTCATGGTTCAGTTTCAGGTTTTAAAATTGAAAAAATGTACTGATGCATCTGGGCTCAATTCATACAAAAGAACACTGAGAACTAGCACTACCAATGAGCGAGTCTATATGATGGGTCCAAGAAAGAACACAAAGCCATATCTGGGATTTATATGCATCCACGTGAGGATGTGTATTTTTTTTTTTTTTTCTTACAAAAACTGGAACTCGTGCACTCATCTCCTATGGGAGGCAGTCGGTGTCCCTAACGACCTCAGGATGTGCAAGAGTGCAATTTGTATAAATTGTTTCCTTTTTGTTTTGCCTTCCCAGTTTCTGTTGCCTTGTTTGAGTAGGAGTTTTACTTCATTAAGGTTTTTAAGCATCCACATCAGGATAGACTTGATTAAAATCTTATGAAAAAAGTTATAAATATTAGGCTTGAATTACTTTTCTAAGAAACTTACCTTTTTTTTCTCTTACAGTTTACTTCTTGAATCTTACTATGTTAAATATTCCGATTCATTCGATAAAAAATTTCATACTTTTGTGCAAAACCATAACCTTTATTTTTTTTTTTGTATTTTTTATTTTAATTTGTAGGCCTTCCAGGCCCAAATAATATATTCTTTTCCTTATATAATGCACTCAGAAAAGGCTTAATCAGTCTTGGTTTTAAGTGAAGGTAGAAGTCACAGTCCCTAGAAAGTCATCTCTCCTCCACAGGAGAAACCATATTCAAGCTCTTGTCAGAGACTCCCTTATCCAAGAAATTTTTTTTTTTATCAGGTGGAAATTGAAACTTAGTATCAATGAAATATAATGTATTTGCTGATAGAAAAAAAGATAATGTACCATTGAATTGAATTGTGTGCGTGTAAAGCTTCATAGTCTTATGACTTTGTGATTTACAATTTTTAATTAAGCATTTTAACTGTCTAATGATTTAGTGATTCTGATTTGGTTTCAGAACATTGGTTTTGAAGTTACTTTCTGGTATTCATATTTCTGAAACATTTCATATGGCCAGGATTAGCATATCTTGGTTGGCAATGCTTAGTAGGATCATTTCAATAAGAAACATGGCTCTCTCCATTTATGCATGAAATCTAATGAAAAGAAGGGGAGCCCATATTATAATTTTTTTAGAAAAATTTGATGATCATTGAAGGTTTGGGAATGAGCCCTGAATCTCATGGGTGCAAATTTTCAGCTATACAGCCTATACTGAATGGTTTTCTTGAAATTTCTACCTATTCTCTCTTATTTATTCATTCATGAGATTTTGTATAATTTCAGTCCCTACAGTATACAGATTATGTACTGTGTAATGCATACACTTGTAATTTTTGAGGCCTAGAACGAAATATGCTAACATATCGGGGGAAAAAAAATCCAACGACTCTAGTTTATTTGTTGTATGCTAGATCTCTCACTCGACTGCACGTGACTATGGGATCAAGAGGATCGTTTTTGGCGGATTTTTCATCTGTGGTCATGCTTACACCATGGACATGATTTCCGATGCAATTGATTACTGGTAATTATCATGATATTTAGTGCAACTTTGTCAAGCTTTTATGGCATTGATGCTGTTATTTTCCTTTTATGTATACTGTACTTATAATTGAGAGGTGTTTACATGGTTATTTCTAGACATCTGACAAACTTATATAGGAAATTAGTAAGAATAGAAAAGGAAAAAATGAAGAGAAGGAGGAGAAATGTCAGAGGGAGAAGTGTATGGTTGTCCTTAACTATGGCTGGAAGACCTCCCCTGTATTTATATGAATATGCTTTTCCGAATTTACGGAAGAAAAACCCCTGTATTTTATAATGTTGACATGACAGCGCCACTGTGCCAGGAACTTGTATGTAAATATTGAAAAGTTCTGTCTTACTACATGGTTGACACCCAGGCCTAGCTAAGATTGTCTGAATTATTTCCTTTATTTTGATTCCTTAAATCATTTCTAATTTCTTCCAGCATATACTTCAACTTAACGTATGGTCTGATTTTTAGGTCAAAGGGTCAGGTTCAAGCAATGTTTTTGCGCCATGAGGGATTTCTTGGAGCTTTGGGTGCATTCATGAGCTATGAGAAACATGGTCTTGATGACTTGATGGGACACCACTTGGTGGAACGATATCTGATGTGTGCTCCTTACATGGAAGGAATGAATCATGGTCCGCCACTTGGGCATCCGAATGAAAACGTAAGTCTATGGTAGAAAATTGTTGGCTCCCATCTGACACCTGGTTGAGTCATATATGATAGTGGTTGATTTTGGATCAGGCCATGGTAGCCTTGTTTGTAATTCCCTGAAATTTGAACCAGGTTCTAATCAGTAAAATAAGTGGGTCAGTAGCTATGCTTAGCTGTATCTCAATATAATATGTTGGCAAGCCTCAGTTCATATCCTTTTCTTTCCTTCTTCTTTTGATCAGTAGTTCATATCCATTCCATATGCTTATATTAATCGAGCCTGAAATTCAGGCCAAGGCGGCTAGGCCGAATCCACAGGCCTAGCTAACAGGCAGCTAGGCCAAATTAGCAATCCTGGCCCCAGATGGGCTCTGTCAAAAGCCTCACTAGCATAATAACCCATGCTGAGCACGGATATGGCCATTATTGTAATTTAAATATTCATGCATTAAGAAAATTCGTAGATTTTAGAAAGAAAACAAAGGAATAAGAAGGTTATGAGAGTACTTGGGGGGTGGTTATGAGTGGTTTTGATAGTGAGATAAAAGTGGATAGTTGCATGAGTGGAGAGAGAAGATTTAAAACATAATAACTTATTGTCAAAATCCCAACCGACAGTCAAAATTAAAGCCAAAACCTTCCTCTTTAATATAATATAATGGGAATTGGTCTATTTTCCACCCGTGCTGATTGGCTTTCTAGCAAGCCCATTTCTTTCATTTTCTGCAGTATTCTGATTGTTTTTATCTATTAAAAAGTTAAAAATGTGTTCATTACTTGATAGTTCAGTTTCACAATAAAGCTAAACTTGAATCATATACTGTTAAATGTTCTTTCCCTCTCTGCACGACAGAACCTTTAAATGTTCTGATCATCTTTAAATGTTCCCTTGATGTTCTGATCATCTTTTATTGTTCCCTTGTAGCCATAACATGATCTGATTTTCAGTCTCTTTTTGATTTGTAATTGATTTGCTCGCAATTGCTGTTACTTGGAGATCCTGTAGTTGCTTATATGGCTTCTTCTTATTCTGTTTTTTTAACTGATGTGGTAGGCTCTAGTGAGTGAAGGTGGAACTGATGATAATGCTAAAGGAAGGGGCGATGGCTTTGCTCATGCATTCTCTGCTTACTTGGGAAGGTGTTCATCTCCACATGTTTTGCAGGAAAAACTGATTTTATATTTTATTTTTCCTATTAGACTGTTTATGTCTATATACTATCTATTTATTAGTCAATCTATGTCCATTCAAGAAAAGGTAAATTGTGGAAGCCCTGCACATGTACAGCACGAGTTGCAATGTTGAATAGATAGTTAAATGATACCGTGGTTACTTGTCTGATAAAAGGCCATCAGATGTTTCGGCACACTTCCGGCCATCCACACCACAACCATAATATTATATCTATGACCTAATATTAATCTCTCTCTCTATATGTATATATGTATATATATACATGTATATATTTATATACATACATACATACATATAGGGTAATATTCAGGTGGGAATTGTTTTCACATATTATGTGAGAACTTTTTTGTGGGGCCCAATTGTGGGCCCCATTTTGGGATGGGACCAGGGGGGATGGAAAGATCTATGTGAGACCACCTCAAGTATCAAGTTTGACCCCAAACCCATGCCCCTAACCCCTTCATCGGTGGCCCACAAGTTTAAGGGCTTCATATTAAAAAAAAAAAAGATTCAACCCTCGATCCAACGGTTCAGTCCATTCGGATGTGTGCCAATTCTTCGGATTAGTGACCATCAGGGGGTTCCTTGTTGGTTGCTAGGTTTGGATGGGTTGCTAGGTTTGGATGGGTTGCTAGTTGGGCCCCGCAAAAAAGTTCTCATATAATAGGTGAGAACTAGTTCTCACTTGAATATTTCCCATATATATGTATATATGTATGTATATCCCCTGCAACCCCTGAAGTTAGAAAACTCTAAACCCAAGCATAAATACTCAATCGCTTAATCCTTAGATCTCATCCCTAAAATGATAGCCCAAACCAAAAACCTAAATCCTTAAAATAAAAAATTGAAATCCGAGTACCTAAATTTCCAAATCCCTTAATGCCCCAATCATAAACCCGAATCCTTAAAACCCTAAACCCGTTCCTAAGCTTTAAATCCTGGATATCAGTAAATCCCAGATCCTTAACAGTTTACATTTGCAACATTGGATTAATCAATTAATATCAATTTTTTAAGATTGATTTATCCCTGATTTCTGGATCAACTAATATCAATTGATTTTATTCTTTATCAATCATCAATTTTCACCAATATATATTGAAGTGGCTTCTAAATTTTCTATGTTGCTATGTTGTTGTCTCTATTGCACAGAATGTCATCATCCAACAACAATAGTTGTGAATGGGCTCCAAAATGTCCACGTTGTAATCGGGACATGATATCATTTACGCAGTCCAACCCCAATAAAAAATTTTGGAGATGTCCAAATTGGAATGTAAGTGTCCCTAGGTTGCAATTTTTTTATGCTGCTACTATTATATTTTCTTAATGATTCAAGCATTCATTCATTTTGAAAAAAAAAACCCTATGTAGAATGAAAATGGTCGTGCCACGTTCTTATGGAAAGATAAAGCATCAAGACAACGACTTTCTGAAACCAATTCAATGCCAATGCAAAGAGACTATGGGAAGGAAGAATTGCAGGATTTGGCAGTGTTGATGGAAGATCTGAAAAAAACAATTGAGATGCAGAATAGATTTTTGTGTGCATCGATTGAAGAAAAGGAGATGAAAAAATTGTCTGATTTACAGAATTTGTATTTGCGTAAAATATATCGTGTCACAGTTTTTATATCTTGTATTATATGTCTTGCTCTAGCTTTCTTGTTCAATCTGGCATGAAGATTTATGTGAAAAATGTAAGTATATAGAAGGGATGGTTGAATGTTCAAGCTTTATTAGTGTCAGTGATTTGATGTCCACTAGGTTGTTTATACATAATCCTTTTGTTTATACATATGAGTCTGTTAGTGTGACAGGAAGAGTAAGCAAAATGTTCCACACCTGGGACACTAAAAGTCATTATAGCCAGCTTTTTAGACTGCTATGGATATCCTTTATTCGATCATTGTATGTGTTTTGGATAATTCCAGAGACTGGAGCTGCTGTTATGAATCTGATCTTGTAGTTTCTGAACTATAAATAGAAAAGGGTGTGACTAAGCATTGGTTGTCAATTTCCAAGCTAGCACTCTCTTGTCCCATTTCTTAGGAGTTCATATTGATGTAGTTGCATTTGATCTGGTTCTATGTACTAGTTTCAAACAGTTAGAAATGTGGTCATGAATTTTAAACTTTAGATGAAGTAAATGGCTTTTAAACTGGCATTTTCATGCACTTCATTGGGATTAGAGCTCCAGGAAGTTAAGTGGCTGTATTTCCTTGGTAATAGTGGAACTTTAACTAGTTATATGAGTTGAGCTGGTAGATATCTTACATATTGGATCATTTAATCAAATGGTGTCTCAGGCTTTAATACTAAATGAAACCAACCTCTTGTATGATCTCTGCCTTGCATGTCCATATATCCTGCTAGGGCTCATCCCAAAATTATCCCATTCATCAAAACCCATGGCCAATCTCAAGAACCTGTTAATTCAAAACCTGGAAATCAGGAACCTATTAAATCAGGATCAGAACTCATTAATTTAGGTCCTGTTAGTTCAATTTCCATTCATTACAGCAACCATTTCATTTCATTAAAAATACAAAGTAAAAGGATTCCAATGGGAAAATTTCAAAATAGGGCTCAAGTTTTGCCCATATTTCAAATTAAAAAAAAAAAAAAAAGAAACTCAGTTTTCAAAATAGGACTTAAATTTTCCAAATATATTTCAAATCACCATTTCCGGCGAGAAAAGGGATTTTCCGCCAATTTCCCACTCTTTTTTTTTTTTTTAAATACCCAAAATGTCCTTAACTTCTTCCTCTTCCATTAATCCATGCCCTCTGCCATATGGAGATCCTGGTCCCCAAACCAATCCTACTTGCACTCCTTGTTTGGGGTTCCTTTCAACACCTCATTTCTCCCTTCTTTATGTGTATGGTCAGATTCTACAGTCCACCCATACAAGCCCCTAGTTGCAGTGCTCATCAAGGAGAAGCTTGATGTGGTCAGATTCAAGGAGTTGGCAGTAGATGAGAAGCCCAATGGTTGCGTGGTTTGCCTCGGTGAGTTTGAGACCTAGGAGTAGATTCGGGGGTTGGTGTTCTGCCAACACATTTGATGAGTAGTGTTTGGACCGTTGGATGGATCATGACCAGCAGACCTGCACACACTGCGTAGCCAGTGTAGGACTCCTTTGGCTATGAAGAAGATGGAGAAAGGGGAGAGACCTCTTATTGAGGGCTAAGTAGTGTCTCGGGATGTCTCCCGAAGCACTAAGGTTATGCTAACTTCGGTGATTATGTCCGCTAATCACGCTTTGACCTCGGCAAACATTGCTCATGCGCTATCCGAGTTCGAGACCGTCTCTGGTCTCGGGCACCCCCGACCTCAACACGAAGCCTTCACTTCGACCACTCAGCTCGGCACCAGAGCCAGACCTTTAGCTGAGATGGACGGTGACGGCTGTACTGTCAAGAATATCCAGCTGGAACTGCCAAAGCCATCTTGGCTGCCCCTTACCCCTGACAGAGCGGCATCCAGCGGCTACGTCCCATCAGAGTATGGCCCCAAGCCAAGTCCGATAGGACTAGGCCCAAAAGTCAGATGTGGTAAGACCCGATTAGACCAGCATTTAATGCATAATGGGCTGATCGGACTGCCATTTAATGTATAGTGGGCTGACATGACAGTACCCCTGGGAATGCTGGGATGTCATCATGAGCCCCGCCATGCAACGTAGACTTCCTCCTCTATAAATAGAGGAGCGAACTCCATTACAGGTACGCACCATCACAACTGGAGAGCAGCTACTCTGTCTCTCTTTTCCCTTATCTCTATCATACTGCTCAGATCTCATACTGACTTAGGCATCGGAAAGCCTTGTGCTGCCCACAGCCAGGGTCCTCTAACTTCTTCATCTTCTCTCCTTTCAGGTCTCCGGGCCATTCGCCATCTTCGGAGGAGCATCAGACCCAAAATAACCTCCATTACAAAGTCCGTAATATTTAGGCACTTACAGTTGGCGCCGTCTGTGGGGAAGCACTAACCCGATTTTCCCAAATACCATGCCTCCCAAAGCTAAGAAAGGCGGAGAATCCGTGAGGGCGACAATCCCGCCACCCCCGGGCCTGTCTCCGGTCGCTCCTCCTCAGAGGCGATCGGAGGCAAGGTCTGGTGCAGTTGCAGTCGAAGAGCGCCCTGACACACCTTTTCGTTCAGATCCCGTTCCCGGAGCGAATCGAAGACTCATCCCTGGAGGAGGAGGTTATGCCTCCTCGGTGAGATGAACAACGACAAGAGCGTCCCCAGAGGGACAAATCTGTAGCGGTCAGTAGGTCCCATCATTCCCACCACTTCACTGGCGACATGGATGTCGCGGCCTAGAGCATCCTCATCCGAGAACAAGAAAAGTTGATCCGGCAGCTCCAGCAGCAGCTTCGGCAGCAGCCTAAGCACGAGGCAAAGGTCGGCCCCCAACCTTCCAAGAGTAGGCTGACCCATCGATCCGAGATCGACCCCAGGCATTGATCCGAAATCGACCCCAGGCATCGATCCGAAATCGACCTCAGGCGACACCTCGAGCAGAAGAGGCAGCGCCGGGCACAGGACGAGGGCTCCAGCAACAGTCACTCGAAGAGAAGTTCAGAACCTCCCTTCGGGGACAAAGAAGACGAAGAAGCGCGGCTTGACAGGCTCGTCAGGCAGGCGATCCGGCGCAATATGGAAGTTCTCTATCGCAATCCCCTGGATTCGTATGACTCCGGCGACGCCGGCTCATCTCATTTCTCTCGAGAAATCAAGGATTTCCCCCTACCCAAGAGATTCAGTGTTCCAAGGTTCGTTCATTATGATGGCACCTCGGATCCAGCAGCGCATCTCCAACATTTCACTCAGAAGATGTCGGTGTGGGGCGATGTCGGTCATCTGAACTGTACAGTTTTCTCGTCAAGTCTGGGAGACCTCCCCCTCAAATGGTTTTGCAGTCTCCCAGAATGATTGATCTCGAGTTGGTACCAGTTGCGGAAATCCTTCCTGGGGAAGTTCCAAGCCCACAGAGTCATCCCGAAAACAGACGGTGACATCATGTCCCTTAAGATGAGGTGGAACGAGAGTATCACTCAGTTCGTTAAGAGATTCTGGACTGTCTATAGCCAAATCGAGAACTCCAACGATGAAGTAGCGATCATGTCCTTTCAGCACGCTCTGTTACCAGGCAATGACCTCAGAAAAGAGCTGGTCGGGAGCCTCGTGACCTCGGTGGAAGCACTAATGGCCAGGGTAAACAAATACGTTGCCCAAGAGCAGGACGAAGTCAGGGCCAAGGAGAGCTTCGGCGTCTCTAAATCCACCTCCAAAGGCCAGACCAAGCCCGAAGACCAAGCCGCCCAGCACGACCGCCACCCCTCCAAGAAACCCTTTTCCAAGAAGGAAAGAATGACGTTTCAGAAGGAAGAAATGGAGCGATACCGAGCGTCCACCAGCTCAGCAACAGCCTCGTTTCTCAATAGGGATGACGGCAAGAAGCCCAGGCCAAGTATCCACACAGTATTCGTGGAGCCAGCCCACAAGATACTAAACAAGATTAAAGACCAGCCTTACTTCAGCTGGCCGCAGCCTATGCAGGGCAACCCCGCCAGCCGAAGCCAGAGTAAGTTTTGCGCCTATCGCAGAATGGGCACGATACCGAGGACTGCTTCTCCCTCAAGTCACACCTCGAAAAGCTCATCAAGGAAGGACACTTAAAGGAGTATGTGAAGGGAGGGGGCGTGAACACCAACCGAACTCAACGCCAAGATGACAGAGGTCATTCTAGCAATGAATCGGAAAAAATCATCAGCGTCATCCACCTGGCTCCCGCCCCAAGGGGGAGTAACCAGGCCCGAGCCGAGGCCAGGAGGGCTGCGCACGGTAAACAGGTGATGACTGCCGAGCTCGAACCAACGTTCAAAAAAGCTCGAAAGGAGAAGCCCAGGATTTATTTCTCTGAAGAAGACTTGGAGGGGGTCCAGCTCCCCCATAACGACCCGCTCGAAAAGGATTGCCCGTTCTTCTGCTGCTTTAATTTGGACAAGAAAAGATTTTTGGTCCTTTACAGCCCTACATCATCGTGAATTTCTTTCACCTCCAGGAGAAACCACTTCTGCTATTTAGTTTAAAATAATCTGGTTAATTTCTCTTAAAGACTTTTAAGCAGGTGCCCGTCCTTCCCTATGATCCAAACTGGATTGCATAAGAAAAATACATGACTAACATGAGAAATATTGTTAAACTTCTAATCACTTGATATGACATTGTTGATGTTAGATTGACTTGATTTTGATAGGTCAATCAGCCTCAATTATTCAATTGATTTTGACTCTCCAATTCTCTTTTGACACCTTTTATCTCCCATCTCTCCACACGTCCCCTTCTCTCTCCGCATTAAATCTCGAACTAGTTAGGACTAGATCCAATTAAGGGAGACTCTTCTATCTTGATTTGGATTGGAACTGTATGCAATTTGGCTATTTTGTACGTCTTCAATTTTACTTATTTCGTCTGTCGAATACCATGATCTGTTTAAAGATTGCGTTTTTTCTTCTTTCTATTTTTTCTTTTTCTTCCTTCTTTTTTTCCCCTTTTTCTCCTTTTCCTGGTTGGTTTTAGGCCTTTTTTTTTATTGTTAATGACTGAAAAAATGTAATGTCTGCTTTTTGTTCCTGGAGGTGTAATTATATCATCGATGCAGCTGCCATGGAATTTGGATACGGAAAACTACTTCTATAATTTGTTCCAAATGAGACATGAAAATATTGATTGAACCATCGTAAATGAGACATGGCAATATTGATTTTACATTGAGCACTTCTAATCCCAGCAACCACCCGTTTAGTTGATGTTATGATCCTCCTCCTTGTTCTTCTTCTTTCCTCGGCTTACTTGAATCTAATCACCTTACTTGGTGCATGTGCGCATGCATTGCTGTTAATTAACAAACACACACAGATGGAGAGGACTAAGTGTCCAATTCACACCCTTTGAACTAATTTATGTATTTTCTTTACATGGGTAATAATGCAAATAAAGTGCTACACATGCATGCATTTTTAACTCATTTCTAAAACCTAAATATGCGTAGTTTTTTTTTATTATCTTAAATCCCTATTCTCCTTTTCCCCCTATTAATCTAGAGTCTCCATGCTCATGCCTTGAGTTTTTCTGTTCATTATTGCATGGATTAAATTTAGTCTAGAGAACAACACTCTCAGAAAGAAATGGGAGAAGCTGATGATAGTAGAAGATTGAAGAAAACAGTATTTGTGATTGTTGGCACCACTTGCTTTGATGCTCCTGTCAAAGTGGTAGACACGCAATAAGTCAAAGAAGAATTTTCTAGAAAAGGTTACTCTCATCCTTTTATTCATATGGGCTGGGGATCACATATCCCCTCAATGGTATTTAATCCACCTTTTAAATGCTTGATCTTGAGTCATTGTCATTTTTTTTTTTTTTGGCAGACTTCAACACTTCTCTAGGTGAACCAGTCATTTAGAAAATTAGAATTAACATTCCCATTTATTTAAGTGAATTGAATTCATCTTGACATGTTATCCATAGCGAGGAATTATGTATTTCTCAAATCAATTAGAAAAATAGAGTTTAATATGGTGAAGGTGATTAATATGGTTTAGGTTGTAAAACTGTTTAATTTTTACATCAGCATAGTTGCATATTGAAGGCGATTAATATATATGGTTTGGGTTGTAAAATTGTTGATCATGTTAAACTTAGAACCTTGAACTTTTCATCTATTTCACTGACATATATATATATATATATACTAGCAAAAAAAAAAAGACCCGTGCTAAGCCCGGGTCTAAAAATATTACTAAAACTTAACTAAAAATTATAATAATAAATTTTAATAAAGAGAATTTATTTGCTAGTTATTGGGAAAAGAAGAAACAACACCTTGGCATTAAATGTTTAAGAAAATGTGAGAAGAGGGTATTAAATGTTTAAGGAAAATACTGCCAAGTGTCAAAATATAAAAAATTTAGATTGTTGACACATGGCAAGACTTTCCATCTCGATGGTTTTTGTCTTATAATATAAATATACATACTTATGTTATCGTTGTTGGAGACCTTGTTCAGATTGACGTAATTCAATTTCATCTCACTCCATAGCATTAATGGCGATACTATTGGGGCACTTTTTTTTGGAGGGACTGTTGGCATTGGCTACAGTCGGCAACTTATAGGCACTGGTTCATCAACATGTTCAGATGCTATTAGATTTAAATAAAAAAAAACACACACAATACAATGGCACATTTGGAATGTTCATGGATTCATAGAAAATTGGTTTGGGGGGTTGAAGAATATTTAGGGGTTCCCGATTTCTAGGTTGGTCTACTCAAATAATCAGACAAAAGTGTGCAAATAATAAAAACTATGCAGCGGAAATAAAACTCAAGCACACACCACAAGGACACCAAATTTTTAGGTGGAAAACCCTAACCGGGTAAAAAACCACCGATCCAACCTGGGTCAATAATCAAGCACTATGAATCTCGCAATTACAAAAAACTCAGATTTCCTCCCCAGATATCCCCTACCTAGGGACTGAAGTTACCTTGTGTCGCCTCACGCTTCAACAACTTCACACCGCTGATTGCAACAGACTCAATCCAGCACTTGACTCCTCAAATCTTCTACGCAAGAAGACAATCTTCTACGAGGATGCAGAAGAACAGGCTCTAGAGAACTTGTCAGCACAACTTCTTAATAAATCTCTAGAAAAGAATTCTCTCAATCAAATCTCTAACTCAGCACTTTGAGAGGTGAGGTGTATCTTTGGAATAGCCCTTGAGTCCTTTAAATAACCCTTGGTTCGTGCTTAATATTCCCTAATTTGATTAGGATTAAAACCATCAGTTTGATCACAATTAAAATACCATCATCTTAATTTCCCGGACTCCCTGCGCCATGTCCGCTCGAGCGGACCCTTCATCCGCTCGAGTGGATGAGGTACTGTCTCCGCACATTTATCAAGTTTGTCAGGCTGGCAAAGTTTGTTTCTGTATCAGAAGCTTTGCAATTTATCTAAGCCTCTCCTATTCACTTTCCATGTGATGTCATCAAGCCCAAAAAGTCTTCCCTCCTTTTGTTTACTAATTTAATGGCCTTGTGATGTCACCATTAAAGTTCATGAAAGGAAAAATAACATGAGACCACAACGTGTGAATTGTGATAGCATGGAGATACTTTCAATTTAAAATCTCATGGTAGTCCTCATGTGTTGATGAAACTCCATGGCATAGTCTTCATCAGCCTTTTTCTTCTAATCCTTTCAGACTATCTTTTTTGAGTCCTTCACATCTTCTATCTTCAGAGTCCTTTTCTAAAATAAAACATACAACTCAAAAGACCCAGAGTTTTGTCCAACCCATGAATTTAGCCAACACTTAAAATCCTAACAATCTCCCCCTTTGGCAATTCATGGACAAAACTCCCTAAGACAATACAAAAATGATCTACCAAAAAGAAACCCAAAATATATTGAATAAAAAAATGGCAATCAGCACATGTAGATCTTCAATGTCTTTCAATGTCTCTGACTCTTCTGAACTTCTTGTTCTCCCCCTTGATCAATCATCACATGTAGATCTTTAATGTCTTTCAATGTCTCTGACTCTTCTGAACTTCTTGTTCTCCCCCTTGATCTGTCACCGTTTCTCCCCCTTTTTGTCCATAATTGACAAAGCTAAAGATAAAAATAGCAGGTGTCTTGTCAATTAGGATCAATGGCTCCCCCTCAAGTTCAACTCCCCATGAAAGTATCTTCGTAGCAGCGCTGGGGGTGGGAGCTTGATCTCATTGATCAGGGCTTTTTATACGTAGTCACCCACACTTGTGTAGTATGATCTTTCAGCAGAGTGTGAGCAAACTCATTAGGCAAATCAGATCTTTTAACCCAAATTGGAGTCGTCTTGGGTGGAGAAGAATTCTTCCGCTATTGCTTTGTCTTTGGTAGACTATTCAGCGTTTTGCAATGGGGACGAATGTGTCCTTTCTGTCCACAATGGTGACAAGTGGATGTGCGTGCAGCGCGTGACACATTATTTTTCTTGAAACTACTCGACACATTATTGACATGTGCAGTATGTGGAGTAGTATGTGCAACACTTGAAACAAAAATTATTTTACCTTTAGCTTTTGAAGTGGATGCACCATGATCATAACGAGACCTCTTCTGTCAAACTGAGACTTCTGACTACACAAGATATTTGTAAGAGTCTTCGAACCAGTGTTCATCTTGTTTAGTGAAGCTTGTTTCACTTCTAACTCAGACAGAGTGATCTTCAGTCTTCCTTTCAAATCTTCTTTTTCAGATATAACAGTCTGCAACTCCGTCTTCATATTCTTAATCTCTTGTTCAGCCTTTTCAAGTTTTTGACTATCAGTGGTCAAATTTTCTGCCATGCAGTTTTTCTGACTTTCCAAGAGTTGAATCTTTTCAAATGCTTGCTCTAATTCAATTTTCAATGCAGAATTTTCTTCTTGAGCAGCTTTCAACTTGATAGTGACCTTGTTAGCAAATTTAGTCATCTTGACGCAATCATCATATGTAGCATGGTATAATTCTTCAAAATCTTTCTCTTGATCTGACATCTCATCATCATTATCAGTATCATTGTCAGATACAGACGCAGCCAGTAACGCCATAAACTTGCCCTTCCCTTTATCTGAAGGATCGTTTTCAAAATCGCTTTCTTCTTCCTTTTCTTCTTCAGAAGATTCTTCATCCCAAATTGTGTTGAGAACCTTTTGCTTTGTACCCTTTTTCTTGTTAGCACATTCATTAGCATAATGACCATAGCCTTGGCACTCGTCTGGATTCGTCTGAATGGCATCCTTTACCATTGCTGGAGTAGTGATATTCTTCTCTCTATTGCTAGCTCCATAGGCAAACCAATCCGTCTGGATGAAACAACAGCCTCACAGAGAATGCTATCTTTTGTTAGAATTCTAGTCAACCTGGAATTGGCCAAGCCTTACCCGAAATCACTGACCGTTGATCTGGAAGGTGACAGAGTGGTGGAAGTGGAGGTGCTATATGAGAACATCCCCTGCTCTAATTGCTTATCAGCTAGGCACCTTACTACTATATGTCCCTTCTCCTCTAAGCCTGGTCTGCAGAAATCTCCACCTGATGCTGCCCCGGGCAACCCTGTAGCAGCCAAATTTCGCCTGCGACCAAAGTCTCATCTACCTCATCTTACCCTAAGGATTCCTCTATGGATCTCCCAGACCTCGTTTCTGCTGAATTACCAGTCCCAACCACTCAACCTCCCATTTTCATCCTACCATCTCCTTCCAACACTGATCCTCTCAGAGTTGCCACGGACCTGCACCAACCCCTCTTGAAGAAAATCATGTGCTGTCTCTGCCCACATACCTCATATATGGGATTCTGGAAAAAATTCCAACACCTTCTCTGGACTGCTCCAATGCCTTCTCTATTTTGGAAAACTGCTCCTTGGTTGATCCCCCATTCTCATACACCCATTCAAAAAACCTTGTAGCTGCCCAATCTAGTTCCACTGAGATAATCAATGAGTTGCAGACTTCTGGATCCGCCCATGAGGACTCTATTTTAACAGATCCCCAAATTTCCAACAAACCGGACCCTGTTACAGTCCCCCCCCCCCCTTCTTCCCTAAAGATCCTATCATTGCTGGGCAAGCCTCCATTGTGGTCGATCTCTCTTCTTTTAAACCCAAAGGCAAAAGGAAATCTAAGCCTAAAGGTAACTCCTCTCTGGGTCCCAAAACTAGAAGTTCTTCTTGTTAGATCTCGTGATCACTGAGAGGGGGGGGGGTGAATCAGTGATCTCTTTTAACCAGGTCCTTGCTAACAACAATTCAAATCAAACCACACAATTGACACCAGATTTTACGTGGTTCACCAAAAGGCTACGTCCACGGTTCAATCCCGTCCGAACAACAATCCGGTACAGGTCTGAATCTTATTTAGTCGCACCGACGACAAAGAGCACCAACCCTTAAATTCAGATAGCACCAACTATCTAGGAAGCACCGACTCCCTTAGGTTTCAGATAGCACCAACTATCTAGGAAGCACCGACTCCCTTAGGTTTCAGATAGCACCAACTATCTAGGAAGCTACAACTCCCTTTACAATTTGTCTGCACCCACAGACAGGATCACCAAACCCCAAAACACCAAGCACCAACTTGATGATTACAGCAAAGAAGATAAACTGATCTACAGCCCTTTCCCCTCTACAATTCTCTCTCTCTCAATCCCTTACAAATAGAAATCTAAAGCATAAAAGAGAGACTTATCTTATGAACGAAAATACCATCTTCATGAGGCTTCAAATTCGTCCACACTTGCTGTAGAAAGTTGCTCCACAACAGCAAGACACAAGCACCTTCTTCTCCAAGCACTCTTCTCTCCAAAACTCTCTCAAACTCTTCTTTCTTTGATGCTTGTTATTGAAAACGAGATTAGGAGTGTTTATATAGGTTTTAGCAACCCCAAAGAGTGTCCAAAATAGGCTACAATTCGTTTAGAAAGAGTCCCAAACGAATTACAAAAAATTCCTAACTTTTAGCAAAAGACTTCTAATTCTGCGTTACTTGCTGTCTGTGTGTGCTCAGTCGACATCATACTTTGCTCGGTCGACCGGGTGAACTGGGCGCCTGACGGACTTTCAAAAAGTTGTAAGTTGTCAAATTCTGGAACCCGAGCTCGGTCGACATCCTGGAAGCCTCGGTCGACCGCGTGCATGCTCGGTTGACCGCACCAGGAGCTGGGTCGACCGGATGACCTCTGTGTCAAAAAATAACTGTAAGCTCTGATTTTGCACTTTCTTCATGCTCGGTCGACCGGCCAGGGAGCTCGGTCGACCGGGTACACTGCACCAGGAAAAACTGATTTTCTTCACTGTTTTCCTTTTTCATTCTTCTTGAGCTCTATCACTTCCACTCTTTCAACACATGATTGAGACATAGTGTTGACAATAATTCCAATACAATTTGATGCTTGAGACACCAAACACACCAATGCTTCAAGATTCAACTCAATGCATCTCAAATTCCAACAATCTCCCCCTTTGGAATTGTTGGCAACACTTGGAACTTCAACACAGACACTTGGAACATGTTGACATCATAGAGCCTTTTTAGAACAATAAACTCCCCTTGGAACATGATCTTCTCATTCACTATCTTGATACCAATTTTCATTCCAATCTTCCATCTTCCTCATGCTATCATATTTCCATCTTCTTAGCATAAGACTAACTTCAACATGCATATAGTCTTTCCTTGCATAATCTTCTCAGCATAACTTGATACCAATCTCCAGATAACCTTCTCAAGATGACATGCATATCAACCTTTCCATGCATAATCTTCTCCCCCTTTGACAATAATTCCAAAGGGACCAATCTAGGAGCAAATAAGATATTCAACGAATTCATTGCTCCCCCTTTCTGGCACATCTCCTAAGGTGTAGGAGAGTGAGTAACTCCTAATTTCTTTCGGAGATACTCGAAGACTTCCTTTGGCAAAGGTTTTGTGAAGATATCAGCCACTTGCTCAGTAGTAGGAACGTATTCCAACTTTACCTCACCATCTGCAACTTTATCCTTGAGAAAGTGATAGCGGATTGCAACATGCTTAGTCCTTGAATGCTGAACTGGATTCTTGGAGATATGAATTGCACTAGTGTTATCACAGAGGATCGGCGTAGGATCTGTTGTTGGAACTCCTAAATCAGAGAGCATTTGCCGCATCCATAACACTTGCGTACAACAAGTTGCCGCTGCAATATATTCTGCTTCCGCTGTCGAAAGTGAGACGGAGTCTTGCTTCTTGCTGTGCCAAGCTACCAATCTATCACCAAGATAGAATGCACCACCACTTGTACTCTTGCGATCATCTACGCAACCAGCCCAATCGGCGTCTGAGTATGCGACAAGAGTAAAGGATTTACCTTTAGGATACCATATTCCAAGCTCCATAGTACCTTTTAGATATCGAAATATCCTTTTCACTGCTGTAAGGTGCGTCTCAGTTGGTGATGCTTGAAATCGAGCCACCATACATACTGCTTGTAGAAGATCTGGTCTTGTAGCAGTCAAGTAAAGCAAGCTTCCTATCATAGAACGATAGGTGGTGTGATCAACGGACGAAGCCTTATCATCTTTGCTAAGTTTCGTGTTCGTTGTCATTGGCGTGCTCACGGGCTTGCTGTCTTCCATGTTAAAACGCTTCAGCATTTCCTTTATATATTTCATCTGAGATATAAAAATACCATTTTTCAGCTGCTGAACTTGTAATCCTAGGAAGAACTTTAGCTCTCCAAGCATAGACATCTCAAATTCTTTCGTCATATCTTCAGCAAAAATCCTGCACATATTCTCATCATTGCCTCCAAATATTATGTCATCAACATAAACAATAACCACCAGCTGTTTGCTTGAATCAGATTTGACATACAGATTGCTATCAACAAGTCCTTTTCCAAAACCGATCTTGCGAAGATAAAGATCCAGCCTTGCATACCATGCCCTTGGCGCCTGTTTCAGTCCATATAGAGCCTTCTTCAGCTTGCAAACTAAGTCTGAATTTTTGCTAATTAGAAAGCCATCAGGTTGCTCAATGTAGACCTCTTCTTCAAGTAAACCATTCAAGAAAGCTGACTTAACATCCATCTGAAATACCTTGAAGGTTTTATAGGCAGCCAATGCAAGAAACATACGAATGGCTTCCAGACGAGCCACCGGTGCAAAGGTCTCTTCAAAATCTATGCCTTCAACTTGTGCATAGCCTTTACAAACCAACCTTGCCTTGTTTCGTATGACCTGACCATCTTCATTCAGCTTGTTCCGAAAGACCCATTTTGTACCAATCACATTCTTATCAGTAGGTCTAGGGACTAGTTCCCATGTGGAGTTTTTCTCAATCTGCTCCAACTCCTCATGCATAGCTTTTAACCAGCTTTCATCTAGACTAGCTTCAGCTACTGTCTTGGGCTCAATGGTGGACACAAGTGAGTAATTGCTAACTACACTTTGTCTAGTTTTTACACCGGCCTCAGGATCTCCAATGATTTGATCCTTAGGGTGTTGCTCTACCCAAGTACTTTTCTTTCTAGGAGAAGTATCCTCTGAATCATCTTTTGCCTTTTCAGAATCAGGTTCAGCCACTTCATCATCAATCTCACTCGAGTCCTCATACACTGGACTGTCATTATGAGTTACCTTCTTTGACTCATGGTTTTCATCAATTCTAACATCAGCACTTTCAATAATTTTTCTGGTCCTTTTGTTAAGGCATCTGTAAGCTTTACTAGAGGATGAGTAACCCAGAAAAATACCTTCATCGGCTCTTTCTTCAAATTTGCCCGGATTTTGTTCGAGCCGCTTGATGTAACACTTGCTACCGAAGACTCTGAAGTGCTTGACTGTAGCTTTTCTTCCAAACCATAGCTCATAAAGTGTTTTATCTTCATGTGGCCTGATCAAGCAACGATTCTGAATATAAACAGCCGTATGAATCGCCTCTTTCCAATACTTATCAGCCATCTTACTTTCAACCAGCATGGTGCGTGCCATTTCTTGCACAGTGCGGTTCTTGCGCTCAACAACTCCATTCTGCTGTGGAGTTCTAGGGGCTGAGTATTGTCTTTGGATGCCATGATGTTCACAATACTTAGTGAATTCATCAGATGTGAATTCGCCTCCACGATCAGACCTTAGCGTCTTGATCTGCTTCCCTAGCATGTTTTCAACCTGTGCTTTAAACACTTTGAACCGATCAAGTGCTTGATGTTTATGCTTAAGAAATAATACCCATGTCATGCGAGTAAAATCATCAATGCAAAGCATAAAATACTTATCTCCATTGGTGCTTTGAGTCCGCATCGGTCCACAGAGATCAGTGTGTACCAGCTCAAGAGGTTTCTTCGTATGATGCTCCTTCGTCTTGAACATTACCCTCGTTTGCTTTCCCTTTTGACAAGAGTCACAAATGGGGTTTGAAGGCTTTTCAACTGTAGCCATACCTCTAACAGCCTTTGAATTGCAAATCTTTGACATGTTGCCAAAGTTTAGATGCCCAAGGCGTTTGTGCCACAACCAACTCTCTTCTGACCGACTCAATAAGCATGTCTTTTCAGCTCCATCTGACAAGGTGTAAAGATTTCCAGCTGTCCTTGACCCAGTAGCCACTGTTTTGCCGTTGCTACTCTTCTTGATAGCAAACCCATTCTTTGTAAAAACAACTTCGTGGCCCTTATCACAGATCTGGCTCACACTCAACAGATTGTGTCTCAATCCAGACACATATAAGACCTCTTCAGATCTGATCTTGTTTGCCATCAGCTGAACAACACCTTTTCCAACAATTTTGGCACCATCATTGTTACCAAACTTTACCGAACCACCTTCATAGTGCTGTAACTTGATGAATTTTTCTTTATCACCAGTCATATGACTCGAACAGCCACTATCAAGGACCCATGGTGCTGTCTTCTTTTGTGTATTGAAAGCGGTTTGCACAATGAGAGATTTCTTGCCTTTTTCTGCACTTTTCTTTACCCTCCAAGTTTTGACTAACTTGGTTTTCTTTTCAACCTGAATTGGTTTAGCAGTAGGCAGCCTACAATCCCTAGCCATGTGTCCAAAATTATGACACTTGTAGCACTCAATATTGTGGCTATTTAGGATTGAGAAAGGGTTCCTTCTCACAACTGGGCTGTTTCTCACATAGAATTTACAATCTGCCCTTCTATGTCCATACCTATTGCAATGATAACAATAGCCATAAAATTTGTATCTTTTATATGGCTGGTTAGGCTTCATGTCCTTTCTCACTTGAATGGGCTCTTTTCTAGGCAGTGTGGGCTTCACAGAATTGGAAGGTGTAGTAACTTGCTTTACAAACACCGTCTCTACAGAAGGTGTAACCTTAGAAGATTCTCCATTCTCAAATCCTATTCCAAATCTGAAGTGAGGGGGTCTTTGAACTTTCAAAATTTCATTCAGCTTCAATGTACCATTGATAGCTTGAAACTCCTTGAGCTTTTGTTTCATTTGCATATTTTCAGTCCTTGCTCCAAGGATTTCATTCTCAAGTTTCATCACTTCCTCAGTTTTGGTACAGATTTGTATTTCTAGGACATCTACCATTCTTTTATACTCTTCTAATTCAGTTTTCAAAGCAATAGCTGAAATTTCAGATTCATGAAGAAGTTTCAGATTTTTCTTACTTGATCTTCGCTCCTTGCTAAGCTCCTCAAGTGCAGCAATGAGCTCTTCTTCAAGATTCACTTCAGCCTCCTCTTCGTTTTCCAGCTCTTGCTCATTGTCTTCTTCAATAGTAACCATGAAGAGTGCTTCAGTCGCCTCGACTGATTCATCATCGTCCGAAGATTCAGACGTGCTGTCATTATGCTGACTGATGAAGCTCTTTGCTTTGCCCTTCTTTCTGAAATTCTTCTTCCATTTACTCTTATCAACATAAGAGTCATTATCATTGTCTTCTTTCAGCGGGCACTTCGCAGCAAAGTGGCCAACACCGCCACAATTGAAGCATTTAAAGGGTAGCTTCCCTTTATACTTGCCATTGCTTCCTTTCTTCAGCCTTCTAATAAATTGAGCCTCAAGCTCATCATCATCAGAATCATGACCAGCAATCTCTTTTGCCTTTTTCTGAACTTTGAAGGCCGCTTCTCTATCCGATGAAGACGTCTTACCTATGCGCATCTCATAGGCAGTGAGAGAACCATGCAGCTCATCCATTGAAAACTCGTTCAGATCTTTGGCTTCTTCTATGGCTGAGACTTTAGAATCAAACCGGGGAAGGAGAGATCTTAGAACCTTTTTGACGATGACTGGTTCTTTAATCTCCTCTCCTAGTCCACGAATGTCATTCGTGACTTCATTCACCCGTTGCATGTAAGAATCAACATTCTCGTTATCCTCCATGCGAAGCGACTCAAATTGGGAGCGATGAGTTTGCAATTTCGCTTCTTTGATCTTCTCATCTCCTTCATGGATGCTTTTCAGCTTATCCCAGATTTCCTTGGCTGTCTTGCATGCTATAACTTTGATCAGCTCGCTGTCAACAAGGCCGCTAAAGAGTGCATTCTGCGCCTTAGAGTCGTTGTCTGCTAACTTCTTCGTTGCAGCATCAGTGGGTACAATGGCAGAATTGTAACCGACTCTGACAGTCTCCCAGACATC
The DNA here is from genome assembly GCA_012931725.1 of Litsea cubeba. NCBI lineage: Eukaryota > Viridiplantae > Streptophyta > Magnoliopsida > Laurales > Lauraceae > Litsea > Litsea cubeba. The sequence continues at coordinate 58,777,396 of CM022948.1, forward strand.
ATAGCCAAGAGATTTGATGAAGGCCTGCATTCTAATCTTCCAAAAGCTGTAATTAGAACCATCAAACAACGGTGCTTTCATATTCGCTGTGCTGGTTGCCATGTGATTTGACAAAGATCACCCTTAGCGTGTTAAGCTTATCAAGGGAAACCTTACGCTCTGATACCAATTGTTAGATCTCGTGATCACTGAGAGGGGGGGGTGAATCAGTGATCTCTTTTAACCAGGTCCTTGCTAACAACAATTCAAATCAAACCACACAATTGACACCAGATTTTACGTGGTTCACCAAAAGGCTACGTCCACGGTTCAATCCCGTCCGAACAACAATCCGGTACAGGTCTGAATCTTATTTAGTCGCACCGACGACAAAGAGCACCAACCCTTAAATTCAGATAGCACCAACTATCTAGGAAGCACCGACTCCCTTAGGTTTCAGATAGCACCAACTATCTAGGAAGCACCGACTCCCTTAGGTTTCAGATAGCACCAACTATCTAGGAAGCTACAACTCCCTTTACAATTTGTCTGCACCCACAGACAGGATCACCAAACCCCAAAACACCAAGCACCAACTTGATGATTACAGCAAAGAAGATAAACTGATCTACAGCCCTTTCCCCTCTACAATTCTCTCTCTCTCAATCCCTTACAAATAGAAATCTAAAGCATAAAAGAGAGACTTATCTTATGAACGAAAATACCATCTTCATGAGGCTTCAAATTCGTCCACACTTGCTGTAGAAAGTTGCTCCACAACAGCAAGACACAAGCACCTTCTTCTCCAAGCACTCTTCTCTCCAAAACTCTCTCAAACTCTTCTTTCTTTGATGCTTGTTATTGAAAACGAGATTAGGAGTGTTTATATAGGTTTTAGCAACCCCAAAGAGTGTCCAAAATAGGCTACAATTCGTTTAGAAAGAGTCCCAAACGAATTACAAAAAATTCCTAACTTTTAGCAAAAGACTTCTAATTCTGCGTTACTTGCTGTCTGTGTGTGCTCGGTCGACATCATACTTTGCTCGGTCGACCGGGTGAACTGGGCGCCTGACGGACTTTCAAAAAGTTGTAAGTTGTCAAATTCTGGAACCCGAGCTCGGTCGACATCCTGGAAGCCTCGGTCGACCGCGTGCATGCTCGGTTGACCGCACCAGGAGCTGGGTCGACCGGATGACCTCTGTGTCAAAAAATAACTGTAAGCTCTGATTTTGCACTTTCTTCATGCTCGGTCGACCGGCCAGGGAGCTCGGTCGACCGGGTACACTGCACCAGGAAAAACTGATTTTCTTCACTGTTTTCCTTTTTCATTCTTCTTGAGCTCTATCACTTCCACTCTTTCAACACATGATTGAGACATAGTGTTGACAATAATTCCAATACAATTTGATGCTTGAGACACCAAACACACCAATGCTTCAAGATTCAACTCAATGCATCTCAAATTCCAACACTTCTGGCCCTCCTTTCCCTACCTCTCCAAATGTTTAAAGTCCTCTATTGGAACTGTAGAGGTATTGCTAATACCCCTACAAAATCCAATCTTCGTCACAGCCTCTCACTCTCCGGACATCCTTTTTCTTTCAGAACCTAAAATCCCTCTGGACTCTTTCCATTCTTTTGGAGTCCACTCCTTAGGTTTCAATTCTTCCATCTCTAACTCTAACAGTTCCCTCTGGTGTATCTACAAATCCAATTCAAAGTTCTCTTTTTCCCTCATTGACCACTCTCCCCAGCATATCACAGTCAAAATTTTAAACCCTGTCACTTCTACCCACTACCTCAATACTGGAGTCTATGGATCTACAGATTATAGAGTCAGAAGGATCCTATGGGACTACCTGGTTACTACTTCCTCCACTGCCTCCCCTTGGTGTGTGATTGGTGACTTCAACTCCACTCTCCTAGTTTTGAGAAACTTAGCATCCGCTCGTCCCCTAACTCCTCTCTTAAGGATTTTGGTGATATGGTGCAGTCTTCAGGTCTCAAGGGCCTCGGGTTTAGAGGCAACTGTTACACTTGGGCTAATAACAGGCATGGTCTTGCCTATGTGGCTGCAAGGCTCGACCGTGCTCTAGCCAATGGTTATTGGTTGGATAGTTTTGATGATCCTACTCTTTTGCATCTCCCAAGGATATCTTCGGATCACAGTCCCATCTTGTTGACTCATAGGACTCGCTGCTCGGCCAGGAACACTCCCTTCAAGTTTGAAGAAATGTGGCTCTCTCATGAGTCCTTCTCTGCTGTTGTTGAGGAAAGTTGGGCTATCCCTTGCAATGGCTCTCCCCAATTCATTCTCGCAACTAAACTGAAGACTCTCAAAGGTAATCTTAAGGTTTGGAACAGAGAAGTTTTTGGTCAGCTAAACAAGAACATTTATACACCTGAACAGGTTGTTTTGATAGCTCAAGAAGCCTTCGACTCTGGCCCTAGTGATCCTCTGCAAAAGGAGCTCAATGAAGCAAAATCAGTTCTCCGTAATTGGCTTAACGTTGTAGATACTCATTGGAAGCAGAAGTCCAAAGTTCGTTGGCTTCAAGATGGGGATAGGAACACCAAGTTCTTTCATCTCTCCGCCAAATTCAGAAGTCATCTAAACCATATAGACTGCATTTCGGTTGGAGGCAATTTCATTGAGGAAGAAGATCTTATTCGTGCGGAACCAGTCTCCCATTTCTCTCAGTTGTTTCATTCTGCTCCTTCCACCCCTAACGAAGACCTCTTCAATGTAACTGGGCCTTCAGTCTCCATCGACCAGAATCAGCTGCTAACAGCCATCCCCTCTGCTGATGAAATAAAGACGGCGGTGTTCAGCCTTAAGAAGAGCAGCTCCCCAGGTCCGGATGGCTTTTCTGGGGTTTTTTTTCACTAGCTTTTGGCAGCTTGTTAGCTCCGATGTCATTAATTCAGTTTCCCATTTCTTCTCCTCTGGAAGGCTGTTGAGGGCTAACAATGCCTTCTTTCTCACCTTGATTCCAAAAATGCTAGGCCCCAAGTCTTTTTCAGATTTCCGCCCTATAAGTCTCCTAGATTTCTCTTACACAGTGATCTCCAAAATCCTAGCCAGCAGGCTAAGGGGCATTCTTCCCCTCCTCATATCCAAGCACCAATCTGCTTTTGTTAAAGGCAGATCAATTCACCACCATGTTGCCCTTGCTCATGAGCTCTTTCAAAAGCTTAAGTCCAAGTCTAAAGGAGGCTCAGTTGGTTTAAAACTAGACATCTCGAAGGCTTTTGATAAGCTCCAGTGGAACTTCCCCTTCAGGGCTTTGGAATTCTTTCAATTCTCCCCCAAATGGATTGGTCTAATGCAAGAAATGGTCTGCACCAGCAAAGGATCAGTGTTGATTAATAAAAGCCCTTGTGGTTTTTTTAACTTGAACCGTGGGCTTCGTCAAGGTGACCCCCTTTCTCCTTATCTATTCATCCTAACGGAGGAAATTCTTAGTCTCAGTTTGGAAAAGCTAAGACTAGAAGGTGCCATCTTCCCAATCTCTGCTTCTAGCTCTACTCCTTGCCACCTCATGTACGCAGATGATATTTTAATTTTTCCTAAAAGCTCACAAAGTGAACCTGCGAAAGCTCCAAGGTCTTCTCATACTATGTCAGGATTTTTCAGGCCAGAACGTCAACCTGCAGAAGAGCCAGCTGTTCTTGGGGAATTGTAATGCTAGAAGATCTTCTATGGTTTCCAGTCTGCTTGCTTTCAACATAGCTTCTCTTCCCCCTGTCTATCTAGGGATCACCGTGTTTTTTGGGAGCGCTCGTCACCACTATTTTAATAAGATCTAGACTCCATCAGGCAGAGGCTTGCCGGTTGGAAAACCAAGCTTCTATCATTTGCTGGCAGGTTTACTCTTGTTAGGCATGTTCTATCTTCGATCCCCCTCCACATTTCCCTTGTTCTTCCTCTTCCTATGAAGACTTGTCTTCTCATAGAGAGGTTAATGAGGAATTTTTTATGGTCTGCGGATCTGGAGAGACTGAAATCCAATATAATCAGATGGGAGGTTGTCTGTTTACCTAAATCTGAGGGAGGTCTGGGGCTGCGCAGAGTGAAGGAGTTCAACCAAGCTTGTCTATTAAAGCTGGCCCGGTCTGTCTCTTGTTCCAATTCTCTTTGGGCTATCTGGTTCAAAGAAAGATACCTCGGAGGAAGAGCTATTTGGCAGCAGAAACTCAGTAAGGGAGGTTCCTGCATATGTAAGATTCTTAGATCTTTTTCGTCCATTATTCAAAGGAATTCTAAATGGGTGACTGGTAATGGGCAGTCTATTTCTTTGTGGTTTGATGGTTGGATTGATCAGATTCCAATTGCTACCAGGTTTCCAGGATTTCAGTTCTCAATGCAAGACCCGGTGGCAGATATTTTGGGGAGAATTCTTGGTTCATCCCTGATCTCCTTCCCTCCCAGTTGAAGGATTTCCTGGAGATCTCTACCCTCCCAATCTCCAGTAGCAATAGAACGGAGGAGGACCATTTGCTATGGCTAGACTGCCCTTCTGGGAATCTATCCATCAAAGAGGCCTGGAACTTACTGCGGACTAGGGCCAATGTTATTCCCTGGTCTGAGCTGATATGGAATAATTTTGTCAACCCAAGACTGGCTTGCTTCAGTTGGAGGCTTCTTCATAGGAAAACTCCAACAGATCTTTGTGCCAAGCAGAAGGGATGGTCTTTGGCTTCCAGATCCCCTATCTGCTACGAGGAAGAGGAGTCAGATGTGCACCTCTTTTTTTCTTGGGATCTAGCTTCCCATCTTTGGAAATGGCTTCTTCTCATGTCTGGTTCCTCGCCCTCCATCTTGTCCTCCCTACATCTCACTGCTGCAGTAATCTGGGACCTTCTGTCCAGAGGCAAAGATGCCAAAGGTAGGAAGAGTGCAGCAGCCATTCTCTTGCAAGTTATATATGTTCTTTGGTCCATCAGGAATGCAGCCAAGTTCAATTCTAGGAAGCATTCCCTGGAGAGTGCCAAATCCATCATTAAGGAGCGTCTGAGATGCATGGCTATCACCTAGCTGAATTCTGTGCAGGTGGTGGTGTCTCTAGACAGGTTCAGGTTTTTTTGGTCTGTGCAGTTTTGATTTTAGTACAAATTTTTGTTCTTTTCTTTCTGTGCAGAGCTTTTTGATTCAACTCCTATTTTTTGTGTATTGGTTGCCTAGAGCCCTTCCCATTGAAGGCTTATTCCAGCCTCCTTTTTTTTGTTTTCTTTTGGGAGCTTTCTCTCTTGTAGTTCTTCTTCTTGCTTAATTCCAAATTTACCTTTAAGCAAAAGAAAAGTCATGCAGGTAATGTATTTTATTTATTTATTTTTGAATGGTTAAATTTTATTTTATATAACACTCACATAAACCGATCCTGGAACTTCTCCCCTAGTGAGAGAATGCCTTAAACATCATGCTAGTTGTTGGGTTGGCCGTAATGTCGATTCTGCGTGGTTTTTTATCTGTTCATGATCTCAATTTCTGGTAGTGTTAATTCTTTTGGCAACTAACGGGTACTGTTTCTTATATTAATTCTTAAACAGTTTCCATTGAGATCTTAATTAGAAAAGGAAATGCCATCAAGGTGTTTATCTAAATGTTCATTACTCAGTATGACCAATCACCAGCAACTCCTTACCCCACCTCAAAAAGGTCAAGCGATGTAAGGGATGATGCATGAAGAACAAGTTATGATGTTACCCTTCTTACATCATCATCTCATCATCATTGAAAAACTGGCGTAACAACACGCCTCCAAAAGTGAAACCAGGATTATGCGTGACATTAGGGCCATTTAAAATTTTTTCAACACTAATAACAACACTTGGCCCAAATCATGTCTCAAATGGATCGAAGATCGCTGTGAGGTATAAACATTTCCTCAAATACATAAACAATGGCAGAAGCTTCATAAATACAAGTGGTATCTCAAATAGTATAGTTACAAGCAAACACTTAAATATGATAACTAGAGTTCAAGTTTAAACAAAAGTATTATTACAAAGAAAGGCCACACGAAAATTTTAACCAAAAGATAAACAAAAGACCAAAAAATGAATCTATCTGAGATAAGTGTGAAGGCTCTCAAGTACGGGGTCGGTACGGCTATACAACGCCGTACGTACTATAATTTAGGAAGTCATCAGGCTGATCCGCCTGAACTTCTTCCGTCGTCTCCTCCTCGATATGGAAGGGCTCAGTACCTATGCACCAAGAGTAGCATCATCAGACACGACAGTCGGCAAGCAATGTATATATAAATTATCAAGATATGCAATACAAATCAGAGTAGACGATACGATAGACAAGATCATAAGAAATGCATGCATTCCGAACATAAGAAGTGCATAGCATTCGAGTCATGAACAAACTAGCAAAAAATCTATATCAAATAGGCAACTCACATAAGTTAATGCACCACGGGATAGTTTCACATGACCCTCCGGCTCAACATAAGAGCTGTGATAGAGTTGCACGGGATGAAACCCGGCAAGCAAGCAAGCAAGATGGATACCAAGAGGCCAATAGTCATCAAATCAAGTATTCAAAATGTATCCGATGGTGTACATCCATCAAAAAGTGTAAAAAGTCGTACTGCGCAGACGTTTAATCAAGGTCCTCACACAGATGGTGCCCCAATCTGTGTTGGGCATTAACAACTGAGTGGTGCCTGACACAAGATTCCTAGACAAACAATAGTGAGGGGTTAGGCTTTCTTGCGTGAACAAGATTCATTAATAAAAGAGAGACTACTTTTCCATTATCAAATCAAGACCAAACAAGCAAGCTTCTTCAAACATCAATACCATAAGTAGTCCTCATTAAGCTTTTACAATCAAAGCCACCTAACCTCAACACTTCCATCAATCATCAAAACAAGCAGAGCATTAAAGGGATCCTAAGTTCATCATCTAGGTTCATCAAGTGATCCCAAACCAAAACAAAGTAAAACAAGCTAAGGAACATGGACATTTCATGTAGAGAGTACCAAATGGTACAATTCGGAATCGGAAGCGATAAACAATCCAATCCTAAGTCAATTATTATTCCTGAAGTCTCGTACAACCCTACTCAATCAACGAAAGGAGTAAGGTTCGCGATACCCAAATAAACAATCTTCGTGCCTTGATATTAAAGGAGGGTATCCCGTTGTCCCGTACCGTTTATGATTGAGATAAGTTGAAACACGAGAAAACCGGAATAACTACAAGGAAACACCGGTGCAAAACATTCCTCGTATCAAGTCCAAAGTAGGCATCAAAGGTATAACCAAGGGTCCCCCTGGGTCATCAAGCTAAGGAAGCATATTCCTTCAAAAAGGAAATCATGACATACCCTACGACTACCTTATGACTAGCCGTGGGCCTTCTACGGCGAGCCGTGAGGTCACCGTAGGCACAGGGTTGAAAAGTCCCCAAGTTTCATTATTCAGGTCTCCCAAGACAGAGACTGACTTCATAATTCACCGTACAACAAAAGTTGTAAATTAAAACCAAAAGAGCGCAGGCGTCCCAGGCTTCTACGGTTAGCTTCACGGCTAGCCGTAGAGCAAATCCACGGCTCGCCATGAGCTTTAGAATTTTTGTTTAGTGTACAATTTCTTTTAGAGAAATACATTCCTCTCTTCATCCACACATGCAGACAAATTAATGGAGCCTTGCCCCCTTCACATACATCAAACAATCCCCTTTTCAAGTCCATTCAACCCCTTCTAACCAATCCAATCCATTCAATTCGAATCAAAACCATCTATCATGTTTTCATCAAAACAAATCAAAATGGGCATAAGGTCATCTAAGCACAATCAATCATCATCAAGTCAAGGGAAAACGAACATATCAAAATATAAATATATAGATTAACTTGCCTTGATGAAGAGCTAAGACAAAATCCAAGAGAAATTGGGGAAATCCCTCTTTTGAGCTCAAAAATGAAGGAAACACTCTCAATCCCAAAATCACTGCCATAATTGCATGTAAAGGGTTGATATGAGCTACCCTAGTCCATTTCTAACCAAAAGGAAGAAGAAAAGCTAAACCTAAAATCTTTGGGAGCTTACCTTGAGATGGGTTGTTAATGGAAAGCTTAGATAATGGTATGGTTGGGTTCTTGAAGACTTGGGGAAGATGAAGTGTAGGTGGAACTTCGTCGCCGAAGCTCTAGTGGCCGGATTTTGTGAGGCAGTGAAGAGAAAGAGAGCTTGGGAGATAGCACAGGGAAATGAGAGAGAGTGAATGAAGATGAGAAATGAGGGTAGTTGAAGTCTTATATTAGGTTAGGTTAATTGTGGAATTTGGGTTTAGTCCTTGGTTTATTAGTGTGATTATTTGAGCCTCTTCGACGCGTCGAATCGAAACGCGATAGAAGACTAAAGTTCATGAAATGTCGAGACCTAACCGATGCACCCAAAATCACAAAAACTCATAATCTCATATAAACCCCTAAAAACTTCCCGAAATTGCAAACCACCCGCTTACTGTACCCAAACGCACTCCGAACCACGCGAGGTTTCACACGCATGATCCAAACGTCAAACCCGACTTGATAAGACTCTAAACACACTTACTCACTAATCACATAATTAATTATAATTAATATAAGGTTAAGGGTCGGGATGTTACACTTTCCATCACTTCGGAAGTGAAAGGTTGTCACATAGCATGCAGGCAGAGCCAATTAGTTCCATCGTTTAAAACAGACCTTGGTAGATTAGCAATTTATTAAAATAAAAAACTGTCTCACTGGATGTTGTTAGCAGCTTGACCAATGATGGTGAATGTAAACCGTTCATGATTTCTATAGTTCATTCATGTCGCATTTGGTTGGACAACTAGAAACGTTAAGAAAGAACTATGGATTCTCTATGGATTTGCCAATACACCATTTTTTATTGATCTAGATGATATTCATTGTTAGGTCGAAGCAATGCAAATGAAGCTTTTAACAAGAGAATGAATTAAACGCTCAAGAGCATAGTACTCAAGCACATCTATTATATTCATGAACGGTTTGGATTGAAGAAATTAGGACCCCTAGGGTCATTTATTCAAATTCATGGAATCCTCTCTCTCTCTCTCTCTCTCTCTCTCTCTCTCTCAAACAAAAAAATATGTACGTGTGTCCTACTTTTGTATACTCCTTTCTATAGTAGACACAATTATCATATTCACTTCACAGATAGCTTTGTTTCATCATGAATGCATCAAATCGCTTGTATCATTGTCTAGGAGATTGCTTATGGTACCTCGAACTCCTCTGGTTGATGCATGTATATCTGCTCATCCAAATTACCATGGAGAAAGGCCGACTTCACGTAAGCTACTCCAACTAAAGGTTATTTGCTGCCACTAAGGTCAACAACACACATATGGATGTATGCTTCACAATAGGAGAGAATACCTCTAAGTAATCAATTCCTTCCCTCAGTGAATAACCTGACATACCTAATATGTTTGACTCCACCTTAATAGTGTCATTGCTGCTACCTATCTCTGACTTCTCCACCTTCTTTCTCGCATCGATTAAAGCATCCTCATGAAATATAACATCCCTGCTGATGATAAACTTGGGTGAATCCAGATCAGTACACCACAATATGTATCTTTTCACCCTAGAAGCATAATCCCACCAAGATGCACTTGACAACCATTGGCTCTAATACCAAATGCTATATGCATGCATGCGGAAGCGTGAAACCTACGATTGAAAATCAGAGCCACACACAAAAAGAGAGAAAATCACACGAGAGATTTACGTGGTTCGGCAGAGTGCCTAATGTCAACAGCCAAAGAAAACCCACTCTTTTTTTATTCCACTCTTAGGTCTAGGGTTACAAATTACATTGCATTTATAATCTCTGGTTTCTTAGCCCATAAGAAAGCCCTAGTAATACAATAACCAAAATACCCCTGACCCAAAGCCCGGTCCCTGGCTAACCCACTGGACCACTTCGATAAACCTAAAATACAAGCATAAACCCAACAATTTCTACGGATATTACTGTTGAGACCCGCCTAAACACGATAGAAAAATAAATGGGGAGGGAACAGATAGGTCCAAGAGTCAGGTCCTTTATGGGTTTGACAAGGCAATTTTTAGATGCGGTTAAAAATGAAGAAAAAAAGGTAAATATCTAAACATGACCATGAGATAAAATAGAAAATAAATAAATAACAAGGGATGAGAAATAAACACTCAACTCTCACCCAAATAACTCAAATCCTAAGAAAATTAGGGTTACTTATTTTCTTTACCCCTCACCGCTTTAATATTACTTTCATGTAGTTCATTTGACCATAAAATCCTATGTATTCAACTCCAAGCAAACAAATGGGCTATGCCCATAGTGAAGCTAATTTTTTTTCTTAATTTTAATCTATAATTAAATCTTTCCATTATGATTTCCTTGAAAATTCTTTATTTTCCCATTTGAGTGCTTAGAATTGCCCAAGCTTTGAGTTAAGCCTAATTCACCCAAAACATGGACCATCGGTTAAAAGGTCTTAGCTAGCACATATATGAAAAATGTTCACTTACGCACGAAGTAACTTGAACGCCCCAAAGGTAGGACTAGAGATGTCAAATGGGCAATGCCGGTCGGCCCGTTTCGGCACGGCCTGGCCCACGTGCCATGGGCCGTGCCGAGGGAACGGGCATGACCGGCCCATTTATGCACGGTCTGCTGTGTGCCGACCCATCCGTAAGGGTCGGCCCGCCCAATGGCAAAAAATAGTTAGTTTTTTTTTTTAATTATCCATTTTAGCCCCCCCTCCCCCCTAACAGCTATAAAACGGTCATATAAAGGGTATTTTGTGTCATTTTTAATTTTAAAAAGTTTATAAATACTCTAACCCTCCCATTCTCATTTCTCATCAATTTATTCAATTCTCTCACTCTCGATCTATACACTCTATAGCTCTCTCTCAAAGCATCAACTCTTTCACTCTCTCTAAGAAGTTTTTGAATGGCCAAAGATCAAGTCATCAAGAGACAAAATTAAAGGGGCCTTAAAAAATTTAAAGGTATTTATATCATTTAAATTTGAAATTCCATATATATATATATAAGTTTATAATATATTATATTAACTCTCATTTTCTCCCCTTTCTTATATTAATTATCACAAAAGAAAGCTATCACTATTATTATTTTTAAATTTCATTTTTTGAAATATGGCTGGACGATCTTCTAGAAGATTTTCCACATAATCTTCTTCCATTAATTTAGGGGGAGAAGAAGATTTTATTGAATTAGAAGATGAAGTATTTGATTTACCAACGCCTTTTCCTAGTAGTTCCCGTAAACCATCCAAGATGAATAGAACTTCAAAAGTTTGGGATATAGATGATAGGTTTGAAGTTGTTGAAGACGGAAAGAAAGTCCAAAAGGCAAAATGCAAAATTTGTAGTAAGATTTAGGGTGCCGAATCAATAGAGGGTACCGGCCATTTGTTAAGACATAGGCAAAAATATTTAGCCTTATATAAGCCGACGGATGTAGGGGCATGGGGGCCTGGATAGTTGTTATTAAAGACATTGCTAAATTTATTTTCTGCTCAGCACTAAGAAGATAATTATACGCCCAAATATGTGCTAGGCAAGGCGTATCAGCTATAAAAATACCCAAAGAGGTAGAACATAGATGAAATTCTATGTATGATTTGTTAAACAAGGCAATTGACCGGAGAACAATTTTGAATGAATTTTGTGCTTTTCATGCACAAGATTTGTTGATGAGTGATGAATGTTGGGAGTTATGTGCCCATATAAGAGATTTATTAGAAGCTTTTTATACTTCACTATTATTTTTTTTCGGGATATATTATCTCACATCTAATGAAGCTTGAATGAAGCTTTTTCAAATTACTTTACAACTCAATAGATTTATAGATCATTTTTTACTGAATAACTATTAGAAACAAGGAAGAAAACTTTAATAAATAATGGAAAGAAACTCCAATGACATTTTCTTTAGCTGTTGTATTTGATCCTAAGTTAAAATTAAGTGGTGTAGAGTTTTTTCTTTGATGAAATAAATAAAAATATAAATGATTAAGAATTAAATATTTTTTCAAATATAAGGGCAAAACCACATGCACTTTTTCAATTTTATTTTGAGCAAATGGATACAACTGGAGTTAGTATGACCCCTTCAGAAGTCCAGCAAACAGGCACCTGTGTGGGATGCATGGTACTCTTCCCTATCCACAAGCATGGCATCCGGCTCAAGCTCAAGTAACACAGTGACGGAGTTATCATCGTATCTTGACGTCGGTCTAATACGGGTGTAGGATGCATCTAGTTTTGACGTTTTATCCTCGTGGAAGCAACAAGAAATCATTTATCTGGTGTTAGCCGCCATGTCTCGTGATCTATTGACTATTTTAATGATTTTTGTAGCATCACAATAGGCTTTTAGTGCAGGTGGACGTGTCGTAGATGACAAAAGAACAAATCTAACTGAAGAAACGGTGGAGTATTATGGACTGATAAGATGAAGCAAGAGTTGACGGCAATGGAAGATTACGATCCAGCAGAATACATTAGTGGACTACACATTTGATTTTTTACTTTTTCCTTCATTGTAATTTGTAAATATACAAGTTTTCCATTCTTTTTTATTTTTATTCTCTAAAAAGATTATAAGGTTTTGAAGGTTATCCTATTTACAAACCTTCAAGAAGTTAAGATCCAAATAGTTCTCTTCTGAATGGAGTAGGTCGAGTTTGACCGAATCACTTAAATATCTTTGTCATTCTCCGTGCTTGTGTAGTGTTCTAATTTTTAATTTTAATACCGAAAAGTCGAAAAGAATTAATTAGGAAAAAAATTAAAGAGGCATGCCGAGCAAGCCCGGCACGGAGGCACGGCATAGCCCAACCCGCTCCAGTCACAGCTCGCTACGTGCTAGGATATATTACGGGATGGCCTACCCGTGGCCTGTTCGGGCCAGGATCTGGGCTGGCATGGCCGGTTTGACATGCCTAGGTAGGACGTTACACCTCGTCCCGAGTTAATCTTGATTAACTTTAATTAATCGAGATTAATATGAATTAAGTGTGATTAGTCAAATTAAATGGTGATTAATGATTGAAATGACCCAGTTAGTCTTGGAAGACTGAATTGAGTTTAGTGAAATGGATTTAGAAGAAATTGACTTGATTGAGTTGATTTTAGAACCAAATTAGTGAAGTTAAGGACTTTTCCGTAAATACGGATTTATGCGTATTTCGTCGAATGTGGTGAAACTTGATACCAATGTGTGTATCTCGACGAGTACATCAAATTTCATATTACACTTGAATACATTTGACTTAAGATGAATTAAGTGTAGGTCTTGATTTGACTTAAAATTGAAATAAGTGAAATGAGAAGGGTTAAGTTGCAATTTGTATTCTCAAATGTTTTAAAAGAACCCAGCACAGTATCATTCGATGGTGTCAGAATCGAGTTGTGCAGAGACCTAGACTCTTTCTTTCTTCCTTACTTTCTTCTTCTTCGTTTCTACTTCAAAGTGCTTGGAAGAGAGGTTACAAAGTGGGTTTTGGAGAGGAATTTATTTTCTTCATCTCTCATCATCATCTTCTTCAATCTTTTTGGAGTTACAGTTTAGGGAAAATCTCAAGTTTCCATTTAACAAGCTGTCAAGTAAGTATTTAGTTGTTCTTATAGAACTTTTGAGTTCTATTAAGTGATTTGGAATGATTCTTAACACAGTCAATTCAAGAATTTAGTTTGGGTTTGTTCTTGATGTTGGGGTTTGGAAGTTGGTGGTTTTGAATCAAATAGAGATTAAAAAGAAAGGGGTTTTGTAGCAAACTTTAACTAGAGGCAAGTATAAACAAGTGCACATGATTAGATGCTATTGCATGTTAACTTCTCTTAGTTAAATTGTGAAATTGAGTTCAGCCCTTATGATTATGTGCTTTATTGTGTTGGTATTCATTGAATTTGAGCTGAAAGGTGTTTGATTTAATGATTGAATGGTGAAAGAGAAGATAGGTCAGAATTTGGGCAAGTATAAATAGTAATTTATGTTTATATGCTAATCAATGTGATTCTTATAAGTTTGGTTGTAGTTTTGATTCAACCATGTTCATAAAAATTGATTTATGCATGTATATGAATTGATTGGAAAAGAAGATAGATAATGGTATTGAAATGGATTGAGAGTAGTTGTGCAAGTATAAATACTGATTGTACTTATATGTTAATGATTATGGTTTTCATTAAATTTAGTTGTAGTTTTGATCCACCTATATTCATAGACTTTCATTGGGTGTATGAAATGGATGGTGAATTGGAGAAGAAATTGATGGAATATGAAATAGAAGTATATATCTGTGTTTAAATGATGTTTGGAGGAGGAAACAGGAGGTTCCAAATATTTTATGCAGGTTGAAGATGAAATGGAGAAAACAGAATTCTGAGACGAATTCTGTAGAAAATTCTGGGCAGTGTCGGTCAGCCGATAAGCTGACCGACAACCTGACCGACAATGTTAATGCAATAAACAAAAAAATGCGTCTGGATTGTGAACCGAAGCGTAAGTCGGTTAACCGACAGGTTAACCGAGGTTAGTAATTTTCATGGATTAGTTCTCTCTGGTTTTCGAACCGAGAGTTAACCGACAACTGAACCGACGAATGTCGGTTAACCGACGAGCTGATCGACAATTAGAAATTTTTAGAATTAATTTCTGAATTTTAAAATTAAGAGCCTATTGATTTAATCAAGGCTATTCATATTGTGTATACCTCTCTATAGGTGATAATTAAGGGGACTTTAATGTACAAATTTTATATAAATTGTGATGTTCATCGAGAATAACACAAGTACATTAAATAACTGAGAATTACACCCAATTGGATGGTAGTGTTTAATTGAATTCGAATTGTCAAAGGTGTGTTCTTTATTGTCTTAAAGGACACTATATGGTATAATCAAACTCAGATAGGGTAATTATTGATTTGTATATTGAAACGAATCCTGAAATGATTATTTATTGATTTGTCTCCGTTCATTTATAATTAAACGGAAATTAAATGAAATGAATTGTATTATATATTGAGTCTGGCACGACATAGTGATTTCTATCTGTTGCAGCAGATTATTTGGGAGTGTCCGGAGCTCCGTGGTGATGCCAGTGATCTCTGATCAAGACACTGAGTAGATGCCATTTATTTGATAAGTCCTTGAGGCCTGAGTCATGAATGATGCGCTCTTCGGTCCTGTGCCAATAGAGACAATTCTTCCTTTTTAGGAAGATATAATTTGATTTGGAAATGCTATGGTAGTCTGCCAAATTATAAAGACTCACAATGTTACTAGTTACGTAATCCTTCCTGTTTCGGAAGATGGTAAGCCTTCCTTTTGAGGAAGATGTTGAACTGATTTGTAAATTATAAAGATTGTTAATGACATTAAAAATGTTACTGGTTTTAGTCTAACATTGAATTAGACAAACTGATACTATTTAATTTGTTTAAGTCTAATGATTAATTAGACACATTGAAAATATGATTAGCATATGAAATCATATATTTGTTTATACATTGCTGAATTATGAATTCACAGTGTTATTGATGGCATTACATGCACAGCTGTCATTCCTAGTCCTTTAGAGGTTACAGCACCAGTGGAAACAATTAATACAGTTACTTCCGAAGGACTCGTTAAGTGAAAGGAAAGTATTGTAATAATGATATAAGACTTTTAGAAATGTCTTGTTCATAATGTAAATTCAGTTTTGTTTTTATGAACAATGTAAATTTGTTTATGTTCTGCATAATGTGTAATTTGATATCCCTTGTGAATTTTATGTTCAAAGTTCACGGGAGTAAGTATATGGTCGCGACTCGGGGTTAAACTCGATTTAAATTTTATCTTGGGCTCGGGTCGTGACATACTTATTGTATGGTATCAGAGCAAAGTGAAATGATTAAGGATAAAATTTTAAAATCCTTAGAAATGTAAGGACACGGTGAAAAAAAAAACGTTAGATTGAGAATCACAATTCGAAAGATGTGATTTGCTATTTTCGTTAAATGTGATTTGTTTTCACTATATGTGATTTATATTCACTGTAAATGTGATTTACTTCACTATATGTGATAGAGTTGGATAAAAAGTAAGCAGATATATTTATATCTTGACTTTCTGTGTTATTTCAGAATAGCATCTGGATCTGGAAATGGTGGTAGTGGAAACGGTGATCCTGATATTGTAGCTAGTGGAAATGAGGGTTCTATCCTTGCATCTATTACCTCGAATAGCAGTGATGCGAGATTCAATGCCATCATGGAACAGTTAGTTCGAAGTAATAGTCAAATTGTTAGAATTCAAGAAGCACAGTTGAGCATGCAAGCTCAGATTGCTTCTATATTGCAAGTGCAGGCACAAATGCAAGCTCAATTGCAGACTTTGTTGATACCACTAGTTCAACAACAGCGTAATGTTGAGACTCAAATGATGGTGCAGTCTATGGAACGTGAATATAAAGTCCTTCATGAACAGTTGAAGAGAAAAAGGCAAGATAATAATGTAGAAGGCAAACGTAAACCAATTTGTGAAAATTATGGAAAACCTCACAGAAGTGAAACGTGTTGGAGACTTATTGGAGCCTGTTTAATTTGTGGATCTATGGAACACAGAAGATCACAATGTTTTAAGGCAAGAAAACCTAAGATAGCTGGAGAAACCAGTGCTATTAAAGAACAAGAATAAGTTGAAGGTATGATCCTTGGGATTGATTTGCAAAATGTAAAGCTTATTGAGATTATTTTAGCAAGGTCATCACTGTTATAGTAGACGAAGTTAATGTTATTGTATTATTCAGAAGAGTTCAAAATAGATTTAATACTAGAATTGTTTGAGTATTCAAATATGAACAATTGTTAAAATGGAGGCTACATTGCATTCAGTATGAAGACAAAACCAGTGTAGGAATTGAGGATATAGAATGGCACCTTATGCATATATATTGATAGTAAACAAGTAATCAGATGGCAATTATGAACGAATAATTGGTGCCTAGAATTGATGAATTGTTTGATCAATGTTAAGGTACAACATATTTTGTTTTTATGATTGATCTCCGTTCTGGATATCACTAGATTTATATTAGAGATCAAGATGGATTAACTGTTGATTCAGTTAAGATGGAAACCATTACCAAGTAGCAGAGTTTAGGGAATTTCTTGGGATTAGCTATATAAAAAAAAATTGTGAAAGACTTCTTCGAGATTTCAATTCTGTTAATTAATGAAACTGACTCGAAAGAGTGTTTCATTTGTATAGAATGATAAATGTGAGTCTATTTTTCCAATAATGGAATAGAAATTGATTTTTAGTCTCAATTTTATGATTACTTGACAGAAGAAGTGAAATTATAAATTATTTGATGCTTCCGATATAGGATAGGGATATAAATATATTGATGTAAGATGGCAAGATCATTATTTATGGTTTGTATTAGTGAAGAAACTATGAGAAGCATTATGCTACTCATTGTTTAAAGTTCGTGATGATATATTTATTTTGAAGCAATTGGGGTAATATATATATGAGTGGACTTTTGAATTGTGATTAAAGAAACCTTCAATAATTGTTTATTAGAAGAAGATGAATTTAAAGTAATGCCATTGGTTAGAATCGATTTGAAATTATGATTCTTTACCTGAGAAGGGTAATATAGAAGTTAATACCTTGAGTTATAAATTTAGTAAATGAATGAAATGATGGATTATATTTGATATATATGGGAGATGGATTGAAATGATGATAGAGGGTTGAATTCCTAAAGTTGATTACAAGAAATTAAAGATGGATTGGAAATCTGGATATTTTCTTAATATTTTGTAATCATTATACTAACTTATGAAATCCATTGTAATCACAGGAGTCTGCAATATTTATTTCTTTTGAAAGATATTAATCTATAATAACGCTATTAATGAGAGCTGATCAAAGATTAAGACTCTTCAGTTATTATGTATTTGGGAATGTAATATAGAAGCTGATGCTTTGAGGTATAAATCTATTCAATACGTGGAATTCACTTAAAAAGATTTAGAGATTGTTGCACATATGAATGATTGATGTATAAAAGGAATGTAAAGGCTATCTTTTAAAGCCCGATAAACCTCTGGAAGAAAACCTTGCAGAGTACCATGACCTATGGTTATGGTAAAAGCCTAAGTGGTGTGTTTTCTGATATATGATTATATTTTTGTAGAACTTATGAAAGACTGGAATGGAGTAAGAATGTCTGTTTTGATATGAGAGTTATGGTGACAGCAATGTTTATTTTTGAACCAATATTGAGTTAACAAATCGAGGAGAGACATTTTGAAGATCCTGAATTGGTAAAGATGAAGAATAACATTACAATAAGATCAGATTTTGTGTTAATTTCAAGAATTCTTTATTTTAGAGACAAATTGTATGTACCAACACAAGAGAATGTGAATCGAGAGGTGATGTTGAAGCTCATCACACCTGATATTTTGTACATCCAGGAAGTCTAAAATATATAGAAATCTCAAAGACAAGTTTTGGTGAGATAATATGAATTGGGAGATAATCATCATGTTTAATCTGTTAGCGTGTGAAGTCTAAATACAGAAAATCTCCTGGATTGTTTCGTCTTTTGCATATTCCTAGATAGAAATGGATACATTTACTTATAAACTTTATATGTGATATGAATTTAATGAAATGAATAAATTAAATTTTTTGTGAGAGAAGTGATTAGATTACCTGAACACTACATGTGTTGAAGAGTCAACAAGAATTACCAAAGAATAATTGGGTTAAAGTTCTATGGATTTATTGTAAACCCAGTAAAGCCACATGGATATTAATAGAACAAATGGCTCGAAAAGGTCCAAAGCTAATTGGTCAAGTATATTTGATTTTTGTCTTTTAGTTTAATTTCACATTTCACTTAATTGATTTTGCATTCAGAGGACCGAATGAATCTAAAAGTTTAGGGGAATGTTACACCTCGTCCCGAGTTAATCTTGATTAACTTTAATTAATCGAGATTAATATAAATTAAGTGTGATTAGTCAAATTAAATGGTGATTAATGATTGAAATGACCCAGTTAGTCTTGGAAGACTGAATTGAGTTTAGTGAAATGGATTTAGAAGAAATTGACTTGATTGAGTTGATTTTAGAACCAAAATAGTGAAGTTAAGGACTTTTCCGTAAATACGGATTTATGCGTATTTCGTCGAATGTGGTGAAACTTGATACCCATGTGTGTATCTCGACGAGTACATCAAATTTCATATTACACTTGAATACATTTGACTTAAGATGAATTAAGTGTAGGTCTTGATTTGACTTAAAATTGAAATAAGTGAAATGAGAAGGGTTAAGTTGCAATTTGTATTCTCAAATGTTTTAAAAGAACCCAGCACAGTATCATTCGATGGTTTCAGAATTGAGTTGTGCAGAGACCTAGACTCTTTCTTTCTTCCTTACTTTCTTCTTCTTCGTTTCTACTTCAAAGTGCTTGGAAGAGAGGTTACAAAGTGGGTTTTGGAGAGGAATTTATTTTCTTCATCTCTCATCATCATCTTCTTCAATCTTTTTGGAGTTACAGTTTAGGGAAAATCTCAAGTTTCCATTTAACAAACTGTGAAGTAAGTATTTAGTTGTTCTTATAGAACTTTTGAGTTCTATTAAGTGATTTGGAATGATTCTTAACACAGTCAATTCAAGAATTTAGTTTGGGTTTGTTCTTGATGTTGGGGTTTGGAAGTTGGTGGTTTTGAATCAAATAGAGATTAAAAAGAAAGGGGTTTTGTACCAAACTTCAACTAGAGGCAAGTATAAACAAGTGCACATGATTAGATGCTATTGCATGTTAACTTCTCTTAGTTAAATTGTGAAATTGAGTTCAGCCCTTATGATTATGTGCTTTATTGTGTTGGTATTCAATGAATTTGAGCTGAAAGGTGTTTAATGTAATGATTGAATGGTGAAAGAGAAGATAGGTCAAAAGTTGGGCAAGTATAAATAGTAATTTATGTTTATATGCTAATCAATGTGATTCTTATAAGTTTGGTTGTAGTTTTGATTCAACCATGTTCATAGAAATTGATTTATGTATATGAATTGATTGAAAAAGAAGATAGATAATGGTATTGAAATGGATTGAGAGTAGTTGTGCAAGTATAAATACTGATTGTACTTATATGTTAATGATTATGGTTTTTATTAAATTTAGTTGTAGTTTTGATCCACCTATGTTCATAGAATTTCATTGGGTGTATGAAATGGATGGTGAATTGGAGAAGAAATTGATGGAATATGAAATAGAAGTATATTTCTGTGTTTAAATGATGTTTGGAGGAGGGAACAGGAGGTTCCAAATATTTTATGCAGGTTGAAGATGAAATGGAGAAAACAGAATTCTGAGACGAATTCTGCAGAAAATTCTGGGCAGTGTCGGTCAGCCGATAAGCTGACCGACAACTTGACCGACAGTGTTAATGCAATAAACAAAAAAACACGTCTGGATTGTGAACCGAAGCCTGACCGAACTTGGTTCGGTCAGCCGACAAATGTAAGTCGGTTAACCGACAGGTTAACCGAGGTTAGTAATTTTCATGGATTAGTTCTCTTTGGTTTTCGAACCGAGAGTTAACCGACAACTGAACCGACGAGCTGACCGACAGTTAGAAATTTTTAGAATTAATTTCTGAATTTTAAAATTAAGAGCCTATTGATTTGATCAAGGCTATTCATATTGTGCATACCTCCATAGGTGATAATTAAGGGGACTTTAATGTACAAATTTTATATAAATTGTGATGTTCATCGAGAATAACACAAGTACATTAAATAACTGAGAATCACACCTAATTGGATGGTAGTGTTTAATTGAATTCGAATTGTCAAAAGTGTGTTCTTTATTGTCTTAAAGGACACTATATGGTATCAAACCCAGATAGGGTAATTATTGATTTGTATATTGAAACGAATCCTGAAAGGATTATTTATTGATTTGTCTCCGTTCATTTATAATTAAACAGAAATTAAATGAAATGAATTGTATTATACATTGAGTCTGGCACGGCATAGTGATTTCTATCTGCTGCAGCAGATTATTTGGGAGTGTCCGGAGCTCCGTGGTGATGCCAGTGATCTCTAATCAAGACATTGAGTAGATGCCATTTATTTGATAAGTCCTTGAGGCCTGAGTCATGAATGATGCGCTCTTCAGTCCTGTGCCAATAGAGGCAATTCTTCCTTTTTAGGAAGATATAATTTGATTTGGAAATGCTATGGTAGTCTGCCAAATTATAAAGACTCACATTGTTACTGGTTACGTAATACTTCCTGTTTAGGAAGATGGTAAGCCTTCCTTTGAGGAAGATATGGAACTGATTTGTAAATTGTAAAGATTGTTAATGACATTAAAAATGTTACTGGTTTTAGTCTAACATTGAATTAGACAAATTGATACTGTTTAATTTGTTTAAGTCTAATGATTAATTAGACACATTGAAAATATGATTAGCATATGAAATCATATATTTGTTTATACATTGCTGAATTATGAATTCACAGTGTTATTGATGGCATTACATGCACAGCTGTCATTCCTAGTCCTTTAGAGGTTACAGCACCAGTGGAAACAATTAATACAGTTACTTCCGAAGGACTCGTTAAGTGAAAGGAAAGTATTGTAATAATGATATAAGACTTTTAAAAATGTCTTGTTCATAATGTAAATTCAGTTTTGTTTTTATGAACAATGTAAATTTATTTATGTTCCGTATAATGTGTAATTTGATATCCCTTGTGAAATTTATGTTCAAAGTTCACGGGAGTAAGAATGGTCGCGACTCGGGGTTAAACTCGATTTAAATTTTATCTCGGGCTCGGGTCGTGACATAGGACCTCCCTCTGAATCTCAAGCATTACACGTGATGCACGTTCAGATGCATTGCGCACCTGCACTCCTTGCACAAGTGAGTATTTTCCGCACATATAGTAATACTTGCCTAGTATATAATCTCCAAAGAGTTTTACTTCAAGAGGACTGTAGGAATTTGTCTCATTTCCATCACGAAGAGATTCAAAGAATAAAGGAAGGAAGAAAGAAAGAATTCGCTCCTGTCTTTCCTTTCAACACACTTGTATTAATAGATAATTGGTAATTACTTTTACAAAAATACTAATTTCTTTTCTAATCAATGTTAGGACTATACGAACTCAATTTCTCATGTTAATAAGGATGACAATGGGTCGATCGAGTTTAAATGGAACCCGCCTCGGCTCAATCTTATTAGAGGCATGTTTGGCAATATTTGTTAGTATAGTTTTGGTCAGATATGGTTTTCCATACATTAACCCCAAGTCAGGTTCGGAGAAGGTTTGGATTTTGGTTATGTCTAACCCGCTCTGCCCAGTATGTCTTTACTTTATATATTACTAAATAAGGTTTAGCATGTGAAATGTTATTAGTGCAGGTAGTAGTAAGAAAGTGATATTTTCATAAATGCCATGGCTTCAAATCTTCATCAACACATTCAGTTTTTCATATAAATCAACCACTAACAAATCAAACCCGACCCGTGACCGTCATGAGGTGCGTTTGATATGACAACAATAAAACCTACCACAGGTGGAGCAGATATGGGGCAACACAAATAACAATCAGGTTGGATTCAGGCATGCCTAAACCCAAACCCACCCCAGTCTGTTGCCATCCCTACACGTTAACAACTTGACCATTGTTGTATTTCAATTGGCATCAATTTAAAAATATATATACTCACTACACCAAAAATGAAAAATTGGAACGGATTACCGTTCCTAATCCGTGTGTTCCTAATCCATTCATCCGTTCCTAATCCGTTCATCCGTTCCAAAAATAGGAAATTGGAACGGATGAAGGGATTAGGAACACACGGATTATGAACGGTAATCCGTTATAATTTTTCGTTTTTGGTGTAGTGACTTGTTTGGTGTTTTAAATGTGTATAGCATGGACCATCCTGCTCGTGGGTCACCCAAATGAATAGTCGAAACCTGCATCATTAAGTGACATATTGGTGTAGATGTAATTCTTCCTATCAAAATCTAGTTCTCACTAATTCGGTGCCTGCTGGACCATTTATTCACTTAATTATGTCATTACATCTATTGCATTTTACAATTGTACACACAGAACATATAAATATTGGAAAGACAACAGTGTTGCTTTGATGGCCATGAACTATCTTCTATCAAACTACGTATCATATAAGCGTTTATAGCTCCCATCATTCCTAGGTTTCGACTCCTTTGGAGCATATGGGCTTGTTTTGATATACTGCTCAAGACTCTGGCAGGAGGTTGTGGGCCTTCTCATTCACTTCCATGGTTTCCTTTTCCTGAACCTTGACACCCTTTGAATTGGTTTATCTGAAAAATAACAGTAGAATTCAAGTCCACAAGTTATCAACATGTGCTAGCTTCCTCTAACATACATAAGAGACTTGGATCTTGATGAAGATTTTAGGTCTCAGTGAAGCACTCTCATGGCAGTCACTTCTCTTTTTATGAACTTCGCAAATACACAAGTAACAAGATCTTTCAAGGCTAGCTAGTAAGCTTACAAGTGATAGGCCTTGGCGAATTAGCTTGGTAGTAAGCTTGAAAGAAGTCTCTATTCTCCTTGAGTAGCTCCCTCCACACTGAAAAGAAACATGCAACTTCATAAATATCAGAAAGAAACGTCAAAACATAAGGCCATGTTGATTATTTCACTCTATTGTCGTAAGGATTCATGAAAATCACTAGAGAGATGGCAGAGATATAGAAAATTACTTTCAAGTTTTGAAGAAGGTTAATTTGAATTTGATTAAGCTTCTTTGTATTATAAATCACGATCTCTTTCTCTTTTTTTTTTTGCAAGTTGAGTCCCCAGAAGAGGTTGATTCCAAACGAGGAAAATCCACCACCGCAGCCACATTTTATGGGGCTCTGATGGCTTCCAAACCCCTAGCTTTTTTATTGAAGAATTAGGATTTCTAAGAGCAAAGAACCTGTAAGGGTGACGACGGGGCGGATGCGAGCATGCCTTGCAAGTGCCGCAACGCAGTAGTCGCAACTCATGCGTAGAATCAAGCATCTCTCAATCAAGTGTTGAACCTATAAAAATCCAAAGTTTTTTACAACCAAGGTGTGAGTTTCATAATACTATCGCAATATATATAAAAGCCAAACTTAATTGTAAAACAAGATAGAAATTCCATATAGGGTCCTTGCTTAATTATGTGTGTATTTGGACTCACCATTCTAATATAGCTACGCAGGGCCGTCTCAAGACAATATGTGGCCCCAGGCGAAAGTATAAACGAGGCCCCTAGCTTCTATGTGTGACACGAGAAAACCCTCGTCCTTAATCCGGGTTAATTTGGGACCGGCAATGTACACTATGAGTAGTACATTGGCGGACTTAAAAAAAATTTTGGGTTTTTTTTTTTTTGGGTTTTTTTTTTAGAGCTTGTTGAGGGATTTATTTTTTTTAAGTGAATTTAACCTTTCTTGCCTTTTGTGATGCAAACTTATTGATCAATTTTTTGTATTCAAGGTTTTCCAAAATTTTCTTCTTAATAGATAAAATGGCTAACCCGCTTAATCCCTCTTCTGACATAGTTGATCATAGATAAGATTTTATTAACTTTAATTTCGAAAAACTTTTTTCGGTGGAAGCAACTGTAACCGGTACTGTTAATAGTATTCAATAAGCAATATATAAGTTTGGAAAAGACTCAATAGTATCCTAATTAGTGGACCCCATGAGTCAAGGTTGATTTGAAATGCCATTTTATGAAAAACAGGGTATTTTCTATAAAACAAAGGACTTATTTGAAATTCTGATTTTATGAAAATTTTTCAATGATGGAATTTTTCGATGATTTCAGTTTCATTAGAAAACGGGTCAAATTGTGATCAATTTTCTCTTCTAGCTCGAGTTCATTTGAATTCATTTAAGATGATTCCCAGCGAGATTTGATACCTTTAAAAACGTACTTATTTTAGAATATTTTTATTTTTACTGTGCTTCTTCTTCGTCTATCTTCTTCTCTGGTTTGATTTTGGTTTTCAAATGTACCATGATTTTCTCTTTTTAGTTTTATCATGTTAATGTTACTAATCCAACAAAATTATGAGGCCCTCTCATGGTGAGGCCCCCACCACTTGCTTCACTTGCCTATAGGGTGAGCCGGCCCTGTAGCTACGTGGGTGGCAATGCAAACAAGGAGTAAAGTAGTAGTTATGAAACATTCCCTTTTCCTTGGTAGAATGTGGACAAAACATCTTAAAAAAAATTGAGAATGAGGAGAAGAAGGGAAAGAATGAAGGCAAAAGTGCACAAGAGGTAAAGAGCTGAGAGAGATATTTGAACTGAATAAGTAGGGAGAAGGGGAGAGAAAGGTTGTTGTTATCCAGAGATATCCCAAGTGAAGGGCCTATTGCTCACTGAAATCCAATAGTGGGTTTGCCTCATCCTGTTATTAGAGATAAGAGGTGAGAAGGGGAGACTGGAGAGAAGTGTCACGTCCCCAATATTTAAACCAGGGTTATACGTGAGATTAGGGCTAATTAAAACTTTTTACAACATAAGTCAAATATAACTTAGCCCCAATCGTGTCCCAATTGGATCGAAGACCGCTGTGAGGTATAAACATTTCCTCAAATACAAACAATCAATAGCGGAAGCTTAATAATTACAAATGGTATCTTAAAGATGCATAGTTTGGAACCATACTATATATCATCATTAAAGTTCAGAGTTTAAACACTTTAACCCAAAAGTATTATTTACAACATTAGGCCACATCAACACTAAGGCCTAATCAAAAGATAAACAAAAGTACAAAAGATGAATCTATCAAGATAAGCATGAAGGCTCTCGAGTACGGGGTCAGTACGGCTATACAATGCCGTCCGTACTAAAATCTAAGAAGTCATCAGATTGATCCGCCTGTACTTCTTCCGTCGTCTCCTCCTCGATATAGAAGGGTTCGGTACCTATGCACCAAGAGTAACATCGTCAACACGATGATTGGCAAGCAATATATATACAAATGACAACAAGATATACATATCGAATCAGAGTAGACAAGAGACAAGATCAATAGAAACATATGCATTTCAGACATAAGAAATACATAGTATACGAGTCATAAACAATCTAGCAAATAGGCAAATCACACAAGCTAATACACCACGGATAGTTTCAACAAGGACCCTCCATACTCAACATGAGAGTTGTGGTAGAGTGGCACGGGATGAAAACCCGGCAAACAAGTAAGCAAGCAAGATGGATACTAAAGGCCAAACAAGATCAATAATGCAAGATGTATCCGATGGTGTACAATCCATCAAAATATAAAAAGTAGTACTGCGCAGACTTTCAAACCAAGGTCCTCACACATGTGGTGCCCCACCATGTGTTGGGCGTTGACAACTGAGTGATGCCTGACACAAGAGTCCTAGACAAGTAGGAGTGAGGAGACTAGGCTTTCTTGCGTGAACAAGATTCATAAACAATTGAGAGACTACTTTCCATCAATCAGATCAAGACTATCAAGCAAGCTTATTCAAGTATCAATACCATAGTAGTCCTCATCAAGCTTTTACGATTAAAGCCGCCTAATCTCAACACTTCCATCAATCATATACAATATAAACAAGACATCAAGGGGATCCTAGGTCATCATCTAAGTTCATCATTTGATCCCAAACCAAAATAAGTAAAGCAATCTATAGAACATGAACATCTCATGTAGAAAGTACCCAATTGTACTATGTAGAGTCGAGAGCAATAAACAATCCAATCTTAGGTCAATAGTTATTACCATAGTCTCGTACAACTATACTCAGTCAACGAAAGGAATAAGGCTCGCGATACCCGAACAAACAATCTTCGTGCATAGATATAAAAGAGGTATCCCGTTGTCCCGTACCGTTCAAGATTGATATAAGTTGAACACCGAGAAAATAGGAATAACAATGAGAAATGCATGCTCCAAAACACTCCTCATATCAAGTCAAATGAGTCCATAAAGGTAGCCAATGTTCCATACAAGTCCAATAGAAAAAGAGGTCAAAAGAGTCCCTCAAAAGGTCCTCTACAGTTGTCCCGGTCGACCTAGTACATCCCGGGTCGACCTGCATTAATATGCAGAAATGATGAACAGTAAAATGGTCAGGTACTGTCCGCACCTGACCCTGTGTCTTCGGTCGACCGAAGCCCTGGGCCGGTCGACCGAGCACACACAGTTACAGAACATCAGTTCTGTAACTGATGTGTATTTGGTCCCTTTCAGTTTCCCAAAATCCCTGAACCTTTTTCATAGTCTTTTGAGAATAAAACCCACATCATTTCAGGTTCTATAAACTTCTCAATTTATCATTTTCATTTCCAATTCAATTCATTAGATGATTAACCCAATTTATCATGTTTTCAATTCAAATTGTCAAGATTAGAGCATTGGGTTATCTAGACAATATCCATCATCAATTCAAGGAAGAAACAGTATATCAAAGCATAAGTATATAGATTAACTTGCCTTAGTGATGAGCTAAACCAAAAATCAAGAGAATTAAGGAAATCTCTCTTTTTGAGCTCAAAAGGGTGTAAAAGCTTCTCAATCCCAAAATCACTCTACAAAATGAATGCAATGGGTAGTAGTGAGTCTCCCTAATCCATTTCTAACTAAAAGAAGAAGATTCACTTTGGTTAAAATCTCTGGAAGCCTACCTTTCAATGGGTTGTGGTTGGAAGTTCTTGAAAATGGAATTGTTGAGTTCCTTAGAGCTTGAGGAAGAAGATGTGATGCTTGGCTTGTGAAAATGGAGAGACTATGGCTGGTTTTGGCAAGGAGACAGTGAAGAGAAAGAAGAAGGGAATAGTAGTGAATGAAGAGACAGAGATAAAGAATGGAATGAGTCATCCGGATGTGATGAGGTGTGGTCATAAGGGATGGGTTGAGATGAGTCATAGGATATGTATAGAGAATTATGGGTTTAGTCCTTAATTCACTTAAGTGATTATTTGGGCCTCTTCCTCGCGTCGAATCGAAACGCGATAGAAGACTAAAGTTCATGAAATGATGAGACCTATCCAATGCACCCAAATTCACAAAAAACTCATAATCTCAATTAAGCCCCTGAAAACTTCCCAAATTGCAAACCACCCCCCTACTGTACCCAAACGTGCTCCGAATCACGTGAGATTTCACCCACACGATTCATACGTCAAACCCGACTCGCTAAGACTCTAAACACACTTACTAACTAATCAAGCAATTAGCTATAATTAATATAGGTTAAGGGTCGGAATGTTACATCCTCCCCCCCTTGGACTATTTGGTCCTCCAAATATCTCACACACCTCTGGTAGAAGCTCTGGATATTTCTCCTTAATCTGATCCCTGAGTTCCCAAGTTGCTTCGTTCGGAATATGATGCTCCCACTGTACTTTGAACCAGTGAATAGTCCTAGTCCTCAAAACATGTTCCTTGGTGTCTATGATCTCCTTCGGCCTTTCAACAAATGTAGTATCCGGCTGGACATCTAAAGGCTCATAATGAAGCACATGGGTAGGGTCTGGTACATATCTCCTCAACATGGAAACATGAAAAACCCTGTGAACTCCTGATAATGCTGGTGGTAAAATCAATCTGTAAGCCACTTCTCCCACGTGCATATCAATCTCAAAAGGTCCGATAAATCTCCGAGTCAACTTACCTTTCTGTCCAAACCTCATAGTCCCTCTAGTCGGTGAGACCTTAAGAAAAACTTTGTCTCCAACCTTGAACTCTAAATCTCTCCTCTTGAGGTCTGCGTAACTCTTCTGGCGGTTCCTTGCAATCTTCAGCCTGTCAATGACTTGCTTCACTTTCTCACTGGTATCACTGATGATCGAAGGTCCATGAAAACTACGAACACCAATCTCTTCCCAACAAATCGGGGTTCTGCATCTCCGTCCATACAAAGCTTCGAATGGTGCCATCCCGATACTGGAGTGATAGCTGTTGTTGTAGGCAAACTCGCACAAAGGAAGACTCTTCTCCCAGTCTTTCCCGAAATCGAGAACACATGCCCGCAACATATCCTCCATAGTTTGGTTCGTTCTCTCAGTCTGTCCATCGGTCTGAGGATGATACGCAGTGCTAAAATTTAATGTCGTACCCAAGGCTGCTTGCAAACTAACCCAAAATCTACCCACAAATCTTGTGTCTCTGTCTGATACAATAGACTCTGGAACTCCATGTAATCTGACTATGTCATCTATGTACTTGCGTGCCAAAATATCCATGGATCCTCTCATCTTCATTGGAATGAAATGAGCTGACTTGGTGAGTCTGTCGACAATCACCCAAATACTGTCATGTCCCTTCGTAGGTGGTAATCCTGCAACGAAGTCCATGGTAATGTGCTCCCACTTCCATTCCGGTGTCTTCAATGGTTGAAGTAATCCTGGAGGTCTCTGATGTTCAGCCTTCACTTGTTGACACACAAGACATCTTGAGACAAATCCTGCAATCTCCTTCTTCATGTTATTCCACCAATAAAAGTTCTTCAAATTCTGGTACATCTTAGTGCTCCTTGGATGGATAGCATAACGAGAATGGTGTGCTTCAACCATAATCTCGTTTTTCAAATCATGTACATCCGGAACACACAATCTATCCTGACAATATAGTACACCCTCCACGAGTCTGAACTCTGGTCTGTCTGATATATTATCAATTATCCTGACTAATTCAGGATCTTCTCCTTGACTGCTCTTGATTCTATCCAAAATCTCTGGCTCCCAAGTATGCATGTTTGCAATCATCACCCTCTCAGACTGAGGCTGAAATTCTATATCTAAATCTCTGAATACTTCTGTCAAAGACCATTCTACTTGTAAACATCCGATAGTTGCTTCCTTCCTGCTCAATGCATCTGCAACCACATTTGCTTTCCCGGGATGATATTTAATCGGGAAATCGAAGTCTTTGATGTACTCCATCCATCTGGTCTGCCTCATATTCAGATCTTTCTGCCCAAACAAGTATTGAAGACTCCTGTGATCCGAGTGAACCTCAAATTTTTCTCCGTACAGGTAGTGTCTCCATAACTTCAGTGCCATAACCACTGCTGCTAGTTCCAAATCATGGGTAGCATATTTCTTCTCATGCCCTTTCAGTTGTCTGGACCCGTAGGCTACTACTTTTCCTTCCTGCATGAGTACACATCCTAAACCAATACCTGAAGCATCTGTAAAAATTACAAACCCTCCGGTCTCCGTAGGTAAAGTAAGAACTGGAGCTGTAGTCAATCTAGCCTTCAACTCTTGAAAATTAGCCTCACACTGTTCTGTCCAGACAAAAGGAACATCTTTCCTTGTCAATTTAGTCAATGGAGCTGCTATGCTGGAAAATCCTTTTACAAATCTTCTGTAATACCCTGCCAAACCTAGAAAACTCCTGATTTGTGCTACTGTTTTCGGACTCTGCCAACTGACAACTGCTTCAATCTTCGCTGGATCTACTGCCAAACCTTCTTTAGAGATGATGTGTCCTAGAAAAGACACTTGCTCCAGCCAAAAATCACACTTACTTAACTTGGCATAGAGCTGATTTTCTCTCAAGATCTGCAATGAAGCTCTCAAATGCTCCGCATGATCTTCTCTGGATCTCGAATAGACCAAAACATCGTCTATGAACACCACTGTGAACTGGTCTAAGCATGGAGCAAAGATCTTGTTCATCAAGGCCATGAATACACTCGGTGCATTGGTTAGTCCAAATGGCATCACCAAAAATTCATAATGACCATATCTGGTCCTGAAGGCTGTCTTCTGCACATCTGAGTCCTTGACTCGCAACTGATGGTAGCCTGATCTCAAATCAATTTTTGAGAAGTATTGTGCTCCTTGCAGCTGATCAAATAATTCATCTATCCTAGGTAAAGGATACTTGTTCTTAATTGTAACCTGATTCAGCTGTCTATAGTCTATGCACATACGCATTGTACCATCTTTCTTCTTTACAAACAAAACCGGTGCACCCCATGGTGACACACTCGGTCTCACAAATCCTTTGTCCAAGAGATCTTGTAATTGAGCTTTCAATTCTCTTAGCTCCGCTGGAGCCATACGATAAGGAGCTTTTGAAATTGGTGCTGTCCCTGGCACAAGTTCAATCGTAAAATCTATCTCCCGAACCGGTGGTAATCCAGGTATCTCCTCCGGAAAGACATCCGGGAATTCACATGCAACTGGAATATCCTCCACCGCTTTGGACAATCTATCCTCCGTGATAAATGCCACATAACCTTCACATCCACTCTTAATCAAACGATCTGCCCTCAAGGCTGAAATAACACTAGTGGACATGGGTCTCCGCTTACCAACGATCTCCACAGTGTCTGCTAACACTTGCAATCTGATGGTCTTGTTGAAACAGTCCATTACTGCCCGGTATACGGATAACCAATCCATTCCCAAAATCACATCAAAATCTTGCATCTCTAGGATGATCAAATCTGCAAATAGGATGTAAGTCCCTATCTGCAACTTGCACGCTGGAAAATAGGACTCACATCGCACAGTTTTCCCTAAGGGAGTACTAACTAACAAAATATAATGCAATGGAGCTATGTCACCCACCAAACATGCAGCAAAAATAGGTGATATAAACGAGTGTGTGGAACCAGAATCGAATAAGACTCTAGCGGGTACATCTAAGATAGAGAGTGTACCTTCCACAACTCCTCCAATATCCTCTCCCTCCTGCATATCCAAGGCATTAAGTCTACCATGCTGCTGAGGTCTCTGCTGATACTTCTGCTGTTGTCCTTGCTGAAATCCCTGAGGCCTTTGCTGTCCCTGCTGTCCTTGGGGTCTGAATTGTCCCCTGCCTTGTGGTGGAGCTGGAGTTCGAAACTGTTGTTGCTGTGGAGCTTGCCTTAAAGGCTGTGCTGCAATAGGTGGTCTTGGAGCTACATTCTTCACACCTTGCCCTTGCTTCTTAGGGCAATCTTTCACTTGGTGACCTTGCAAGCCACACTCAAAACATGCTCCTGACATCACTCTGCTTTTAACTGACAGGTGGTTCTTACCACAATGAACACAATGAAGTCTTTGGGGTTGATCAAACTTAGGCTTCTTGCCTTGCTGCTGATACTGTGGCTGTGACTTCTGCTGCTGATACTGTTGTTGTAGTGGACGTTGCTGGTATTGCTGCTGGTATTGCTGATACTGATAGTTTGAAGTCTGGCTCTTACATTGAGTCTGAAATTGTCTGAGGTTCTGATTGTAACGGGCTTTCTCCTTGATGGATTCTTCAGCCCAATAAGCACGCTTGAGGTTTTCTTCATAGGTGGCCAAAGTAACGCTGGTCACCATTTCTTTGATGTTGGGGTTCAGTCCCCTAATAAACCTCATAACCTTATCTGCTTCAGTTTGTACTAGCGATGGTGCAAATCGGGATAAGTTAGTGAACCGCTGCTCATAAACTTGAACTGAGTCTTCTCCCTGCTGAAGAGTCTCAAACTCTGCTATCTTCAATGCTGTAATATGAGGTGGAATAAACTTAGTACGAAACAATGTACTAAAAGATTCCCATGCAGTCTCATCCTCAATTGTAACAAAAGGAGTCTTGACTGATTTCCACCACATTTCTGCTGTTCCTCGAAGCATATAAGCTGCCAGTTGAACCCGCTCCTTCCCTGTGCATTTGAAGACATCAAATATCTTCTCTATCTGTACAACCCACTCATCAGCATCAAGTGGATCTTCATTTCCATAAAATTCTGGCGGATTCCTCTTCTTAAATTTGTCAAATATATCATTAGGATCTATTGCTCTTTCTGGTATAATGACCTGTGTAGCTGGAATTGGCCTCTGTAATACAGCCATCATCTGAGTTTGTGATTCTTGCGAAGCAACAAAGGCTTGCATCAGCTTGTTGAATCTATCTTCCATGGAATCACGGTCATTGGCATTAGCATTACTACTTTCTGGGTTACCAGTAGGACGCCTATTTCTGCCAGCCATCCTGAAACATAAGAATCGTTAGTCCTATGGGACTTGATCTAACAAACAAACTATACAATCTGCAAAAGCTAAGATACCCAAAATAAAAATCCAATCCTCACACGTCTTAGTTTCTACTTGTTTTTAAATCTAGAAACCAATAATGCTCTGATACCACTTGTCACGTCCCCAATATTTAAACCAGGGTTATACGTGAGATTAGGGCTAATTAAAACTTTTTACAACATAAGTCAAATATAACTTAGCCCCAATCGTGTCCTAATTGGATCGAAGACCGCTGTGAGGTACAAACATTTCCTCAAATACAAACAATCAATAGCGGAAGCTTAATAATTACAAATGGTATCTTAAAGATGCATAGTTTGGAACCATACTATATATCATCATTAAAGTTCAGAGTTTAAACACTTTAACCCAAAAGTATTATTTACAACATTAGGCCACATCAACACTAAGGCCTAATCAAAAGATAAGCAAAAGTACAAAAGATGAATCTATCAAGATAAGCATGAAGGCTCTCGAGTACGGGGTCAGTACGGCTATACAATGCCGTCCGTACTAAAATCTAAGAAGTCATCAGACTGATCCGCCTGTACTTCTTCCGTCGTCTCCTCCTCGATATAGAAGGGTTCGGTACCTATGCACCAAGAGTAACATCGTCAACACGATGATTGGCAAGCAATATATATACAAATGACAACAAGATATACATATCGAATCAGAGTAGACAAGAGACAAGATCAATAGAAACATATGCATTTCAGACATAAGAAATACATAGTATACGAGTCATAAACAATCTAGCAAATAGGCAAATCACACAAGCTAATACACCACGGATAGTTTCAACAAGGACCCTCCATACTCAACATGAGAGTTGTGGTAGAGTGGCACGGGATGAAAACCCGGCAACAAGTAAGCAAGCAAGATGGATACTAAAGGCCAAACAAGATCAATAATGCAAGATGTATCCGATGGTGTACAATCCATCAAAATATAAAAAGTAGTACTGCGCAGACTTTCAAACCAAGGTCCTCACACATGTGGTGCCCCACCATGTGTTGGGCGTTGACAACTGAGTGATGCCTGACACAAGAGTCCTAGACAAGTAGGAGTGAGGAGACTAGGCTTTCTTGCGTGAACAAGATTCATAAACAATTGAGAGACTACTTTCCATCAATCAGATCAAGACTATCAAGCAAGCTTATTCAAGTATCAATACCATAGTAGTCCTCATCAAGCTTTTACGATTAAAGCCGCCTAATCTCAACACTTCCATCAATCATATACAATATAAACAAGACATCAAGGGGATCCTAGGTCATCATCTAAGTTCATCATTTGATCCCAAACCAAAATAAGTAAAGCAATCTATAGAACATGAACATTTCATGTAGAAAGTACCCAATTGTACTATGTAGAGTCGAGAGCAATAAACAATCCAATCTTAGGTCAATAGTTATTACCATAGTCTCGTACAACTATACTCAGTCAACGAAAGGAATAAGGCTCGCGATACCCGAACAAACAATCTTCGTGCATAGATATAAAAGAGGTATCCCGTTGTCCCGTACCGTTCAAGATTGATATAAGTTGAACACCGAGAAAATAGGAATAACAATGAGAAATGCATGCTCCAAAACACTCCTCATATCAAGTCAAATGAGTCCATAAAGGTAGCCAATGTTCCATACAAGTCCAATAGAAAAAGAGGTCAAAAGAGTCCCTCAAAAGGTCCTCTACAGTTGTCCCGGTCGACCTAGTACATCCCGGGTCGACCTGCATTAATATGCAGAAATGATGAACAGTAAAATGGTCAGGTACTGTCCGCACCTGACCCTGTGTCTTCGGTCGACCGAAGCCCTGGGCCGGTCGACCGAGCACACACAGTTACAGAACATCAGTTCTGTAACTGATGTGTATTTGGTCCCTTTCAGTTTCCCAAAATCCCTGAACCTTTTTCATAGTCTTTTGAGAATAAAACCCACATCATTTCAGGTTCTATAAACTTCTCAATTTATCATTTTCATTTCCAATTCAATTCATTAGATGATTAACCCAATTTATCATGTTTTCAATTCAAATTGTCAAGATTAGAGCATTGGGTTATCTAGACAATATCCATCATCAATTCAAGGAAGAAACAGTATATCAAAGCATAAGTATATAGATTAACTTGCCTTAGTGATGAGCTAAACCAAAAATCAAGAGAATTAAGGAAATCTCTCTTTTTGAGCTCAAAAGGGTGTAAAAGCTTCTCAATCCCAAAATCACTCTACAAAATGAATGCAATGGGTAGTAGTGAGTCTCCCTAATCCATTTCTAACTAAAAAGAAGAAGATTCACTTTGGTTAAAATCTCTGGAAGCCTACCTTTCAATGGATTGTGGTTGGAAGTTCTTGAAAATGGAATTGTTGAGTTCCTTAGAGCTTGAGGAAGAAGATGTGATGCTTGGCTTGTGAAAATGGAGAGACTATGGCTGGTTTTGGCAAGGAGACAGTGAAGAGAAAGAAGAAGGGAATAGTAGTGAATGAAGAGACAGAGATGAAGAATGGAATGAGTCATCTGGATGTGATGAGGTGTGGTCATAAGGGATGGGTTGAGATGAGTCATAGGATATGTATAGAGAATTATGGGTTTAGTCCTTAATTCACTTAAGTGATTATTTGGGCCTCTTCCTCGCGTCGAATCGAAACGCGATAGAAGACTAAAGTTCATGAAATGATGAGACCTATCCAATGCACCCAAATTCACAAAAACTCATAATCTCAATTAAGCCCCTGAAAACTTCCCAAATTGCAAACCACCCCCCTACTGTACCCAAACGTGCTCCGAATCACGTGAGATTTCACCCACACGATTCATACGTCAAACCCGACTCGCTAAGACTCTAAACACACTTACTAACTAATCAAGCAATTAGCTATAATTAATATAGGTTAAGGGTCGGGATGTTACAAGAAGCATGACATTGTAGCCAATTTTGGAGCCACTTGACCCGTACGTCCGGCCCCCCTCCCCTTTCCTTTTTCAATAGCTTTGAATGTGACATGACCATCCCCCATTCACCTAACCTATTGATGTCAAGTGGGGTGGCACTGTTGATATGGGTCCCACCAGGATTGGACTCATTTAGCCATATCACTGGACATTGCTGTCCAAGATACTTGGTTGATTGTAAAGAGGTTTTTTAAATAATGGAATAAAGAATGGGGAGAGTAAAGTAAGCTCGTGGCCTATGTTTTGATGTAGATTTACAGGAATTTCATAAAAGAAAAATAAGTATATTGAATTTGATTGGAAGAGATTTTTCTTTTTTGTTTTTCTGGGCATGTCGTCTTGTGCTTTTTTGGGTCATGGATTAGAAGAATTGGACACCCATTGCAGATGAACGTTACATGTATGCAGTATGTAATAATCTAATTATTATGTGACTAGCACATAAAAATATTTTAGGAGCCATTATTTGGGCTGGACCTACTTAGCTAGGTCCGAGTCTGATCCTGAGAAGGATCATAGAAAGGCTTGAGTCGACTAAGCGTTGGACCCTAGATCTATCCCAAGTCTAGGCCTGAGAAGAATATTGACTTCTACGTTGGCCTCTAGTACCTGGGCTCACTTGACCTTGCCAATACGACTCCAACAAGCCAACATCCCATTGCTCGTGTTCAACTCAATGACGAATATATATGGACCTTGAACTTGAGTCCAAACCTAGCCCATTTTCCATTTGACCGAAGAATCCTCAATTATTGGACTTGAACTCAAGCAAGTCCATGCTGAACCTGGTTTCATTAATAATCCTAATATCAGATGACCTTTTTATATGCTACCCATGGAATATGTATGTATTATAAGAACTAAGAAAGAGTTTGAAAATATGACACAATTTGTAGTTGTTACACTTACTGGCGCTAACAAAATTAAAATCACCATCCTTTCCTAATCTTTTTGACTTTTTGAATGGATGGTGAATTGAAGTAAAGTAAGGTTAAGCATCAAATCAAGAGAGAATAAAATATAAGGGGGTTATGATGGTTTTTTTTTATTTTTAATAGCTTGATAGGGAATCTTTTTTACTTTTTGTGTAAAACAAGATGTTTTTTTATCATTTAGTGGAGAATGGAGATTGTCTTTTGACTTCTTTGTATAATAAAGAAAGAGGAAATTTTAAATTTGTATACTTTTGATATGACCCCTGTTCTTTTTTTGTCTGGATAATGGCGGTTGTACCTCACCTCCAGTGGCGGACCTACCAGTAATGGGCTGGGGGTTGAAGCCCCCTCCAAATTGGGTAAAAGCCCATAAGGGCCCTTAAGCCCAGCCCCCACTAAAATTTAGCCTAAGACCCCAGTACCCTCGTTCCCTTTCTACTTTAACCTAAACATTAAACCTAAACCCCTTTCTCATCTCTTCCCCCTCTCAAAAGTCCTCATCTCAGGCTAGTAGATACCGGCCACTGACGACGAACAACGCCTCCCTCACTCCGGCAGGGCAACTGGGCAGGTAGCCAAGTACTGATCTCTCTCTCCCAGTAAAAAAAAGACATTGAAAAACGATGTGAACAAATAAACAATGTTTCTCTCTCTCTCTCTCTCTCTCTCTCTCTCTCATTAGGTAAAAAAAAGACAATGAACCAGAACAAGGCTGTTTGTTCTCTTGGAAAACAAATGAACAATGTATGTTTTTCCTTGATTTTCTCTGCCTGTGGTGGTCCCACGTCACTGGTGTGCACATGGTACAAGGACAAAAAGGGTGTCACCTTTTCCAACTTTTTGTTTTATACTTTCTTTTCCAACTTCTAATTTTATACTTTTATTCTTGAAGTGGAACAGTTGCCAGTTGCTGTGTTGCACACTTGCACTTGGTACTTAGTAGT
This sequence comes from Litsea cubeba, assembly GCA_012931725.1. Lineage (NCBI taxonomy): Eukaryota > Viridiplantae > Streptophyta > Magnoliopsida > Laurales > Lauraceae > Litsea > Litsea cubeba. The sequence goes on from CM022948.1 coordinate 58,815,326, forward strand.
CCATATGTAACAAACCTCATGTAGGCTTTAAATGGTGATTATGAATTTATTATGATGTTATATTTTGATGAAGATGATGATGTGGAATGGGCCCAACCGCCCAATGGGCAATGGCAATGGGCAGGGCTTGATTTTTTCTTCTTCTTCTTATTTGAGTTTGTTCCTAATTCCTATCAAGAAATAAGTGGCTGTTGACTTTTGCTTTCAAATAATGATTTATTTATTTTAATTATGATTTGTTTGAGGTTGTTTTGAGTGAGAATATTGGTTTTGATTTATTGAAAGTATGACATTTCCAAATCTAATGAAAAGCAATTAGATTAAAACTCTTGAAAGTTAGATAAAATAGTTTGTTTCGGTCCATTTGGTGAGATTCACAAATTTCATCATCTAGAAATAGGACAGAATTGACTTGTTTGCATATTGCTTTAAAGTTTTATTAAAGTCTTGATTGGTTATGCTCTTTATCAATCTGAACCAGATATGGAAAATTATTTCAAAAGAAAATCAGCTGATGATCTAGCGCCTCCAACTCTAGAGAGTGGTAAAAATGATCAAGCACCATCAACCTTAAAGAAAAGTCATGTAGCAGTTGATTTTGAAAATCTTCCTACAGACCCTGGATTACATTGTCCAATCTCAAGTTATCATCCTATGGACAGGGATGAAATAAGAAGAATGTATCTGCAAAAGGGCCCTTGTCAGCCCCATGACCATAAATTCCCTTATACGCAGTTTGGATCGGACAACAGAAGAGGCGGTTTAATGCTACTTGGTTTGAGGATTATGGAAGTTGGATGGAGTACAACATAGAAAAAGATGCTGTGTTTTGCCTATGTTGTTACCTTTTTGGAGATCAAGCACGAAGCGATGCTTTTGTAACTGAAGGATACAAAATTGGAAGAAAAAAGAAAGATTTGCAGATCATGTGGGAGGGCCTAATAGTTCTCACAATCAAGCATACGAGAAGTGTCAGAATTTGTTAAATTAGAAGCAACACATCGAGACAGCTATTGAAAAGCAATCGGATCAAGCTCGAAGAGAGTATCGAATCCGCTTGAAGGCAACGCTTTGTTGCATTCGCTTTCTTTTACGCCAAGGGTTACCTTTTCGTGGTCATGATGAATCTAAGGATTCAAATAACATGGGTAACTTTCTTGAGTGTTTGAGATTTCTTGCTGATCATAATAAGACTATTAAAGGAGTTGTATTGGAAAATGCCCCAGAAAACTTGAAATTGACCTCGCCTAAAATTCAGAAGGACATTGTGAACGCAGCTTCCATAGAAACTGCTCAGGCTATCATTTACGAGCTTGGAGATGCACCATTTGCACTTTTGGTGGATGAATCACGTGATATCTCTATGAAAGAGCAAATGGCTGTTGTTTTACGCTATGTGAATAAGCGCGGATGCGTGATTGAGTGTTTTTTAGCCATAGAACATGTCACAAATACTACTGGTCAATCACTTAAGGTGGCCATTGAAGCAATATTTTCCAAGCATGGACTGAGCATAACAAGTTTGCGGGGGCAAGGTTATGATGGGGCTAGTAATATGCAGGGAAAGCTTAACGGCCTCAAAACACTCATTCGAAGTGAGAATCCCGCCGCATTTTATGTCCATTGCTTCGCACAACAACTTCAATTGACACTCGTTGCTGTTGCTAAGATACATGAACCAATCTGCATATTCTTTGAGTTGGTTTCTAATTAATTTGTTGAATTGCATTGGATCCTCTTGCAAACGCCATGACATGCTCCAAAACATACAGGCTGCAAAAGTCGTTGATGCACTCAATAGTGGTGAGCTTGAAAGTGGACAAGGCTTGAATCAAGAGACTAGACTCAAACGGCTAGGAGATACACGTTGGGGTTTGCATTATGGCTCATTGGTTAACTTAATTCATATGTTCTCCTCTGTGGTTGACGTGCTTGGAATTCTTTTAAAAGATCATTCAAGTGAACAAAGGGGTTGTACGGGTTACTTGCTAACTCAATTGGAGTCTTTTGATTTTGCATTTAAAATGCATATGATGAAAAATATATTGGCGATTACGAGTGAATTATCAAAGGCATTGCAGTGAAAAGATCAAGATATTGTCAATGGCATGGAATTGGTAAGAATAGCGAAGCAGCAATTTCAAATGATGAGAGATGATGGGTGGGATTCTCTCCTCTCTCAAGTTCATTCATTTTGTAGCAAACATGAAATTAGCATTCTCAATATGGATGATTTGTTTGTTGAGCGACAGAGATCGCGGCGTAAAGGTGAATTGACAAATCTACATTATTACCATTTTGACATATTCTACACTGCTATTGACCTGCAACTTTGAGAGTTTAACTCCTACTTTGATGAGGTGAACACTGAGTTGCTTCTTTGTGTGGCATGCTTGGATCCAAATAATTCATTCTCTGCTTTCAAGAAGGAAAAACTAATCCGCCTTTCTCAATTCTATCCAAATAATTTTTCAGACTCAGATCGGATGATACTTGATAATCAACTGGATACTTACATTATTGATATGCGCACAAATAGAAAGTTCTTGGAAGTGAAAGGAATGAACAGGCTTGCGCAGAAGATGATTGAAACAAAAAAGGACATTGTATATCATTTGGTTTATTTGCTTTTGAAATTGGCGTTAACCCTACCAATTGCCACCGTTACTGTTGAAAGGGTATTTTCTGCTATGAAAATTGTGAAGAATCGACTACGCAATCGAATGGAAGATGAGTGGATGAATGATTGTTTGCTTGTCTATATTGAAAAAGATACATTTAATAGCATTGACGATGAGACAATCATGTAAAGGTTTCAAAACATGAAGAACTGTCGAGGGCAATTGTAAAAGCTTTGTTTTAGTTTTTTTTTTGCTGAAGAAAATCTTTTGTAATTAGGTGATCATGACCTTTGATGATAGAATGTTATTTGATCATGTAATTTCAATATTTTGTAAATGCAAGACATTTCTTTTTTGCAAAAGTTAATGTTAAGAACTACCAATAAAATAGCAATTGATTTTTTCAAGTGACTATCTTAAGCCCCCCCCCAAGTCAAAATCCTGGGTCCGCCACTGCTCACCTCAATTCAATTCACCACCCATCCAAACAAACCCTTGCTCCATTTCGATGTAAAAAAGTATCACTATTTACTGTTTGTGATACTATATTATTGTAGTACAAAGGACCCATCGGTAGAAATTACAACACGATACCCAACTTTAAAAATTAGAGAGGAGAGGTATGAGGTTGCAGAATATAGGAAAAAAAGGGAGAGAGAGAGAGGGAAGTACATGGACCACTGCCCGCCACGTGAGCCGGGCAACCGGCCGCCTCATGCTGCTCGTCCTCTCCTGTTTCTCTTCCTCTCTCTTTCTCTTTCCCACTTCTTCTTTCTCTTTCCCTCTCGTTTTTTACCCTTCCTCCTGATACTAAAGCTTCCGGTGATGGCAAATGACCCTGTTAACTTTTTAAGGTCCTTTTTTTACTCTCTTACCATGTGAGGCTGCCGCACTATTTTGTTTGTCACTTTCTAACAAGAGAGAATTCCATGGACACCTTTCTATTAAAGAAAATCCATGGCTCCCATTGGACTAATTGGTGGGCTCCAATTCAATTTTTTAACTAGAATCCATAATGCATTTAACGGAAAGATTTTAACCATTGAAATAATAATATTCAATCATAAAAACATTTGATGAACCTAATTTCAAATAAAAAAGCTAGACCCTGGAATCTTATTTCTAATAGGACAATGATTCTAATTATATATAGTGAAAGAGACTGATTTCAATTTGAAATCAACTCCAATTGATTTTGACCATCCCACATAATTTTGACCACAGGACCGTCAACAGTTCCAATACACAATTCTACTTTACTATCATTTAATCTAATTCAATTCAATAATAATGTCATTTATTGTTGTAATGAGTGATGATGTGCTATTAGATCTATGATGCCCAAGGTAGATACATGTATTATGATGGAAAGTTTCTAAATTTGAATCTAGAGGATTTAACCAGAAAAAATACTTAATGCGCACGTGTGACCCGATCAAACACTTTAGATGGTGGAACATTAATTAGAGCAATTGGGCATAATTTTTATTTATTCTGTTACCAATTTGGTACATTGTCGACGCCAACCCTATCCGCGAACCCTATATAATGTGATTTCGAGCTTCATTCTTTCCACTTCCCCAAAATAGCAAAGAGGCCGTTTCCTTGAGTATTGTATTGTTGCGAAACATGATGACTATTGTTTGTTTCCACCATTGACATCACCATTAGTTGTTTATCAATATCCTCTTGCTGTTGTTTGGGTTTACACAAAGGAGGTAATGAAAAATTTTCTCTTCACACGATGGAACCCTAAAAATCAATCTCCTCTTTCTATTGACACCGGATCATACATATACTATCATTTAATGTATGGACAAATAATTCTTTGGCAGAATACATGTTCTTTTTCACTGTATGCTGTTTATTTTTTGTGTCATTGAATATGGTATATGTTGCACAGAGCCCTGTTGACTTTTTTGCAATCCACAATGTAATACATATTACTACATTCACTTAAATGTCAACGACCAAAGTGCTTTATACATAATAGTTTCTAATAAGGAGGAAAAATGGTCACAAATTTAATCTAAACCTTATACATTGTTGCGTGAGAAGGAGTTGTGAAATGCAACTTTTTGAGGAGCTCTTGAGTACCTAATAATCTTTCACTCCTGGATGGTCTAACTAATTTATTATTTTTATGATGTTCTAATAGCATGTCAGACGTTGAGCACCTAATAATATTTCACTAGGACAGTGTGTTTGAATTTGAGCTCAATCGTCCTCAATACATGGGGTGTGTTAGGATTTTTTTTTATTGGCTAATTCATGGGTTGGACAAAACTCTGGGTCTTTGAGTTGTATATCTTATTTAGAAAAGGACTCAAAAGATGGGAAGGACTCTAATAAGATAGTCTGAAAGGATTAGAAAAAAAGGGCTGGAAGAAGACTATGCCATGAAGTTTCATCATCACATGAGTGACTTTCCATGCTACACACGTGGTGGACTCTTCCATCCTTTCTTTTATGGTGGTGACATCACCAAGGCCAAGTAAATAAGTAATTAAAAAGTGAATCATTACTTGAGTCATCTCATGAAGACTTTTTGGGTTTTGAAGACATCACATGGGAAGTACAATGAAGTTGCTTTGGACAATACATGAGACAGTCGGCTGACAGAATCAAAAGTGTTGAAATCAGAATGCATGTCGCTCGACCCATGGATTGGTCGCTCTAGCGGACGAAGACAGTAAGTCATTCGCTCGAGCGCACATTTAATTCGCTCGAGCGATCAAGGTGCAGAGAATCCGAAAAAGTGGAAATTAATTTTTTATTTGTGATCAAATTGCTTGTTTTAATCCTAATCAAATTAGAGAAACTTAAGCACGTCCCAAGGGCTATTTAAAGGACTCAAGGGCTATTCCAAAGACACCTCACCTCTCAAAGTGCTGAGTTAGAAATTTGATTGAGAGAATTCTTTTCTTAGAGAATTTTTTAAGGAGTTGTGCTGCCAAGTTCTCTAGAGCATGTTCTTCTGCATCCTATGTAGAAGATTGTCTTCTTGTATAGAAGATTTGAGGAGTCGAGTGCTGGATTGAGTCTGTTGCAATCAGCGGTGTGAAGTCGTTGAAGCGTGAAGCGACACAAGATAACTTCAGTCCTTAGGTAAGGGATATCTGGAGAGGAAATCTGAGTTTCTTGTAATTGCAAGATTCATAGTGCTTGATTTTTTATCCAAGTTGGATTGGTGGTTTTTTACCCGGTTAGGGTTTTCCACCTAAAATTTGGTGTCCTTGTGGTGTGTGCTTGAGTCTTATTTCCGCTGCATAGTTTTTATTATTTGCACACTTTTATCTGATTATTTGAGTAAACCAATCTAGAAATCGGGAACCCTTAAATATTTTTCAGGGTGGAAGGTAGAAGATGAGATATCTTTCGAGCAATGTCACATACAATGAGCTGTCCAAAATTGCTTTGGAAGCATCGAGTTGGGCAATATCTTCCGATGAGATGACTCTAAAGTATTTTCTACACATTGACAGTTTTTTTTTTCATTGATAGATATCGACGATGACAATGATATCAATGGTTTATTGAAATCGTCAAAAAGCAAAGAAAAATGATATTATTATTCGGTTCAAGAAGATTATGCAATGAAGGCACTTCCCAACACACTCATGGCAATAGGTATGTGCTGAAATAAATATATATTTCACCATTTTCAGCCTGAATCGAAAGTATTTTTTTTTCGCAACTTCATATTACAGGTTTGTACAGAAGGAAAGGAACTAAACCATTCGAGACGCTCCGAGCATTGGAAAGTCTGGTATTAAATTAAAGGACGTGCTACCACCGTCACCTCCACCTGTTAAAGAGTTTCCCACAATCGATATACAAGAGGAGCACGATATCAATTTCTCAATAACAATGTCCTGTTTTCCAGGCGATGATCGGTCCATGTTCGAATAAATCAATGTAGAGCTGCTTAATGTGAATGTAAGTGAAAGTGTGCATGGCTTCATAGGTGCTCCCGCAACTAATGTGGAGGTGAATAGAAGTTCAGCAACTGTTCAATTAATTGAATCAGGTGTCCAAAGAGATACTACAAGCACAATCAATAAGACAACATTCCAGAATCTCCCTTTCTGGACATGATGGTCCTTGATAATGTCGTGCCTGAAGAAGGAACCGATTCAACTAGAGAGATGTGGCTAGGTAAAGAGTTTCCTAATCGCGAGGCTTTTAGAAGAGCTATAGCAAATTATGCAATATATAATAACTTCATCTTGAAACACAAGAGAGCTAACACTAAGATGGTTTTGCATGTGAAATATTATTATTGCAGGTAGTAGTACGAAAGTGATGTTTTCATAAATGCCATGGCTTCAAATCTTTATCAACACATTCAATTTTTCATATAGACCAACCACTAATAAACTAGACCCGACCGCGACCGTCATGGGTGCTTTTGATATGACAACCATAAAACCCGCCACAGGTCAAGCGGATATGGGGCAATACAAATAACAAGCAGGTTGGGTTCGGGTATGCTTAAACCCGAACCCGCCCCGTTGCCATCCCTGCTACATGTTAACAGCTTGACCATTGTTGTATTTTAATTGGCATCAAGTTAATAAAATAAAATACTTGTTTAGTGTTTTAAATGTGTATAGCATGGACCATCCCGTTCGTGGGTCACCCAAATGAATAGTCGAAACCTGTATCATTATGTGACATTGTGTTCTCCCGATCAAAGTTCTCACTAATTCGGTGCCTGCTGGACCATTTATTCACTTAATTATGCCATTACGTCTGTTGCATTTTACAATTGTACACACACAACATATAAATACTAGTGATTGCCCGTACCTGAAGGCACGACGAACCATGTTCTGAACACAACTAAATATAATTACTCTTCTTTTGACCACCTAACAACTAACCTGAATTTTGGTACCCTATGAGGGGTAATTCGGTCCACCCTATTTAACGATGTCCTAATTAGGTCCCGAGTCAAAGATCACCTATTATTCCTGGACCTCTGATTGCCCTAGGAATTGGCTCATTGCAATCTGTTCGTCGATGGCTTTCCATCCATATATAGAACTTTGAGATTTGACGGGCAGATCAAAATCATAATAGTGGGTCCCGCACCCCCAGGGTGCCCACCTAAAAAATCAACTATCACTTCTAGACTCCTGATCGCCCCGAAAGTCGGCTCATGGCGATCTACTCATCGAGGGCTTTCCATCCATTTATAGAACTTTGAAATCCGACGGGCGGATAAAAAACTGCGAAATCTGGGTCCCGGTGATTATTGACCAGACTTGACCCCACTGCAGCCCACCTTTTGGGCCCTTAACTAAACCCGTCAAACCTAACCCAATCCAACCCATCAAACTCTAGCCCAAATCAATCAGAACCCAAATCCAACCCAAACCCATCTAACCTGAATCTAACCCCAGACCTAGGCCAGACTCCTTGACCCATCGCCCGGATAAGGGATAAAGATTCTAAGGATCTGGGGAAGTAGTGTCCCAGATCTCTGGACTCTCAAATCCCCTTAAACCCCTCAACCCCTTTCCTCTTAATCTCAGCTCTAGTATTTATGTACATAAAGCTAAGGGTTCAAAATATGGGGAATTCAAAAACTGGGCTCCCTTACAAAAGAAGTTTTTTTTTGCTTTTGACACCTTTTGATCAATGGCAGAACAATAAGAAAGTAAACACTCTTGCTTTTCTTTTAAATGAAGAAGGGATGTCAATACCTGTAAATAACTCAAACTTGTTGCCCCCTTTTGTGTCGTACAAACCAAGATGTGAACGTGCTTTAGATGGGGATGACAAAAACTTATAAATTTCTCTAACTTTTAGCCCCTTTTTTCATTCCCCTCTGAAATCCAAGGGTCCAAAATTTTCCTAAGATTTATGTACATAAATCCAAGGGTCCAAAATATGGGAAAAATAAAAAAACTGAGCTCCCTTATTATATAGATTGGAAAGACAACATTGTTGTTTTGATGGCCATAAACCATCTTCTATCAAACTACATATCATATAAGCGTTAATAGCTCCCATCGTTCCTAGGTTTCGAAGCCTTTGAAGCATGGGCTTGTTTTGATACTGCTCAAGACTCTGGCAGGAGGTTGTGGGCCTTCTCATTCACTTCCATGGTTTCCTTTTCGTGAACCTTGACACCCTTTGAATTGGTATATATTAAAAACAACAGTAGAACTCAAGTCCACGAGTTATCAACATGTGCTAGCTTCCTCTAACATGCATAAGAGGCATGGATCTTGATGAAGATTTTCGGTCTCAGTGAGGCACTCTCATGGCAGTCACTTCTCTTTTTATCAACTTCACAAATACGTACACAAGTAACAAGATCTTTCAAGGCTAGCTAGTAAGCTTACAAGTGACAGGCCTTGGCAAAATAGCTTGGTAGTAAGCTTGAAATAAGAAGCCTCTACTCTCCTTAAGTAGCTCCCTCCACACTGAAAAGAAACATGCAACTTCATAAATATCAGAAAGAAACGTGTAAACATAAGGCCATGTTGATTTTTTCACACTATTGTCGTAAGGATTCATGTAAATCACTACAGAGATGGCAGAGATAATAGAAAATTACTTTTTAAGTTTTGAACAAGGTTAATTTGAATTCTAAATATTTGAATTTGATAAAGCTTCTTTGTATGATAAATCGCGATCTTCTTTTTATTGAAGAATTAGAATTTCTAAGAGAAAAGGATTGACGAGGGAGCGGATATGAGCATGCCTTGCAAGTGCCTCAACGCAGTCGTCGCAACTCATGCATAGAATCAAGCATCTCTCAATCAAGTGTTGAACCTATAAAAATCCAAAGGTTTTTATAACCAAGGTGTGTGTTTCTTAATACTATCGCAATATATATATAAAAGCCAAACTTAATTGTAAAACAAGATAGAAATTCCATATGGGGTCCCTTGCTTAATTATGTGTGTATTTGGACTCGTACCATTCTAATATAGCTACGTGGGTGGCAATGCAAATAAGGAGTGAAGTAGTAGTCATGAAACATTCCCTTTTCCTTGGTAGAATGTGGACAAAACATCTTAAAAAAAAAAACTAAGAATGAGGAGAAGAGGAAGGAAAGAATGAAGGCAAAAGTAAACAAGCGGTTAAGAGCTGAGAGAGATATTTGAACTGAATGAGTAGGGAGAAGGGGAGAGAATGGTTGTTGATATAGAGATATCCCAAGTGAATAGGGCCGGCTCGAGACAATTCTAAATGAGGTAATTTCTATGTTTTAATATTATTATAAATATTTTATATAAAATTTATTTTTCTTACTTTTTTGTGATGCAAAATTATTAATTGAGTTTTTATATTCAAGTTTTGCTAATCTATCTTAAGTTCACCTCCAAAACCCACATGAAAACTTTGGACTCATCCCCAAAACTCACATGAAAGTCTTGGGTCACAAACCAAACCCCCCCCCCCCCCCCCCCCCCCCCCCCCCCCCTCCCACCCCCACCCCCAAAAAAAAAAAAAAAAAAAAAAGAATCTGCCACTGGTAGGGCTCCAAGCATTTCCACCTACGCACGGTGCGCATACGCACCCACGAGTCAGGACTATCCAAGATGGACTTCAGAGTTGTGCCCCAAGTATTGGATGTTCCAGATGCATGGTGCTAGGCAAGTGAATAAATTCCGGCGGGGGCTCATTGTTTATCTTAAATTTTAAGATCTAGTATTAGGGCTGAGATCCCAAGCTATGGATCTATTATAACCACATCATGGATCAAATCTGAATGGGCCCCTATTGAAATAGGATACACAAAAATAATGAAGAGCTTGTAAAGCAAATTCATGATTGAATGTATGGTTGAGATTTGATACACATTAACTGCTAGAAATATAATGGTGTGCTAAAATTAATTGGACTCCTAGTAATAGTAATATAAGGGGTAGATTTGGAAATATAATAGGCTATAAATGATACTTTAAGGACGCATAAAAATCTTGGTCGTACCTTCTTAAAAAAGAGTTATTACGGGGCCTTATATTTTGGGGGGGGGATGCCGGTTAATAAGTTTGATTTTTTAGAATTTCAAAAAATGACAGTTGTTATTATGGGCCCTTTTTTGGGGCTTTATTTTTTGGGGCCTAAAACAAAGGCTTTATTGGCCTTATGCTAGAGCTGTCCCTGCAAGTGAAGGGCCTATAGCTCACTGAAATCCAATAGTGGGTTTGCCTCATCCTGTCATTAGAGATAGGATCCGATCCCCTGTTTGGATCAATCAGGGTTGCCACATGGGGGAGATGATTTTTTTTTTATTATTCATTGGAGGAAATGTGATGTCAGCTGATTTGACATCCTCCTCCCATGTATCACCCCCTGATTGGTTCAAATAGGATTTCCATATTTGATCCAAACAGGGAATCCATTTCCTTAGAGATAAGAGCTGAGAAGGGGAGACTAGAGAGAAGCATGACATTGGAGCCAATTTTGGAGCCACTTGACCCTTACTTCCCACCCTCCTCCCCTTTCCTTTTTCAATAGCTTTGAATGTGATATGACCATCCCCCATGCACCTAACCTATTGATGTCAAGTGGGGTGGCACTATTGATATGGGTCCCACCAGTATTGGACTCATTTAGCCATATCACTGGACATTGCTGTCCAAGATACTTGGTTGATTGTACGAGGTTTTTTAAATAATGGAATAAAGAATGGGGAGAGTAAAGTAAGCTCGTGGCCTATGCTTTGATGTAGATTTACAGGAATTTCGTAAAAGAAAAATAAGTATATTGAATTTGATTGGAAGAGATTTTTTTCTTTTTTCTTTTTTTTCTGGGCATGTCGTCTTGTGCTTTTTTGGGTCATGGATTAGAAGAATTGGACACCCTTTGCAGATGAACGTTATATGTATGCAGTATGTAACAATCTAATTATTATGTGACTAGCACATAAAAATATTTTAGGAGCCATTATTTGGGCTGGACCTAGCTACTTAGCTAGGTCCGAGTCTGATCCTGAGAAGGATCATAGAAAGGCTTGAGTCTAAGCGTTGGACCCTAGATCTATCCCAAGACTACGCCTGAGAAGAAAATTGGCTTGTCCGTTGGCCTCTAGTACATGGGCTTACTTGGCCTTGTCCATCCGACTCCAACAAGCCAACATCCCAATGCTCGTATTCAACTCAATGACGAATATGGACCTTGAACTTGAGTCCAAGCCTAGCCCATTTTCCATATGACCGTAGAATCCTCAATTATTGGACTTGAACTCGAGCAAGTTCATGCTGAACCTGGTTTCATTGATAATCCTAATATCAAATGACCTTTTTATATGCTGCCCATGGAATATGTGTGTATTATAATAACTAAGAAAGAGTTTGAAAATATGACACAATTTGTAATTGTAACACTTACGGGCCCTAACAAAATTAAAATCATCATCCTTTCCTAACCTTTGGCTAGATAGCTGATGAGAGCCTAAAATGTATATTCTGGCCCCTCAATAAGGACTTTGTTACACCTTGGAATAGTAGTTTAAGTCCTAACTTATGTTATTTTAATGTTTGCAGGTGTTTTAGATGAACAACTGAGACTGCTTCCTACTGGGCGTTTGGACTACCGGACCGGATGGGGACACCGCCCCAGCGCGTTTTGACGAGATTTTTGGTCCAAAAAACCAATAAATAAAAGCCCAAGTTCGTTTTTAGAGAAATTCACGTTTGGTAAGACAATTAGCAGGCTAGTTTGGAAGCTTTGGAAGAGCGCTAATGGGGATTTCGTCAGAGATTCTTCGTCAACCTCTCGCCATTAGCAACTAACTCTCTATCTTAGGGTTGCGATGAATCCCTCATCTTTTGTTTATTGTGATGTATAGGCTATAGGGTTTTACTTAAACGCTTTTGGTTATATGACAAGATGTTATCCATTGATTGGATTTTATTTCTTTAATGCAATATCCCTTTCTTTGGTGTTTTAATCTTGTATATTTTAATACTGAGCCATACAACGATGCGTGAATGAATGTGTTGTTAGATCTAGAATAATCTATGCCATAGAGATAAGTTATGCCTCGATTTACATCCACATTCCTTCTTTGATAACTCTGAATGTTTATAACTAGAACAAGTCTCTTTAGCGTTGATAGTGAAACCCTAGGTCTATACTTGCCATTGTGCGATGTTAGAGTGGATTCGTACCATGAGATCTTTTCTCTGATTGGATCAAAACATTGTCTTTTAATTTTTTGTAATTTAGGAATCAAACCAACACTTCGTTTTCTAGTAGGATTAGTCTAAGAATCAATACTTTTTTTTATTAGAATTAGTTTAGGAATTTAGGAACCAACACAGCTTAGCATTTTTTGTCCCAGTGGATACGATACTGAGTTAACATCTTTGCTCTTACAAGTAGAGATAATAGCAGGGAATAATTTATATTTGCAACCCTGTTTTGAGACGATCAACAGCTCACAATATTTGATGGATCGAAGTTACTATGGCCTAGTCAAGCGAATAAAATCAGGTGGATTGAGACTATGTCATTCCTTTATGACCTCACATTGAACAGTGTAATTGAAGTTGTGCAGGGACTGTGGCTGAGGTACTACTGACATTGCTCTGTGAAAAGTTGCTTGCGTTTGGGTTAGATGCTCAGAGCAATGGTTCTTTAACAGAAACAATGGTTCCCTCCGCTGTTGATTAGAGTCTGCTCTTTGATTAGAATTCCAATAAACGCTTAAATGGAAGAAGCGAGAAGAGATCAGGTTTGCTTTTGTGGAAGAACAGAGACAGAGGAAATGCCATATAGTTTCTAAAACCCATGGAATGAAACGACCTTTTGTTAAAGGATTTCAGTCGCCACCCTGTTTCAAGTTGTGGTCCATGTGCCCCACTAAAATCCAAGCATGTGCAAAACGGCCATAAAATGCATCATCATAAGAAAAAAAAGGCAAAAAAGGAAGTCTACAAATTTATTTATTTTCACTTAAAGCCAACACTGTATTAAGTTTTGTCTCTAATTAGTTTCACACACATGTCCGATGATTTATATTCCCAAGTCCTCTAGTTAAAGTATCACTCTTGACCCGAATATGTACACGAAAAGAAAAAGGAGAAAGTAAGTCTTGTTTAGGAAGGTTTATGAAGTTTTATGGAAAATGGATTTCAGACTCTGGTTCCACACTGAAAGACAAACCAAGCAAATGCGGTGGTAGGTTTATATCTGCCACTTGGATTGTAGATTTGATGAAATTATGTTTGAGGCTGCAGAAGAAGAAAGAAGGGTTCCTCTTCCATAGAAACACAGTTCTTATGGGGGAGGTCAAACTCCAATTCCTCTTTAATAAGGAAAAATAATGATATTTTACATCTTTTCTAAGAAGGATATAGAGCAAGGTTGGAAAACTCGTGACTCGGACTCAACTCGTCCTATAAAAAAAATTGACTCGGATAGAGTCAACGATGAGACTCGGAAGAGTCATGTTTTTTTAAAAATAATTTTTAACTTTTTAAAAAGAGGATTTAACCAGAAAAAACACTTAATCCGATCGTGTTACGCAATCAAACACTTTAGCATGTGTGGCACTAATTAGAGCAATTGGGCCCGATTTTCAAATTTTGTAAATAAGGTCGGCGCCGACCTTATTTACACTTGAATAAGGTCGGCGATGACGTTGTCCGCGACTTATATTAGAGCTAAAGTCCCTGTTTTTGCTCATTCTTCTCCTCTCTTCCACCATTGCATTGAGACTGACCTTGGATGAGGGCGAAGAGCGGTTGCTTCCATTTTTCCATAACCACCAGCCTCGTAACTGAATTCCTCAACTGCTTCTCATAATCCCATTATTTTTTCAATCCACTGTGATTGAAACCGACGCTCCAGAGTTTTGGATCTCCTTCCTTTTTTGAATCTTTGTCAATTTTTTTGTATTTCCTTTTCCTTTTATTTTCCCGCCTCCATGCATATGATATCTAAGTGCATGGTTTGTTATCTTCAACGTTGTATTCGATTTGTACATTTGTTGTTTCCATTGATTAGGGTTTGTAGATTTCAAATTTGGGGTATTTTCAGTTGAGAATGATGATTGATGATTGGGTTTTGTTTTAACACTACCAAAAAGGTTTGAGTGAGTTGTTTTTGTTTTCAAAACTTGAGGATGTTGTATGTGGTCAAATGGCGGTGGTTGTTCATTCGTTACTTTTTGTGTTTCTTTATTTTGACAATGTGAATGGGTTATTCATTGTGTTTCTTGAATTTGATTTTACGAACTTGAAGGGGGTAGTAGTTCTCTTCCAATTGTTGTTGTACAATGGCCAACCAAGTTTGGCAAAAAGGCTATGCGTATATATATATTCTTCCCTGGCTTCTATGTTGAATGTGACTGATCATCTTCCAATCTCATGTCTCATCTGTTTTATGTCCACCAAGAGCAAAAAGCATCTAACTTGATCCATAGTTTATAATCAGTATCTCTCACCTTTGCAGTAGTATCTTTCATTGCTAAAGCTGTCAAAGTGACTACTATATTGTCTTCACACTCCAAAACAAGTGTAGCAAAAGTGCTTACATTTATGCACAAATTTACTCTAGGAACTTAAATAATCAACACTGCACCACTAAGGCTTGTTTCAGAAAAAGATCATTAATGAACTACATTGTTAGTTCTTTGGACAACCAATTCAATCATTTTATACTTAGCTAAGCCTCTAAGAATTATTCCACATAGGATGCATTTGGATGTGCCCAAAGTAATATTCATGCTTGCCTTGATAACATTCAATGCTATCATGTCTAATTTGGATGTACACAGATGTCGAACGAGAATACAAGCAATCATAAAGTGCCCCGCAACGAGTCTACTACCTCCAATGAGGCTAGTACCTCAAATCCACAGCCATATGTTCTATTGTGTGACCAAGAGCATCACATCTCCGCCGTTATTGAACAAGGCTTGGTATACTCTCTTCCACATAACCTATTATCAATTGAACTTCCTTTCGATCTATGGCTAACATTATTGAAACTGTATTTTTTCTCGCAGGAGTTGGGCACATACATATGCTTTTCCACAAACCATGTGGCTACAACAGAAATTCATGGAACACGGGTGGTCGGCCCCTATGGTGTGGACGTTGACAACTAAGACGGATATCCTATTTCAGGATAATGAAAATGACTGCGGGATATTTGCCTGTGCATTCGCAGAACATTGCATATATCGTCGTCCCATTGAGTTCACCCAGGCAGACATACCTTACTACCGGTGGAGAATTGTCATCGACATTTTTCAGCAAAACTGGATTAGAAATGCTTCAAAGCTTAAACTCCATCCACTACCGGTCTTGCAGCCTGATTTACAGTAAACCTTTCCCGGGTTATGTGCTCTTCCAAATGCATTGTAATGTAAATTGTAAACTTTTGAATTACTGGGGGATTTTGTTTGTTGGTTTGACACGATGGAAATACTTGTTGATTGTATATAGGATGTGATGTAATTGTATATGGGATGTTGATTGGTTGTCAATTGAATGCTATCGTTTGTTTGTACTTGATGAGAAAGTCCATCATTATTCTTTTGCTTATATAAATCTTATTGGAAGCACATAGTTGAATTTTGATGAAAATTAGTAGTCCCAACCATGGATTAAAAAACCGGCCGATACCGGTTCATATCGGCCGGTATGAACCGGTATCGGCCGGAACCGGTACGATATCGGGACGAGATATCGGTTTCAAAAATATCGGCAAAAAATCCCCAAAATATCGGTATATATCGGCCGAGATGAACTTCATCTCGGCCGTGACGAGATATTGGCCGATATTTTCAAAATATCGGCCGATATCCCTTAAAAAAACACTAACCCTAATTTTTTTCACATTTTTCATCTTCTTCCCCTCTCCTCTCATATCCAAACACCTTATAGCAGCAGCCACACATTCACACATCCCTCTTGTATATTTTCTTCAAGAAAAAATTATTTAAGAGAAATCATCTTAAAGCATTTTATTATGTATTTATGTATTTATTTATTTTTTAGATGAAGCATGGAAATCATGAGAATGTCACTTGTGTTGTATTGTTCACTTAAAACTAAGTTAGATCTATATACTTTCATGCTAGATCTACTACTCATACACATGATTTTGAATTTTTTTTCAATTTTTTTTATTTTCATATTTATTATGTGCTTATGTGTTTTTTTTTAAATGAAGCATTGAAATCATGAGAATGTCACTTGTGTTGTGTTCTTCACTTAGAACTAAATTAAATCTATATACTTTTATGCTAGATCTACTCATACACATGATTTTGTATTTTTTTTTCAATTTTTTTAATTTTTGAGTTTTTTAATATTTGAAAAAAAATATATCATTTTTTTTTATTTCATCACAAATATGTTCTTTTAATGATTCATGGAGTGAGGGAAGGTACTCATGGTCATTATGTGGGTTATGTTGGCCAACAAGGTGCCATGTATGAACAATATATGAATTATTCATATGACTCTAATTGGGTACCCCCTTCACCAACAGTACTGATAATGTCTATCGAACAGATATTAATTGAGCAATGAAGGCTTTCCCCACCACCACATGATCCCCAACGACCTTTATATGCCCCTCATGGCTATTTCATACCATTTCTGTACAATTACCAAGAACAATCTACAGGGGATCATGATAGTTCATCATCTTATCAAGAACAATCTGAATATGGTCATGGGTATGATAGTGCAGCACAACAGTATGGAGCATATCTTTTTAACCAATACCGAAGAAATGATGATGATGATGATATTGAGCCTGGGAGACACTCCACTTGGTATTAGGCTGTCAATCTATCAACTATCATACACTCATACTCATCAATCTCTCTCTAGTTTCTACTCTCTAATCCCCTCTAATTTCAGGTAAACCATGAACCTTTTGTTGCCCAAGTGCTTTATGATTTATCTATCTCACTATCATGTTTCAGATTTTAATATGTTATCTTCATGGTTATGAATTTCACAACTTATTTGATGATTGAGTTAGTATTAAATGATGATTGATATGTTTGTTATCTACTTATCTTTATTTTCTTATATTTTACACTAATAAATTTATCATGAGCATCAATAATGGTTGCATTATATGAAATACTAGAGAAGAAAGCGAACAGCGATACAAACAGGACTCATAACTTAAGGTGACCGAGATTTTGATTTATTGTTGTTAATAATGAAAAAAATATTGTTTTCTAGCATTTTCTAATATTCTGGATTTTTTGGATATTTTTGCGAATTTTTTTGGATTAAAAAAAAATTCACACCGCGGCGACCGCGACAGACCGATATCCGCGACGATATCGTTTTTCGGCCAGGCCAATACCGCGACCGATACCGAGATTTTAAACCATGGTCCCAACAAAAATTTTTATTTTTCTCTGTTAAAATAAGGTCATCACTGACACTTTAGCACTAAATACATTTGAAAAAGCATGAAAAGTTACAACTTTTGGTGACAAAACAAGATTTCTGCGTCGATGATGACCTTATTTTACAAAGAGAAGGTCATCACCAACGCTGTATCTAATTACTCAAAAGGAAAGTTATAACTTTTGAAAATAAAATAGGAACTCTGCGTCGGTGATGACCTTATTTTACAAAGCTAAGGTCATCACCGACCTCACTTAGAGATTTTCACAAATCAAGTCGAAAAAATACAACTTTTGTTCTAAAATGGAGGAATTCTGCGTCGGTGATGACCTTATTTTACAAAGAGAAGGTCATCACCGACGCTGTATCTAATTACTCAAAAGGAAAGTTGCAACTTTTGAAAATAAAATAGGATTTTTGCGTCGGTGATGACCTTATTTTACAAAGAGAAGGTCATCACCGACCTTATTCAGTGTAAATAAGGTTGGCGCCGACGATGTGCTCTTTTAGTAAAAAAAAATGAAAATCGGGCCCAATTGCTCTAATTGGTGCTACACATGCTAAAGTGCTTGATTGCGTAACATGACCAGATTAAGTGTTTTTTCCGGCAAAATCCTCTTTTAAAAATGAATCTATTACTTAAGAAAGATAAATAAATATTTATTTACATGCATTCATGATAATCAATTTAAGTTAATAAATTTATATATTTAAGAAAAGTACTACAATAAGAAAAATAAAATAAAATAAATTGCATCTTACATAATTTTTCAATCCAAATATCGAATGTAAAAAATGAAATATAAGTTTCAAATTATATTCTAGCCATCATTTTTAAATTGCTAACTCTAAAACTCATACATACTTACAAATAAATTTTACTTCATTTATAATTAGATCTACCTATCAAATGGTTCAAAATGCAAACAACTTATTGACATGAGATTACTAGATCGGCCGAGTCTCCCCTGCATGTGACTCGGTCCTTTGTTAAAATGAGATGACTCAGGAGATTCAAGAGTCAACTCGGAGAGTTTCTCAACCATGATATAGAGGTTGAAGGTTAGACGGATGGTATCTTTCCATCTATAAGGTTTTAATTACAAAACCATGAGCTCAATAGCATAATGAGCCCACTTACACACTCTGGGTCCACTAGACACTGCGCAGTGTAGAGTGCATGCCACTTTACAATTTGGTCAAATCAAGTGTTTTGGTAGTGATGGAATAAGATACGAAAAATTGAAATTAGATTCCCTTAAATGTTTGAAGTTCTTGATTAAAGGGGTGTACACGGATCGGATTTGTGCGGATTAGGCCAAATTCGTCACCAATACATTACCTACGGATTGATGGATTTGGAATCCGTCACCAATCCGTAGCTGTTAAACCGATCCGCGGATAATCGGATTGGATTGGTTTAATCCGTTCAATCCGTTGAATCTACTATTAAATTAAATTTGAAGAGCATGCTCTCAAGGCTAGGGTGCAATTTGGTTTAGGGTTTCATTTGTTAAACTTACAAATAAAAGTAAATTACATTTTGACCCCTGAATTTTTTTCTTCTTTTATATTTAGCCGTCTTAACTTATATTTAGATCCCTTAAGTTTTTTTTATTTATATTTAATGTCAACGGAATAGATCGGATTCAATCTGTGGATTGAGGGTGAAATCCGTCACCAATCCGTTGATAATTGATTACAAGATTTTCAATCCGTTACCAATCCGTTTATCTTTGGTTCGGTTAAAAATCCGCGGATCGGATCGGTTTTACGGATTAACGGATTTTTTGTGCACCCCTACTTGATTCAATTCCAACTTCATGTTGATCAAAGCCGAGACGAGTGTCAGTGTTGTCTATGTCAAACTGGTATGGCTCTTAAAAATTGTTAATTTCATAAAAGGAAAAATAAGAGATCAAGTAATTTTAAAAAAGCTAAAATGGCGTAATTATGATGGTTTTGGGTGTATCTTAAAACAAACTAGCTACAAACGCCCGTGCTAAGCCCGGGTCAAAAATAAAAATATATTAAAATTTTAAGAATTATTTTAAAATATTATTAAGTTAAAATAAGTCTAAACCAAACCAAGCCTTTTCCCACTAGTTGGGGTCGGCTATATGGATTTGACAACACCAATCAAATCTGTTTAGGGCCATGTCCTCCGTTAGATCCATGCAGGCAATGTCATGTTTAATAGTTTATTTCTAACTTCTCTTGGATCTCCCTCTCCCTCTCCTACTCCTGGCAATCTCCATGCTTTCACACCTTTTAACAGGTGCCTCCGTTGGACGTCTTCTAACATGGCCGAACCATCTCAGTTGATTTTCTCGCATTTTATCTCCAATCGGTGTTATTCCTACTTTGCCCCTAATCTCCTCATTCCTAATCCTATATCTCCTTGTGATCCCGCACATCCACCTTAGCATTCTCATCTCTGCAACTTTCATCTTCTTAACATGATTATGCTTTACTGCCCAACACTCTGATCCATATAACAACTCTGGTTATACCACCACCTTATAATACTTTCCTTTAACCTTGAGTGGGACTTTCCAATCACACAAGACCCCCGAAGCACTCCTCCATTTGGTCCACCCGGCCTAAATCATGTAACTCACATCAGTATCAATCCCTCCATCCTGTTGCACCATAGATCCAATGTACCTAAAGTTTTCTTTTTCTACAATCTTTTGTGTGCCCGAACTTACTTTTATGTTACCAAGTGTCATACGTTAACTAAACTTGCATTCCATATATTCCATTTTGCACCGACTTAGCCTAAACCCTTTTGTCTCTAATGTTTTCTGCCACAATTCTAGTTTAGCACTCACTCATTCTCTCGTCTCATCCACTAAAACAATGTCATCTGTAAATAGCATACACCACGGCACATCATTCTGGATATGTCCTATAATCTCATTCATAACTAGGACAAACAAGTACGGACTTAGCGCTGAGCCTCGGTGTAGACCAATCGTGATAGGAAACTCCTTAGTCTCGATGCCAGTCGTCCTTATAGATGTCACGACTCTATCATACATATCCTTTATCGCCTCAATATATGCTACACACACTCTTTTCTTTTCCAGAACTCTCCAAAGGATCTCCTTATGAACCCGGTCATAGGCCTTCTCCAAGTCAATGAACACCATATGTAAATCTATCTGACCTTCTCTATACTGTTCCATTAACCTCTTCAGGAGAAAGATAGCCTCCATGGTTAATCTCCCAGGCATGAAACCAAATTGATTCTCTAAAACGATTGTTGTTCTTCTTTGTCTTCTCTCAATAACTCTCTCCCATAATTTCATATAAAATATAAAAATGAAGTAGGGAAGGAAGGATATCTTGGAGTTTTCAGTGGCTTATGATCTCATGGTAACTAACACTTAGAATATTAGAATCTTTTAACATGTAATGAAAATAAATATAAAATGAGAAGTAAACTTACATAACATAACGACCTCTTGAATTTAAAGGCATTGACCATTACACAAGTATGTATTTGTGTCTATATAGGGGTAGCTCTCCTAAGATAAAGCTTAGGTTAAGGTAAGCTCAAGTTTGTGGTGAGGCCCACCTGGCGACCCACATGGGGGTGGTGCTGGGGGGATTTCAAGGACTCCCTGGGACCCTTCTCTTTGCAAAAAATTAGTCTCAACCGTGGTTTCTACCATCTCCATCTAGCCCCAAAAGTTTAATGGTCAACAATCCATTCGGATCAGTACACATTCGATCCAACGGTCTAGTAAATCCGGATCTGACCAAAAGCTAGTGGACATGTACAATTTATGGAGGTCGTGTGTTTGGTCTATTTGGATGGACCAAGGATGGGCCCCACAAGCGTAAGCTTACAAAATTAAATGGAGAGGTATGGTGCCCGAGCTCAAAAATTATAATGAAATATGTGATTCTTTTCTGAGATATTATCGAAAAAGAACATATTTTATGGAAATAAATAAGTAGTTTATATTTATTATATATATAACTTTAATAAAAAAGAGAAAATAACTTGGTGGGGTCACATGATGTAACATCTAACGGCGGGCCTCATATCCTAATTCCTTCAAGGTGTGTCCAATTGGACAGTGGGACCTTACTGATGTGTCATTCCGAGGATCCTTAGTGGGGTCACATATTGTAACATCTAAAGATATGCCTATGTCCAAATATCTAAATGTGTGTCCAATTGAATATTTGGTCAGTAGGCCCTTGTTGATGTGGTGTTCCAAGGAGAATTGGTGGGGTCACATGATGTAATACTTAAAAGTTGGCTCTGAACCCTATTCATTAAGGTGCATCATGATGTGTGTAAAGGTGGCCTTGTCTACTACAATTATTAAAGGCAGGTCTCATATCAACCCTTATATTATTTCATATATATATAATTAGAAATGAAATTTATTTTTAATATGCATTTTATTAACAAATATAATTGATCTTAGAGTCTATTATTTTCTGTTCGTTGAACGTTGGATCCCCCCTTGTAATTAACAGTCTAGATCATGAAACTAATAGTCTTGATACAACTTCATATTGGTTGGTCCCTTTTGTTGGATGTTGCATCATCTGTGCCTTTGGTTTGATAGGCCAAGCTGGATGGTGGTGCCTTTTGAATGTGTCTATCAATCGGGAGATCAAAGTGGTCCTCACAAATATATCTGTTGTTTCTACTTTATGTTGATGATTGATCTATTCTCAGATCATGATAATTTAGACCTGCCCATTCTCTCTTACTGCCAACACCATGAAAGTGGGCCCCACAGACCTCTATTAAATGGATTTGGTTCTAATCTTGTAAGAAAAATGAGATAAGGTTTACCTTAAAATCGCAGTGATCGAGATTTTAGGGAGAAAGTGGGCCCCACAAACCTCTATTAAATGGAGTTGATTCTAATCTTGTAAGGAAAATGAGATAAGGTTTACTTTAAAATGGTAGTAATCGAGATTTTAGGGAGAACAAATCCAGGAGTTTTGTTGCTAGAAATAGTAGTATGATCTAGATTTAAGGGACTAGATTTAAGATTATAATTATTCATAGGATTAAGGGAGTGGATTTGAGGAGATTTGTTTGGATTGAGATTTTAAGGGAGGAGACTTGTTTGGGAGGAGTGTAGTGGCCCACATTAAACCCAAAGCTCATTGTGATTTTATAAGTATTTTTCTGAAAGAGAGACTTTTTAGGGATGGGGTGGCACCCCCCACAGCCCACCTCTCTATTTGCTTTAATATATATAACTAGCACCAAATGCCCGTGCTAAGCCCGGGCCAAAAGTAGAAATATATTAAAAATGTGAAAAAAAATTAAAATATTATTAAGATAAAATAAGTCTAAAAGAAAGAAATTTATTATCGTTGAATATTAGAATCTTTTAACATGTGATGAAAATAAATATAAAATTAAAAGTAAACTTACATAACATAATGCCCTCTTGAATTTAAAGGCATTGACCATTACACAAGTATGAATGTGTGTCTATATAGGGGCAGCTCTCATAAGCTAAAGCTTAGGTTAAGGTAAGCTCAAGTTTGTGGTGGGGCCCACCTGGCGACCCACATGGGGGTGGTGATGTGGGGATTTCAAGGACTCACTGGGACCCTTCTCTTTGCAAAAAATTAGTCCCAACCGTGGTTTCTACCATCTCCATGTAGCCCCAAAAGTTTAATGGTCAACAATCAATTCGGATCGGTACACAGTCAATCCAACGGTCCGGTAAATCCGGATCTGACCAAAAGCTAGTGGACAAGTATAATTTAGGGAGGTCGTGTGTTTGGTCCATCTGGATGGACCAAGGGTGGGCCACACAAGCCTAAACTTACAGAACTAAATGGAGAGGTATAGTGCCCGGGCTAAAAAGATATAATGAAATATGTGATTCTTTTTTGAGATATTATAGGAAAAGAATAAATTTTATAGAAATAAATAAGTAGTTTATATTTATTATATATGTATAACTTTAATAAAAAAGAAAAAATAACTTGGTGGGGTCACATGATATAACATCTAACGGTGAGCCTCATATCATAATTCCTTCAAGGAGTGTCCAATTGGACAGTGAGACCTTGCTGATGTGTCATTCCGAGGATCCTCAGTGGGGCCACATGATGTAACATCTAAAGATATGCCCATGTCGAAATATCTAAAGGTGTGTCCAATTAAATATTTGGTCAGTAGGCCCTTGTTGATGTGATGTTCCAAGGAGCATTGGTGGGGTTACATGATGTAATATTTAAAAGTGAGCCTCTTATCCTAATTCATTAAGGTGCATCATGATGTGTTTAAAGGTGGCCTTGTTTGTCTGGTCTTTTAACTTGAAAGAAATATCCCACGGTATTATCACCTTCTTGGTAGAAGTGGAGAAATGATAGGTGTGGTAAGGATGGAAGAAGTTGTTTAGAGAAATTGTAGGAGATATGATAAAGATGTGAGTTTGTTATCTTTATAAAAGAAATTTGAATGAAATGTAGAGATTTAGGAAGGTGATTTGGAAAAGATAATTGAAATGGAGATTTAGGGAGGAGATTTGTTTTAGATGAGTGTGGTGGCCCACTTTTTTTTTATATATTTCTTTGAAAGGATAGACTTTTTAGGGATAACGTGACACCCCTCACAGCTCACCTCTCACACCCAAAGCTCTATGTGATTTTATAAGTATTTTTCTGAAAGGAGAGACTTTTTAGGGATGAGGTGGCACCCCTCACAGCCCAACTCCCCGTTTGCTTTAATATATATATATATAATAATATGTCCAACTGAATATTTGGTCAGTAGGCCCTTGTTGATGTGGTATTCCAAGGAGCATTGGTGGGGTCAGATGATGTAATATTTAAAAGTGAGCCTCTTATCCTAATTCATTAATGTGTCTGGTCTTTAACTTGAAAGAAATATCCCACGGTATTATAAACTTCTTGGTAGAAGTGGAGAAATGATAGGTGTGATAAGGATGGAAGAAGTTGTTTAGAGAAATTGTATGAGATATGATAAAGATGTGAGTTTGTTATCTTTATAAAAAATTTTGAATGAAATCGAGAGATTTAGGGAGGTGATTTGGAAAAGATAATTGAAATGGAGATTTAGGGTGGAGATTTATTTTAGATGAGTGTGGCAGCCCACTTTTTCTTATATATTTTTTTGAAATGAGAGAGTTTTTAGGGATGACGTGACACCCCTCACAGGCCACCTCTCACACCCAAAGCTCTATGTGATTTTATAAGTATTTTTTTGAAATGAGAGGCTTTTTAGGGATGAGGTGGCACCCCTGACTGCCCTCCTCCCCGTCTGCTTTACTATATATAATACTAAGATAATTTGTTTTCTTGAAAGCTAGTGCATGACAATCACCTCATGTAGGTAATTGAAGGATCGTCTAGTTATCAAATTACTAATATCTTATAATTATTTAAAAATTAACATTGATGTCAAAATATTTTTCAAATTAATACCAAAACATAAATCATAATATCACCTAAGGGATGGGGTTGGGACCATGGGGCAACCAATTATGCAAGACTATATTGAGTTTCCAGTCAAATAGAATGTATCTTCATGATTATTGTCATGATATCCCCTCCTAATTGGATAATTTGCAGCGCCCAATGGATGGATGTCAAAAATTTTTCCTATGGTTGGTGTTGACCATTGTCCCTGTTACTACGCACCACCATGATACTGATGTGGCCCATTAGCTCCATATCCATAACAAAACGTCTCACCATTTATTGTTTACAATACTTTATTATCATTGTACAAGGGACCCATATTTAGATATGGGAGCTGCTCTGGTGAGAGAGCCTCTCACAAGATCTATGAGAGAGCTCAATCTCGGTCGTTCGTTTTCATTTCGGGTCCAACTATGAGTGATAAAAGTCAAAAAGCAGGGTTGCAGGAGAGAGAAAACTCATGCGCTGCAGGAGAGAGAAACGACACATCACGTCACAAAACTTCATCCCAAATTTGGGCGAAACCCTATCCACCCTATCCATTCTCTTCTCAGCCGCTGCACCCCTTCATTCTCTTCTGTCGCCCGACCACGCTGCGTAGACCAACCAAAACTGTCGGCGCGAAAGAGAAGATCGATGACACTGCGACAATCCATTCTCTTCTCTTCGAAGCCCGACGACGCTGCACCACTCCATTCTCTTCTCTAAGATTCATCGGACGACGCTTCGAAGCCGCCTGACGAAGCTGCGAAGCCCGATCAAAACTGCTGGAGCAAGAGCAGTTCGCTGTGAAGCCCGAAAGAGAAGCCCGACGACGCTGCGACGATCCATTCTCTTCTCTAGGAAGCCCGACGATCACTCCATTCCAACGCCGACAATGGATTCTGGGACTCAAGATTGTCAGGTGAGTTTCCTTTACAACTCAAGATTGATGTGGGTTTTGGACAGTTTTTTTTTCTTGCTTCTTCATTACTGTATGTTGCTTTTCTATTTGTGTGGGATTTCAGTCATTACTCATTAATGTACTTGTGTGGGGGTGTTTTCACTAATCCGAGATCAGTGCTAGCCTCGGTCTTAAGGCAGATTGATTATGCCTCCCCTAGGCCAAGGCTAACCGCGGCTGAAGGATCGCAGCATTCGCCGAGGTGAGAGTCCCCGAAGTCAGACCTATCCGACCTCGACATCCCACCTCGGCAATACGGATTTGACAGATGCCGATGGGACTGATGACAAGACAATGGCGCATGCTAAGGCATGCCCTGCGATTCATCATTCCTGACAGAACGGCGTTATACGGTACACGTGCGCCCCCAAAGCATAACACCGGGCCAGGCCCGATGGGACCTGGCCCAAAAGTCAGACCAATGCCTGGCCCGATAGGATTGGCATTTAATGAGGAATGGGTAGGTGAGGCTAGCATTTAATGAAATGTGGGCTGAGTGGACAAGGCCACCCACGTGGCATGGCCCATCATGAGGCTCGTCCACGCGAGGCACCCCTATCTCCTATAAAATATCATCTTCATCTCCACTCTAAGGTACGCAATACAGAACGCACACTCTTACTCTGTGATTCACTCTCTATCTCCTCTACTCAGTCCCTGAACTGACTTAGGCATCAGAGAGCCTTGCGCTGCCCACAGCCAGGGTCCTCTGACCGTTTGCTCTTCCCTTTCAGGCTTTCCGGCGGCACGTCATCTTTACTACCTTGGATAAGTCCTCTAAGGCACCCCAGTTATTGTGGGTCATTATTTTCTGCACCTACAATTGGCGCCGTCTGTGGGAAGGTAATATCCCAACCTTCCCAACCTTCTCAATCTCCCAGAAATCATGCCTCCGAAAGCTAGGAAGGGCGGAGAATCCTCGAGAGCAATGCTCGAGCAGCCAGCACCGTCGACGGACGTCCCTCCTCAAGGGCGGTCCCGAACGGTGCATAGCACATCTGCAGGCGAGGGCCGCCTAGGCTCGCAGCTCTACGTCGAGGTCCCCCTCCAAGAGGGACTTGAGGCCTCGCTTTCAGCAGACGAAGTCACGCCACCCCGACGCGATGAGCGTCGGCATGAGCGCCATTGCAAAGATAAAGCCGTGGCCGTAGAAGAAACACGCCGCGCTCAACCTCCTGCCACTGGAGGAGTTGTCGCAGCTCAAAATGCTCTCCTCCAGAGGCAGGAGCAGCTAATCCGTGAGCTCCAGCAGCAGCTGAGGGCAGCGCAAACTGCCTCGTTGAGGCAGGCCTCTGATCCTCAGGGCAAGAAGAAGGGCGCCCAGAGCGGGGCAGCCCAGCCTCCTCGTGAGGATCTGAGAAACCATCTGGACCACAAGCGAAGCCAGATCCATGATGAAGGCTCAAGCAACAGCCGAAGTCATCGTAGCCGCGATGGCCGAGCCCATAGCCATCACAGCCCGAACCACTCCAGGCGAAGACCGAGAGTGCCGACACCAGAAAAGGATGACGAGCAGGAGCGATTCGACAAACGCATCAGGTTGGCTCTTCAGCGAAACCTGGACGTGCGGGACCAGAAACAAATCTGTGGCCATACCGATCTGGGGGCCTCAACCTTCACG
The DNA here is from genome assembly GCA_012931725.1 of Litsea cubeba. NCBI lineage: Eukaryota > Viridiplantae > Streptophyta > Magnoliopsida > Laurales > Lauraceae > Litsea > Litsea cubeba. The sequence goes on from CM022948.1 coordinate 58,843,313, forward strand.
AGAGACATCGAACGGACTCCCTTGCCCAAGAGGTTCTCGGTCCCGCGGTTCGTCCCTTACGACGGACTGTCCGACCCATCCGCTCACCTCCGACACTTCTCCCAGAAGATGTCCATCTGGGGGAACGAGGGTCACCTCAACTGCAAAATCATCTCCTCCAGTTTGGGTGACCTCCCCCTGAAGTGGTTCTGCGCTCTCCCCGAAGAGTCAGTTTCGAGCTGGAAGGAGCTCCAGCTCTCCTTCCTGAAAAAGTCCCAAGCCTACAGCGTCGTTCCCAAGACAGAGGGGGACCTTCTCGCCCTGAGAATGAGGCAGGGCGAGAGCCTCGCCAAGTTCGCCCAAAGATTCTGGGCGGTTTGCAGCCAGGTCGAAGGCACTAGGGAGGAAATAGCAATCTTTGCCTTCCAACATGCCCTGATCCCCGGCCACGACCTCCGGAAGGACTTGGTTGGAGATCCCCCAGAATCCATACCGGCCTTAATGTCTAGGATTAAGCGCTTTGTCGCCCGGGAGGAAGATGAGATCCGGGCCCGAGAAGAGGACGAAGAACCGGAGCCCGGGGAGAAGAGCAGCCAGCCTCGGCAGAGGGGCAGGAGGCCCTTCCAGAAGCAAGAGCCCAAGCAGGCCTGGGTTGCCAATTCGGCAAGGCCTACATCGTCCAGATCTGGGGGCACCTGGAGGCCCAGACCTCCCACCGACGCCAGTCAGGGCGTCAATGTCGTCTTCAAGGAACCGATATACCAGATCATGAACAAAATAAAGACCAAGCCGTTCTTCAAGTGGCCTCCGCCCTTGAGGAATGAGCCCACCTCCGGCGGCCGAAGCAAGCTCTACTGCTCCTACCACAAAGGTAACGGGCACAAGACCGAGGAGTGCAAGTCTCTGAAGTGGTACCTAGAGAGGCTTGCCGGCGAAGGCCGCATTCCAGAGTTCATCAAGGCAGAAGATGCCGGCGGCAGCGAGAGCCGAGTTCACCAGAGCGCGGCCCGGGATCCACACAGCGAGGATTCCGGAAAGATCATTAACGTGATCCACCTGGCATCCTCAGCTCCCACTCCCTCGTCTCGCGGCAGCTCCCAGGCTCGTGCCGAAGCCAGGAGGGCATCGCACGGGAAAGAGGTGATGAGAGCCGAGCTCGGACCGACATCCAAAAGAGCCCGCCGCGACTGACCCGCGATCTCGTTCTCAGACAGAGATCTAGAGGGGATTCAGCTTCCCCACAACGACCCCCTGCTCCTCACGATGAAGCTGAGAGACTTTACCGTGAAGAGGATCCTCGTCGACTCCGGCAGCTCTTCCGAGGTCCTCTACTACGAATGCTTCAAGAAAATGAATCTCTCGGAAGCAGATCTCACGGAAGTCCGCGCACCCCTGCTAGGGTTATCCGCCAAGCGTGTCTATCCCAAGGGTAAAATCACCCTCGAAACCCGAGTGGGCGGAGCATCCGTGCCGGCCGACTTCCTGGTCGTGGACGCCCCTTCTCCCTACAACGTCATCTTGGGCAGAACGTGGCTCCACAAATGGGAAGCAGTCCCGTCTTCCCTCCACCAGAAGCTGAAGTTCGTACTCGAGAGCAAGGAGGGCAAGATGGAAGTGGTCACAGTGGAGGGAGATCAGCAGCAAGCCAGGCAGTGCATGCTGGCCGCGGTCCCAGCAGAGAAAGAGCCAGAGCGCGTCAACCTCACCGAATTCGAGAAAGGCCTAGATGAAATCGGCCGAGACCCCGAGAAGAAAAGTATTGAGGATCTGGCCGAGGTCAGGCTAGACTCGGCGGACCCAGACAGGTTCTTCCTGATCGGCACTCAGCTGCCAGACGAGGAGAGAGCCGAACTCTCAAGGTTCCTGATGCAGAACGTCGATGTCTTCGCTTGGAGCCCAAGCGAAATGCCAGGGGTCGACCCCGAGGTCATGTGCCACAAGCTAAATGTGGACCCCAGCCACAAGCCAGTAGTGCAAAGGGCCCGAAGGACAGGGCTGCAACAGACAGACGCGGTCGTCGAAGAGGTCGACAAACTGCTGAAGGCAGGAGCCATCCGGGAAGTCCAGTACCCGATCTGGCTGGCTAATACGGTGGTGGTTAAAAAGAAAACTGGTGTGTGTGGACTTCACAGACTTGAACAGGACCTGCCCTAAGATAGTTTCCCCCTTCCAAAGATTGATCAAATGATCGACGCCACCGCTGGCCATGACCGAATGAGCTTCCTCGACGCCTACAGAGGCTACCACCAGATTCCACTGCACGGGCCTGACGAGGAGAAAACGTCATTCATAACCCCCCGCGGCACTTACTGCTACAAGGTGATGCCCTTCGGGCTAAACAACGCGGGGGCAACGTATCAGCGCCTCGTGACAAAGATGTTCCAGGCTCAGCTCGGCCGAACGGTGGAAGTGTACATCGACGACATGGTCGTAAAATCAGTGCACTCCAGCGATCACCTGGCGGATCTCGGCCAAGTCTTCGGCATCCTTCGCGCGTTCAAGCTCAAGCTCAACGCTTCCAAGTGCGCCTTCGGCGTAGCCTCTGGTAAGTTCCTCGGCAGCTTGGTAACGCGGAGGGGGATAGAGGCCAATCCAGACCAGATCACCGCGATCCAGGGCATCCTGAGCCCCTCTACCACGAAAGAAGTCCAGAAGCTCACAGGAATGGCTGCAGCACTCAATCGCTTCATTAGCCGGTCATCAGATAAGTGCAGGCCTTTCTTTCAGCTTCTAAGGAAAAATTAAAAATTCCAGTGGACTCCTGAGTGCGACCAGGCGTTGGCCGCGCTCAAAACCTATTTGTCGTCACCACCCTTACTCTCCACCCCAACTCGGGGGGAGGTTTTGTATTTATATCTTGCGGTCTCGGATCACGCAGTGAGCTTCGTCCTCATCAGGGAGGACAAGGGAATTCAAAAACCAATTTATTACACGAGCAAGACCCTGCTCGATGCCGAGACCAGGTACCTTCTATTGGAGAAGCTCGCGTTGGCTCTCGTTAGTGCCTCCCGCAAGCTCTCCCATTATTTTCAGTCCCACTCTGTTGTGGTGATCACGGAGCATCCACTCCGTTCTATATTCCAGAAGGCTGACTTTTCAGGGCGAATATCGAAGTGGGCGGTTGAACTGGGGCAGTATGATATACAGTACCGTCCCCGAACTGCGATCAAAGCCCAGATCCTGGCAGACTTCATCGTCGAATTCATCTCGCCCAACTCGGCTCCGACCCGGCTCGGCACGGAACTGGGGGGCATAGGGCACGAGCCAGAAGTGACCGAGGTCGAACAGTCTCCCGCCTTGGCATGGAAGATCTTTGTCAACGGATCGTCCACCACCAAGAGAGCTGGCGCCGGCATAGTCCTCCAATCGCCAGAGGGTCTGGTCATAGAGCAGGCTTTCACCTTGGACTTCAAAGCAACAAACAATGAGGCAGAGTATGAAGCACTGATAGCAGGGTTGAACAGCGCCCAAATCCTCGGAGCCCAGCACCTGGTGATCTTCATCGATTCACAACTGGTAACTAGCCAGCTCGCTGGAGACTACCAGGCCAGGGACGACAGGATGGCGGCCTACTTGGCCCTTGCGAAAAAACTGCTGTCTCATTTCCAGAAAGCCGAGGTCAGATGGATATCCCGAGATACCAACACGCACGCTGACGCGCTTGCCAACCTGGCCTCCGCTGTCGAAGCTGGAAAGAAAAGGACCGTCGAGGTTGGGTCGATATCAAGATCAAGCCTAGAGCTCCATTCATCTCGGCTAATCCTCTGTGTTGATCTCGGCCCGAGCTGGATGGACCCAATCATCGCTTACTTAAAGGACGATCAGCTCCCCGAGGACAAAACTGAAGCCCACCGAATCAGACTCAAGGCAGCTCGATTCTGGCTCTCTCCCGAAGGCAAACTCTACAGGAAATCCTTCACAGGTCCATACCTCCAATGCGTCCACCCGAGCAAGGTGGACAACTTCCTGTATGAGATCCACGAAGGAATCTGTGGCAGTCACATAGGAGGTCGATCGCTGGCCTACAGGGCTATAAGCCAGGGTTACTGGTGGCCCTACATGCAGAAGGACGCGCAGGTGTACGCCAGGAAATACGAGAAGTGCCAGAAGTTCTCTCACTCTCTTCACCAGCCAGCACAAGATCTGAGTCCCCTCTCTAGTCCATGGCCCTTCGCTCAATGGGGCCTGGACATTGTGGGGCCTCTCCACCGAGCTCCAGGGAACAAGAGATGGCTGATAGTCGCCACGGATTACTTTACAAAATGGATAGAAGCCGAGCCGTTGTCCTCCATCACGGACAGGGATTCCAGGAACTTCGTTTGGAAAAACATCCTGACGAGGTTCGGCATCCCCAGGACCCTAATTTCGGACAACGGGACTCAGTTCGACTCCAAATCCTTCAAAGACTTCTGCCAAGAGCACGGCATCAGAAACCGTTACTCTACTCCGGCATATCCACAAAGCAATGGCCAGGCCGAAATCTCTAACAAGGTGATCCTGGACGGCCTGAAGAAGCGACTGGACAAGGCAAAGGGAAGATGGGTAGAGGAACTTCCGAGCGTGCTATGGGCATACAGAACGACTCCAAGACGTTCCACCTCGGCGACACCTTTCTCTCTGGCCTACGGGATGGAGGCGGTCATTCCTTTAGAAATCGGCCTACCCACCCTGAGGACAGAGCTGGTCGACCAAGGCCGAAATGAGACGAACCTGGCAATGGAGCTGGACCTGGCAGACGAGCGCCGAGAAGCAGCAGCCCTGCGACTGACCGACTATCAGCAGCGGCTGGCCAGGGCGTACAATCAAAAAGTCAGAGAAAGAAGCTTCTCCGTGGGAGAGTTGGTTTTAAAAAAGACCTTGTCAGCTGACAAAGAACCAAACGAAGGGAAGCTGGCCCCGAACTGGCACGGCCCGTTCAGGGTAGTCTCACTGGCAGGAAGATCATCCTACAACCTCGAGGACTTAGAGGGCAAGCCACTGCCGAGGCCATGAAATGCATCCCACTTAAAGAAGTTCTATTGCTAAAGATGTAATGTGTCAGAATCAATGAAAGCAGCTTTTGCCCTGTCTTCAATCTGTGTCGTCTCCCCTCAACTGACTTCGGCAGCTCCGGGTCTACCGCCCTGGAAAAGGCTTCGAGTTCAAACACTCAGTCGTTTCCTAAGGGGTTGTTTGGTTGAGAGCCTTTACATATGTAAATGACTCATATGCGAATCATTTACATATCTTCATGTTTGGTTGGGGTCAATTACGCATCACGTGTGTAATTTTGATGTGTAAATGATGTGTAAAAAGGGGTCATTTTCGTACTCAGAGTTTCACATGTGAGGGGGTGGTAGAATGAATCACATGTGATTTCTATGTGAAAAAAAAACCCACCAAAAAAGCGGACGGTATTCCACTGGTCAGTTCCGTCAACGAAGTGCACTGATCGAAACCAACCCCAGGACGATTTTTTCTTCACTTTTTTTGTTGCATAACGTTTGCAACCCTACACGTATAAAACACATGCGTCTTTCTCCAGTGTTTTCTTCCTCATCGCATTGCTGCTCAAGCCTCAAAGACGAATCGTCTTCTCAAGAACCCAGCTCCCTTGCAACGGTATGGTCTCTCTCTCTCTCTCACATGTTTTGGTCATCCGTTTCTGCAACCCATCTCTACCTTGCAACAGCACCCACCTGCACAGGCCGATCGCCCCATGCATCTTTCTTTTTTTTCTTTCTCTGTTTCCTCCTCCTCTCTTTCTCTGTTTTGGTCCTCTCTCTCTCTCTCATGTTTTCTGCAACCCATCTCTGCACCTTGCAACATCACCACCTGCACAGGCCGATCGCCCCATGCATCTTTTTTTTTTCTTTCTCTGTTTCCTCCTTCTCCTCTCCTGCGCACGACGGTCACCTGCACCTCCCTCTCTTTCTTTTTCTTTCCTTTTCCTTTCTTCTCTTCCCTTCTCTTCTTCTTCTTCCCCTCACAGTCACTGCACGCTGCCTCACTGCACACCCGTCCCCTGCACACACCCATCTCACTGCACTTCTTCTTCTCCCTCTCATTCTCTTCCTCTCCTTTTCCCTTCTCCCTGCAACCCACTTGCTGCACACCCGTCCCCTGCGCACCACAATCGTCTTCTTCTTCTTCTTCTTCATTTTGCTTCGTGTTCTTCTTCCCCATCTTCTCTTCTCACCGCACCACCTACACACAGCCAGAGTACCCACCTGCCACGGCCCCTGCGCCCCATCATTTTTCTGTTTTTTTTCTTTCTCTGTTTCCTCCCTTCTCCTCCCCTGCGCACCACAGTCACCAACACCACCCTCTCTTTCTTTTTCTTTCCTTTTCCTTTCTTCTCTTCTTTCCTTCTCTTCTTCTTCTTCCCCTCACAGCCACTGCATGCTGTCTAAATCTTTGAATTTCTAGAATATATCTGTGAAGCAAGTAATTTATTGAATAGTTAGAAATCGCCCTGAAGGTTTTGATTGCATTCAAATTCGCAAAAGGAAGTCTTAGAATCTAAGCATAAGGGCATTGAGTACTGGCTACGACCTTTGAGTCTTGCCAGCATTAGGGTCTCCCTTTTTTTCTGTTAGGATCTCTTGGACATAAGTCAAATAACCAACTGATGACTTTGTGAAATGTGGTCATGTCACAAATTGGAGGAGGATTACATCTCTATTAGCCACTGTTAACCATATAATCTAAGACAATCAAATTATATATGGTCCCTAATGAGAAAAAAAAATTACTGCAAGGCTCAGTCATTGTCATAGATCTCAAAGCAAACATTGCTCCACAGATCTGATTTTCATTAGATGGCTAATATAAATCCCCATTGTGTTTAACAATTGACCCAACCAACTTGTCATCAGCACAACGAAAACACAGATTCATCCTTTAGATATCCTTCTAGTTATTTCCCATATACGAAGCGAGCATGGCAATTGTTTGTTCCAGAGAAACATTGAAATGGGCCTCACCATACAGAATGAGATTTTTAGATTAACAGTCTACAAAGAATCAGCTTCATAAAACCTGATGTAAACTCAAATTTGCCATTTCCATAGGATTGTATTTGTGAGACAGATAAGCTAAATATGTGAAATGACCAACTATATTTATGTGGAATATTGACCAGCTATATATATTTAGGAGTCTTTTAGACAAAAAGATATATTTTAGTTAGAAGATAAATACAATTATTCTTTTATTTAGGTAAGTTTAGTTGACATGGTCTCCTTGCTGGGGCCTTTGGGTCTTGATCTTGGAGTTTGTTAGATCCTAATTCCTAAAGTGGCACATCCATGACAGTAAGCTGTGGTATATACACTTTTGATAATGAATAAAGAAATATTTAAGTACATCTACACTTCTTCTTCTCCCTCTCATTCTCATTTTAATTTTATGTTATTTCATTTTTATCAAATATGATCATGCATCTAGGATAGTGTTTTATGTCATTAATTATTTCAATCCATACCCAGGTCATGCATTCCAATATGCCATGCATTTAAATTAGTATTTTAGGCCATTACTTGTTTGAATTGTCTTTAATTGTGCATCAATCTATGTTTCTAATGCAAATAGTCTCCAGATGAATGTGATAAAATAAGTACCATCATTGGGCATTGATAATTAATTGGGATGACTATTACAACATGCAAAATCCCCTTTTAAAATTTATGATTTCATATATCATTACGTCATATATCAAAGGATTTTATTCTATTCAAAACACATTGTGTATGACTATTAATAACTTATTGACTAAGTTTTTTATTATATATAGAAATGGATATTGATATTATTGACGAAGAAGTTCAATGCATTAATGTTGGACAATCTTCTGGAGCGAAGCGTGGTAAAAGAGATACGAAGAATGTCACATGGACAGAAATTGCAGATGAATTCTTGACTAATGTGCTAATAGAACAAATAACCCTCGGGAGAAAAGATGGGGTTGGGTTTACTTCGGAGGGGTGGAGAGAGATTGAACGAAAGATGAAAGAGAAATTTGGCGATGCGTATGATAAAGCTAAAATTAGAAACCGCCTAAGAACAGTAAAAGGTCATTATAATCATATCAAGATTCTCATGGGTTTAAGTGGCTTTGGATGGGATGACATCACAAAAAGGGTAACAGCAGAGGACCAAGTTTGGGATGACTATATCAAGGTAAGTAACTAGTTATATATCTTGAGTTTTTTATTAACTATTAATAACTAATTAATTAATATTTTGTCTCATTTGTGCAACTCAGGCACACCCTGATTATGGATACTATCGAGGAAGAAGTTTTCCCGACTACGAGAAATTTGCTATTATATATGGAGACTCAATTGCAGATGGAAGAGATGTCATATTGACTAATCAGCGTCAATCACATCCATTGGAAGCCCCTAAATCCAACCATGATAAAGATATGGCAGCTGAATCTTCTAGCTCGGAAAAAAGGGATGAGAGTATCTCCAAAGCAGCACGTACCAAGAAGCACTCAACTGTTAGTTCTAGACGCATTGTGCGAGACGAAAATAGAGCAGATGGTGATAAGAAGACTGATTTTGATATTGCACGTGCAGTGAAGGACTTAACCAACACCCTCATGTTTGTTGCTGACAAGATGGCCCAATCAGGGCCAAGTCAAGCTGATGTAGTTGCTGCCATTTTGGAGTTAGATTTGGAGCAGACTTTACAGATAAGGGCGCTTAGGCTACTTAGGGATCCACAAGTAGCCGGTCAATTCCTTGCATTAGCAACTAAGGATAGGCGCCACGCATTCCTCATGGCGGAGTTAGATAGCTCTATTTAGGATAGTGGTTACTAAAACTACTTTATGAAATGAGTTTTATGTTAGTTTTTTGCTCATGATACATTTGAATGTTATGTTTGTTTTATGTCATGGTACATTATTTTGTTATGTTAGTTTTATGTCATCGTACATTATTTTGTTATGTTAGTTCTATGTCATGGTACATTATGGTGTTATGTTAGTTTAATGTCATGGTACATCTTCATGTTTGATTTTTAATGTTATTTACTTATGCTAGTTTTATGTTCTAATATTTGTCAATTTACCATGTAACAGTTCAGAAGATATGGATAATAAGATGAAGATGATGTTTATGCAATTAGTTCTAGTATCCATTATTGTAATTTTACTGCTATTGGATCAAGACCATAAACAAAAGCGGATAAGAAAGAGGAAGCGAGTACATGAATCATCTTTATCTGGCCATGAATTTGTTCAGTACATTATCAACAGTCATGGCCGAAATTCATACGATTTACTTCGTATGAGGAACGATGTCTTTCTAGAATTATGTGAGTTGTTAAAAAGAGAAGGGTTACTACGTGCAACTCGACATGTGTCTGTAGAAGAACAAGTAGCCATCTTCCTAAATACTGTAGGCCATAGTGAGCGAAATCGGGTAATGCAAATTCGATTCCAGCATTCGGGATACACAATAAGCAAGTACTTCAATGCCGTTCTAGACGCACTGTTATATATATGCCCTGATTATGTGAAAATTCCAGGACCTGACACTCCTACTCCATCTCAAATTTCTACAAATCCGGTGTTCTACCCATTTTTCAAGGTAATTCAATTAACTTTTACTATAAATATTTTGGAGTTATTCTCTATGACAAGATTTTTAACTTATCACTAATGATGTAGGATTGTATTGGTGCCATTGATGGCACTTATATAACAGCTTGGGTACCAATTAAAGATCAGCAGCGATATCGATGTAGAAAAGGTTTCATTGCACAGAATGTGATGGCTATTGTGGGTTTTGACATGCTTTTTCAATTTGTATGTGCCGGCTTCGAAGGATCGGCCAATGATCAAAAAGTTCTAACTAATGTTCTACAAAATAGGGGGTTCATAATCTTCAGATTCCAGATGGTAATAAGAAATTTTGAAATGCCAATATTAAATTATTTATATTTTATAGACATATTTAACACATTACATATGTTTGATAATTGTCATTTTATCTTTATAGGAAAATATTATCTCGTAGATGCTGGATATGGTAATAGGAGAGGTTTCATTGGACCATATCGTGGAACTCGCTATCATCTAAAGGAGTACGGACCCCAAGCGTTGGCTCCAAGGACGCCTAGTGAGTTATTTAATCTTCGGCATGCGAAGTTGAGGAATGTTATTGAAAGAACATTTGGCTTATGGAAGGAAAGGTTTCCAATTTTGACACATATGCCTCGAAATTATCCTATTAAGACACAAGTGAAAATTGTAAATGCATGTGCCGTTTTACACAACTTTATCATGTCGAGAAATCCCAGTACGGATATATTATATGATCGGCACCGACGGGAAACGATAAGCATTGATGTTGACAATAACGATGATCGTGAAGGCGAAACAAATGAAGAGTCTGACAGCCAGTATGCATATCGTTTACGGGATACGATAGCATTAGAGATGTGGAATACTAATGCTGATAGAAGAGCTCGATGAACTAATATGTAGAGATTTGTCTCTATTTTTTCTGTGGGAAAAAACTTCTACATTTTTTGGGAATTTATATTTTGTAAACATAAAATAGTATATCTTGGGTGGATCGTAGGTTTGTGTTTGAAATGAGCTACTTTTATTTATCTGTAGTTGATTTAAATTGTCATATATTTTGCATATCTCCTAGTTGATTATGATAGACCTAATTAATTTAAAAATAATGAATAACTTCTATTCAACAATCTATTGGTTGACATAGTGGCCAGAACAATCTATATAAGGTATCAAATCCTATAGGCATTTTTAGTTGTTTCAACTTTTAAATATAAAACAAAAAAATTTTCATGCATTTACATATGTGTTTGAAACAAACGTGGTATAATGAACCACATGCGTAAATCATGTGAAAATGGTGCTATTTGCCAAACATTGTAAACAAAAACGCATGTGAAAAGCTTACATACTCACCATTTACATATTTAACATTTACATATGTAATATGCATTTACGCATATCATGCGTAAATGCCAAACAATCCCTAAAGCTCCGGGTCTACCGCCCTGAAAAAGGCTTCGAGTTCAAACACTCAGTCGTTTCCTAAAGCTCCGGGTCTACCACCCTGGAAAAGGCTTCGAGTTCAAACACTCAGTCGTTTCCTAAAGCTCCGGGTCTACCACCCTAGAAAAGGCTTCGAGTTCGAACACTCGGTCGTTTCCTAAAGCTCCGGGTCCTTGACCCTGGAAAAGGCTTCGAGCTCGGACGCTCAGTCGTTTCCTAAATTTCGGGTTCATACACCCCTAAAGTTCGCACGGCCAAGATCACTGGGACTCTGGGTTCAAACATCCTCAAGGCCGTGCCGAACTAGAGCTCGGCCGTTCCTCAAGGCCGTGCCGAACTAGAGCTCGGCCGAGATCAACAGGATTCTGGTTCACCTCGGCACACAGCAGTTCTTCTCGGCCAATGTTAGTCCAATTCGGCCAAGGTCCGCTTCCAAGAGAAAAGACTAGTGCAAGCACGGCACTTACCGAGCTCATATACTTGGGTATTATCACTCACTCTCACTCGCCTTTTCATTACGGAAAATACTTAGCACTCTAAGAGCTACAGCTACCAAGCGCAGCTATTAAATTAATAGTGGTCCCCAAGGAATGGTGCTCGGCCACATTGCCGAAGCGAAGCACAGTCAGATCAAACATAAGCACAAAGTAAAGGGAAACACGGGATAGATCAAAAGAAAGATTTTCATTTAGGATGGTAAAAGTTTCCCTACATAAAGGGCGCGATGCGCCTAAACAAGAAAAATTAAATCAGAGAAAGGGAGCAGCGGCGGACGGGCTTCACGCGGCAGGAGCACCACTATCCGCACCCGTAGTCGAAGTTGCAGGAGGGGCTTCGGGTGTGGGGGCCGCGGCCGGGTTCGCAGCTTCATCGGGCGCCTCGGATACTGTTGGTAGGAGTTCCGATTCTGACTGGACAGCGGGGCCTCCCTCTGCATCCTCCACGGCGCTTGAGCACGGATACTCGTCCGGGCTCGTGTAGGCAGGATGATCGTGGGGGATGCCCATCTTGTCCAGGGCCGCCCTCCACCCCATCTCCCAAGACGAGATCCGGATGTCGCTGACCTGCGCGGCGTACTCTTCGCCCGCCACGTTAGCGTCGTCCTGGAAGGCAGCCTTGACCTCGGCTTGGAAGTTGAGCTCGAGTTCGGCTTTCTGGTTCTCCAGCTCCATGACCTTCCTCTCCAGCCCCGAGACGCTCCTATCCAGCTCGGCCTCCCTCCTTTTGGCCAGGTCAAATGCCGACTTCACCTTGTCAAGCTCGGCAAAAAGGGATCGGTGCGTGTCCTCGTACTCCGTCACCTTAGCCTTCGCTTCCTCCAAGGACTTCTTGTGCTGTTCACAGACAGCCTGGATTCTCTTCAGCTCGGCATGGCACTTTTGGATACGGGACACCGAGACCTGGGCCATCTGGACGCTCTGCAAGGAAGAGAATCCACCAGTGAGCGAAAGCCATAACCAAACAAGGAGTGTTGAAGAAAAATTGGACTTACACTCAGATTTGCCTTTATCTACGCTGCCAGCAGGGAGATGTCGTCCATCTTGTCGTAGTTTTCCATGTCCCGCGGCAGGGCACAGGCACTCCCCAAGCAGGCGACCACGAGCGGCCCCCCCGAGAGACGATCCTCCACCGTCAACGGCCTCCCAGGCTGGAGCATGAAGCTCGGCTTCCAAGGGGCAGGGTGAGCCCGCGTTGCCATACCGGACCCGGACGATTCCCCCGCCGAGCCCTCGACCCGGGCCCTCTTCCTGGCCTGGTCCTCCCCCTGCGTGGCCAAGGTGGTGGAGGCCCCGGGAGTCCCGGTCCCGGTCGCGGCAAGTGGCGTTAGAGTCCGAGTGGGTGGGGGCGCGGCAGATGACGAAGGCGCACTCGACGATGAGGGTGCGCGGGAGGAAGATGGCGCGCCCCGACCTTTGCCGATCACTGGCACGGCCTTGAGGTTTCGCAGGACTGGCTTCGGGCGGGTCCTATCCATCTCTTCCTCCGACTCTGTCTCTGACAGGACGATCCTTCCGATCGTCTCGGCGTTGTCTTTGGATCCCGAAGTGGACGCCTCAGAGTTGGATGCAGAGCGATCCCCTGGACCTGCCGCGGTCTGGTCTTCGTCCGCTCTGGTTTCCTCTTCTATCTCCGCCGCGGCTTGCTTGCGGTGGGCAGTCTGCTTCTTGTCCTTGTACCCGCGATACCTGGGCTCGTACCCCAGCAGCTTCCACGCCGACCTGTCGTTGTGGCCGTGGTAATTTTCTAAGGCACGGATCCAGGATCTGTTCAGCTCCCAGCCTTCTCGGAAAGCAGCCGCTCTCCTCTGATGAACCCCTGCAGAACAAACAGAGGACATTAGATCGGCAGTACAAAAAAGCAGAAGAAATAAAAGGGCGTACTAAGGTTTTAATTACTTGGAGGGGTGCCGAAGTGACGAGGGACCCTGAAAGATCTCTCCGAGATGGGCTCGTCATCACCGAACTCCCAGTTGCCCGTGACCATCAGACGGTCGTCCCCGGCGTATTTATTAGAGTCCTCCAGGGCCTGCACAAATGGCCTCCGACCCGACTTGACGCGAAGATAGTACATATCCTTCCCGGATTTGCAAATATCGTAAGCCTCCTCGATATCGTGGACGCCGAGACCAATGCCCAAAATTGTATTGAGCGCGTCCGTGCCCATTATGATCTTGAAACTGTTGGGCATCAGTTGGCAAGGACAGAGGTGCCATGCCCGGAGGCACTGCCTAAGCAGAGGACGGAGGGGGAACCTAACCCCGCCCTCGATTACGGCTACCAAAGGAAACGGCATCCAGCCGTCGTAGAAATCACCAAGAGCATAGGCCATGACGGGAGCCGCCATGATCTGGACCCCATCTGGTATACTATACCTAACCCTAAGGTCGGCTAACCCTCTCTCGGACTCTATCCAGTGGCTGTAGATGCCCATCTCTCAAATAAAAATACTAGAAGAAGGGGGGAATGCGCTGAGGGGCAGAAGAAGACCCTAGACAGAACAGAGCTCTAGAAAACAGAATGAAACAGAAATGAGAGAGAGGAGACTTACGAGAAGATCAAAAAGCTCAATAAATCCCTGACAGCACCTCTTTCCGGCGAAATTTCGGAGAATCTCTGCAGCGGTCTCTTCCGTTCAACAGAGGTGAAGGCAGGGGAGGAGAGAGAGAACTCTGAGAGCGAAAGAGGAAGGGAAGAAGAAAGCTTTGCAAAGCAAAGGAGGAAGGACAGAATGAGGCTAAGGAAGAAAGAAAGAGAAGAAGGGGCGAACCCCCTACTTATAGCCAAAAAAGGAAGCGCCTAATCATGGCGCCTCTTCGAATTTCGAAAAGAGCGCGTCTTTTCACTGCGCGCCGTTGTGAAAAGACGGGCCAGCCAAACAGAGGGAGACGCGTGGAAGCGCCAGCCTGATTCCCGTGCGCCATTTAATGCCTCGGGTACCGAAACGACAGCGGATAGAAGTAAAGATGCCAGCAACCGAAACGGTGATGGGATTGCAAAAACCAGGAGTCGTTTGAGCTCCCTCAGAACCCGAACGCAGGATTAGCGAAGCATCACGGCACACTGCATCTCGGCAAGACCTATTCAGCTTCCGACCTCAAAGAGTTGGGATACTCTAAGAGCTCAAAAGACTGGGGGGCAATTGTGTGGGGGTGTTTTCACTAAGCCGAGATCAGTGCTAGCCCCGGTCTTAAGGCAGATTGATTATGCCTCCCCTAGGCCAAGGCTAACCGCGGCTGAAGGATCGCGGCATTCGCCGAGGTGAGAGTCCCCGAAGTCAGACCTATCCGACCTCGGCATCCCACCTCGGCAATACGGATTTGACAGATGCCGATGGGACTGATGACAAGACAATGGCGCATGCTAAGGCATGCCCTGCGATTCATCATTCCTGACAGAACGGCGTTATACGGTACACGTGCGCCCCCAAAGCATAACACCAGGCCAGGCCCGATGGGACCTGGCCCAAAAGTCAGACCAATGCCTGGCCCGATAGGATTGGCATTTAATGAGGAATGGGTAGGTGAGGCTAGCATTTAATGAAATGTGGGCTGAGTGGACAAGGCCACCCACGTGGCATGGCCCATCATGAGGCTCGTCCACGCGAGGCACCCCCATCTCCTATAAAATATCATCTTCATCTCCACTCTAAGGTACGCAATACAGAACGCACACTCTTACTCTGTGATTCACTCTCTATCTCCTCTACTCAGTCCCTGAACTGACTTAGGCATTGGAGAGCCTTGCGCTGCCCACAGCCAGGGTCCTCTGACCGTTTGCTCTTCCCTTTCAGGCTTTCCGGCGGCACGTCATCTTCACTACCTTGGATAAGTCCTCTAAGGCACCCTAGTTATTGTGGGTCATTATTTTCTGCACCTACAGTACTATTTGTGGGGATTTTTTTTCTTGTTTCTTCCTTTACTACTTTCATTACTGTACTGTTTGTGTGGGATTTTGGTCATTACTTTCAGTTGAATTTGTTGTCATTGTTGAAGAAATGGAGAGGTTTCCACTTCAAGTTTTGTGGTTTATTCTTTGGATGGTCACTTCCTTTGGTAAATGACTGTGGTTGAATATTCACCATTATGAATTTTAATATATATATGTGTGTGAAATCAGCCATCTTGGCAACTGTTGGTCGTCCAATTCAAAGCGATGAATTGGATGGTTTTCAATTTTGATGATAACAATTGGATCACTTATGTCAAAGTTGTAGTATTAGAAACATCAATAAAATAATAGATGCCTAATTCACAAATGTTTTTTATTTTTTATTTTTTTTGATAATGAAAGGAAGGTGGATCCACTCTATCATCAAAGATCCATTTATTGATTGCCATTTCCTAATACCCTATGTATATTAGTGAATCAGATGGCCCACTTAATGAGAAAACCTTCCATCCATCCTGTCTCCATTATGGATACATCTAAGTGGGCTCCACCATTAGATTTATTTCTTTGAAAACCCAAAAAAAATTAAGAATACGGGCATATTTGTGGCATTGAGAAATCAAAGGAAATCAATTTTTTTCCTTCTTTCGTTTATTGATTTCCTTAAGCGTTGGGTGCAGCTAAAAAAAAGTATACAAAAGCCTCTCTTTCTATGCAAGAAAGAAATGTGATGGTAGAAGGGTTATTGTATTCCTTTTGATGTGGGTTATTATTGCTTATGGTGTGTGGATGGTTTAGGTATTTCGCATGTTTTATTATTGCTTGACTTTGTTCTTAATTGATAATATCATTTAGAAGGAATCAACTAACATCACTGAGATGGAGCCTTTGCCTCTATCGGTTCAAATGCCTACGATGTATTTCTCACAACATATGCCCATCATGCATTCCTCACATCAGTCGCAAAATCCAATGCCACAGCAAATGCCCATCATCGCTGTCACAAATTCCTTGGCCCAGTCAGTTCAAATGCCGCTGATGTATTTCACACAGCAAATGCCGATCATGCATTCGTCACAATACCTGCACCATCCAACGACACAACAAATGCCCTTCATTGCTGTCACGGATTCCTCGTCCCATTCAGTTCATATGCCTATCCATTCATCGCAACATGTGCAACATTCATCCACTAGTGCAAGTCAAGTAAGTCATGTTTCTTACATATTTTCAGCTAATAACATGTGCTTCATATATTCTCATTTGATTTTTTTTTTCTATTTCGGTGTGCATTTGGAACATTCTTTAGAAAGAATCAGGCGCATCTTCAACAATTAGATCATTTGTTCCAGATGTAGAAGAGGAAAAAATACCAAGAGTAGGGATGTTGGTGGATAGTATTGAGGAGGCTTACAACCTCTATAATATTTATGCTAGAGCAGCGGGGTTTAGTGTTAGAAAAAGCTATGATGCAAGACGTAAAAACGAAGTGGTTTGGAAGAAGTTTGTGTGTTCCAAAGAAGGCCAAAAAGTAGAGAAGATGTGCTATGCAAATGTTGTACAGAGGTGTGTTGTAGATATTCGAGAGAATTGTGGGGCTGAGTTACAAGTGAAGAGAAATGCATCCGGGTAATGGTTTGTAAGAAAATTTGTTGTGGAACATTGTACGTCATAATTTAAGTTCTCCTCGAAAGACTCATATGTTACGATCACACCGTGATGTGACTGCACCAAAGAAGAACTTGATAGATTCATTTAGTGCTGCAAATATACGAACCTGTAGCCAAATGGATATATTTTAAGTTCAAGCGGGTGGTCGTCCTGGCTTGGTTGGTTTCACAGAAAAAGATGTCCAAAATTATGGTAGAGACAAAAATATAAATAACATGGGCAAAGATGGTCAAAGGTTATATGAACATTTCAAGCAGTTAAAAGAAACAAGTCGATCACTGCATTTTCAATAGAATCAGATTCAGAGGGTCATGTGAAACATGTGTTTTGGACTGAGCAACTGTTTCGAGCATCATATAGGGAGTTTGGGGACGTCGTTGAATTTGACACGATGTATCTAACGAATAAATTTGAACTGGTTTTTGGTGTATTCACAGGAGTGAATCACCATTGGCAAACAACAATATTTGGTTGTAGACTTCTTTCAGATGAAACAATTGAGACTTTTGTGTGTAAGACTTGACTCGAAGCAATGTCCGGAGACCCACCAAAAGCCATCTTAACTGATCAGGACCCCGCGATGAAAAAAGCAATTAAGTTTGCACTTCTCACCACATGCCATAGGTTTTGTGTCTGGCACATAATGCAGAAGCTAAATGTTAAGCTAGGTGGAGTTGTAACCCATTGTGGAGAATAAAAGATATTGTATATAACTCTGAAACAAAGGAACAATTTGTTTCTAAGTGGGAGAAGACATTGGTAGAATACAAAGTGCTTGACAATAAGTGGTTGAATGAAATGTTTGAAAACCGTGAGTTGTGGGTACCAATATTTATACGAGGTATGTTCTTTGCAGGGATGATCTCGACTCAACGAAACGAAAGTATAAATGCCTTCATCAAGCAATTAGGGACAGAAAAGGAGGGTTTGTGTGATTTTGTTTTGCGGTTGGAAGGAGCCATTGCCAGGCTAGGAAGAATCGAGCTAAAAGCTGATCACGACACCTTAAATGGGAAGCCGATTTTGAAGACTGAATGGCCAATGGAGAAACAAATGGCGGAGATATATACAAGAAAAAATTTTTACAAGTTTCTGGAACAATTCATGTCAATGGCAACTTGCATTGTACAGCTTCAAAAGGACGAGCTAAATGAAAGAATTTATGATTTTTCAGAATTTAAACGTGAAAAGGAAATTGTAAGAAGGGTCATTTTTATAAAAGATATGAAGCATGTAAATTGTTCCTGTCAAATGTTTGAGTTTGAAGGAATCCCATGTAATCATATATTTCTCTGCATCCTTAAACAAGAGAGGAAAATTTATATTGCCGGACCAATATATTTTGAGAAGATGGACTATTCAAGCGAGAAAAGGGTCCGATGTATACATGAGCCTCTTCGAGCGGACAATATCATTTGATAACTCATTGATTGCACGACATGGGGATTTATTATATTATGCGACAATGGCCATTGATGAATCATCTATGTCTGTGAAGGCATACGAAAATGCTAAACAAGTCTTATTGGACCTTATACGAACATCTCGTGCAATCAATGAAACCGCGGGGACCGGAGATAAGAAAAGGGGGAACTCTTGTGATAAAGAAGTGGATAAATCAGTCGATGCGAAGCTGTATCTCGAGCCAAAGCATATTATCACAAAAGGACTTGTGAAGAGACTTAAATCATCCAAAGAAAAAGCACTTAAAAAGGCTCCATTATGTCGATGTTGCAACAGGCGTGGTGTTTCACATGACAGTCGCAACTGTCCTGCGCTATTAAATAGGTAATCTATTACATGAGATTTACTATTCTAATAATTATACTAAACTATCAACTCCTATTTATTATTTTTGAATTGCATTTTTACATCTTAGGGCCATTGTTCAAGAGTCTGCAATTTCTCAAGGTATAGCAGGAGATGATTCATGCTCCTTTGATCAGGACGACGCTTCTATCAATACAAGTTCCAACGATGAATCTGATGCTATGTTTTAGGTAAACATTTAAGTTTGATTCTCTACATATCATTTTAATGGGAATGCTTTGCATTTGAGCTCTTAGTATATTTTTCTTTACTTTCTCCACTACTCTTTAATCTTTGCAGCATATGAGGCTATTGATACAATGCAGCTGGTGTGAAGGAGCTTACAAGTTAATGACTGAAGGACACGACATCAAGCACAGACCCATTTCTTTTTTGTTTTGTTTCTAGTGTAATGGTTGTCTCCAGTGTATTGGATAAGACTATATTTGTCTTTGTTTGTTTTGTTCTAGTGTGGGTAAGGCTATGTGAAGTGCATTCGTTCCAGTAGTGGATGATGTTGGACATGATACTTTATATGAAATATTTGTTTTGTTCTAGTGTGGACAGGGCTATGTTCTTTGCATTCGTTCCAGTAGTGGATGATGTTGGACATGATACTTTATATGAAATATTGGGACACCATGTAGAGCCCATTTTTTTTACTTGATATTACTATCATCTTCACAATTTATGTTGGGGGTAAAGATGGCTTCAATTGCAAGGTAAATATTGAAGCAATCAGAGTGATGTCTCAGGCCAATTGCAGTACACAGAATACTCTCATCATCAATGGTCTAGTTAATGAGAAGTAGGCCACATAATTTAAATCCGTTCACCTGTATCACTTGCGTTTGTGCTTCCAGTCGAAAACATATCATACAACAACAAGTTCTAGAGTGCTCAAAATCATATATACGGCAGAATATGCTAAATGTCAACCTTACTTTGACAGCTTAAAATTGAAAGAGATGCCAGTAGAAACAAGGGATGGAATGAGGGAAAGGTCAACTTTGCTCCGAGATACAAGTAATTCAACAATTCAGATTCTTATGTAGGAGAAACTATAGCATCAAAGAAGAAAAGGAGGACCCCAGCATGGTATCTTGACACTCCATTTTACTCTCCCAAGCACCTAATACCCAACTGTTACTGACTATAACTTAATTAGTTCTTACAATGTATCTATTGGGATTTCAGGTGTGATTGAATACTGTGGTATGGAGACGGTATCACTCAATTTTCTTACTTTCGCTGTGAGTGAAGGTTAACATTTTAAAGATCCCAAATAAGTTCCAGGGACCTGTAGTTTATTGGGGACTATATGCATTCTAGAAAAAAGCTTCTCGAATGAATTGGAAAACACATATTCATTCACCCATTTAAACAACATATGACATTGGGTGTTCTCATCTGCACCCATTTAAACATAGATTCATTCAAAAATTCATTTACACCCTGAATGATATAAAAACTAAAATACAACACATGATCATCAATAAACGACATATAGCCACGAAAATGTGATGTATTTTGCATAAATACATATTCCTTAAATCTTTGCTCTCAATATTTGCACGATGATCGGTTTTGTGCCTCTAAAGCTTCTTTAATTCCTTCAACAGATGATGTCAAGTTTCCATTGACTCTTTCAAGCCTTGAGTTAGGTGGATGCTCCCTTGAGACTTGATCTTTCCAGAAAAATGCATCACATCCATTGTCATCCTACAATCAAGTGAGTTTCTTTTATAGCAAAATGACAAATATTTGAATAAAAAATTGAACATTTCAGTAATTACCAGAAATAAGAATTTTTATAGCACACTTACATTCCAATATGGACATCTCCAAAACTTCCGATTCGGATTGGTCTCCGTATGACTTGTAAATAATCTCATGTCTCCACTCCCACATGGGCATTTTGGAACCCAATTAGTGTTCCTGGAATTGGATGATGACATCTGGTCCAACCACTTTTAACCTATAAATCAATCAAATTTATTTTCTGAAAAAAAATAGTATCAACTCCATACATGCCACTTGTAAATGAGCGACTACCACATCCTTCAGCTTGAAAAAAAACTGTGGGTATTAAGATTTATCCCAATTACTGTTTACTTTGTTTAACTGAGTTGCCACATTCAGCCACGTTTGAAAATCAGCTTTCACATAGGCATATTATCAAACACCCTTTCTGCATACAACAGTAATTTACTTTCTGCAGATATAATGGCATCTCTATTTTTCCAAAAAAAAAAATTACATTTTATAACTTATTATGTATATTAAAATGGCATGCCCATTTCTATTATCTAAACCATTTCCATCTGTCCATTCGCACCATTACACCAAAACCATCATAGGATACACCCATAAAAATAAAATAAAAAAACACAGCCATACAAACACATAACATCCATACAAACAGTGAGCAGAGGATTGCAGACCCGAGGAAGAAGAAAAGAGGGCTTTTTTGCCGGAGCACTACCAATGCGAGAGCAGAACTACTTGGCGGTGTGAGGCAGTTTCACCGTTTTCACGTTTCTGACGCTCTGTCGGAGCGAGAGCAGCGGTACCTGCCGGAGAAGATCGCTGCTCCGTCCTGCAGCCAGAACCTCTTCTCCGTTTTCATGCCTTTGACGCACTGCTGGAGCGAGAGCAGCGGTGAGTGCCTGAGAAGATCGGTGTTGCGTCCTGCAGCCAGACCCTCTTCTCCGTTTTCACGCCTTTGAGCACTGCCGGACCAAGACGCTCTGCCGGAGCGAGAGGAGCAGTGCCAGCCGGAGAAAATCGCTGCGACGGCCTGCAGCTAGACCCTCTTCTCCATTTTCACGCCTTTGACGCACTGCTAGACCGAGAGCACTGGTGCCTGTCGGAGTTGATCGTCGCTCCGTCCTGCATCCAGGCAAAGAAAAAAAAATAATAGAAGCTTTTGGGAGACTGGAAGAGAGCAAAGTCACTTTGAGAGATGAGTTTGGAAATGAGTTTTGACCACAGAGTTTTGAAATGAAAAATTGGGCGGAATGGTTTTGACATGACATGTTCTGTGACGTGACGTGTCATTTCTCTCTCCTGCAGCGCATGTGCCGTTTTTCTCTCTCTGCAGCCCTGTTTTTTTTTTACTTTTATCACTCACCGTAGGATCCAAAATGAAAACGAACGACCGAGATTGAGCTCTCTCATAGATCTTGTGAGAGGCTCTCTCACCAGAGCAGCTCCCTTTAGATATTACAACATGGTATCCACCTTTAAAAATTAGAGATGAGAGGTATGGGATTGCATAAAATATATAAAAAAAGGAGAGATAAAGAGAAGTACCTGGACCACGACCCGAAGCACGAGCCGGTGGCCTTCTCATGTTGCTCGTACTCTCCAGTTCTCTTCCTCTCTAGTTCTCTTTCCCACTTCTTCTTTCTCTTTCCCTCTCGATTTTTACCCGCAAAAAAAATGACCCTGTCAACTTTTTAAGGTCCATTTTTTCTTACTATTTTACCATGTGAGGCTGCCACACTATTTTGTGTGTCACTCTCTGAAAAGAAAGAATTCCATGGACACCTTTCTATTAAAAAAAATCCATGGCCCCCATTGGACCAATTCACTTTTTTTTAACTATAATTAATAATGCATTTAAAGAAAAGATTTTAACTGTTGAATTAATAATATTCAAGCATAAAAACATTTGATGAACCTAATTACAAATAAAAAGGTGATCTTATTTCTAATAGGACAATGATTCTAATAATTTATTATGACCCATTTGATGGAGGGCCTATAATTAGAGTGAGATTTTTACAAAGCTAATATAAATTATGATAATTATTTGAGTGGTTTGGGTTTTGATTATGAATTACATTGATGGGTTTATAAATTATGAGGATGGTTAAAATTATTAAACATTAAAATATAGCATATTTAGCAATCAAACATCAAACATCAACGTTATAGGCTATTATGACTTAAGATGACCGATATTTGGTTTTAATAATGTGTACTAATACCAAAAAGATACTATTTTTTGAAAGGATTTTACAATATTCTGATTTTTTTATGTTTTTTCAAAAAAATTTGGGGCACAATATAAAATCAAATTGTGACGACCGTGAATGGCGACCGATACCACTACAATATCGATTTTTGGGGTCGGTCGATACTACAGCTGATACCGCGCTTTTCATCCATATTTGCACCTACTTTTGAAAATTAAAATAATCGGCTAATAGAATCTTCATGAGATAAAATATTTTAAGAGTACATGTCGCTACCAAAAAATCATGGGCTCAACAACCGAAAACGAAAAAAGAAAAAAAATTAATATGGTGTAAATAAATTCTAAAGAAAGTTCAATTTTAATTTCATCCAGATGTTTGACAATCCCTAGAATTGCATGGTTTACACATAAGTTTTAAGTGATATATTATGGAAATCTTCATGAAGACTCAAATTAAATTCATCAAGATATTTTTTTTTACTAAGAGAAACTCATTTGAAATGGTTTGGACATGTCCAATATAGTTGGGGCAAGACTTTGATTATCATGATATTTGACAATCACCAAAACCCTAGTTTTCATACGAGTATTAAATGATAATTTATGAAAAAAAATACCAAGGTTGGAAAATTCGTGACTCGGACTCAACTCGTCCAACGTAAAAAAAATTGACTCGGATAGAGTAAACTCCGGGACTCTGACATCACAACTCACAATCCAAGCCACTTATTATAATATAAAAATCCAGGTAGCCTTGCTTGCTGATTAAATCAATCTCACACACCCGAAATTCTCATTGAAGTGCACCCATCCAATGCCCCCTCACATTGCAACCTGATCTCCTGTGTGAACATTCTAGACTTTGTTAATCAAAAGTGGTTAAAACTAAAGAATGAAAGATCTGTTAGGAAAGCCAATTGTACCGATGTTATCAATATCAACATTGACTTTCACCATTCACATTCAACATCAACATTGCCATTATTCACATTCATCATCTTCATTACCATCCACATTCACCATGCCCTTTAATATCAACATCCACATCCATGATTCACAATTCTAATCCCTGTATCAAAATCATAGATCCTACAATAAATATGACCATCGTCATGCAAAAATAGTAGCTCCTTCCATTAAATTGTTACAAAATTCAAACTAATAACTAGTATGAAATTCAAACATACATTCAAACTAATAGCTGATAATAAAATGTTACACAATGAAAAACCCAAAAAAAAGTAAACAAAGCCCAACAGACAGACGGGACCGAACGGACAAATGGAGGTAACATGCATGCCTCTTAAGAGTTTCGAGTTCGCGACCTCTGCCTCTGATACCATGTTAATAAATAATAACGAGTTACACCAAAAGCTCTAGCTGTTAGTGATCGGCATAAAAATGTATGTCAACAATGACGGCCTTAAAAAAAATTCACCAACAAAACAATACAGGAAGAAAAAGAAAGGAAAAAAGCAAATGAAGAAAAAAGAAACCATAGAATGGATTTTGATGAGCAAAACAAAACCATAGAAAATCCAAAGAAGAAGAAATTGGCAGAATCATCATCGAATAAATCCAAACCTTCCAAACAAAACAACAAATAATCTCCCAATCCGTCCATCATATCAAATCATCAAATCTGGTGTGCAAACTTTCTTCAACAACATGTAGAACCTCCTTTTTTGGTGGCGAGAACCCGGATCCTCTTCCTTTACCTTGAAACTTTGCAGTATGCTGGAGATGAACTGCTCTTCTCTGCGATTGTCGACGAGCAGAGGTTTCTCTAAATCTACGCGCAACCGCCAAAAAATAGAGGAGGATGAGGGATTAGGGAAAGAAGAAGTGAATGGAATGGAGGGAACGAGTGTCAAGGGAATGAGTGGGGAATTGAGGGAACGAGTGTGGAATGGAGGGAACGTTATTAAGGTTGGGTTTTAGTAGTGCGAGTCCTAATCTTTTAGATTGGAAACGATTTTCTCACATAAAACAGCTCAAAACCGCCTCATATTATGAACGGTTCATAACCGTTCCGAACCAATGTCTCTATTTCCCATTTTCAGCATAGTGATTGATATATGAATGATGTGGAGATGGAGATTTAGGTATGAGTTAGAAGAAAGATGGGGGATGAGTGGGAGATAAGTGGGAAGAATGTGAAGAGTTACAGGGGTTGAGATGGGAGGGACCTGTAGGAAATGGGAAGGAAGTAGATGGTTTAGAAGAAGGGTGGGTGTGTATAGAGAGCAACTCGAACTACATAGATTTTGAAATCTGTCATTTTTCGTCATTTCCATTTATAGGTATCTTGGTCTATGAAATAATTAGTGTGTGGAGAGAAAAAACCAGTGTGCATTTAGTAGCTCTCAAATGTAGAAGGTAAAATGGGAAAGTAAAAAAAGAATTAAGGGGACGACTGTTAGTTTTTTTTAGGCCTGACCGTTAGTCAAGGGTTTTTTAAGGGCATGTTTGGCAATGGTCTGTGCAGAGGATTTCTCTCGGCTTTCCGTTCTTCCGTGGAAAATCTACATTTGGATGAGCATGGAGAATTACATTAAGGAGTCTTCAAATCCTCATTTTCAGATCAAATGAAGGTCAGAACCCGACCCCCCCCCCCCCCCCCCCCCGCGTCTGATTCTGCAAAGCTATGTATCGAAGGAAAGATGGAGCTATAGTGTGGTGACGGTAACAACACAGTTAGCGGATCTTGCTTTGGAACCTCTTTTTATGGGTCCCATAATTACAATTCGAACCATTAATCAAGTCTAGAAGGTCCAAAACGGCATGTAGACAAAAAAAATAACCGTTGATTCATCATATTTTTTGAGAAATTTATAAAATAGTCCAAAACGTTGGATCAAGATTTTTGAAATTCTATGGGCCCGTTTGCAAAATCCGAGCCATCCATTCTCTTCATAAAGCCTGTAATAGCTATGGGGTCAAGTTTTGGAGGGAGCTTCATCACACATCATGAGAAAATAACAAACAAGATATTGACCGTTGCACTTCCCCAATGATAGAAACGAAGAAGAAGAAGATGCCATTACCATTATAGGCGGTAACTTAGAGGTTACCATTTTTTCCTTTTGAACCCTACTTTTTGTATTCCTTAATCATGATCCAAAATGATAATCATCGATAAAAAGCCCATCGGTCGAATCTTAGCCGTTGATCTCTCATAGATCTTGAGATATTTGTGAAAAGAATTCCAGACCTTAAAATTGACTTTTTGTTATTCATTTGTGCCCAATTTGTATGATCCGAACCATCCAAATTCTATAGACAACCAAAAACATATATAGGGCCTCAGCTCATGTCTTGTTTTTTCATGGATTTTGAATTTTTTTTTTTTTTTTGTAACCGTTGGATCACAAATCCTACATATGGTTAGAATCTTCTTTTTTTACCAAACTTCAAATTTTCGTACGACACGTTTGGTAAATATAGAAGAATCCTTTGTTTAGAGGATTCTCTCCATCTCCAAAGAACCAACAGCTCCTCAGGTAGGATCCCTGATGAGAGTTCCAAGTTTGGATATCGGGAGGATTCCTACAATTTGTAGAATGTATGATCCAATGGTTATAAACATATTTTTTTTAAGATTTCTCATAATCCATGAAAAGTCAAGACATCAACATTCACCTCAAAGTTTTCTGTAGTCATCTAGAGACTTTGAACGGTTCCGATTGTGCAAAGGGGGCCCACATAAATAAAAATAATAATATTCTAGTGTATGGGCGTTTTTACAAATATCTCAAGATTTAGTAAGGATCAACGGTTGAAATTTGGTCACCTTACCGTGTTTGACCTTCCCGAACTAATGACTGGCTCTGATCTTGATTTGGACCCCACATAAACCAAAAAATTAGGAAAACGGACTATTTTTTATTTTCGCTTTCAATAGTGTAAACGGTCATGACGCTTTGGCACATATCTCAAGATACAAAAGGAATCAACGGTTGAGGTTTGGTCACCTTGCCATGTTTGACCTTCCAGAACTAATGAACGGTTCCAATCTTGATTTTGGACCCCACATAAACCGAAGAATTGGGAAAAAACAGACTGTTTTTATTCCCGTTTTCAATATAGTGTAAATGGTCAAGACATTTTGGCACATATCTCGAGATATAAGAGGAATCGACGGCTAAAATTTGATGAAGTGGCCGTTTTGGAGTTGTTAAAGTAACTAACGGTTTGGATCTTGATTATGAGACCCAAAATATACATTTCCAAAGTAAAAACTTTAATAGTAATCCCACATTAGTCACTGTATCGTTACTGTAGCTACTCCTTTCTTCTCTTTCGAGGATTTAACGTGTCCGAAGGGGCCTGTCCACCGGAAGAATAATCAGAAGAGGTGATTTTCACTATCAGTCCTCTTCAAATCAACGCCCAGCCAAATATGAGAAATCCACCATCGCGCAGAAAAGAGAGAGGAATCCTTTGGCGATGATTGTTGCCAAACGTGCCCAGAGAAGTCCTCTATGAAGGTATCTTGGTTCCGGGAGATAGAGAGAATTCTCTCAAGAGAGGATTCCTCTTTGTTTACCAAACGTGTCATAAGTAAAAACACAATATTCACTACAACAAAATACACCTTTCCCGACACTATTTGCCGACGCGGTGAAAATTTGCGTTGGTAAAAGTCTTATTTCCAACGCATATTTGGACTGCGTTGGCAAAAGTCACAGAAAATGCTACTTTTACCGACGCAAGTAAGACCGCGTTGGGAAAAGCTATTGAAACCACATTGGTGCAAACAAAAAATTCCCCAAAAAGAGAGGGAAGGTTTTGCCGACGCGTGTTTTTCTAATGGCAACGTAATAATGCGTTGGCAATTATCTTGCCTACAGGCGACGCACAAGTGTGCGTTGGGAAAGGTCTGAGTTTTTATTCACACCATTGCCGACGCATGAGTTGCGTCCGCAAAACCTCATCTTTGACAAACTTACATTTCCCGACAATATTTTTCGACGCAGTGAAAATTTGCGTTGGCAAAAGTCATAGAGAATTGCTGCTTTTACCGACACAAGTAAGACCGCGTTGGCAAAAGCCATGGAAAAACTTTCCCTACATTATTTACCAACGCAGTGAAAATTGGCGTTGGCAAAAGTCTTATTTTCGATGCATATTTGGACTGCGTTGGCAAGAGTCACAGATAATTGTTACTTTTACTGACACAAGTAAGACCGAGTTGGCAAAAGTTGTGGAAAACATATAATTATTTTGCCTACTGGCGATGCACAGGTCTGCGTCCGTAAAACCACTACTACCAAAAGGACATTTTATATCGGTTGCAAAAACTACCCTATATCGGTTTTTAATATAACCGATATAATATGTTCAGTCAAGGTTTTTTATATCGGTTAATATTTTTTTATATTGGTCAAATTTTTTTTTATATCGGTTACATCGTAACCGATATAATAATCTATATATAATATCGGTTAGCTATATTTTATATCGATTATTATGAAACCGATATTATATAATTTTCCAAAACCGATATTATATAATTTTCCAAAATCGATATGACATTTATCTTTTTATATCGGTTAGAGATTTTCAACCAGCTAAAACTACTAGCGAAAATTTTGATAGTTTTCCCTTCCCCCTTTTTTCCCCTGCTCCCGCCCTGCTTGTTTGATAACGTTCCCTCCACTTGTTCGTGCACATTTCTTCTCTCCCACCATCCTCTTTCTCAAAAACCCGTTCTCCTCTCTTTCTCAGAAATCAGAAGTGGTAGGTCTCATTAGATCCATTGCAGGACACAAAAATCCTAGGGTTGGACTAGTCGGAGATCGATTGCAGAAGACATAAATCCCCTCTCTTTCTCAGAAATCCTAGGTTTTCTTAGATCTCCATCGCTGGCTTGGGATTTCTGATCGTCGCTGCCGTTTGAGCTTCTCGCCATTGTCGGAGAAGACTCTCTCCTCTTCATTCTCATTTCTCCAACCCTCGAGGCCCGAGATCGTTTCATCCCATTTCACCTGTTCCGGTAACAGTGGCAGAGGCTCCACTGGGTAAGCATTTATCTTTCCATTTTCTTCCCTTTTTGTTTTCGGTTTGTGTTTGGTTTATCCTTTTGCATTTCACAGACAGAGAAATAAAGAAAAATCTCTCACAGTTGCTTTGTTTCTTTCTGGGTTTTGGGTTTTGTCTTTTCAAACCATTAGATTCCATGCTTTTGGGATTTTCTTTTTCCTTTTCTTTCTTTTGTGTGTGTGTAGAGTTTGAATGTATTCTGTTTTATTCTTCTGATGGTGTTTTAGGGTGCATTTAAATGTACCCTGCTGGTAATCAATTTCAAAATTTTGGTAGAAGGGGAATACTATCATTTTGAGTGCTATTGTTATTCATTTTCTTCATCTCCTCCTTATCTCTGTCATCTTTCTGCCAGCACTTCCTTTTCTCCATCTTCTCGTCTCTCTGTTGTTTACCCTTTTACTTCCCCCCAACAACACAGCCTTCATTTCCTTTCTCTTTACACAAAAAGCAGCTTTGCAGGCAACGGAGTATGTATTTCCAGACCCAATCCCCGAGTTTGCAGATTTGGTACTTGTTTTCTAACTCCACCCCCACCCCATTTATCTTGTTCTTCTTCTTCTCTTTATGGGTGCAGACTAAAGTGTTTTGCATTTTATATGAAATAAAGTGACTTATCTACTGCCCATTTGAGAAATGAAGTGATTCGTGTGCTACCAACTTTTTTTTTTCTTTCTAATAAGCAGAATTTCAGTGATTCTTCTAATACCTGATGTCTTTTCTTAATGGAATGAAGTGGTTTTCAATGGAATTGGAGCTGATCGCACGCAATTGCATGATTCATTTAAATTTTGATTATCACCAATTGGGGCTATAGAGATTCCTGATAGAATGTTATATAATGTGTTTCTTTTAATGAAGATGGAATGGTGAGATTCATTTAAATTTGTTCCATTGGATGGTTATATATAGATATTTGTCTTCTCTCTGTTTTTTTTTTAATGAAGATGGAATGGTGAGTGTTGACAAGTAACCAACTTCTTTTTTAGAAGGCATCTAGACCATTAGATCAAGAGAAGTCATTGCTCTGCAGCTGAAGCAGAGGTGGTTGGTGCCTGTTCTGGAACCTTACATTCGCAGAGTGGTAAGACAGAGTAGACAAATTTTTTTTTTAGTTTGTTTGTGTTTGTGATATATTTGAAATTTGTTTTGAAATGGAACTGGTTAATGAGTATATGAACTTTGATCCTGTCTTTTTAAGTTCATGAATTGTCTTAAGATTATTATATTTAAGTTCATGGGTTGTATGGATTATCGACTATAGGGAGAATTGAAAGATGATGATCGATATTAGATGAAATTGGTGTTAATTTTTGGTGTATAGTTTTTGCTGCCATTAATAAGATGACCTACATGAACATTGGAGTGGTGTGACTTTAAATGGTTTTTTTTTTTTTTTTAAGTTTAGTTATGTGAAGAAACTTATATACAGGTGCACACTTCGCGAGGGCCCACCTAATCACCAATCCAAGTGGTGAACGTTGGTTGGGATTGGCCCAACAGGTCTTCTCTTGCGATTGATTCTTTCCTCTCTCTCTCTCTCTCTCTCTCTCTCTCTCTTTGTTATCCATGGGTGGAATCTGTTGTTAAAATTTATAAAGACTATCCTATTCAGCTTTTGTGAGGATGCTCTCTCTCTTTGTTATCCATGGGTGGAATCTGTTGTTAAAATTTATAAAGACTATCCTATTCAGCTTTTGTGAGGATGTTTATTTGGATTTTGAGTGTGAGATTGTACTTTTTCTAACTGATTACATTTTAATGTAGTGTTGATTTAAATTGGGCGAATGCTGGTTTCTGTTTGGATATTGCATTTCTGGTGACGAAATGTGGTGACGAAATGATTTGTCAGTAGTATTTGGTGGCTATTTAATAAAATGATTTGTCAGTAGTATTTTCTTGTAATAAATATATTAATGTTTCTAGTAATGGGTTTGGAATTTTCAATTCATAGTTTTTAACTTTGTACAGTTAGCTTGGATTCTCAGATAATATTAGTGTGCCCTGTATTTTAATGTTGAAATGGTGATTGATCTGTGAGACACTTCTCCATGCACATGAAATGAACCTTCCATATGTGATGTGAGGATCGTAGCCTTCTACTTGGTCCCCTGAATTTGTTCTTGACCAGGATCCTTACATTCTGGTGGTGGGCCAGCCACATCAGCGCAAAGCAAGGGAAATGGCAGGTACTG
Organism: Litsea cubeba; assembly: GCA_012931725.1. Taxonomy (NCBI): domain Eukaryota; kingdom Viridiplantae; phylum Streptophyta; class Magnoliopsida; order Laurales; family Lauraceae; genus Litsea; species Litsea cubeba. The sequence continues at coordinate 58,874,408 of CM022948.1, forward strand.
TTTTCTCATTGAAGATGATATATTTAGAGGCCATTCAAATTTTCATTTACAACATGATACAATTACTCAATGGAAGCCACTGTATCCTTTGGCCTCTCTGACCTTTTTTTTCTGCTGAATCAGTCTACTAACTGCTCTAGTTTGTACCGACATTGTGAAACCATTCGAAGAACAGTGCATATTGTGAACCTAGATCCTGCAGCAGAGAGCTTTGACTATCGTGTAGCAATGGGTATCTACTAGTTACATTTCCTTTTTATTCTCAAGTCTTCTGAACTGTAAATTTTTACTCTATTGTTTGAATTCTGTGTACATTCTTTTGATGAATTCTTTGCCTTCAGATATTAGAGAACTCATATGCTTGGATGATGTCATGGAGGAACTTGGCTTAGGTCCAAATGGAGGCCTTATTTACTGAATTACTGCATGGAGTATCCTTTGAGGGTTCCCTCCTTTGTCTATATCTCATTATTAATTGAAGAAATTTTATGCAAGATTTACTAATTCAGAAGTTCTGATGTTTAAAAAAAGAAAAACTGTTACATGGGGAAATATAAGCATAGCATGCAGTTAATCCACTTGTTGAAAAATTATCAGTTGGATCCTTGGAAGTGTCTGATTTGCTTTTATTTTAGTTAAAAGTGTAATAATGATGAAAGAGATATCTTAACAAAAAAAAAAATTGAAGGTAAGAATTTCTATGTTGCATTTTTTTATTTTCATTTTTGTTAACAGTGCAATTGCTTTTGTTTTAGTTCATTGCTATTCCTTCTTTAGTGTGAACATTTTTGGCACCTTGTATCCATTGAACTGGGTTATTTAGTTTGACTGAGCTAAATACTTGCGTGCAGTAGAATGCATATCCTACATGGATCTCCTTTTCTTGTTTGAATGTTTTAAACGCCAATCAGATACAAGTCACCTTCCTGAATATTACGTTTATCATCTTTTTCATAAACTGTGCTGGTTGTGCGCATTAACTTCCATGCTTCTTTACCCTGATGATATGATCTATAGCTTTACAATTCTTTATCAGCATTCAATTCATTTTTAAACTATTGTATGCTTCTTTCTTTGGCGCCGCTTTCTAGTCATCAACAAGTTCTTCAACTATCATCAAACTAGACATTTTGCATGCCCGAACTAGACATGGACATTTCTGAGAAATGAAATTGCCTTATCTTGTTACAACTTATGATGTTGTTGTTTGCACAAACTTTTAGTTTTATATTTTTCAATGGTATGTAAGACTAAGATCATGATTATTTGTCCATTTATTATCAGAATATTTGAACCTATGTTGTTTTAGGCATTTCAATCTTGATTGTTTTATATGACCAAAATATTTAGGTAAAGAAAGCTATTTATTATATGGCTTTTCTTCTTTCTTTTATAATGCATTTGGGTACTTTAAAATTTTGAAACTACACTTGTTATTAGTAATTTCCAACACTTTGTATTGGTTTTCTTTTATTATTTGGCCTTTTTTTTCAGTTTGGAGAAGTTGCAAAAACAGTGGTCACCTGCATGTCATGCGGTGATGGCCATATCAATAATGGATACGGTTTTTGTTCTTGCAGACTAAGCGCACAAAGAAGGCTGGAATTGTTGGGAAATATGGTAAGTGTTGTAGTTTGTGTTGCCATTTTGCATATTCAATTTATTCTGAGAAATAAAATATTCAATTTATGAACTTGTTGTGTTCTTTTATTTTCTATGAGATGGATATGATTCACTTATATAAGTAGCTGATGTAGTGGGCCATCACGTTCATGAATACTCCATATAAATCAAATTCTTTTGTTTTTTTTTTTTTGTTTATATATAGTTCAACTTTTTGTACATCCCATGGAAGACAATGTAGATACTATATATATACAATATTTCCATGGAGATTTGTCTAGTCAAGCTTTATGTTAATTATTAGTTATGATCATTGGCAAAGTTTGTTAGACACATGGATACTGTGGATCTTTAGAATTCATCATAGAGTAACTTTGCTTAAAGATCTATTGCCTTGTGATTTATTCTTGGTCTTTATCTATGGCCCTGTGATCTATGGCCCTTTACATGTTCACTATACATTTAAGGATAATGGCCCATTATTGATTACAAGACTCATTACTGCTTTAGAATTGTCTTTTTTTTTTTTTCTGAAAAAGGCCAGGACCAACTTCCCTTTTTATTGTTTTGTATCTTGTAATGAGAATGTTGTTTTTTGGAATAATGACATGGTGTTGGTTATAGAAATGAATGAACATAAGTTTTTTTTTTTTTGCATCTTTCTAGTGTGTTGGGGTATTGAAGTGCTATGGTCAAATGGTGAATGACTGATGACGAGTGGTCAATGACTTTGTAGTGTGTTGGGGCATTGGGTTGTTTATATGAAGTATTTTTTTGTCATGTACAGGTGCTACCAGGTTGTAAAAAAAAAATTACATATCACACGTACATGGGAGACTATGCCGAAATTTCGAGAAAATCTTTCCAGGTACATCCCATGTTTTTTGGGTCTACAAAGATGTGAACCTTTTCTATGAACCACTTTATTTCGTTTAAGCTGTGTTTGATTGCATATGGTGGCTGTTTTTATCAGAAAATCTCATTTTAGTGTATAGTTCTTCATGCATGAGATAGGAAGCATATATATATTAGCTAGGCTTCTCTTGCAAAGTATTGATCGATGAAGTGATTTATGCTTTGTAGCTCCATTTTTCATTGGAGAACTAATCGGGGAAGTAGCGGTACACGGAGGCATCATATGCCACATGGTACATATATACATACTTTTGGTTTTTTTGTTTATATATAGTTCAACTTTTTGTACATCCCATGGAAGGCAGTGTAGATACTATATATATACACAATATTTCCATAGAGATTTGTCTAGTCAAGCTTTATGTTAATTATTAGTTATGAACGAGGACTAAGCGGTCGAGGCATTATGCATGTTGTTCTCAATACATAATTTTGTCTTTCTTGCTTTAGTTTAACTTAGCTTGTTAAATTGTACAGTACATGGAAGTGAATGAACTACCTATACTATACTATGTGAAAGTCACCTCTGCACAATGGTGGGCTTAGACAAGAAGAGCAAGGACACAGAGTATGCCCGTCAGGATTTGGAAGATCTGAACACAGAGTATGCCCGTCAGGATTTGGAAGATCTGAACACAGAGTATGCCAATCACAAGGCACTCAAGTATCGGTCCCAGATCGTACTACCAGTCCGCATGAGATTAGTGCCACCCAGCCCGATGTATCTAGCCAGCCTACTACGGACAGCAGCGTTGGTAAGAAATATTTGACCCTATTATCTTTTCAAATTTATTAGCCCAATTTCATTTTTTTTTATTAATAATTTGGATTTGTTTATGATGGTTGTAGCATCATCCTCTCGGCGTGTACGGGGTAGGGTGGTGGGCCATGTGTCAGAGAAGAGGATGAAGATTCTGGGCAGTAGGCTTTCTGTTCCGCTAAGTGCACAATTGGGGGCATTTGAGGGTATAAATGCCTCTACATTTGCAATCGAGCTGGGGAGTCATATTCGCAGGCTTGTACCTTTGAACAAAGAAACATGGGGAGCAATTGATGATGGGTGCAAGGAGGCAATCTTTACTGCAGCTGCGGTAATAAAACAATCTTATACTTCCTAATCAATATTCATAGGCTTTACTGTTTACTTTTCACACTTGTGGGTTTGAAATGACAGCAAAAGTATGACTTTGGCGACTGGAAGACCGATGCAAGTGTGGCAAATGCGGTCGGGAAACTAGCAATGCATACTTATAGGGAGTTTAGGGCGGAGCTACACAAAAAATATAAGAAGTTGTTGGAAAATGGCCACGATCCGAAGCAGTTCCCATATGATACGCAGAGGGCGGCCCAGTGGGTCTGGCTGATAGAGAACAAATGGGAGACACCAGAGTGGAAGGTATCTAAATTATATTTCTTGATTTGCTTTCGGTACATGGTTTTAATTAGTCTCTACACTATATATTGTTGTTGTTTTAACTATTGTTGTTGTTTGAAACTCGGGCCTTTAACCAACCCGGTAGCAAAATGTATGATAGCTCTTCGGTCTGTTGTTGAAAACATTGCTCATGGAAAACTTGTTAAGTAGGCCACAACACCATTGCTTGTTGTCAGTGGGACCCAGAACTTTGATTTTAAATGCTTGGATATTTTCTTAGATTAGCTTTATATAGACAGGTGTGTGCATGCTAATATTTACCTTTGATGGGATGATTTGGGATGCTCTCGTCATTACTTGTGATAGGCAATGAGATGATTTGGGATGCACATGCACTTGTTATTACTTGTGATAGGGAAGCCTATGGACTTTAATTTCAAATGCTTGATGTTGGCTACTAGGCTTATTCGTTTGGGCTCACTTCTCTTGATGTTTTTTGTTACTTGATAAAGGCAGTTGATGAGATAAGTGGGTTCCACTCATCATCACTTTTGAAATGACAAAAGGTAAGAAGACGAAAATGAATGAGAACTCTGTATCTCAGTTGTTTTGAAACTCTCATTAAGGTTGCAATGTTGATGATCCTCCGTATTAGCAAAGTAGTGGACTGAGGTCAATTACATTGTTGCAGAATCACTTATAAATTTTTATGGCTATGATTCCTCAAATCTCTTTTAAATAAGCTAACTACATTATCTATTACTTCTAATTTTCAGCGTAAGTCACAGAGGAATTCAGAGAGCCGGAGCAAAGTGAAGACGCTTCATACAACTGGGTCTCGATCATTTGCAACCCAGTTCTCGATCATGCAGGCAGATGAGCAGCAGGCTCCTCCCTCTCAACCTGATTTATATCGTCAGCAACACTATAACAAGAAGAAGAACAGATGGATCACAGATCATGCTGAGGAGACACATGTGAGTTGTTTCATTAAAAATATTATATATTATTGTTTATTTCAGTCGCCTAACATATATTAATTACATGACATATTTGAATGCTTTCATATCGTAGCGAAGAATGGAGGAGGCACTGTCTCAGCCTGAAATTAACTCTCCAGTGGCTGAGCAACAGGTGATCGAGAATCTGCTAGGGAAGAGGGTCGCGAGGAGGCAAGGGTACCGATCGAGGGGCCCATCATCACCTTCTACTGGTATCTTGATGTCTTCTGAGATGAGCACCCTACGGCAGCAACTAGCTGACTCTTTGAAAGCACAAGAAGAGTTGCAGCGACAGTATGAGGACTCACAGAAATAAATGCAAGATGAGTTGCGGCGACAGTATGAGGACTCGCAGAAACAAATGCTAGATCAGGCAGCTTTGCAGGTTCACATGCAGAGTCAAATTCAGTTGTTGCTTTCCCGGGTCGGTATGGATGGTTCGGGGTCCTCCGAAAGATAAGGATTTTATGGTTTTATGAATTGGCATGGGTCATCCCCTCCTAACTGGTTGTGTTTCATGGTGTACTTTGGATGATTAGATTTTAGTTAGTATTTACTTTATTGAGATATTTGATTTTTTTTTACGTGGGATATTACATTTTATGTGGCACGGACAAGTTTTATGATTGGTTTAAGTTTATTGGTGACTCATTATTTTTTATTGTTTTATGATGAATGTGGGATTATTTGTTGTTTATCAATGCTTATGCTTGTGCAATGTTGAAAATATAGATTTGAACAGGAAAATATTGTACATGGATTTTTTTTATTTTTTTAATTGTTTTTTAATTGATAAGAAAAGCTATTTCCCAATGCACTCTCTGCGTCGCTAAAAGTAAATTTTCTGCCCTCGTTGGAGAAATTTCCCGACACGTCAACACGTCGGGATATGTATTACCGATGTTGTGTATGTGTCGTCAAATTTGTATTCCGACGCTTGTATGTGCGTTGGCAAATGTATAACTGACGTTATTATGCGTTGGTAGTGAGGTAAATCTATTTTCCGACGCACTTTCTGCATCGCCAAATGTAATTTTCTGCGTCATTGAAGATATTTGTCGACGCTTCAACTAGTCGGAATATGTATTACCGGCGTTGTGTATGTGTCGTCAAATATGTATTCCGACGCTAGTATGTGCGTTGGCAAATGTATAATCGACATTATTATGCATTGGCAATGAGGTAAATCTATTTTCCGACGCACTTTCTGCATCGCCAAAAGTGATTTTCTACGTCATTAAAGATATTTGCCGACGCTTCAACAAGTCGGGATATGTATTACCGACGTTGTGCATGTGTCGTCAAATATGTATTCCGACGCTAGTATGTGCGTTGGTAAATGCATAACCGACGTTGTTATGCGTCGGCAGTGAGGTGAGGTCGACCATTAAGTTCGATTTTTTGCCGACGCTGTTGACATTGCCGACGTTTGGGACGACGCACCATTGCGTCGGTGAATGGCCCTTTTTAGCCGACGCTAAACATTATTACGTCGGGAATGGTTTTCCAGGCATTAGGTAGCCGACGCGGTGCCGACGAACTAAAATGCGTTGGGAAATCCTTTGCCAACGCAATTCTGATTTTTCCAGACGCTGTGACTGCATTGGCAAAACTGTATTTTGTTGTAGTGATTTAGGGGTCGTTTGTCTTTTACACATAGGATATGTAAATATAATTTACACATGTAAATGATGAATATTCAAATTTTAAGTATGTAACGTTTACACATACATTTTTTTTACAACGTTTGTCTAATAATATTATTTTCGCATCATTTACACATGTGATTCATTTTACTATGTTTGTTTCAATGATATGTGTATATGTATTAAACGATTTTGTAAATGATACTTATTAGTCATTAAATTCTATTCTACTATAATGATATGAAAATGAGACAAAAAAATGTCTAATTTAATCAAAGTTTTCATTTGTATTTTAGATCCTTAAAATAGAATATGTCTTTCAACATGAAATATACATTTCAGAAATATACATTTCTATCAATGATCACCTTAAAAATAAAATGCATTCCAACATGTTTGGTCGTTAATGAAATATGAGTTTATATTCTAATGGTTAATATTAATTTTTTTATTAATTAATGTTCAATTTAATATTATCTTAATTCATTATTCAATTTGCATAAAACTTAACCCATGCATCTCACCGGCTTTATGCTAATATTAATCAATTATAGAAAGTTCTTAAAATGAGTATTTTGTTTGTTAAGTTCAATTATATTAAAAGTGTCACAAATTTGTTATGGTTAGATAAAATCGCATTTATACATGATTTTTGAATGATACCATAATGATATATAAAATACATTTTTCCTTCTCTCTTACATTCATTTATACATGTTTAAATATTTTTAAAGTAATGCAATAATAAATAATTTTAGAAAACTCATTGAGATATTTGAAGAAAACTAAAACAATAAGGCAATTGTTCAAGTTAAAAGTTGATAAAAAAAACCATTGAGATATTTATCTTACAGACACTCTCTTAAAATTCTTACTATCAATACGTTTTTTTTTTCCTGCAGATTTTGTTCATTAAAATTCATTGGAGCCATTTTCAAGTCTCATCATCCTACGTACACGTGAAAAAGAGAAAATCTAAAAGGAGAAGAGAAGATAGAGAATCAAATTTTGAAATAATAAATCTACAGAGTAAATAGATTTTATAAAGTTTTTTTTTTCTTTTTTGGTATAGCAAGGCAAGAGAGAGAAATAGAGAGATTACTTTTATAAAAGGGTGATGAGATGTAGGGAGGGTTTTCATTCATTGGTTTTATTATTATTTTTTAAATGCGTCGGAGGGGGATTTTGAACCCAGAACCTCTTTGATAGAAATGACTATTTTATTATTATTTTTTTAAATGCATTAGATGGGGGTTTCGAACCCAAAACCTCTTTGACGGAAACTGTCCAAAACCAAACCGTCCGCCCGGGTGTTCTTTGAAATCAGATGTTTCTCACCTGAATAGCTGTTCTCATTTTCACATCATTTACATATCGATGCGTAAACACGTGTGGACAAACATGACTGATCCGTAAATATTATGCATATTCACCATTTACCTACGTGTAAGACAAACGGCCCCATCTTTGAGGTTTTCTGAATACATAGGCCTTTATGTAAAAAACTCAAAAAAAAAAAAAAAAAAAAATATTGCCACAGAGTAGGTACTGGATTAAACACCTGCTTACCTAACCCACGATTTATCATCATACATTCTCTTCATCTCCCTCCAACGCCCGAGCCCGACTATGATGAAACCCCCAGCTCCCTCTCCATCTCAATCTCTCCTCATAACTCAGCCATCTCTCGCATCTTCAACCCACTTCTCCTCTCTCCCAAGATGGAAGATTTCCTCCTCTCCGTCTCTTTCGCATGTCGCTTCTCTCTCCTTACCCCACTCTACCTCTTTCAAGTTTTCCCAACAAGACAAACATTTCCATTCTCCTTCCATACACTCCAAGGTACGAGCAAAAGATCCACCCCCCAACAAAACTACTTACATGACATAATATATCTTTTCTCTTTTTTTAATTCTTCTCTCTTTTTTGAGATTTAGGGTTTCCTTTTGATTTGGGGACGTTGGCCAATTCGGTTAAAGATTTTTTCAGCTTTGGGGATTTAGAATTTTTCAAGATCCCTCAAAGTAATTCTTGTTTTTTTTTTTTTTTTATTTAGAAATTGATAGTATCTGGGACCCTATTTTGCCCACAAATGAGAGGGAAAGGGGTAAAGAAAGCTTTGTGTCAGCAGAAATTCAATGAGCTGTTGTTCATTTAATTTGTGCCTTCATTTACATGCATATATAGACTGCTGAAGCAGTAATTTGTTACAGAAGATAAGATAAGAGTAGAGTCTGTTGAAGAGCTTTGAACCCACTTGGAGAATACCAAGTCAATGGCGAGAACTGTGAGATAACTTTGGTTCTGTTTGGCTCTTAGTTGCTGCTGGGCTGGATTCTGTCAGGTTCTTAGTTTCCATTTGGTTAGGTTCAGTTTGGCCCATATCTTCTACACACACCCTCAAACTGGGTGTGGGTGCAGGCTGAATACCTGGGTGCAGGCTGAATACCCAGTTTGTCGCGTAGTATTTCAAATTGTCAAATTGACGACGTGAGAGGGGCTTTGTAAAAATATCAGCAGTCTGTTCAGTGGAGGAGACAAACCGGGTGACCAAAGAACCATGGGCCACCTTTTTCCGAACAAAGTGATAGTCCAACTCAATGTGTTTAGTGTGGGCATGAAACACGGGATTGACAGTCATATGAAGAGCTGAGAGATTATTAACAAAACAGAGTAGGCAGCTGATAGAGAAAAAGTCCAATATCACGTAAAAGAAAATTAACCATGTGATTTCAGCAATAGTGAGGCAAGAGCGCGATACTCTGCTTCAGTACTCGAACGAGCCACAGTGGGTTCCTTCTTAGAACTCCACGAGATACAATTAGCACCGATAAAAGCGCAATAACCATTGGTAGAACGTCTTGTAAGCGGGCATCCAGCCCAATCCGCATCAGAGAATGTAACTTAAGTGAGGTGCTAGATAGTAGGCGAATACCATAAGTAATAGTGCCACAAACATATCACAGGATGCGTTTCACTAATTGGAAGTGATAATTGTTGGGGCTGTGCATGAACTGACACAATGTAAGGTACTGAAGACCACCCACAAGTCTCCGATAAAGATGTGGGTCTTTTAAACAACTCATCATTAGAAAAGCTGGACCAAAGCTTCTGAACCATGGGTGTAGGAATTGGTTTGCAATCTTGCATTAGAGCTCTTTCAGAAGCTCATGAGCATATTTAGCCCGATTTAATGAACGTCCACCGGGAAATTGATGAGCTTGAATAGCAAGAAAATAATGAATGTACCCAAGATCTTTTATAGCAAACTCTTGGTTTAATTGTCGGAGCACCCAGGTAACAGAAGAAGGGTTATTTCCAGTTAAGATAATATCATCGACGTACAGCAACAAAAAGATAGTGCCTTGTTGACCATGAAAAATGAAGAGAGAGGAGTCTGCAGAACTGCAGAAAAATGAGTCTGCAGACAGCAACAAGTTGTGCTTTCAACCTTTCCAAAGAACCATTTGCATGAAGTTTTGTTTGATAGACCCATTTACACCCGACAACATTCATATGGGACTCCCTAGGAACTAAACTCCAGGTACCATTCTGATGCAATGCATCAATTTCTTCTTTCATAGCAGAGACCCACCTAGGGTGCTTGAGCGCAGATTTAACTGATCTTAGTTCCTTTGGAATAAGTTCTGCCGTAAAGATGAATACCGTGGGCTAGGCTTGACAATTCCGGACCTGGCTCGAGTGATCATTTGGTGGTTGGGAGCAGAAGCATCGGTGGATGAGAGAGGACTCTGTGTCGACTGAGAAGCAGAGGGCAAATCTGATGGTGAGAGTTCATTGGCTGGAAAATCACCAAGAGTGAGGTGATCTGCCGGTGGATCAATCTGAGCAGCAAGTGGGCCATTGTGGGACATGTGGGCAGCGGACGGTGCATCATGGGATGACTGGGCAGCATGTAACAAGTCATCAGATGGAGCATGTATTGAGTGGGTAGCATGTGGCAAGACACTAGATGAAGCATTTGATGCAGCGGCATCTAATGAGGGTGCATCATTTGATGTAGCAGCAATATGAAGTGATGAAATGTCATTAATAAGGTTGTCATGAGCAGAGTCAGTGCAGGTGACATCAAGATGCTGTTGTGTCATGTAATCAGTAGGATTGGAGTGGACATGTGGATCAACCTGAGAGGTGTCAGTGTTTGCATCATTAGCTCCCGGCAAAGATGATATAAATGGTGGGGAGGAAGAAGGAATTGATTCCGAGGCACTTGAAACCCACTCAGAAAATGTTGTTATTTCTCCATTATTACCAGTAACAGAGAACAAAGAGCTGGGGTTTTTGAAAGGAAAAACTTTTTCATCAAAGACAACATATCAAGAAGTATAAACTCGACCACTAGGGGGATAGTAGCAGCGATAGCCTTTGTAAGTGTTACTGTAGCCAAGAAACACGCATGGTAGTGAGCGTGGATCAAACTTGTTGGTCGCATAGTCACGGAGATAGGGAAAACACTTACACCCAAATACACGTAATGATCCATAGTCAGGAGACTTGCCTATAAGTTTCTCATAAGGACTACTACAATTGAGAACACGTGAAGGCTGTCTGTTAATTAGCCAAACTGCCCTGCTTTGACCCAAAACTTTAGAGCAACACCCCCATGAAATAATAATGTCAGTCCCAATTATGTAACATTGTGATGTTTTCTTTCGGCTAACCTGTTCTGCTCAGGGCTATGTGGACATGATTTTTGATGAATTATTCCTTGGTGAGACAAAAAGGCATTTAATTGTTTGTCACTGAACTCACCCCCTCCATCTGATTGAAAAACTTGAATTTTTCTTGCAAAAATCAAGAAAGCATTTCAGAAATTCTGATTTCTTCTTGAGTGGAAAATACCATGTATAACGAGTGCATTCATCCACAAAAATAACATAGTAGCGAAGCTGTGGTCAAGAAAGCACAGGGGCTGGTCCCCATAAATCATAATGAATTAGTGAGAATGGGTTATTTGAACAATGAACGGAGTTTAAAAAGGTAAGCGGCAAGCTTTCGACAGCTGACAACTATTGCAAATGCTTACTGAATGAGACTTATTCCTACTAACAATAAGTTTATTTTTCTTTAGCAAATCAACTACAAGCATATGTGGATGCCCAAGCATTTGATGCCAAACTTCATCACTAGTGACCCGAAACCGTGTGGAGAACATGGCTTCTGTGTTTATTGGTTGCTGGGAGTACAATCCTCCAGTTCTAGGTCTGGCTGCAATCAATTGCCCGGTGTTGTTGTGCTTTACAACAAACCCATCACATGAGAACTCAAAAAGATAAGGGTATTCAGAAGTTATTTGACTAACAAAGAGTAGGTTTTTCTTAATTTTTGGTACTACCAACACATTATTTAGCTGCAATTCATGTCCTCCATGTTTAACACAAATAGAAATATCTAGAGCGGTACCATTTCAAACAAGAATTTTATCTGAGCCGTGATAAGGGGAAAGAAATTCTAACTTACCCGCATCAGAAGTCATGTGCTGTAGCGCCAGTATCAGGCAACCACAAGGCATCCTGATAATCGACAAGATTAATCGCTCCAAGGGCTTGAGCCGCATTACCAGGTTGATAGGTCTGGTTAAACCGATGCCAACATCGCATTGCGGAATGATTCGGCTTGTTACAAATCTGACAAACAATGCCTTTATCTGGTCTATCATTTTGAGGTTGGTTATCAGTAGCTCGAACTTGAGGTTTCTCACCCAAAATACCTTGGTCCCGGGTTGGTGGTTGGCCGGCTAGTGGTGATTTACTCTTGATTAAAGCGTTTTCCTGCATTTTGTTTCTGGCCAAAAAAGGCCACATTTGGATTTGGTTGTACAAACCGATCTGAATTATGCATGATCCTCATAGTCTCATGTCCTTGGAGAAGAGGAATAAGCTCCTTGTAAGATGGTGTGGGGGGTTTGAGCATCGAGGTAACAAAAGGCTCATAGGCTGGTCCTAAGCCTCGTAAGAGAGAAAAAACTCTGGCGATCACTAATGGGCTTACATATGGCAGATAAGTCGTCACAATAGCCTTTAAAAGTTCTAATATAATCATCAAGAGAGGAGTTACCTTTGCGATGTATTTGTATCTGTTGAACTAAGTAGAACTCTCTTTCTTGAGGTTCCTTTGTGAAGGAACTTTCAAGAGTTTGCCAAACTTCTACTGAGGAGTCGAGGCCAACCTCCAGTCCAAGCACTTCCTCAGATGTGGTGCCAGTAATCCACCCATGAAGTAGGCGGTTTGATCGCCTCCGTGCAGTAAACTCTAAATGATCTGCAGAGTCTTGTCCATGAGTAGCATCAGCAGATTGAGGTTTGGGAGGAATAGGGTATTCCCCATTAATGAAACCAATCATGTCCTGACTTTCAATGAGTCCCATGATCTGAGTTTTCCATAGCAGAAAGTTGGTCTGGACTAACTTGATGGAGACAAAGTTTCCCACGTTGAGTGTTGAAGGATCAGGAAATTTTGGAGATGATGAAGTGGAGGAAGCCATTGATAAAGAAACAGAGGAATGAGAATAAAAGAGTATGTGCAGGGAGACTATGGCTAAAGGAAAGAGAGGTAATTCGCTGTCACAGTTGCAGGATCGTTGCAGTTGAGCAGAATCTCTGATACCATAAAGAAAGCTTTGCGTTAGCAGAAATTCAATGAGCTGTTGTTCATTTAATTTGTGCCTTCATTTACATGCATATATAGACTGCTGAAGTAGTAATTTGTTACAGAAGATAAGATAGAATAGAGTCCTTTGAGGAGCTTTGAAGTTTGAACCCACTTGGAGAATACCAAGTCAATGCCAAGAACTGTGAGATAACTTTAGTTCTGTTTGGCTCTTAGTTACTTCTGGGCTGGATTCTGTCAGGTTCTTAGTTTCCATTTGGTTAGGTTCAGTTTGGCCCTATCTTCTACAAGGGGTTTCCTTCCTCTTTATCTTTAGAAAAGAAACTTGGCGTGAAAGACATTTGGACCCTTTTATTCATGGTATTAGGCAGGGATGAAAGCATCAAAACCCTTCCATAGGGAGAGAGAGAGGGACTTCCAAAGCCAATCCACAACAGTGCTTTCTGGCATATTGGGAACAAAGACAGAGAGATTAATGTCTTCCCATTTAACCCCCCAAAATTATTCATGTTCCTCCTATTTTCAACTTTAATATCACTTTTGTGTTAGCTGGAATATTTGTTTCTTATTTAATAGAAATTCATGTTCCATTTCTTTGTTGATCTGGGGAGTTTTGAGTACGGAGCATCTAATTTTCTAATTGAAATTGATTTTCTTTTGATTTTCAAAGTTAATTTCGACATAGATTGGTGCTGAAATTTTTTCTTGTAGCAATGTGATTATCATATGAGATTGCACTTTATAGATTTTATTTTATTTTATTTTTGTCTCTTTCAATTCACAGAGTTCTATATGTTCTATCAGGGGCTCCCGCCATTGGCAGAGACTCGCAACCGTTTTTTAAGTTCAAGGTTGCACAGTTCATCCCATGTTCACAAAAGTCGGCTCACCATTCCATACTCTGTAAACATGGCAACTGGAAAATCTGATGAACCTGAAAATCTAAATATGGACAGATTCATGGAACTGATGCGGCATTTTTGGGAGATAATGCCCCAGCCTATAAAGAGTTTTCCATGGATGGCAGCATTGGAGAGCTTCATTCAAATCAATCTTGATCTTGTTCATGCAGTCGCCAAGTACTTGTATGTTCCATTGCTGGCACTTTCCTCATTAAGCGAAATGTCGTTCTGTGCACAGGAGAAGAAAATGATTTTTATTCCCATCCTCTTTCTTGCTGGATTTTCTGTTGCAAGGGTTTTGAATGACACAGCCACAGAACTATCTCCGCACTTAAAGGTTCGGAAAATTATGTTTGATTTGTACTCATGAATATGTTATGAGAATTATTTGTTCCAGTGTACCCATCTCACTGACGCATGATTCATACTTTCTCTTGTGAGCACTGCACGGATGGACACCTTCCAGAAGTTTAATCTTTTGTTCCACTTCTAAGAAACATTTGTCTTAATTTTCAACAATTATTCCTACCAAATGGTTGGAAGAGTTGGACCATCCAATATAAGGAGATTTTGATGACTAGAAGGGGATTTTTTGGGGTCATCTCCTGATGATGTCCAAGCTCCATCAAATGAATAGTCTAGATCATCAATCATTGAAAATTCTCTGTGGAATGGTGCATCAGCACACTGGGTGTCATCGCTTCACTTGAGATTTCCACGACTTTTGTAGTTTCCTTTTCATTTGACTTTAATCTGTAGTTCATGTATTGACTTTTAAGCTGATTTCTAACAGAGAGAAGAATTTCCCTGGCATCTGCTGTCAATTGCAATTTTCTTCATATTGCTGAAATTGCCTGGCCCGTCTTTCCCTTATTGGGCTCGGATTTTTGTTCCACATTTTGCAAATGGAGGACTGTGGAGAATGCTTTGGTTTACCATATTGTGGTACAGAAAGCCTCAGAACCCTTCATCATCGGTATTGCAGACACCTGCAGATGAAATACATTCTTAGAAGAAGTCCTGATGCTAGTGGATAAGCTGCTCAGGGTAGAAGCTGCAGCTGTTTGTCTGACTCGTCAAAAGGTGTATGCTATGTCTGGGTACTGCTTTTAGTGATGCTATAAGAAATGTATTCTTTGGCTGAAGTACCATGCCCTTGTCAGTTCATTTTTGTTTTTAAGACTTTTTTTTTTTTTTGGTAAAAGTTTCAACACTAGTTGAGTTTTGTTATTTGGCTTCATTAGCTTGGTTCATTTCTATAACTTTGAATTTTTGTTATAGAGATTCGTAGAGAGTATTGACACCTCATGTTGTTGGATTGTCACATATTTGTCATCAAGGAGAACCTTACATTGATCATTTGAGAAATTTTGTTACCTTGGGCTGTTGGCTTCTATAATTTTACCTACACTACTTTTGCCTACACAGTCCAATTTTTTATCTCTAGTGAATCAACTAGTCTTAACTTGCTTTCCTACTCTTGGTGAATCCGTTCTAAGTGGTGAATTTTATTTTAGGCGTGCGAATTTGACTATTATGCTTGTTTATGGTCGTACTAATCTAACTGTCGCACCTATCCTCAGCAAGAACTTGTTGCATCTAGGTGGTCTAATCCATGGTATGCTGGAGAGAGATTTTACCATTATTTATTTTCTACATAAAAGGTATAGGTGGAGGTTAAAAACTTTGCAAATGAGATAATTCTCTGATTGGCTGGGGTTGCTTTTACATGGATGAACCACCAGAAGTTTTGTAAGGTGAACTCAAAGAATAGAAGAAATCAGAATTTGGTAAAGTGGAGGCTGCCATGTTTACCTTTTTCCCTCCTAACCAGGTTCGGTGGTCGGTTATCATGTAGGAGTCTGGAGTTTGATTTGATGTAGAGAAACCATTATTCACCTCTTTTCAGTAAAGAATTTAGGCGAAGATCGATAACCAAATGATGAAGGAAGGAGATAGAATATCAGATACTTCCATGCCCATAGACAATGTGTGCGGAAGAGTTGGTGCAGGTGCTTTTGAGTTAGATCTGTGTGGATATGCGATTGATCTAGCCATTGAATATCTTGATCAGCTTGATCAAAAAGGTTGCACAAGATTCCAGCTAATCAGAGAAAGATAAAAAAAAATGGGTCAACTCTTTAGATTAGATGGCCGGGATGGATCCAAATCAATTGACATGTTCAAATTTTAATTAAAGGATCAAAACAATACTTAAAAGGATCCTTTTGGACCATCTAATCAAGCCCATCTAAGCCCAAGCATGAAAAATAGTCCACCAGCAATGGGCTGTACATTGTCTAACTTGAGGCCCATGGATCATGACCGAAACTGGGCCCATTCCATGCCAATTTAGGTCCATACTAGAGTCCCAAACCCGGTCCTTTCTCACACGCCTGTGACTGGTCCTACCAGCCAGAAGAGTGGAGAGAGAGGAGACCACAACCCCCTTGGTGGGAGACATCCAATATATAGCCCAAAAATCAAACAAGAAGGGTAAGTAAGCCATACAAAGAAGGTGACGCCCAGGTGGCTTTGAATTCAATCCCTAAAGTTGTAATCTACTTAACCCTCAAGAAGAATACACAAACCTTAATGAAGTTTATATATTCTATAAAAGGGTCCATTTGGCTGCTTGCATTTCAATGGACATGTTCAGTCTTTATTGTAAATAAAATACATTTCAATATAAAAGGTACACTTGAAAAACCCCATTTTCTTATTGCTCTCTCTCTCTATACTTTTCTCTTCTAGGAGGAGAGAAATAAAACCTAGGAAATAAGGTTGACAAGTTGGAAACAAGTGGGCTAGAAATATATTACTGGGAATCCAAAAACCCCTAGCACATTTCCAAGGAAATCAGCCTAGTCAAACTGAATTGTATATTAAAAGGAGAGAGAGAGAGTTTTTATTTACTTATTTGTAAAAAAATAATAATCAAAAGCATGCAATTCTGGCCCGCAACTATTTTTACATCTTTTTCTTTTTCTTTTTTCCTTATACACTAAACCACTAATACCAACCACAGGATGTCATAGTGGGAGAGTTTTCAACCGGCGGTCAGAACATAGAAGTTATAAAAAGAATAGGAGTCCACAAAAATATTCAAACAAAAAAAAGAGCTCAATTTTTCTGTTAATCAGTTTTCAGTTGTATTCTATTATGTTATCATGTTTGTTTAGACACTTGTTTTTTTTTTTTTACTTTTATGCCCAATCGTTAAATGACATAAAGCATTTTATAATGAATAAATTTTTTTAATTTTCTTACCATAATTAAAAGAGTTATTGGCTATTACCCTTCAAATAAGTAATTTTCTTCTGTCTCAGAATTTTTTTTATTCTCCTCTTCCTTCTCATAAAACACCCCAAACTTGATAACATTCTTAGCCTTTTAGTTTCATTTTTCTTATTCTCACGTTCCCTCCTTATATTTGATCACCTGTGTAGTGCACGAGTGTTTTGCTAGTACAATATCTGTAACAAGTAACAACAGAACAAACTCACAAAGCCTTATGTTCGATAATTACATGGAAACAAAGAAGAGAAAGACCACTTAGGTAGAGACATTTTCCAAGAGAGAATTGATGAAGTCCTACCTGGTGAAGCATGTACCATACATATTAGACCTTCAACTTATGCAAATTCTCACTGATAGATTAAGATGTAACGAGGTGAGATAAAACACCGCATTCAACAGGATCACCAAACTTAAGAGCAGAAAGGAAATCTAAGGCAAGAGGTTATGGGTCATCAACCAAAGACCGAAAGAGTAACTTCGGAATCTTCTAGTTTTTGACCGAGGAGAAAAGGTTGTAGACGAAATAGAAGGACATGAGAAAGCCAATGGTTCCAGTAGCTAACATGATCACAAAAGCCATGAGCAAGGAATAACCAAGGTACAGTGTGGCTGATACTGGACCATTCAGACCCCTGAGGTCAAATACCAGGTAGCTGATAGAATACAAGAATACATAGAGGCCAACAGAACCAGAAGCCAAGAATGCATTCCACCACCACCTCCAGTCTTCTGCACATAGATGCTTGTAGGTGAGGATCACAGACACTTCAGCACAAACGATGAGGAGCAAGAGGAGGACAAGCAGTAAGAACCCAAAAACGTAGTAGAACCTCCCAAGCCAGATGCTAGAAAGGATGAAGAAGAGTTCAAGGAAGAGCGTTCCAAAGGGAAGGGTACCTGCACTAAGAACAAGGAGCCATGGTGTATATTTCCTTGCAGGGATTTCTCTTGGGACATGATTTGTCCGAACAGGGAACTTGATGGCCTCAGCCAGTGTGCCTAAATACCCTCCTAAAAGAGTGAGTGGAACTGAGATGCAAAGCCAGAGCATTGTAAGTTCAAAATACAGTGATATGGGGATAGTGGCAGTGCTTTTGCTGTGCCACAGTAAGATGTTCAGCACTGTAAGAATGATGAGAGTAATTCCAGGGACGAAACACGCGACTGACCAGGAAACTGATCTCCACCCTTCTGAAGTTCCTTTGATTGTTCTCCAAAGTCGAACTCCAACATACCCAGCAATTATCCCAAGCAACAGATAGAGAACAATCATCCCTGTTAGCAGAATTCCACGATACGCTGGGGACATGAACCCAAGAGCTGCGAAAACAATCACTACAGCTGCTGTACCTGCAATCTGGACACCATCTCCAACCATTACACAAAGTAGCTTCCCGCAATTTGGCTCCC
This sequence comes from Litsea cubeba, assembly GCA_012931725.1. Classification (NCBI taxonomy): domain Eukaryota; kingdom Viridiplantae; phylum Streptophyta; class Magnoliopsida; order Laurales; family Lauraceae; genus Litsea; species Litsea cubeba. The sequence continues at coordinate 58,893,210 of CM022948.1, forward strand.
TAAACACATCGCCAATGACAAGTTTCCACCCTGGGATCTCTTCTTTCGTCTGTGCTTGGGGTTCTATATCAACACCTTCATACTTTGTAAAGTCCCTTCTCATTTGATTGAAGAATATATTAAACACAATCCCACCTAAGAATAAGATCACCAAAAGGGAGTTACAGATTGAGAACCAGTGGACGCGAGAACCCCCCATCTTCAAATAAGCATCCCATCGAGAGGACCACTGCATATTAGTCTCAACAAACTCAACCTCAAAAGTAAATGTCACTCTCACTTGTTCCTGAACTACCTGTGCCATATTGGGCCCGCAGTTGACAGGTGCAATCCTATCATACATTTTAAGCTTTGAGATGGCTTTAGGATCACGCTGAACACTACAAGGGATGACCTCAAATCCGACTATCTCATACTCAGATGCCATGCCCGTTTCTTTAATTACACCCATGCCCTCTTCTCCTGTACCAATTATCTGAAGGGGACTCTTGTGATACTCGTGAATTAGTACCTTGAATTTCAGATGATTTATGATATAATATTGAGAACTTCCTATGGAACTGTAACCCACAGGAAACCCTGTCCATCGAATATTTATTCCATTGTGCTCAGCAAACCTTGCCACAGGTAACTTGTCAAGAATCATGTTCACCTGATAGAGATCATTTGTTCTCTGCGTCAAGCGTTCTACATCTTCTTCGGTTAAAGGACTTGAAGTGCAGAGATAAAGTGACTCGTTGATGTTCATGCGGAAGCGGTAAGGGGAGTTAACAATCTGATTACCCATAAGGAGTTCTCCCAAGTTCTCTGCTCTCTTTCTTATACCGCCACGAGGTATGCAGTAAGGAAGACTGTAATAGCTGAAAGGAAGCTGGGTCGAAATTGAGGTAATTGAATTCGCCAGGACATATAGCTCTTCCCCTTGTGAATAAGCTTTCCTGTAAAACTCTGAATAATGTCCATTGCAAATACAGGCAAAGAAACACAAGAAGCACAAAGGAGAGATGGTCAAAGAGATCTTGGGGATCGATGAGGCAGCCATTGGAATATTCCACACAATACAGAAGAATTGCAATAGATATCAAGGCAATAAATTTAGATCTTTCCACTACAAACTTCTGAGGTTCGCCCCAAACATGCAACCTTAAACTTTTTGGTGTAGATTTTAGCTGAACAACACTGACAGATGCTTGAGAACTTCAACAGAATCCTTCCAAACCCTAATTTTCATTGAATTTCCTATTGAGCAATTCAGAATTACATTAGAATTATTCAAAATGAAAGCAAAAGGAGCAGATTGTAGAAAGGATTTTCAGATGATGACTACAATCCAATTTTTATTTCTTTTTTTTTGAAGAAGTTTGTAGTATGAAAATGGAAGACGGGGAATATGGAAAAGCAGCTTTGGTCTTTAGTATTCATAGCAAAAGTTTTAAAAAATGCAACAATTAGCAAAATGCTGAGAACTTGGATACTTGGATCCATATAACTTAAAAATCCAAGAAAATGGGTTGTCCTTAAATTGAGTAACTGAGGAAGCTGATCAGTATATTTCTATACACGTAACAAAGGATTATTAATTAGGTGACAGGTGAAGGATACGACGGGATGGAGATGGAACCCTGGCCTTCCTAGGATTTGATGGCTTAATTCACTTTTGCAATCCTTAAGGCTACCTTAGTATGATATAGCCATTTATGGATCTTCACTTTTGCTTCTTTTTTACAATTACATTTCGAAGATCCTAGGAACTCAATTCCTTGCAGACAAATGGACCTTAAACTTGAACTAACTTAAACAACGGATGAAACTCAAGGCACACACATTCACTTAAACCCTCAAATTTGCTAGCAACCACAGGATATTGGACGACTCAGACCATAACATGAAAAATGAGGACACCAAAAACCATTAAAGACCTAAGCAACAGATCAAACACTAGATCTTACTATGTTTCTGAAAAATCCCCATTGTTCCTTAATGGCAAGAAAAGTGGTGTTGCTTGGTGTTGTCCGTAGAATATTGCGGAGGTGGCGGATTCTTGGCATTGAGTTTGTTTCCAAGGTTGTGAGCGCATCTTACGGAGGATAATTCCATTTGTGATTTTATGGTCTATTTGGAAGGAAATAAATGATCAGATTTTTAAAGGCTCTTCATCTTCGACATCAGTTTTGATTTCTAAGGTAGCCTAAGGATTGCGAAATGGGATTTGGTAAGTAAAGAGTCTTCAAACTTCAACTTAAATGATATTCTCTTCAATTGGGAAACTTCTATGGGGTGTGGACCTCTTAAGGAGAGGAGACTCATCCCTTGGTGTCCCCCTCCTTTTGGGGGTTTTAAATTCAACCTCTTGTAAGCGTGGGGTGTTACTTATGTTCTCAAAAAATGTGAGAATTTGTGATTCGAATGAAGCAGCTATTTTGGAAGGTCTAAGGTTGTTTTCAAATCGATTTTGTGGCTCTCTTGTGGTAGAAAGTGATTCCTCCAATGCACCCGGGTGTCTAACTAGAAGGTGAATCTTTGGAAATTTCAAATCCTTTTCAATGAAATTAAGGAGTTGGCAACTAGCATCAATGTCTCCTTCCATCAAGAGGTTAGGTTCGCCAATTCTTTGGCAGATGCGTTAGCCAAGCAAGGGGTTGAGAGGTTCTCTCCTTGGGTGGGTGTGGTTATGTATTGATTGGGGTGGGGTACATTGCTCTTGTACAATATCTCCCTTTTGATTTTCCTTTCTTTCTCGAGCCACCTTTTAGTTAGTGTTTCTCTTAAAAGTTTTTGTTACCATTAATAAGAAAAAGAAAAGCTACTTTCAGATACCAAACGACCAGTAATTCCTAGAAATCAACCAAAAGCAACAACGTTGATGGTAATAGTAAAGGCCATCGCTACAAATTTTAACTTTTTTTTTAACCTTTCCGTCCTTACCCGCGATGTTCTACTTCATTTTTAGACATTCTTTCTTTTTAACTAACTAGCTGAGATGAGTTTTCATTGGAGTTGCAGAGGACCCTTTTCATGATGGAGAAAGAAATGTGTTTTCATTTTAGAACTAGAAGAGAAGGGTTTTCCTTGGAGTTGCAGAGAACCCTTTTCATAATTGAATCTGTTTTGATGCTTCTGATCCTATTTCATGGTTGCATAGTTAGCATTTTTTTTTTTAATTTTTTTTTTAATTTTTTTTTGAGATTTTGGTTTTGAATGCGAAATCTCCTTCCACTAAAGACAAAAAAAAAGAAAAAAAACTCCACTTTTCTATACAAACAACTAAAAACAGAAACTTTATTTTACATGTAAAATTACCAAACCGGCCTTAAAGTCCTATTTTGTGGAACTAAAACTAAAGCATTTTCTTTGTTCAAAACAAAAGGAAGCCCAAGTTTCGTTCTTTCTCATTGTAGCAGCAGGATAGAGATAGAGAGTAAGTTACTTTTGGATTTGAGAGCATTTTTATTGAGTTTAGGAAGATCCAGTTCATAATTCCAAATAAAGAGTTACAAGATCGGGTTTTTCAAGCTCCTTTTTTGGAGTTGCAGAGAACCCTTTTCATGATGGGTTTTCATTAGAGTTTTAAAGAACCCTTTAAATGAGGATTTCTTTAAGTCAAAGCCTCATAGGATCCACATTCCACACTCTAAGCTGAGACCTGATTTATCATGTGTGGAGTTCTCTTTTACCTTCTCGAGGTCCGGACCACGGTTCCACCCTCTTTCGAAGCTAGAGGTCTTGCTATCGAATCGAAGGTTGAATCGACTAGTGCTACCACCTTGGGGCCACATGGGTGTTTACCCGGCTTCCCTCTTGGCCCAGAGGGATTAGTCCAACCCAAAGGTTGAAAAAAAAAAAAAAAAATTATTCTCGAACCTGCTCAATTCATATGGTTACATCTATGAATAATGGACTGTGTCAAGTTTCAAGCTGAATGAAGTTCTGTACGACTTGGGTCCATGATAAATTGAATTTGTGGGTTTGAACATAACTATTTTTTCACATATAATCATAGTTAATCCTAAAAGCCCACTTCCATGTGGTAAGATCAGCTGCCCTTTTCCTTTAATATCTAAGCCTTGGGTCCATTAATATCTAAAGTCTTGAGGTTTTGGTAGGAATTGATAGCTAATCAAATCTAATGTTTTCTTCGTAGAAAGACAAAAATTTGAATTATTTTTCATTATTTCTGGAAAAATCATATTTTTGGAGAATTTTCAGTAGTAGTTTCAGGTAAGAGATCTTACCAGACATGACTCAGGTTCCGAACGCACGAAAGATAAGATGGTAGGAGATGGAGGTCGCTCTTCCAGCTTACCCAAGTACATAGTTTGCAGGAAAGCGAATACAAGTGACGAAGACACCAAGAAAAAAAAAGCTTGGATTATTATATCAGGGACGACGGACTGCACAAGTCTACGGCGTGCGTTTTGGTTCATTTGGACGCGACTGGAGCTTTGGGGGGATCCAGAAGATAATATAATTTGAAGCGTTTGACTTGGGAAAATACTGAGCAGGAAAGGAACCCATAATTGGGCCCACTTGTTGAAAATCAGAGCTGCTCTAATTAAACACCCTTCCAATTTAAATTTAAGAGTATCTCCAATTTCTTTAAATGTCACGCCCCGAACCTGATTAGTGAATAAAATGGATTCCGGGTGTGAAAATTAGGGCTAATTAAAACTTTTTGCCCTTTTTGCCCAAAGATCGAAGTCTGCTGCTGTGAGGATTGTGTGTTTGTACCTCATTAACTATATTAACTTGCGAAACTTAACATGTAATCACATTTCATAATCCTGTAGAGATACCAAAGTATGCATTTCATCATCCTTATATATTTAAGTTTCAAAGGCAAAAGACAAATAAAGTTTATATACACATTAGAGCCATTCAAAGGCAAAAGACAGTTTTATCTAAAAAATCTCCCGCGAGGCCTTGACGCCATTGATCCGATGTTTTTAGCGACGGACATAGCGAAAGCCGCCGCTATAAGTATATTTTAGCGACGAATTTTACCGACCGCCGCTATAAGTCCGACGCTAATACTATATTTTCTTGTAGTTGTAGCTCATGTAACAAAAGATATACAAGATAGAATAAGGCAAGTCCAAAATATCCAAAAGATGAGATCTACAAGTCTAGATAACAAGTGTCCCCATGTCTCGCTCACAGATGCTAGGAATTATGACGTTACTACGTCATCGGCACTCTACTCACGTAACTCGATCGTCCTCCTCCCATGGCTGATGATCCTCTTGGATTGCCTCAGTGTCTGGGTCGACGTAGTAGGTGGTGTTGTCGGCACACCAAGAAATAAAGGATCAACAAAATGTTGGCAATAGAATAAGCAATATATATTATTCATAACATGTTACAAAATAGAATATAGACAAGTACATGATTATAAGATAACAAGGAAGCTAGGCATATAAAAAAGGGTAATTATAAGAATCAAATAGTAATATAACTGTGTGGGGAGATTTCCAGAACCACAGGATTACGCTAATCACAGCCATCAGATGAGAATAAGCACTCTCACGTGCCATCCGCATGCCATCTACATGGCACCAGGCTCACCCCGGCTACCAGGACAGGAGGTCCGGCCGAAGTCATGCAGCTCCGGGCCTTTAGCGCCGAACTGGCCCGCCTCGGGCGTCATCTCGGCAGGGAGCTCCACCTCAGCTGGGCCACCCCGGATGCCATCTCGGCAGAAAGCTCCACCTCGGCTGAAGAAGCCGGGATGGAAGCCGAAACCAGAAAGAGTCTCCACTCACGCCCCTCATCCTCCATGTCACCAGGCACGTGGAGGGATAAAAGGCACAAGCTAGTGGGACAGACACGACATCCAGCGGCTGAGGCCACATCAGGGCAAGGCCCGAGGGCAGATCCCACGATCCCCTATCGCCAAAGGCGTCCAACACGATCTGGCACATTAAATGTGACGTGGGCTGAACCGACGCGTATTAAATGCGACGTGGGCTGACCCGACGTGCATTTATGACAACGTGGGCTGATCATGGCTTCCCAGTCGATTCATGAGACCCCACCACGATATCTCCCAAAGATACGTCCCAAACTCTATAAATAGAGACTCAAACCACCATTAAAGGTACGGACAATTTCATTCTCAGAGAACAGTTACTCTGCCTCTCTTCTCCCTCTCCTTCCATTGTTCCAGTTCCCACACTGACTTTGGCATCGGAGAGCCTTGCGCCGCCCAGGCCAGGGTCCTCTGACCGTTTGCTCTTCTCTTTCAGGCTTTCGGACGGTATCCAGTCATTCCCAGTCATCATCTTCTCGGATAAGTCCTCTAAGGCACCTCCTTATTGTGGGTCATTATTTTCTGCACCTACAATTGGCGCCGTCTGTGGGAAAGTAATATCCCAACCTTCCCAACCTTCTAAACCTCAATCTCTCAGAAGCCATGCCACCGAAAGCTAAGAAGGGCGGAGAGTCCTCGAGGGCAATCCTCGAGCGGCTAGCACCGTTGACGGACGTCCCTCCCCAGGGACGGTCCCGAACGGTCCAAGGCACATCCGCAGGCGAGGGTCGCCTGGGCTCCCAACTCTTTGTCGAGATCCCCTTCCAAGAGGGAGTCGAGGCCTCGCTCTCAGCGGACGAAACCGTGCCACCCCGACGTGACGAGCACCGGCGCGAGCGTCCCCGCAAAGATAAAGCTGTTGCCGTAGAGGAGACGCGCCGCGATCAACCTCCAGCCGCTGGAGTAGACGTCGCAGCCCAAGACGCTCTTCTCCAGAAGCAGGAGCGGTTAGTCCGAGAGCTCCAGCAGCTCCAACAGCAGCTGAGGGCAGCGCAAACCGCCTCCTTGAGGCAGGTCTCTGAGCCTCAATGGAAGAAGAGGGACGCCCCCAGCAGGGCAGCCCAGCCTCCCCGCGAGGACCTCAGAAATCATCTGGACCGTAAGCGGAGCCAGGTCCATGACGAAGGCTCGAGCAACAGCCGAAGTCATCATAGCCGCGATGGCCGAGCTCATAGCCATCGCAGCCCAAACCATTCCAAGCGAAAATCGAGAGCTTGGACTCCAGAAGAGGACGACGAGCAGGAACAGTTTGACAGGCGCGTCAGGTTGGCTCTTCAGCGCAACCTGGACGTGCGGGACCAGAAGCAGATCTGTGGCCAAACTGATCTTGGGGGCTCACCCTTCACAAAAGAGATCGAGCGCACCCCCTTGCCCAGAAAGTTCTCCGTCCCGCGGTTCGTCCCCTACGACGGACTGTCCGACCCATCCGCTCACCTCCGACACTTCTCCCAGAAGATGTCCATCTGGGGGAATGGGGGTCACCTAAACTGCAAAATCTTCTCCTCCAGTTTGGGTGACCTCCCCCTGAAATGGTTCTGTTCTCTCCCAGAGAGGTCCATTTCGAGTTGGAAGGAGCTCCAGCTCTCCTTCCTGAAAAAGTTCCAAGCCTACGGCGCCGTCCCCAAGAAGGAAGGGGACCTCCTCGCCCTAAGAATGAGGGAGAGTGAGACCCTCGCCAAGTTCGCCCAACGATTCTAGGCGGTCTACAGCCAGATCGAGGGCACCAGGGAGGAGATGGCAATCTACGCCTTCCAGCATGCCCTGATCCCCGGCAACGACTTGCGAAAAGACTTGGCCGGGAATCCTCCAGAATCTATGCCGGAGTTGATGACCCGGGTGAAGCGCTTTATCGCCCAGGAGGAAGACGAGATCCGATCCCGGGATCAAGACGGGCATCCGGAGCCCAAGCAGGCCTGGGACGCCAGTTCGGCGGTGCCCACACCACCCAGGTCTGGGGGCACCAGCAGGTCAAGGCCTCCCACCGGCGCCTATCAAGGCATCAACGTCGTCTTCAGAGAGCCGATACACCAGATCCTGAACAAAATAAAAGGTAAGCCGTTCTTCGAGTGGCCTCAGCCCTTGAGAAATGAGCCCACTAACGGCGATCGAAGCAAGCTCTACTGTTCCTACCACAAAGGTAAAGGACACAAGACCGAGGAGTGCCACTCTCTGAAGTGGTACCTGGAGAGACTCGCCGGCGAAGGCCACCTCCCAGAGTTCGTCAAGACAGAAGATGCCGGCGGCAGCGGGGGCCGAGTTCACCAGAGCGCGGCCCGGGACCCAGACAGCGAGGACTCCGAAAAAATCATTAACGTGATCCACCTGGCATCCTCGGTTCCCTCTCCCTCGTCTCGCGGACGCTCGCATCGCACAAAGAGAAGGTGACGGACGTCGAGCTCGGGCTGGCACCCAGAAAAGCTCGCCGCGGCCGAACTGCGATCAAAGCCCATATTCTGGCGGACTTCGACATCGTCTCGCCCAACTCGGCCCCGACCCCGCCTGACACGACGCTGACAGGCACAGGACACGAGCCAGAAGTAACTGAGACTGGATAGCCTCTCACCTCGGCAGCACCCTCTGGCCTGCGAGATGGGAACGGTCATTCCTGTAGAAATCGGCCTTCTCGCCCATGAGCACAGAGCCGAAGGAAGGCCGGCCCCGGGCTGGCATGGCCCGCTCGGGGTGATCTCACGGGCAACGAAGTCAGCCTGCAAGCGCAGACAGGGCAAGCCACTGCCGAGATCGCGGAATGCGTCCCGCTTGACGAAATTCTGTTTCTAAAAAATGTAGCAAGTCCCGATCAATGAAAGTGTCTTTTGCCCTGTCATCAAATCTGTATCATCTCTCCTTGCATGACTTCTACAGCTCCGGGTCCAACGCCCTGGAAAAGGCCTCGAGTCCAGACTCGGTCGTTTCCTAAAGGTCAGGGTCCATCGCCCTGGAAAAGGCCTCGAGTCAGACTCGGTCGTTTCCTAAAGGTCAGGGTCCATCGCCCTGGAAAAGGCCTCGAGTCCAGACTCGGTCGTTTCCTAAAGGTCAGGGTCCATCGCCCTGGAAAAGGCCTCGAGTCCAGACTCGGTCGTTTCCTAAAGGTCAGGGTCCATCGCCCTGGAAAAGGCCTCGAGTCCAGACTCGGCCGTTTCCTAAAGGTCAGGGTCCATCGCCCTGGAAAAGGCCTCGAGTCCAGACTCGGTCGTTTCCTAAAGGTCAGGGTCCATCGCCCTGGAAAAGGCCTCGAGTCCAGACTCGGTCGTTTCCTAAAGCTCCGGGCCTACCGCCCTGGAAAAGGCCTCGAGTCCAGACTCGGTCGTTTCCTAAAGCTCCGGGTCTTGGACCCTGGAGAAGGCCTCGAGTTCGCACACTCGGCCGGATTCCTAAAATCAGGGTTTTTACACCCCTCAAAGATCATTGCCGAGCTCACGCTTCCACAGCCGAGATCAGCGGAATGACGACTCCACTTCGGCACAATGCAGCTCGTCTCGGCCAAAGCCAGCCATTTCGGCCAAGGGCAACCTGTCATCTCTCTTTGATCGACTTCGGCTACAAGGGTTAACAGCCCTGGAAAAGGCCTCGAGTTCGGACACTCGGCCAATTCCTAAACTCAGGGTCTTCACCCATCTACAAGGGTTAACAGCCCTGGAAAAGGCCTCGAGTTCGGACACTCGGCCGAATTCCTAAACCCAGGGTCTTCACCCATCTACAAGGGTTAACAGCCCTGGAAAAGGCCTCGAGTTCGAACACTCGGCCGAATTCCTAAAATCAGGGTTTCATCCCACTCTACAAGGGTCTACCGCCCTGGAATGGTCTGGAGTTCCTACACTCAGCCGTTTCCTAAAGTCCGGGTTCATAAATCCCTCACACCTCGGCGCAAGGCGGTTCGGCCAAGGTCAGCCATTTCGGCCAAGGTCAGATTCCTGAAATCCGGGTTCATACACCCCTCAGAAGGCCATAGCCGCACTCACTCTCGCCTAGCCGAGTCCAGCGGAACGATGGATCTACCCCGGCGCAAGGCAATCGGCCAAGGTATGGATCCACCTCGGCGCAAGGCCAGCCATTTCGGCCAAAGCCAGCCATTTCGGCCAAAGTCAGTCTTCAAAAAAGAAAAGAGCTGTGCCATCACTCAAACACAGAAAAGCAGCACAAAAACACCAAGTGTTCCAGAACAGTGCAAGGAAAGTAAGAAAGAACTCAAAAGCATTGTACACAGTTTGGGTGATCACAGAACTCCTCCTTTTTTATTCATTGTAAACAGCTTCGTTACAAAAGTTACTAAACAGAAAGCAAAGTACAAAAAGGAGGATCGCAGTCCTCTGAAAACAGAAGATGAAGCAAAAACCTTACATACAGAAAGACAGAAATAAAGAGGACCCCGGCTACTGTGGCTTCGGCGACTCCACTAGGTCGATCACCGTATCTGCTGGACCAGTGGATTCGGCCGAAACCGCGACCTTGCTGGGAGCGTCGCTGGCAGGAGATTCTTCGACCAGAGCCTCAGGGGCAGAATAGGCCTCACCCTGAGGCACGGCAGAAGCATCACTGGCGACCGGGGCACCGCTCAAGACCGGGGCAGCTGGAGCATCTTCCGGAGCAGGAGCAGGAGCAGGAGCAGGAGCTGGAGCAGGAGCAGAAGCTGAAGTAGCGCCAGCACCTCCCGAGCTCGACGCAGCGCGGGTGCTGGCAGAAGATGGCGTCGCAGACGAATAAGACCCCCGCCTAAACTTGGCCGCTAGGTCCCTAACGACCGGCTCCCTCGACCTTCCCGCCATATCTTCTTCCCGATCGGAAGAATAAGCGTCCACTATTTGCCTCAGGTTCGACGGTTCCGAACTTGAAGTGGACGCCTCGGAACCGGATGCAGCTCGGCTCGCAACTGGATCGTTCACAGGGATCCCGGCAGACACCGCAATCAGTGAAAGGGCGACGCGTGTAGCCGTCAACTCGGTTCCCAAGACGAACATGGCAGAGCATTTATTGCTTCAAAGAGTCGAAGCGACACCAAGCGATGATCGCTGTATCCCCAGATAGTTTTTCTAGCCTTCAACCCCTAAAAGCTAGGGCGCTTAAGAGGTCAAAGGCTAGGGGGCAATTGTGTGGGGAGATTTCCAGAACCACAGGATTACGCTAATCACAGCCATCAGATGAGAATAAGCACTCTCACGTGCCATCCGCATGCCATCTACATGGCACCAGGCTCACCCCGGCTACCAGGACAGGAGGTCCGGCCGAAGTCATGCAGCTCCGGGCCTTTAGCGCCGAACTGGCCCGCCTCGGGCGTCATCTCGGCAGGGAGCTCCACCTCAGCTGGGCCACCCCGGATGCCATCTCGGCAGAAAGCTCCACCTCGGCTGAAGAAGCCGGGATGGAAGCCGAAACCAGAAAGAGTCTCCACTCACGCCCCTCATCCTCCATGTCACCAGGCACGTGGAGGGATAAAGGCACGAGCTAGTGGGACAGACACGACATCCAGCGGCTGAGGCCACATCAGGGCAAGGCCCGAGGGCAGATCCCACGATCCCCTATCGCCAAAGGCGTCCAACACGATCTGGCACATTAAATGTGACGTGGGCTGAACCGACGCGTATTAAATGCGACGTGGGCTGACCCGACGTGCATTTATGACAACGTGGGCTGATCATGGCTTCCCAGTCGATTCATGAGACCCCACCACGATATCTCCCAAAGATACGTCCCAAACTCTATAAATAGAGACTCAAACCACCATTAAAGGTACGGACAATTTCATTCTCAGAGAACAGTTATTCTGCCTCTCTTCTCCCTCTCCTTCCATTGTTCCAGTTCCCACACTGATTTTGGCATCGGAGAGCCTTGCGCCGCCCAGGCCAGGGTCCTCTGACCGTTTGCTCTTCTCTTTCAGGCTTTCGGACGGTATCCAGTCATTCCCAGTCATCATCTTCTCGGATAAGTCCTCTAAGGCACCTCCTTATTGTGGGTCATTATTTTCTGCACCTACAATAACCATACATGTGATATGCAGTGCGCAAGCAAGAAGAGACTTCGAGGATGTTCTAGCTATCTTCCGGGGGTATCAATGTCGTCCCAGCCGACTACCAATACCATAAAATCCGGCTCTAGTGGTATCTAAAGCTACCTACCAGGAATAAGAGCGTCGTCCAAGCCTACTACCATTATTTTGCGCCGTGGACACCATTTAAGCCGACTGCCCACCCTAGTGTTCGAGAAACCGTCCTACTCAAGAATCATTAGACTACATCTGACTATGTATGTAAGAAATGATAATGATGGCGATGATGTGGTGTGTGACACAAGATCCAGAACAAGCACGTGTGGCTAGAATCCAAGTACAAGACAATAAGTCGAGGGCCACTCCAAGTCAAGCCAAGATACAAGTCAAATCCTAAGTTCCCATGAGTAGCCCTCATAACAAGTCTATCCACACGCATCCATCAAGTGCAAGATAACAAGGTACCTAGGGTACACTCTAGGTCTGGTCCAACCTAGTTCTAACAAGTTATGTTACAAGTTATACGAAGATTCAAGAGTAGAGTGTACAATGTACGCCAAGCACGGATACAAGATTTATGAGTCAAGAGTGAAGAACAAGCCAATCCTGGGTCAAGGGTTGTCCATCGTGTACCGTACGTGTCCCGAACGGAATACGTATGGAGAATGAGTCAATGATGCCCTAATTTGGTGAGCCCTTGGTGTACGAAAGTTATTGGGCACCAATTGACTCAATTCCACACGCATTCGGCTAGGTTACGATCGATACATTTAAATCCCGGACAACCGAAGAAGCACACCAAGCCAACGTACTTCATTTTCATTTCCCCATGTTGGTCATGCAAGGGTAAGGTCAATGGGTGTCAACTTAGGGGTCCAACTAAGTTAAGAGTCCATTCCTAAAAGAGACAAGGACCTGGTTCATTGATCCAAATGTCTACTTTCTTTTTCAACCTTTGATCATTAGGATGAGTGGACCATTGGAGTTAACGCTTCGAGAGCTTTCCAACGGTATATAGAACTCCAAAATCCGACGAATGGATCAAAAGTTATGATCGTTCGAAAATCTACCAATTTCAGTAAAGAATCTGTCCAAATTCGATTAACTGAATTTGGATGGGGTTAATCGAACTCTTGACCGAATTCGGGCAGAAAGTTTTGTGAAATCTCGGTTAAACGAATTGATCACCGAATTTTGACAGAAACCATGAGTTTTGAGACTGAAAATTAATCTTTTGAGTGGCTCCTTCCCCAACCTCTTACCACCTTCAAACCTATTCACCTCAAGTCTATTCCCTTCTTTCCTAAGCCTTTCCATGTCTATGACCTGCACACAAAAAAAAAAAAAAAAAAAAAGAGCCACCATGCTCTCCTCCAATCCACATTCCAATCCATTCATCAAATCATCCACCCATCATCAAATTAACCAACAATTAAGGTCCATTCAACCCATGATACCCAATTATGAGAATTGGGAGAAATAAGCTTATTGGAGGGATTTCGAGGTGTCTAATCGCGACAAGTCAAGAACGGAATATGATGAGCGTGATGAGATCTTTCCAACGAGCCTAAATTTGGTGAAAACTGAAATTTTCAAAAAAAAAAAACCCAATTTTCCTTAAAATCACAACCCAACCCCTATTGTGACTAATCGAACTCGAAATCAAATGGAACTTCATGAACATCTTCCTAATGACAAAAAAAACTTGCTCACATGCTAAACCCACATAATTAGCTAAAATCATAATTAATCAAGCTAATCACCAAGATTGAGAAGCTAAGCACACTATTAAGGTCAGGGACCTTACAGATTGGAAGCTAAAACTTTTATTTTTATTTATGATGAGGGGCTTTCCTAGATATCTCTCATTTTCTGTCATGAGCCTAACACCTAGGATCTTGGCAAACTCTTCTCATATTGCAAGTCCCCTTGCTAAAGTAAGCCGCAGATTTATCAAGATTGACTAGGTACCAAAAAGAAAGTAGTAATTATCAAGAGTATCTTTTTTGGCTCTAACCTTATTTACTTTCTCCTTGCAAAAGAGGAGACTATCATCAGCAAAAAGGAGGTGGGAGATGCTAGGTCAGACCTAGAGACTTTAGCTCTATGAATGGTCATTTTCTCTTCCTCTCTCGATAGCATTCGGGAAAGGACCTCAGCACCCAAAATGAACAGATAAGGGGAGAGGGGGTCTCCTTGTCTTGGTCCTCTCATTGGGGTGACCAATCCGGACAAAGATCAATTAAGTAAGATAGAAATAGAGACCAAAGAGATGCATTCTTGAATATTTTTAATAAAGTCCTCATGGAATGCAAAAGCCTCTAGGACTATGCGTAGAAAGCTCATTTCCATTCTATCATAAGCTTTTTCCATATCTAGCTTAAAGGCCCATGGTTTTCTCCTTTCTTTTCTTTTTCAAAGAGTGAATCACCTCATGGGCAACAATTTAGTTGTCAGGTATAGGTTTGCCCTCCACAAATACACTCTAGTAGGCCCTAATGATTTTCTTAAGCACCTTTTTATTTTATTTTATTTGCAGCTACCTTAGCAATGGTTTTGTAGATAACATTACATAAGCTAATGAGTCTAAAATCATTCAAGTTTTGAGGGTTACTCTTTTTAGGAATGTAGACAATAAATGCATCTTATTAAATTTAGTAAGAGGGTATTTATTTTTGAAGTTTTTTTGAACAAGGGCTATGATATCGGCCCCGATTGAGCCCCACATGTGCTGCTAAAATTTTGTCGGGTAACCATTAGGGCCTGGAGATTTTAGCGATCCAATTTGGAAAGCAACATTCTTAACTTCTTCCTCCGAAGGGTTCGCTCTAAGTTCCTTTTGTCCTCCAAAGATATCATGTTGCTAATCAAGTTCTTATATAAACGGGCTGGCTTCTTTTTTCCTTATTCTATCAAGTTCTAGTCTGGTTTCAACTGGAACTTATTCTACTTTCCTAAAGTGGGGCTTATTCCACTAGTGAGATCCTTCCCTAAGGTTTAAAGTCCGGTCAAGATTTTTTTATTGACTTTCTTAGGTTTGGCCCACCTATTAAGAATAACTTCCTCATAATTTTTGTCTCTTAGCCACATGCTATAGAATCTGAAAGGTCTAGGGAGAAAGGGAGATTTTGGACTTCCAAGAAAAAGAATCGGTGCATGGTCGGAACCCCCAGCGCCTCTGGAAATAAGTTTCTCCATTCAATGTTCCCCATGGCTTTGTCTAATATTTCCTTTACATGTGCCAGGCCCTTTCTCTTATTGATCCAAGTAAACGCAGGGCCTACTGAGCCAAGGTCCATCTATAGCTCTCTTGGTCTTTCGAGGATTAAATTTTTTTAACCCCCTCCCCATTTTCATGGGTTTCTAAAATCTCATTGAAGTCTCCCACTATCATCCAGGATCTCGTAATTTGTTCACCAATCTCATTCATGTCCTTCAAAAACTTGTGTTTTTCCGATGGGCAAGGAGGTCCTTGGATGAAGGTAGCAAACAAAAACTCAGCTTTATTTTTAATTTTTCAGTGAGTGAGCCACCGATCCTTTTAATGAAGGTCAATGGTCTCTTGCCGCATTAGCGTGTCAGAAATACAGAAGCTGGCGGCTGAGTGTTCTTGAAGCTGAATATCCCTTCTTAGACAGACATTACAATCAATATTTTGTATCATCTACCTAGCCCTCAGTTGAAGGGGGCTTTCTAGCAAAAGGGGGTTTCTTTGGTCTCTCGGAGGTGGAGAGGACCACTGCCCAGGTCCAGATAAAGTCATATGGCCTTGCACCCCTTTTCCAAAAACCTCCTGAGAGTTTCGACCTCTCCTAGGGGTTCTTTCTATTATAGTATGGACCTCTTATATCAATTGCTAGAAGACACAATTGGAGAGTAGAGAGGGGGCGTCGGAGGCAATAGATGGATTGAGTTGTGAAGTGGGTTTTGAAGCAAAAGGAAGGGAGAAAGTGAAGGTTGAAGAACTAGATTACAAGTTTGCAGACCCAAGGCCTAAAAGGAACTCCCCAACAGGGTAAAGAACTTCGACGAAAGTTGGACCAACGGCCTCTAAGAAGACGGTAGAACAACAAGCGCATGGTACATGGGTTGAGTTGCGGGCCAGTGTAACAGCTCCTGATTCCAGTCTTGTACTTAAGCTTAGTTACTAATGAAGAAAGACTGAATTATCTATTTCCAAAACTCTAACTATTCTGGTGCAATATTCCTTGAGATTAACTAATTATTCTTCTTGCATTGTGATCGTCCATTGACACTATAGCTCGAGGACGTAAGAAAACTCGTCATAGCTATAGGCGTTTATCTCCTTGGTCCACTTAAAGAATACCATAACAATCTGGTATCAGAGCGCAAAGCTGGGATGGCAGATGGGACTCCTACAGTCCAGATGAAAGCTGGATGTATGCGCCTAGTACAAAATTCTCAAGCAGAGTTGAAGGAGACTTCTGAACACCATGGCACATTGTTGGCCTAGATATTACAACACGGATCATCGATCTACGGGTCATTGCTAACTTGAATGGCCACTCTCGCATTTTTGGTTCCAGGCAACAGTCTCAAGCGGAGGAGGCATAGTGACCCGCATAATGATGTTAGAGTTTCCATGGTTTGATGGCACAAATCCAAGTGGATGGCATTTCAAAGAAACAAGATATTTTGATTATCACTGAGTATGTTAAGACGAGGGGATGATCATTACTTCCCTTAACATGAACAGAGAGGCTTTGGAGCCGTATCAAAGCTACATTGATTATCAACCAGAAGAAACTTGGGAGCTATTCATTCAAGCATTAGAGATTCGGTTTGGACCATCCAAAACTGAGAATCTTGCTGGACGCTTATCTAAGCTTAGTCAACCAACCGATTTCTTAGAATATCAAAGAGAATTTCAAAGACTTTCCAATCGCGTACGCTAACTTCCCAAGGACTACCTACTTATCCTATACCTTAGTGGGTTAAAAGATGAACTTAGGATTGGAGTTCAGAAATCGAGTCCCACCAGTCTCGCTGACGCATTTATTGTGGCCCGGCCGATTGCAAGAAGAAGAGATAAATGCCCGACATAAGGGGGGTAAGGGAGAGGATGGTTGTCACGACCCAGGATCGGATTAGTGTTAAACCCAGCATTCCGGGATCATGCCACCACCCCCGCGAAGGGATTAATTGAAACTCTCTCCCCACAACGATGGTTTTCCCACAATATTCCACTATGTGAGTATTTACATGGTGCCTCAGATCCATAAGGGATCATGGTGGAAGCTTGTACAAGCCATTTGAGAAATCACAAAGCAAATAAATAAATAATGAGATGGCATAGTAGGCTAGATAGTAGAAAGAAACAACATTTCAATTCATTAATATTGATGTCCTACAACAAAAGTAATTCTAATTACAAACCCAAAAGACCATGGCCTGCAATACAACGACCAATATATACAAAAAACTACAAAAGTTAAAGCCCGAAAGAACTGCTTTTTCCCCAAGATGTGTTGAGCCTCTCGCGCAACCCCGATGCATCACATCACGTCGTTAGCGTGCCATTCCCTCAAATGCCACAACTACCGAACTAATAACATTCAAGGAGCCATTACAAAGGTCCATCCTAGGCTTATCCTAACCAATAATGCACTAACATTACACCATCCACCTTTATGCGCTCTTAGGGTCCGAATGTCGAGATTTTAAGTACAATGGTGCTCTTATGGTGTAGGACACTTAAAACTCTGGGGCTGTTTAGTTGAGAGCATTTACATATGTAAATGACTCATATGCGAATCATTTACATACAATCATGTTTGGTTGAGGACATTTACGCATCACATGTGAGATTTTGATGTGTAAATGATGTGCAAAAAGGAGCAATTTTCGTACTCAAATTTTCACATGACTGGGTAATAGAATGAATCACAAGTGATTTTCACAGGAAAGAAAATCACATAAAAAAGGTGGATGGTGTTACTTCTACCTGTTCCGTCATGACAATGCCTGGGTTCAAAACCCATTTGCCTTTTTTTTTTCTTATCCTCTCACGTTTTATTTGACCATGCGTTTGCAACCCTAAACCTTCTTCTCCCATTCATCTACCCAGTATAGCAGGTGTTGCTCAAGAACTCTAGGTATGGTCTCGGTATGCTTTGCTTATTTGATATCTATTCCCACTTTCAGATTATGTTGTTTTCAATTTGCATGTGATTATTGTTTGGATTAATGATTTGGTCATCTGTTTATGTTTGGGAATGAGTTTCTTGTTTTAGGTTTTCATGCTCCGGTTATTTGATATCTATTTAATTACTACTTTTTCAGATTATATTAATCTCATGATATGGAGTATGTAACTCTAAATGTTTGTTGACATTCGTTGATTTTGATTAATGGAGCGGTAGAGTTTTCGTTTCTTTGATCTTCCATAACAACCTGTCTTGAAGATATCACTATTGAAACAGAACATAACATATCAATCTCTAACACTTTGCCACATTGTTCCGTTGAAAACTTGAACCACCTGAGAAGGAGATATGTAAGAGTGCTTACTTTTTAGAAGTAGGAACCTGCCACAAAGGAAACTCTCTCATTTTCTAGGGATTAACTCTCCCTGTTTGAACTGAACATCCATACCCCTTAGTAATGAGAATAGAGTGGAGAAGACAGTCCCAAGTTAAAATTTGTACTGTTTACAGTATTCGACTCTGTGTGGGGGTGTTTTCACTAAGCCGAGATCAGCACTAGTCCAGGCCTCCAGACAGGATGATTATGCCTCCCCTAGGCCAAGGGTGACCGCGGCTGAAGGACCGCGGCATTCGCCGAGGTGAGAGCTCCCGAAGTCGACCCCGGCAACGCGGATTTGACAGAGATTGATGGGACCAGCGACAGAACAACGGCGCATGCTAAGGCATGCCCTGCAGATTATCATTACTGACAAAACGGCGCGTACAGGACACGTGCTCCCCCAGGGCATGGCTCCGGGCCAGGCCTGATGGGACCTGGCCCAAAAGTCAGAAACCGCCGCCTGACCCAGCGAGCCTAGCATTTAATGAAGCATGGGCCAGCATTTAATGCATCATGGGCTGAGTGGACGCAGCCACTCGAGTGGCCGGCCCAGTCTTGGAACTCGCCCACAATAGTCAACCCCATCGCCTATAAATAGAGCCTCCACCTCATAAAGGTACGCAACCCCTAATACACGCTCTTACTCTGCAACTTCCTTTCCATTTCCCTTGCTCGTTCCCTGAACTAACTTAAGCATCGGAGAGCCTTGCGCTGCCTGCAGCCAGGGTCCTTTGACGTTTTTTCCTCTCTTCCTCCTCAGGTCCAGTCGGAGCCACGACAACCTTCATCCAAACCACCCGAGTCAAGGATCCTAATCCCTGATCTAAAGTCCTTAATTTTTAGGCACTTACAATTGGCGCCGTCTGTGGGAAAGTACTAACCCATACCCCAAAACCCTTTCCAATCACCATGGCTCCGAGAAACAAGAGAGGCGCAGAGCACCCGAAGTCCCTCCCCGCAGGGCCACTGGTTCTCCCTGGGCCATTGCCCTACACGTCGGAGGCCGCGGAGGTAGAAAGCTACCACACCGAATCCGCGTCATCCCCGCTAGAGGTGGGGGATCCACCGCGGCTGAAAGCTCCCCTCCAGGAGCGCTTCTCGAAGGGCAAGGCCCCGGCAGCGGCGGGGTCGCATCGATCCGGGTGCCACTCGGATCGCGAAGGCAACAGAGCCGACCCCGCTCAAGCAGCGATCAGGGCTCAGAATCTCGCCCTCCAGGAGAAAGACGATCTCATCCGCCAGCTCAGGCAGCAGCTCCAGGAGAAAGACGTAGTCCCCGGGGGCGGTGATCCCGTAGGCAGGAAGGATCCCGTCACCGGCAAAGACTTAAGGGAGCATCTGAACGATAAGAGTCGCGAGCGGAGTCACGTCGGGAGTTCTTGCCATAACCACGAGGACAGGGGGTCGGTGTCGAGATCGGAGGCAGCAGATCAGCAGGCTCTGATCGACCGCCTGGTCAAGCAGGCCATCCAGAACACCCTGAAGGAGGCAGGGCTCGCCCAAAACCAGCCAGACCTCCCCGACTTCGCTGGCCTCGACTCGTCACCCTTCTCCAGAGAGATAATCAAGTACCCCCTCCCTAAGAAGTTCAGCGTTCCGAGGTTCGTACTCTACGACGGAACCTCGGATCCAGCAGCGCATCTCCGCCATTTCACCCAAAAACTGTCCGTCTGGGGCGACGTTGGGCACCTCAATTGCAGAGTCTTCTCCTCCAGCCTGGGGACCTTCCACTCAAATGGTTCTGTGCGCTCCCCGAAGGATCGGTCACGAGCTGGGCTCAGTTGCGGGACTCCTTCCTTGGGAAATTCCAGGCGCACAGAGTCATTCCCAAGACCGACAGCGACATCATGGCCCTCAGGATGAGGTGGAGTGAAAGCATCACTCAATTCGCCAAAAGATTCTGGACGGTTTACAGTCAAATCGACAACTCCTCCGAAGACGTCGCGATCAAGTCCTTCCAGCATGCCCTCCTGCCAGGATGCGAGCTTCGAAAGAAGCTCGTCCGAAACCCTGTTCTCTCTGTAACAGCCCTCATGGCAAGGGTGAACAAGTACAT
This sequence comes from Litsea cubeba, assembly GCA_012931725.1. Lineage (NCBI taxonomy): Eukaryota > Viridiplantae > Streptophyta > Magnoliopsida > Laurales > Lauraceae > Litsea > Litsea cubeba. The sequence goes on from CM022948.1 coordinate 58,913,601, forward strand.
CGAGCAGGAGGAGGACGAAGCACGGGCCAATGAGAGCTTTGGCGTTCCTAGGGGCAAGTCTTGGAACGAGAGCCATCCTCGGCAGGAGGACCGACCGCGGCAGGAGGATCGATCTCGGCGAGAAGATCGAGCCTCTGGGGGGGAGAAGAGGACCTATCGCAGAGAAGAAACAAGCCGAGACCACCACTCAGGTGGCCAATCGTCGACCCCGACCCGCGCTCCAGGAGGAGGCAAGAGACATAGACCGTCCTACTCTTCCCGCGAGAGGGTCAATACGGTTTTCAAAGAGCCGATTCACCAGATACTGGAGAAGATCCAGGGAAAGCCATACTTTAAATGGCCATTCCCTATGAAGGGCGATCCCTCCACGAGGGATCAGACGAAGTTCTGCGCTTACCACAAGCAGAACGGGCATAACACTGAGGGCTGTTACTCCCTCAAGGATCACCTCGAAAGGCTCGTCAAGGACGGGCACCTGAAGGAATACTACAAGATAGCAGGCAGCAGGAGCAACGATCGACCTCAACGCCGAACTGAGGAGAATCACGACAGCGACGGGTCGGAAAGGATCATAAGCGTCATCCACCTGGCCCCTACCAAACAGAGCAGCGGTCAGGCGCGCGCCGAGGCCAGGAGGGCCTCCCATGGGAAACAGGTCATGTCGGCCGAGCTCGGGCCATCCTCTAAAAAAGCTCGCAAAGAGAGGCAGAAGATCTGGTTCTCAGACGAGGACCTGAAGGGGGTTCAACTCCCTCACAATGACCCACTAATTATGACCCTGAAGTTGGGGAGTTGCAAGGTGCAGAGGATCCTCGTCGACCCCGGCAGTTCGTCCGAGATCCTCTACTTCGACTGCTTTACTAAGATGGGGCTCACAGAAGAAGACCTCCAGGAGGCGCGGACCCCCCTGATAGGGTTCAGCGCAAAGCCCGTATACCCCAAAGGGAGAGTCTCCCTCAAAGTCCAAGTAGGGGGCACATCAGTGATGGCTGACTTCCTCGTGGTAGACACGCCATCTCCCTACAATGCTATCGTAGGGAGGAGCTAGCTACACCAGATAGAGGCCGTCCCCTCTTCCTACCATCAAAAGCTCAAATTCCCTTTGGAAAGGGATGGCGGAGTTGAGATAGTCACAATCGACGGGGACCAGCAAATGGCCAAGCGGTGTATGATGGCCGTGGTGTCCGGCGAGGAAGAGCCGAAGCAAGTGCACATGGCAGAACTAGAAGCAGAGCTAGACAGGGTCGGCCGCGATCCAGGAGAGAAGAGTATCGAGGATCTCACCGAGGTCAGGATCGACCCCAGTGATCCTGAGAGGCACTTCCTTCTTGGGAGTCAGCTCGCCGAGCAGGAGAGGTCCGAGCTGCTCAGTTTCCTGTTGCAAAGCAGAGACGTCTTCGCCTGGACCCCGCAGGAGATGCCAGGCGTGAACCCCGAGGTTATGAGCCACAGGCTAAATGTAGACCCTCAAGTCAAGCCAGTGGTTCAGAAGGCGAGAAGGTCCGGGATCGACCAGTCTGCAGCCGTGGTCGAAGAGGTGGAAAAACTGCTAGAGGCGAGCGCCATCAGAGAGGTCCAGTACCCGAAATGGCTGGCGAATACCGTGGTAGTAAAGAAGAAGACCGGAAAATGGAGGGTCTGCGTCGACTTCACTGATCTCAACAAAGCATGTCCCAAAGACTGCTTCCCTCTCCCGAAGATCGACCAGATGATTGACGCCACCGCCGGTCACGAAAGGATGAGCTTTCTCGACGCCTACCGCGGTTATCATCAGATACCCATGTACGGACCAGATCAGGAAAAAAACGGCATTCATCACTCCCAGGGGAACCTACTGCTATAAGGTAATGCCGTTCGGGCTCAAAAATGCGGGGGCAACCTATCAGAGATTGGTCACCAAAATGTTCCAGGAGCAGCTCGGCAAGACAGTCGAGGTATACATCGACGACATGGTCGTCAAATCCACCCAATCTCGCGACCATCTGACGGATCTCGGCCAGGTTTTCGACGTTCTCCGGAAGTTCGGTCTAAAGCTAAACGCCTCCAAATGCGCCTTCGGAGTCGGGTCCGGCAAAATTTAGGGAGCCTCGTCACGCGACGGGGGTATCGAAGCAAACACGGACCAGATCTCCGCTATCCTGGGAATTCAGAGCCCGTCAACAACGAAACAGGTCCAAAGGCTCACCGGCATGGCCGCCGCCCTCAACCGCTTCATCAGCAAGTCTTCTGACAAGTGCCGCCCTTTCTTTCAATTGCTAAAGAAGAACCTGAGATTTGAGTGGACCCCAGAATGTGATTCGGCCCTCCAGGGACTCAAGGCTTACTTGGCCTCGCCTCCACTACTGTCAACCCCGAAGAAAGGCGAAACATTGTATCTATACTTGGCAGTCTCCAGCCATGCTGTGAGCTCAGTACTGATCAGAGAAGATGGAGGGCAACAGAAGCCCATTTATTATACAAGCAAGACCCTCCTCGACGCAGAAACCAGGTACCTGCCAATGGAAAAGCTCGCACTGGCCCTCGTCAGTGCCTCTCGGAAGCTCTCGCACTATTTTCAGGCCCACACAATAGTGGTGGTTACGGAGCACCAACTCAAGTCCGTCTTCCGGAAGGCCGACTTCTCTGGGCGGGTTTCGAGATGGGCCGTGGAGCTGGGGCAATACGACATCCAGTACCAGCCCCGAACAGCGATGAAAGCACAGGTCTTGGCAGATTTCATCGTCGAGTTCACTTCTCCGAGTTCGGCGCCGAGCCCACTCGACCCCGAACTGGGAGGCGAAGGGCAGGATGGCCTAGTCCCGGAGACTGATTACGAGCAATCTCGGTACACCTCCCGAGATCCGGCTTGGAAGGTCTTCGTTGACGGGTCTTCCACCTCTAGAAAGGCCGGCGTCGGCGTAGTCCTCCAGTCTCCAGAAGGGCTAGTAATCGAGCAAGCCCTGACCCTTGACTTCCGAGCGTCAAATAACGAGGCGGAGTACGAAGCATTGCTGGCTGGGCTGAATAGTGCCAAGGTTCTCGGAGCTCAACAGCTGGTGATCTACAGTGACTCGCAGTTGGTGACGAGCCAGCTCACTGGAGATTATCAGGCTCGCGACGACAGAATGGCGGCCTATCTAACCCTCGCCAAGAAACTCCTCTCCCAATTCCCGGAAGTAGAAGTCAAACAAATCGGCAGAGACTCTAACTCGCACGCCGACGCGCTCGCCAACTTAGCCTCCGCCGTCGAGGCTGGAAAAAAGAGGACTATAGAAGTGGGCTCACTAACATCGCCGAGTATAGAGCTCAGCCCACCACGGCAAGTCATGTGTGCCGACCTCGGGCCCAGTTGGATGGATCCCATCATCGCGTACCTCAAAGACGACCAACTCCCCGAGGACAGAGCGCAAGCTCACAAGATCAGGCTCCGGGCAGCCCGGTTCTGGCTCTCTCCGGACGGAAAGCTGTACAGGAAATCCTTCACGGGCCCTTACCTCCAGTGCGTCCACCCAAGCCGAGTTGAAGACTTCCTTTACGAAATACATGAAGGCATCTGCGGAAGTCACATCGGAGGAAGGTCACTAGCATACCGGGCTATAAGCCAAGGATACTGGTGGCCATACATGCAAAAGGACGCACAGATGTACGCTATGAAGTGCGAAAAGTGCTAGAAATTCTCGCACAACCTCCATCAACCTGCACAGGATCTGAGCCCGCTCTCCAGCCCATGGCCTTTTGCTCAGTGGGGGCTGGACATTGTGGGACCCCTCCACCGAGCCCCGGGGAATAAAAGGTGGCTGATAGTGGCCACCGACTATTTCACCAAGTGGATCGAGGCGGAAGCATTATCTTCCATCACAGAACGGGACTCCAAGAACTTCGTATGGAAGAACATCGTCACAAGGTTCGGCATCCCTCGAGTCTTGGTCTCGGACAACGGGACCCAATTCGACTTCAGCCTCTTTAAAAACTTTTGTAAGGAACTCGGCATCAGGAACCACTACTCAACTCCGGCATATCCCCAGAGCAATGGCCAAGCTGAAATCTCCAACAAAGTGGTCTTGGATGGGCTCAAGAAGAGACTCGATGGGGCCAAAGGAAGGTGGGTGGAAGAATTGCCCAGTGTGTTATGGGCCTACAGAACCACCCCGCGACGCTCCACCTCAGAAACTCCTTTTTCCTTGGCATACGGAATGGAAGCCGTGATCCCTCTCGAAATCGGTCTCCCAACGCTCAGATCTGAACTCTTTGACCAGGCCCAGAACGATAAAAACCTCACCCTGGGACTGGACCTGGCCGAAGAGCGCAGAGAAGCCGCTTCCATCCGTTTAGCAGCCTATCAGCAACGACTAGCAAGAGATTACAATCAGAAAGTGCGGGAAAGGAAGTTTTCCATCGGAGAGCTGGTCCTAAAGAGGGCGCTGCACGCAGACAAGGACCCGAATCAAGGCAAGTTGGCCCCAAACTGGCGCGGTCCGTTCAAGGTAGTCTCGACCGCGGGGCGGTCCGCATATAAGCTTGAGGATATGAATGGGAAACTGCTTGCCGCGGCCCTGGAACGCGTCACACCTCAAGAAATTTTACTTTTAAATGTATTCAGTTTATGCAAATCAATGAAGGTCATTTCCTCTCAAGAGAGTCTCTCTTTGTGTTCTGTTCTAATCGAATTTGCTCCAAGGAGGGGACCGCGGCAACAACGCAATTCCCCAGTTCGGCAGCAACCTCTCCATTTCTGTGCGCGTCTCGCCCTCATGCCAGATAGCCAGCACGGCCCCTTGGTGACGAGCCAGGGAGCTTCTCCATTTCGTGCGCGTCTCGGCCCTCGTGCCAGATAGCCAGCACGGCCCCCTGGTGACGAGCCAGGGGAGCTTCTCCATTTCGTGCGCGTCTCGGCCCTCGTGCCAGATAGCCAGCACGGCCCCTGGTGACGAGCCAGGGGAGCTTCTCCATTTCGTGCGCGTCTCGGCCCTCGTGCCAGATAGCCAGCACGGCCCCTGGTGACGAGCCAGGGGAGCTTCTCCATTTCGTGCGCGTCTCGGCCCTCGTGCCAGATAGCCAGCACGGCCCCTGACGACGAGCCAGGGGAATCGCCTTACACACTAAATCGCCGCACTAAATGATCCCTGACACTCGCCGAGCTCATATACTTAAAAGAAAATAGTATCACTCGCTCGCCATCACGATTGCGAAAAACGCTCGGGTCAAGCCTACATCACATTCTACAAAAGGCCACGTCTTCTAAGCACGGTTAACCAATCACGGGCCTCCAAGGTATGAAAATTCAATCGTATAGCCGAAGCAAAGCACTTAGACACATTCCAAACAAAAGGGAGCACGGAATAGAGGCAAAAAAGGATTTTTCATTAAGTCCGGTAGCTTCATACATAAGCGGCGCAATGCGCCTAAGGAAAAATTACATTGGCAAGATAAAAAAGAAAAACAGCTAAGTAGCCTCATGCGGCAGGCGCCGGAGCGGCATGACCCGCGGAAGGAGTCGCGGCATCAGGAGGAACTTCGGAAGAGGAGGCGACGGATGGTGTCGCAGCAGCAGCGGGAGCCCCAGACGTCGACGGGGCGATCTCCGATCCCGGCGCGGGCGCAAGCTCCCTCTCAGGGTCCGCCGTGGGAGTTGGGTCAGCCTCGGAGCGCGGGAACTCGTCCGGGCACGTGTATGCGGGGTGATCCCTGGGAACCCCCGCCTTCGCAAGAGCCGCTCTCCACCCCATCTCCCAGGACGAGGCCCTTATATCATCAACCTGCGCCGAGTACTCCTCGCCAGCCACGTCGACGCCATCCTGGAAGGCTGCGGCGACCTCGGTCTGAATCCGGAGCTCGAGCTCGGCTTTCTGCCTCTCCAGGCCCGCGATCCTCCTCTCCAGTTCAGCCTCTCTCCTCTTCACCAGCTCAAAGGCCGACTTCGCCTTGTCGAGCTCGGAGAAGAGGGCTTGGTGAGTTTCTTCGTACTCCTTCTCCCTCACCTTGCTCTCCTCCAAGGCTTTCCTGTGCTGATCACAGTTTGCCTGGACCCTTTTGAGCTCGTCATGGCATTTTTGGACCCGGGACACTGAGATCTGGGCCATCTGCACGATCTGCAAAAAGCCACCAAGTCAGGGAAAGCTGTAGCTGACAGATGAAAAGAAAAAGACCTAGAAAAGTTCAGGAACTTACGCTCAGGCTCGCCCTCATCTGCGACGCCAGCAGAGAGATATCGTCCAGCTCATCGTGCTTCTCCATGTCCCGCGGCAAGGCACAAGCACTGCTGAGACTGGCGACCACCAGAGGCCCCCCAGAGAGGCGGTCCTCGACCGTCATCGGCCTCCCCGGCTGGAGCATGAAGCTCGGCCTCCAGAGGGCGGGGGTAGCCCGCGTCGACATACCGCCACCCGAAGACTCCCCCGCGGAGCCCTCGACTCTGGCCCTTTTTCTGGCCAAATCTTCCCCCCGCGACGCCGGGGGAGGGGCGACCGCGGATGTGCTGGGCCCAGCCGCGGACTGCGGCGCCAGCGTCCGCAAATGAGGAGGTGCCGAAGAAGACGAGGGTGCGCCCGAAGGAGGCGCGCGAGAGGAGGAAGCTGCGCCGCGACCTCGCCCCCCAACAGGCAAGGCTCTAAGATTCTTGAAGACCGGCTTCGGGCGGGTCCCGTCCATCTCGCCTTCCGGATCGCTCTCTGACGATAAGACGATCCTTCCAATCGTCTCGGCGTCGTCCTCTTCAGACCCCGAAGTCGATGCCTCGGAGTTAGATGCGGTCCGATCTCCGGAGTTAGCCGCACTGCCTTCTTCGTCTACTTCCGCCGCGGCCTGGGAGCGATGGGCAATGTGCTTCTTGCTCCGATAACCGCGGTATCTGGGCTCGTACCCAAGCAATCTCCACGCCGACCTGTCCCCGTGGCCGTGGTAATTCTCCAAGGCGCGAATCCAAGCCTTGTTCAACTTCCAGCCGTCCCGGGAAGCAGCCGCTCTCCTTTGACGAACACCTGCAGGGGCAAACAAAGGGCATAAGTCCAGCAATACGGAGAAACGAAAAAAGTAAAAAAGTGTGCTAGGGCTGTAATTACTTGGGGGGGTGCCGAAGTGACGAGGGATCCTGAAATTTCTTTCCGCGATGGCCTCGTCATCGCTGAACTCCCAGCTGCCCGTGACCATCAGACGGTCGTCTCCAGCATATTTATTGGAGTCCTCCAGGGCTTGCACAAACGGCCTCCGACTCGGCTTGATGCGGAGGTAATACATGTCCTTCCCGGACTTACAGATATCGTAGGCGTCCTCGATATCGTGAACGCCGAGACCGATGCCCAAGATTGTATTGAGGGCATCCGTGCCCATCACAATCTTGAAGCTATTGGGCATCAGCTGGCAGGGACAGAGGTTCCATGCCCTAAGGCACTCCCTAAGCAGAGGGCGTAGGGGAAACCTAACCCCGCCCTCGATTATGGCTACTAAAGGAAACGGCATCCAGCCGTTGTAAAAATCGCCAAGGATGCTGGCGGCCAGAGGGGCCGCCATGACCTGGACCCCGTCCGGAATGTTATACTTAGCCCTGAGATCGGCCAGTCCCCTCTCAGACTCTACCCAATGACTAAAAATACCCATCTCGCGGAGAAGTACACTAAAACGAAGGAGGGAATTTGCTAAAGGGCAAAAGGGAACCCTAGACAGAAAAGGAAGAAAGGCAGAAAAGGCAGAACAGAACCCTAGAAAAAGGAATAGAACGGAGATGAGAGAAAGGGAACTTACGAAGGAATCAGTAAGCGCAACGAGGCCCTGGCAGCACTTCTTTCAGGCGAAGACCCGAGGAATCCCTGCACCAGCTTCTTTCGTTCAACGAAGGCGAAAACAGGGAAGAAGGAAAAAGAACCCCAACAATGGAAGAAGAAGGAAAAGGCAAAGAAAGTTCAGACGAAGGTAAAAGAAGGCAAGGAAGGGGCGAGCCCCCATTTATAGCCAAAGATTGGGCGGCTAATCATGGCGCCTGTTCGAAATTCGAAGAGGGCGCGTCTTTTCACTGCACGCGCCGTCGCGAAAATGACGGGCCAGCCAGATAGGAGGAGACACGTGGAAACATCAGCTTGATTCTCGTGCGCCATTTAATGCCTCGGGTACGGGAGCGACGGCAGATAGGAGTAAAGATGCCAGCTACCGAAACAGCGGCGGAATTCCAAAAGCCAGAAAACGTTTGAGCTCCCCCGAGCCCGGGAGCGGAGTTACCTCAGCACCACGGCATGTTGCATCTCGGCGAGACCTATTCAGCTTCTGACCTCAAAGAGTTGTGATACCCTTAAGAGCTCGGAAGACTGGGGGGCAATTGTGTGGGGGTATTTTCACTAAGCCGAGATCAGCACTAGCCCAGGCCTCCAGACAGGATGATTATGCCTCCCCTAGGCAAAGGGTGACCGCGGCTGAAGGACCGCGGCATTCGCCGAGGTGAGAGCTCCCGAAGTCGGACCTACCCGACCTCGGCATCGACCCCGGCAACGCGGATTTGACAGAGATTGATGGGACCAGCGACAGAACAACGGTGCATGCTAAGGCATGCCCTGCAGATTATCATTACTGACAAAACGACGCGTACAGGACACGTGCTCCCCCAGGGCATGGCTCCGGGCCAGGCCTGATGGGACCTGGCCCAAAAGTCAGAACCGCCGCCTGACCCAGCGAGCCTAGCATTTAATGAAGCATGGGCCAGCATTTAATGCATCATGGGCTGAGTGGACGCAGCCACTCGAGTGGCCGGCCCAGTCTTGGAACTTGCCACAATAGTCAACCCCATCGCCTATAAATAGCGCCTCCACCTCATAAAGGTACGCAACCCCTAATACACGCTCTTACTCTGCAACTTCCTTTCCATTTCCCTTGCTCGTTCCCTGAACTAACTTAAGCATCGGAGAGCCTTGCGCTGCCTGCAGCCAGGGTCCTTTGACGTTTTTTCCTCTCTTCCTCCTCAGGTCCAGTCGGACCCACGACAACCTTCATCCAAACCACTCGAGTCAAGGATCCTAATCCCTGATCTAAAGTCCTTAATTTTTAGGCACTTACAGACTCCACTTTCAAATAGCTTTTTATTAAAAAAAAAAGCAACACAACAAGTCGGACACCTTTCTTCATTAGTTTCCTTCTGTTAGTTTTTTATCTCAAATCAGACTGTCTTCTTAATTTCCCCTTTTATAATTTCTGATTTCACCCACCATTATATCATATAGCAAAGGATTTTATGCTATTCAAAACATATTGTGTATGACTATTAACAACTTCTTGACTAAGTTTTTTGTTCGATATAGAAATGGATAATGTTATGATTGACGAAGAAGTTCAATGCATTAATGTTGAACAATCTTCTGGAGCGAAGCGTGGTAAAAGAGATAAGAAGAATGTCACTTGGAGAGAGACTGCAGATGAATTCTTGACTAATTTGCAAATCGAACAAATAAATCTCTGGCGAAAAGCTAGGATTGGGTTTTTACTTCGTAGGAGTGGAGGGAGATTGAACAAAAGATGAAAGAAAAATTTGGAGATGTGTATGATACAGCTAAAATTAGAAACTGCCTAAGACCAGTAAAAGATCATTATAATCATATCAAGATTCTCATGGGCTTAAGTGGCTTTGGATAGGATGACATCACAAAAAGGATAACTACGGAGGACCAAATTTGGGATGACTATCTCAAGGTAAGTGAGTAATAATATATCTTAACTTTTCTATTAATTACTGTTAACTAATTAATTAATATGTTTTGTCTCATTTGTGCAACTCAGGCACACCTTGATTATGAATACTATCGAGGAAGAAGTTTTCCCAACTACGAAAAATTTGCTACTATACATGGAGACTCAATTGCAGATGGCGGAGATATCATATTGACTAATTAGCGTCCACCACATCCGATGGAAGACCCTAAATCCAACCATGATAAAGATATGGCAGCTAAATCTTCTAGCCCGGATAAAAGGGATGAGGGTATATCCAAAGCGCCATGTACCAAGAAGCACTCAACTGTTAGTTCTCGATGCATTGTGCGAGACGGAAAGAGAGCAAATGGTGACACCAAATCTGATGTTGATATTGCATGTCCACTGAAGGACTTAACAAACACCCTCATCTTTGTTGCTGACCAAATGGCCCAATCAGGGCCAAGTCAAGCTGATGTAGTTGCTGCCATTTTGGAGTTAGACTTGACTTTACAAATAAAGGCGCTTAGGCTACTTAGGGATCCTCAAGTGGCCAATCAATTCCTTGTATTAGCAACCTAAGGATAGGCGCCACACATTCCTCATGGCGAAGTTAGATATCTCTATTTAGGATAGTTGGTTACTAAAACTACTTTATGAAATGGGATTGGAATGTTATGTTAGTTTTATGTCATAGTGTAGTTAAATGTTATGTTATTTTAATGGCATGGTACATTTTCATGTTTGATTTTAATGTTACACAATCGAGATGTGTGACTATTTGTTTAACCAATGTGTATTATTTACTTGTGCTAGTTTTATGTTCTAATATATGTTAATTTACCATGGAACAGTTTCAAAAGTGATGGATAAAAGGATGAAGATGATGTTTTTGCAATTAGTAGTAGTATCCATTATTGTAATTTTATTTTTATGGGATCATGACCCTAAACAAAAGCGGATAAGAAAGAGGAAGCGAGTACATGAATCATCTCGATCAGACCATCAATTTGTTCAGTACATTATCAACAGTCATGGCATAAATTCATACGATTTACTTCCTATGAGGAACGATGTCTTTCTATAATTATGTGAGTTATTTAAAAGAGAAGGGTTACTACGTGCAACTCAACATGTGTCCTTAGAAGAACAAGTAGCCATCTTTCTAAATATTGTAGGCTATAGTGAGCGAAATTGGGTAATGCAAATTTGATTCCAGCATTCGGGGTACACAATAAACAAGCATTTCAATGCTGTTCTAGACGCACTGCTCTATATATGCCTTAATTATGTGAAAATTCCAGGACTTGAAACACCCACTCCAACTCAAATTTCTGCGAATCCAGTGTTCTAACCATTTTTCAAGGAAATTCAATAGATTTTTACTATAAATATATTTGTTTGATGAGCTTTTTGTATATACCCCCCTAAGGTTTGTAGGATTTGCAAATAAGCCCCTGAGGTTTTACTATTTACAAATAGGCCCCTGTAATTTTATTTTAATACCTTTCGTATCCCTAAAATCAATAGTCTTCCAACCACAATAGGTTTTTAGTGCGAAATGACACATTTGTCCATCCTTTTTATCCTTATATGCATAATTTCAAAAGCTTAGACTCAATTTTTTTATAAGGCATGTAACATTAAAAAATTGCACTTAGTGAGAGAAAACAACGATACATAAATTTATTTTTTATCATTACATGGCTCATTTCTTTCATTCCAAATTGATTAAGATGACAATTAACATCTGTACTTATAATCGGTTGTGATTTTTATCCAATCCATACATGACCCACCATTGAATTGATGAAAGTTTTAAAATACACTATTTTGCTTCCTGTGTAGGGGGTGTAAAAGAAATATTGGGGAATGGGAAAATAAAAAAAAATAATGTTTAGAATTTATGAGGGGGGTGGTGTTTGGCTATATGTAAAAGAAATATTAGGGAAGAGGTAAATGTTAAAAATATATATTAATTTTTAGAATTTGAGGGGGGGGGGGATTTTACACTTTTCTCACATATGGGTGTGGGCTTCAGTCCCAAGCCTTTGTGCCAGGGTCCACCCCTATAGTTATTGATAGAAATCATTGGGACTTGAAATAAAATAATGGTATTTTTATAAATAATAATATACTCATTTTGTTTAATAAATGTAAGGGCAGAGCTGTCATTTATGTAAAAATCCAAGATAAATTTCATGGGGGCAATTCTTGTTAGGAATATTGATTTTGGGGGACATGAAATGTATTAAAAAGAAAAGGCAGGGACCTATTTACAAATACTAAAACCTCAGGGGCTTATTTATAAATCCTACAAACCTTAGCGGGGTATATACAAAAAGTTCTTATTTTATTCTCCATGACAAGATTTTTTAACTTGTTATTAATGGTATAGGATTGTATTGGTGCCATTGATGGCACTTATATTGCAGGGTGGGTACTAGTTAAATATCACCAGTGATATCGATGTAAAAAAGGTTTCATTGCGCAGAATGTGATGGCCATTATGGGTTTTGACATGCTTTTTCAATTTGTATGTACCGGCTTCGAAGGATCAACCAATGATCAAAAAGTTATAACTGATGTTCTACAAAATACGGGGGGGGGGGGGGGGGGGGGGGGGGGGGGGGGGGGGGGGGGGGGGGGGGTGGTTCATAATCTTCAAATTCCATATGGTAATAAGAAATTTTGATATGCAAATATTAAATTATTTATATTTTATAGACCTATTTAACATATTTACATATGTTTGATACTTGTCATATTTAATCTTTATAGGAAAATATTATCTCGTAGATGCTAGTTAAGGTAACAAGGGAGATTTCATTGGACCATATTGTGGAACTCGCTATCATCTTAAGGAGTAGGGACCCCAAGCATTGGCTCCAAGGACGCCTAGTGAGCTATTTAATCTTTGGCATTCGAAGTTGAGGAATGTTATTGAAAAAACATTTCGCTTATGGAATGAACGGTTTTCAATTTTGAAACATATGCCTCGAAATTATCCTATTAAGACACAAGTGAAGATTGTAAATGCATGCGTTGTATTACACAACTTTATCATGTCAAGAAATCACAGTATAGATATATATGATGGTCATCGTTGGGAAACAATAAGCATTGATGTTGATGATGACGATGATCGTGAGGGCGAAATGATAAATGAAGAGTCTAACAGCTAGTATACATATCGTTTACGGGATACAATAGCATTAGAGATGTGGAATGCTAATGCTAATAGAAGAGTTCGATGAACTGATATCTAGAGATTTGTCTCTCTTTTTGTGTAGGGAAATATATTCATTTTCTCAAGTGAATGAAGGACATTTTTAGGAATTTATATTTTGTAAAGAGACAACAGTATATTTTGGGTGGACCGTAGATTGTGTTTTGATCGACACTTATATGTACAACTTTTAACCGCAAGACTACGGTGTCGTCAAGTAGTAAAGGACTTAAGAGTCCGGATTATCGATCCCACAGAGAGAGGATGGAATAAGCAATGAATCCAATTAAAGGAGAATTGAACTAAGATTTAGCTAATTTAGACAATTGAAGAAAACAATTAAAACTATTAAACTGTGCAGTGTAAATAATTAATTAATAATTTAAAATATGAAGTTAATTAGATCTAAACTAATCTAACAAGCTACACTAAACTAGTGTGTGAATATGGTGGTGGAAATGGAAGACTTAAGGTGAGAATGTGGTGTGAAATGTGTAGGATTTTAAAACAAGTTATGTGAGATATAAATCTAACAATCTAGAAGTGAAAATAACAAATAAAATAAAGATTTAAATTAACAACAATAAGAATAATAGATTAGGCAATCCAAAATCCACTGAGTATGTACTTAATTCAAACAATCCATGTTCTAATTCAACTCCCAAATCTACAATCCAATTAGCAATCTCTTGCCGAATTAGATTGGATGATATAATAATGAAGATCAAAGCAAAAGAAAATCAAAGGCCAAGATCCTAGATCATCATCTAGCTACCTTAACAATAAATCATCAAAATCAAGTTACAAAAGATCAAAGATAAGGACTCTAGAGCATGCTATGTGAGAGAACTTAATCAAACTACAAAGCATCAATTGAGATTATCTAAGCATTAAGTGTAGAGATAGAGCATGAGAAATGAGAGAGATTAGCACAATTAGATCTAAATTCTACTAATCAATCAAGGCACAAGTAGGGAATTTAAACTAAAACATGCATGTAATTGAACTAATCACATTACTTAGCTTCAAAAGGAGAGCCTAATCTATTATTCTTATTATTGTTAATTTAAATCTTTATTTGATTTGTTATTTACACTTCTAGATTGTTAGGTCTATATCTCACATAACTTGTTTTAAAATCTTACACATTTCACACCATTTTCTCACCTTAATTCTTCCATTTCCACCACCATATTCACACACTAGTTTAGTGTAGCTTGTTAGATTAGCTTAGATCTAATTAACTTCATATTTTAGATTGTTAATTAATTATTTCTATTGCATAGTTTAATAGTTTTAATTGTTTACTTCAATTGTCTAAATTAGCTAAATCTTAGTTCAATTCTCCTTTAATTGAATTCATTGCTTGTTCCATCCTTTCTCTGTGGGATCGATAATCCGGACTCTTTAGTCCTTTACTATTTGACGACACTGTAGTCTTGCGGTTAAAAGTTGCACATATAAGTGTCGATCAAGTTCTTGGCGCCATTGCCGGGGAGAGGCATTGAAAACCTTTTAATTCCATAGAGTTGAACTCATTTTTAGCTTGGTATACTTTTTATCTTTCCTTTATTTTTCTTACGGATTCTACACATTGTTTGTGTTTGTTTTGTATGGAATTCCTCGCTTGGAGCAAAGGAAAGTGGAAAGTGCATTGGAGAACTTGAAGATCTTACTTGCTTTCCTAGTCTTTTATTAGTTTAGACATTTATTTGCTTTCTTAGTTGGTTGTATTAGGTGTTTATTATCAAAGTTGTAATAATTTTGGTTGCGGGTCGGCCCGTTACCCATTTACTTTACGCACTTTACTTACTTTAAGTAGTTAGTTGTTTAGTAAAATTACAATAAATTTATTCTAGGGAAGGAGGATGGTTGGACTATACCGTCGCAGCCCCTCACATTCGTACATGGAAATTGGTGTCCATGGTGTGAGTCGACGACAACCGATTCGTCTCTCGAAACAAATCGGGAGGTTCGCATTTCTTAACCCCCGCGAATCCCTTGCAAGCGGGTTTACTTTGTTTGTTGTTCCTTGCTTTGTAGTGTAATTGTTTTAAACACACTTGTAATTTGGTGCACTACTAGTAAGGGCAAATTACCCTAACAAGATAAAGATTCGGATTTCATCACCGTTTCCTTGCCCTTAGGACTTCATCTTAATTGTCACTTAGTTTAGAACCAATAAACCATAATAAAATTGAGTAGAAACGTGACCTTAGGTTACGAGCTTACTAGGGAAGGCCATCGCAGTTATACCATGTGTGCCTTAGCAGATTTTTTGGTGCCTAAGCAAACCTTGTCCCCTGGCTACCATCTTGCCAAATAGGGAGACAACTTTGTTGTTTGAGGAGTTTGTTTTTAAAAGGAGCCTTCGCCTAGCGCGTCGAGATTCCACCATCTACCTGGGGGTTAACTGGCCAGAATTTTCCTTTCATAGGTCCAGGTTGGAGGCCAGTGTGTCCTCTTCATAGTTAGGAGCTGTTTAGAATTCTTTTAGGTAACCTTAGTTTAGAATGGTTTTTCATTTAGTTTTCAAAATTTTTGATATGTTGTGTTCATTCATTGAGCGGACCATTGCATTGCTAGGTTAGTCGCAATTGTATACGAGTGTGGATGCGTGATCAAGGCCGTTTAGTGTGGATTGATTACCTTGCTTTACCCGCCCCACCCATAGTACCTACAATGGCTGCCCAAAACCCTCAACAAAGGACCCTCAATGAACTATTTGCACCATTTTCATCCACTTCACCTAGTTGTATAGTTCTGCCAGAAAATAATGCGGACCTTTGAAATCTGACCCGCCACCATCAACATGTTACCAAATTTTCATAGATCCGAGTGTGAGCAGCCCTATATCCATTTGAACAAATTCCTGACCATTTGCCACACGTTTAGAAATCAAAATTTGAATAGTGAAGCCGTGAAGCTTAAATTGTTTCCCCTCTCACTAGAAGATCATGCAGCCGCCTGGCTGAATTCCTTGACTCCAAACTCCATTACCACCTGGGATCAGCTTGTCAAAAAGTTTATGTCCAAATTTATCCCAGTGAGAAAAACTGAGTAGTTTAGGAGTGCCATCAAGAACTGTAGGGGACGACTCGAGGAAGAGTTTACCGAAACCTGAGAGAGATTCCATGACCTATTGATCAAGTGCCCACATCACGGGATCGACAAAGGAGAGTTGATACATTTCTTTTATAGAGGTCTTACGAACCCCCAGCGTATCTTGATTGAATCAATGCACAAACGAGAATTCATGAATCAGACTGCCGATCAAGCATACGAATTCCTTATTAAGCTTGCGAAAAATTCACAAAATTGGAGCAGTAATCGGAAAGATTTGGAGAGAGATGAGACAGGGATCCAGAAGCCTGGAATATACAACATCAAACAGGACCTTGAATTGAAAAATGTGATGACCAATTTAGTTCAAGGAGTGGAAAATTTGAATAAAAAGATTGGATCTATGTCTGTAATGTCATGCCAACCCACCCTTCAGCAACAAGAGCCCACCTTGAGAAGTATGAGTGAACCGCATCATGTTTGTGTGCTGTGCGATAGTTATGAGCACGCAGTTGAGAGTTGCCCTAGTTTGTCATTTGTCAAGGCTGAGCAAGCCAATGCACTGAATTCCTATGGAAACTTTCAAAAACCAACTGTTAATACTTTCAGTCAAACCTACCACCCAGACAATAGGTTCCACCCCAATTTTTTGTATCGTCAATCCGAGCCTATTCAGTCCCACGGAGGTCAACCAGGATTCCAGCCGCAGTATCCTAGGCAGCAATACCAGCAACCTGCTCAAACCAATCATCCTATGGTTCCTCATCCTTAACAACCCATACAGCAGAATCAGTTCCAACCACAGAACCAATGTAGGGCACTAGTCCCAGATCATATGCCTAATTACTATGCACTGGAGAACATGTTATCCAAATTCATTCAAATCCAAGAGCAGACTAACCAGATCCAAAACCAGTCCATCGCAAAACTAGAGGCCCAATTAGGTCAGCTCACCTTACAGTTGTCTGAGAGAGAAAATGGCCAGTTCCCGAGCCAAACCATTCCTAATCCGAAAAGACAGCCCAATCAGCCCAGAGGCCAGTGTTCGGTAGAGAGTAATGAGCATGTGTAGGCGATCCATACTCTGAGATCAGGAAAGACTGTTGACAATAGAGTTGAGATGCTTGAAGAGGATAAAAAAGAGAAGATTTTTTTAGGAAAACCGAGAGTTCAAGGAAAGTTGTCGAACCCGAGAGAGAGAATTTGAAGAAAGATTTGAAAGAGAATGCAAAAAGAGAAAAAGAGAAAAGAATCCATACTAAGAGGAGAGCCATAGAGAGAGAAGATTCAGAAGCCCGCCCATTGTAGTTGAACCATCATCTTTAGAAGTGGTACCTAAAGCACCATTCCCACACCGATTGAAGGAGACTAGGAAGAAGGATCACTTTGAGGGAATCTTAGAAGTTTTCAAAAATGTCCAGATAAACATACCCTCCTTGATGCCATAATGCAAATCCCTTCCTACTCCAAGTTTTTGAAAGACCTGACCACTGTCAAGCGGAAAACATCAGTACCCAGAACCGCCGTGATGGCAGCCTAAGCATCAGGCTTGAACTAGCAAACCATTGCACCAAAAATACAAAGACCCTGGCTGCCCTACCATTACCATTAAGATAGGAGACTCTGTCATAGAGAGGTGTCTCATTGATCTTGGTGCAAGTGTGAATTTACTATCGTACTCCGTGTACACACAGTTGGGCCTGGGAGGACTGAAGAAGACTGATATTACCTTTTGACTTACGGATAGGTCAGTCAAGTATCCAAAAGGTGTGGTTAAAGATGTGATCGTGAAAGTTAAGGATTTTTATTTTCCAGTCGATTTTGTGGTTTTGATACCGAACCAGTGGCAACCCCCGACCGAGATATTTCCTGTCATTCTTGGTCGATATTTCCTTGCAACATCAGATGCAGGAATGGGGTTGTGACACTTAGTTTCGGGAACATGAAGTTGGAGTTGAATGTTTTTCGTAACGGACTCCAAACATCGAACCTAGATGATGATGTGAAAGTGAACATGATTGATACATTAATTGATCAAACAGTTCAATCATCATGTTACACAGATCCGCTGGAAGAATGTCTGGCTCACTTCAATGCCGACATAGACATAGACGGGTCTATATGCGAAGTTAATGCATTATTGGATTGAACTTGATCGATACTTAAATGTGCAACTTTTAACCGTGAGACTACAGAGTAGTCAAGTAGTAAAGGACTCAAGAGTCTGAATTATCGATCCCACGAAGAGAGGATGAAACAAGCAATGAATCCAATTTAAGTAGAATTGAACTAAGATATAACTAATATAGACAATTGAAGTGAATAATTTAAACTAATAAACTATGTATGAAAAATGAAATTAAACTAAATGATATGTATAATAAAACTAAAATAGCAATTAAAATACTCTAATTAACAATCTAAAATATGAAACTAACAAGATCTAAGTTAATCTAACAAACTACACTAAACTAGTAGATGAATGGTGGTGGAAATGAAAGATTTAAAGTAAAGATGTGGTGTGAAATGTGTACGATTTTAAAACAAATTATATGAAATGTGTATCTAACAATCTAAAAGTGAAAATAACAAATCAAAGAAGGATTAAAATTAACAACAATCAAGATAAGAGATTAGGCAATCCAAAATCCACTAAGTATGTAATTAATTCAAACAATGCATGTTCTAATTCAACTCCCAAATCTACAATCCAAGTAGCAATCTCTTGCCTAATTAGATTGGATGATATAACAATGAAGATCAAAGTAAAAGAAAACCAAAGGCCAAGATCCTAGATCATCATCTAGCTATCCTAACAATAAATTATCAAAATCAAGTTACAAAAGATCAAAGATAAGGGCTCTAGAGCATGCTATGTGAGAGAACTTAATCAAACTACAAATCATCAATTGAGATTATCCAAGCATCAAGTGTAGAGATAGCATGAGAAATGAGAGAGATTAGCACAACTAGATCTAAAATCTACTAATCAATTAAGGCATAAGTAGGAAATTTAAACTAAAACATGCATGTAATTGAACTAATCACATTACTTGGCTTCAAAAGGAGAGCCTAATCCAAGAGCTTTAGCCCCTAAACATCAAGAAAGAGCTCCAAATCTTCATTAATGATCTTCAATTAGACACTCTCTCTAGATTAGTTACAAAGAAGCTCCTAATTACAATCTAAAAGTATAGAGAAAGTAAAATAAAATTGCTAAAACACTAACTTGCCAAAAGATTTCCATTTCTCTATAAAAACATTTCAATTTATAGAAACATTGAAGACATTTGATTGGCTCATTTCCTTTCACAAGGATTGCTTCTATTTGATTGGTTGCAACTTGAAGTCACATGGATTGCTTCAATTTGATTGGTTGCAAATATAATTGTTGGGGTTTGAACCCATAACCTATTTCATAGGAATCCAATCTCTAACCAATACACCAACTACTCCTTTGTGTTAGAAAATGACTTCTTTATGCTTAAAGTCTCATCCTCTTATTTTGAAATTCTTCAACACTTTACCAAGATTTCTTCATGTAACTTTTTTTCTTGATGCATCGGGACACTAGCCGGAAGGTTGGGGTAGTCGTGGGGTCCACCTACACAAGATAAATTACATAAAAATGCGCTATAAATAATCAGATTTATGCACGATAATCCGATAATCCGTTTAATATGATAGAATGATAAAAACTATGTGTAAAGCAAATGATATGCATATGAGATGCTGATGAAATCCGGACTAATGAGGGGTAAAATATACAATATTTAACACTTATCATGTTTGAAATGAGCTACTTTTTCTATATGTAGTTGACTTACATTGTCTTATATTTTCAGGTTATTTCTATACATGGAAGTCAAATACATTGAGGTTTTTGAACTATATTTGCATGGTAATCAACCGATTTCAATTTCTTTGAATAGAGACATGGATTTTATTTATTATATATAGATATATGGAAATTGACCGATCATTTTATTCAACCAATTTTGACTAGTTTTCATATATTTATGTATTATATATAATCAGGCCTCATATTCAAATATATTAAAAATATTTCCTAGCTGATATGAAGGCGATGTTTTTACAAAACTCCTAGCTGATCATGATAGACCTATTTAATTTAAAAATAATGAATCACTTCTATTTAAACTTTAACCAATCTATTGGTTCCCAAGGTTGGCACCACAATCTATAAGGTGCCAAATGTTATAGACATTTTTAGTTGTTTCAGATTTTAAATATAAATAACAATTTTGTTTCCATGCATTTACATGTCTTTGAAACAAATGTGGTAAAATGAACCACATGCATAAATCATGTGAAAATGGTGCTAATTGCCAAATAGCGTAAACATAAACACATGTGTAAAGCTTACATACTCACCATTTACATATTTAACATTTACACATGTGATTTGCATTTATGCATCCCATGCAAAGGTCGGTGGTCATGGGGTGCGATGGACGGTGCAAACTAGACTAATGAGAAGTGCATGCATGTGCAATGCATGCGAATGAATAAATATATATTATTACGCACTGCTACCGAACTAATAACACTCAAGGAGCCATTACAAAGGTCCATCCTAGGCTTATCCTAGCCAATAACGCGCTAATTTAATATTACACCATCCACCTTTATGCGCTCTTAGGATCCGAATGTTGAGATCTCCAGTACAATGGTGTTCTTATGGTGTAGGACACTTAAAACTCTAAGTTTACACACACTCAAGTTGGTATTGCATCACATGTCTCCAAACACTCCTAGAGGTGATGATCAACTCAAACATCACCCCTTTTTAGGTTCAAGTCCAAGTCTTGAATGAAATCGGGTCACAAGTCACTAACCATGTCCTAACGTTCATGATTCTAACTCAAAGAATCAAGGGATTTAAATCCACCCAATCAATCAATTGGAGGGGAAAACAGTGGCCCACAATAGGTGGCGCAATACCCCAAAACATCAAAGAAAACAGGCCCTAAAGGGGTGTTGCCCACAGGCTGGTCGGACATGGGACCTAAAGGGGTGTTGCCCACAGGCTGGTCGGACATGGGACCTAAAGGGCCAATGTCCGACCGCACTATGGTCGAACATGGGCCTTCAGGGTCCCATGTCTGGTTGCCTATGTAGTCCATGTCCGAAAAAAGGAGATTTTTTTTTGTTTTCTGAGTTTCCTTCCATTCTTTTGTCAAATCTTTTGGGTGTATTTTTGGCACATGTCTAAGGGTCATTTTAGCACAAATTAACTACAATAATCTAGCACCAAATAAAATACAAATTAAGCTAAATAGACATGATCTTCAAAAATGGGTTTCTAGCACAACCAATAGATTAGAAAATGAAATCAACCAAAAGCTTGTATGCATGATATGTAAATCATAGAAAATGAAATCAACCAAAAGCTTGTATGTATGATATGTAAATCATATTAACCACTTGCCTTGAATTCTAAGTCTCCAAAATAATCTCAAGAACTCCTCAATTCTAACTAATAACAATCCCTACACTGAATTTCCCAATTCCTTATACACTCAAATGCCCAAAACTATAGAAAGAAAAAGGGAGAAGGCTTTCATGTCAAGCTAAAGGGTTGGGATGGGATCTTAATGCACATACTAACAAATGAGAGGAAGGCCTCACCTGGAAGTGGTCCAAGAGGCCAAGTTTTGACAGTGAAGGGGGCAGCCAAGGTCGGATTTTCCAACAAAGAGATCAATGAAAAGAGGAGGTGATGATGGTCCTCCTCTAGCAATTTGAACTCTGGAGCTTCTCTAATGGTAGGGGCAGTAAGGGAGAAGAGAAATGAGAGGGAGTGTTCTGCTGGGAATGAGAGAAATGAAGGAAAGAAAAGGAGGATCGGCTGAAATATGCATTCAACTTTTATCAAAACCACATTATGTCCTTTTAAGTGAAATATGAGTCAATTAAACGAATGGCTTCGGGACCTCGGATTGACTCGAGCAAAGAAAATAGTCTTCTTGAAATTAAATCATCTTTCCAACAAACCAAAAAAGGAAAGTTCTAAGGTTTGAAGTGGAAAATCAATTTTTAAGGTAATGACGACTATGTCCTTACTCATGGGAACCATGGTGAAACAAGGGGTTTTCGGGCATTGAATGGACACGAGTCAAACCTCGGAATTTTCAGAATGATTTGGGCTATCTACTGAACCTAAGTTGACATTTCTTTTAAATTCTCAAAATCCCTTGAATCTCCCCGAAATCCAAACCAGACTCTTCACTCTTCTAAGTATTGAACTTGGTCCGAAAGCTCTCGAATCTTCTTAAAACTACCCAAACTCTATTCTACCCACTAGAAGGACAAGCAATAGAGGTTTGACCAAATCAGCAGTAATGGAAAGGGGAATGGGTTTATTTTTTTGAAGAAAAACAAGGCAACCTACAAACCATGGAAGATTAGCATGGACTCATACCTAATGGGTCAAGATTTGTGGGACGTGACTTGTGGTGATAGCACGATGATGCAGGAAGATCCCTCGAAAAAGGCAAAGTGCAATACAAAATTTGAATAAGTTCTTTTTTGCGATCAAGCAATCAATTTGTTATGACATGCTTGAACGTATAGAAGATATGAAGACCCAGAAGGAGGCTGGAGATAACTTTACAAGTATGTTTGCGAAACAGAACACCCATCGCTTGTAATTGTTGGAGAAAGAAATCGGAAGCCCTATGCAAGGCAAGTCATCCATTTTGGAGCACTTCTAGAAGATGAAGTTTGGATGCACTACTAGAAATTAACCTTTTGGCAGAGTAAAAAGTGGGCGGCCGCTTTTGGCCGTCGCAAAAGGCGCATTAGCGGCCGCCATAACGGTCGCTAAAGCTCTTTAAACAACCCCACCCAAAACCCACTTTTTCTTCAGTTTTCCCTTCCCAATTTTTTTCCCCTACTCTCGCCTTGCTCCCGCTCTCTGCCCTCCCGCCGTACCACCACCCCCCATCTCGCTCCCTCTCCCTCTCCCTCGCTTTATTTCTCTCTCTCCCTCCCTCTCCCTCTCCCTCTCGCTCTGCACTGTGCCCTCCCACGCGCCGACGACGACTATGCCTTTGAGACCGACGACGAGGCCACCTCCAGCGAGGATAACCTAGCCGTATCCGACTTGGGGTTACCGTAGGAGCTCGTAGACACCCTCCAGAAGATAATCGCCAGCTTTGGATGCCTCGATTTCGAGTCGGATTCTCAAGCAAGGGGCTCGGATCGACTGTGGTGCTGTCTGTAGATGAAGATGCAGTCGTTGGTGACGGTGTTAGTGTTGGTGTTGGTCTCTCCATTTGAGATCATGGAGATGAAATGAATCTCTAGGGGTTAGAGGGATCGACGCAACATGTTCATCGATTCAATCGAATTGGTATCGTCTAGACCCTCTATTTATTGGTTTCTTTTTCTTTCTTTTTTTTACTTGTCTATGTGGAGATTTGATGATGATGATGAGATTTGATTGATGCTGCTGTAAACAGGGTCGTAGATCAACTCTTACTTCTTACCCACCAATACAAAATACAAAATACAACGGAGTTTTTATAGAGAAACCATGATTGTTTATGTTGAATTTGGATGGCATGTGTTTGAAGATAAAAACAAGATCTCATTTTTTCTCTTGGGATTTGCTTTGTGTTTGGATACCCCCCACATGTGTGATTGCTACTGCTGTAAATGGGGTTGGAGATTTATTTTTACTTCTTATCTTCCAACCCAAAATACCAAAGGTTTTTTGGTTTTCATAACTATCTTCCACATTTCAGAGGTTTTCTAGAGAATCCGTGATGGGCTATTTTGAGTTTGGATGAGATGTGTTCTGTGATAGAAACATGATCTCAAGTTTTGTTTTTCTCTGTGTGCGGATGCCCCCACATATAAATGGGATTAGAGATTGACTCTTACTTACTACCCACCAACACAAAATGAGAAAGGTCTTTGGTTTTTATAACCATCTTCCACATTTTAGAGGTTTTCTAGAGAACCCATGATGTTTTATGTTAGGTTTGGATGAAAATGTGTTCTGTGATAGAAGCACAATATCAGCTTTTGTTGGGTTTTGCTCTGTGTTTGGATGCCTCACATTTCATGGTTCTATGCCCGTTACTCTTAATTGGTGGAGGCATTTCTTCGACTTTGTATGGGTATTGGTGTTTCATAGTGTATGAATCCAAAGATAAGCTTTATGCTCCACAGGGCTCAAAGAAAAATGGATTCATCAATTTTGTTTTGGGATCTAATTATCGAGCTACATTTTTTTTGTTTACATGTCTTATTTTCTCTCTTATGGGTCGTTTGTGAATGGGAAATAATTGGTCATGTTTGTTAAAAGAATTTTTTTCCCTTTTAGAAGATGCAACAATTGAACTTTCTATTGAAAAAGAAGCAAAAACAACAATCTATCAAAGCAATAGACCTCTTTGTAAGGAAAATAAAAATTATTAACATTAACGAGGATCCATTCATAAGATTTAGCATAGATAATCCAGATACCAATGACTTTGCTTTTTCATTCCAGTCTCTTGGAAAATGGACAGAAGTATCAACTCTCTCTCTCTCTTTCTCTCTCTCTCTTTTGTTTCTGTTTTTGATGGGTAATGTGACTAAAAGATGCAACCTTGTGGTTGTAACGAGGCACCTTCCAGCTGTGCTATGGGCACCTATCTTAAAAGTAACATCTATTAATGTTGTCATGGTCATTATCTCCTTAACTATCTCCTCCATTATCCATGGAAGTTGAGAAACACCTTCTACCCAGTTCCCACCTTATAGCATCTAGTGAATTTACCTCCAACTGTAATGATCCTAACCAAATGTCTTTAAAATGGTTTATCTCATCTTTGATTGCTATGATTTCATCTTTGTTTTAGTATTTGTGATGGAAGCAATTTCTAAGGATGGCCAGGTGGATGGGATTCTTAGGATTCTAGTGTTTTTTTTATTTTAATCCTTTTGTGTGTTTTGTTGATGGAATGTGGGTAGGAAGGAAGTTTTGGTTGGTGGGTGATTCTCATTTTATGGGGATTTAATGATTCTCATGTTTAGTTTAAAAGATTCAAATTTTAGGAGGATGGTGAAGGACATGTGTATGACGATGTGCATATAGGGGGATGCGTCTGCCGTAAGGGGTTTGGATTTTAAAATTTGTTTAGATGTTTTCTTGGGTGTTTTTCCTTATTGGGTTTTTAGTGCTTTTGTAGCTTGTTTGTTTTGGAGATTTGAATTTTAGCAGGTGGGGAAAGGTCTATATATGAAATGATGGTAGAAGAAAGTAGATTCAAGGTCCTGCTTTCCCCTGTTTTATTTTATTTTATTTATTTAAAATTTTGGGTAAAATCCAAATGAAATCTTGGCCCTTGTTGACCACGTACCTCCTACTAGTCGTACATGCCTTGTCAATGCAGATGGTTAAGTTGCATGTCACACAGGGATTCACTGATGTAGATTTCGTGTGTCTCAGCTGAGTCACAACTCAGGTGAGTCAACTCAATTTTAGTGCTGATCTAGGTGGTAAATTTAGTAGTTCTCCCTTTGAGGAATGGATTGGGAGGGAAAACAACTATGATGATGAGTGATATACTACTATGAGGGATAATTGAAGGCTAGCTTGAAAATCCACAGGTGTGGTGCATATTTTATATGCTAATGCTAAGAAACTGATCTATGTATATTTTCATCAGTTGTTTTACCATTCAAAAGAATAAAAGGTTTTTTGCTGAAGATGCCCATGTGGATGTGAATTTGTTTATTTGGAAGGAGATGGTTTTGGGAAACTTTAAATTTTAGATTAGTTATTTATTGGTTTCTATTTCTTTTCATTTTTTTTAGTTCATGTCATGTTTCCTTTGACTGATAAGTTATTGAACTTTCAGTGAACTGTTTATGTGGACTGACATAATTAAGGAGTTTATTTTCTTTGTGCTATTTTGTGTATTTTCTTGCTTCACATTGCTGGTTGTCTTATGAGTTCTAGTAAAAAATGATTTCTGTTCTGAATTGCTTTTCAAAGCTACCTGCAAAGCTCACAGTTATTTTTGAGATGCAACTCTTAACATTGAATGGCATAGTCTGTTTGTTGATGAAGTTCATGGTTTCCTCTGAAAGTTCAGGATCCTTACCCTCGGGGGGGGGGGGGGGGGGAATAGGGTGAGCTACTACTTAGTGACCAATTAAGACCAATTTTAATTTATTTAAAACAACTAGTCACTTGTGATGACTAACAAACAAAATGCGGAAGCTAATAAATAAAATCACCACATAGCATGCACCATCACACAAAGATTTATAGTGGTTCGGCCTCAATGCCTACATCCACTACCGGCTTGTGATCCAACATCCCACCGAATTTCCACTATCTATGCTTTTTAATAGGCTAAGCAATAACCTCTACAAGTGTGCTTTTCTAGGCTAAGCAATAACCTTTACAAGATGCTTTTCCAATGCTAAGCAATAACCTCTACAGTATGCTTTTCATAGGTTAAGCAATAACCTTACAAGTCTAAGATTTTCTTTCTCAAAGAAGTGTCTACAAAAACACGAGAAGAGAAATAATTTAAGCTCAATTACAATGCATCTAATTAGGCGGATATTAAAATGAAAAACTAACTCACACAACACTCTAAGAAATGCAAAGATGTATGCTCATGATGTGTGTGTGTGAAAGCTTCAATCAAGTTTTGAAAAAGAAGCTCAATCAATTTATGCTTAGAGCATTTACAAGTTTAAGGCACATAAAAAGGTTTGATCGAAGTGAAATGCAAATCACTTGTTTAAATACAAACTTGTTGATGATATGAAAATAAAAAACTCACAAGTTGTATGAAACTATTTAAGACTAATCAAGTGATGCATGTGCAATGTTGTTTTTAAAAAACAAACTAATTTAACTAAAGTTCAAATAAATGAAAACAACAAATAAAGATTCAACCATGAAAATGAATCATGCTATGAAATAACTCAAAGGTTCTTGGCAAAGCATGATTAATGAAGATTTTAAAACAAACTTGGTTGAATCAAAGTAAAGAATCCATCACAATTTAAATCAAAGAGAGAATGAAAGTAATGAATTCAATACATCATAGTTATCATGCTAAAAATCATTTACCAAAGATTTAAACAAAGCATATAACATATGATTAATAAAAGTAAAGCTTACTTAGAGATTTAACTTCATTGATCAAAGCTTAAGGAAGACTAAAAAGTTCAACTCTTTTCCAAAGGAATGAACCACTTTTTATAGAGAAAAAGCTCCCAACGGATAGTTGTCAGTTAGCTGACATGCCGGGTTCGGTTAACCGAACTCCCAACGGTCATAATTTTGAAAGTTTGCTAACCGAAGTGTATTTGTCGGTTAGCCGAACTGGACTCGGTTAACCGAAATGGTGATCGACACCTGACCGACGTTCCCAGAAATCACAGATTTCTCATTCTGGATCCGGGACCGACAGCTGACCGAAGCAGGTTCGGTCCATGTTAGGTTAACCGACATTCTGAGTTCGGTTGACCGACACCTGTAACAAAATCCCAGCTTTTGCATGATTACAAGTATTTTCTTGTGGGTATTTTTTGGCCATCAAACCAAGCATAGAAATATGATTTAAATCAATCTAAGTATTTTAAAATCATGAAACATAAAAAGCCAAATATGATTTGAAACTTTAAAATCAATGGCTAGCTTGATTTATAAAAATTATTTTCAAATTAAATGCATCCAACTTTAAAACCAAAACATGCATGAACTAAAAGATTTACAAGATTTAAAACAATGGATGTGTAAATCAAGATTTCTAGATTTCTAAATCAATGCAAGTGTGGAAAATTCAAATGATGATTAAAATGAATAATGCATCTATCAAATTGCAATATACAAAATCCTTAACATCCTCATCATATATTAACATTAAATTGCAATGGGATATGCATGTGGGTTTCTGTAGAGATGAGTGAGATTCTTCTATTTTTTAGTCATTTGCATGCATTAGTGAAACTTAGACCCATTCAATAATTGTGTATGACATCTGTTCGGTAATCCTTGACGCGGCGACGAATTGGGTCTTTGACTAGATTCGTTGTTCTTTTGATGTACATTCGAACTTTTTCGTATGCGATTTTTGAATTGTCCAGTTCGGACAGCTTAGGAATGCAATTATCCATCATATACTCAATAGCTCATGCAAGTCCAATGTTAGATAGAGTTTCGGCTGATGTCCCATTGTTCTCTTGATACATACATAGGTACGACTGATGTTGTATCTGTGTTGTGTACTTAAAAAAGAACAACGCGGACATGCTGCCGGAATTTTTTCTGACTAGGGGACGAAACATTCGAGTTGTTGAGTGCAAGTTGGATCATGCATTCTTGAATGGGATAGGACCAACCACCCTGTAGTAAGGAGTTTGCAGTTTATGGATAGGTGATTTACATGTTGCACGGTACCTTGGGCTAATTGTACTTGCTCATTTTACATTTTTCCACATAAATAGTTACCGAGATGGATAAAAGTTGGATTGATTTACCGAATAGGATGTCTAGGGAATACATGGAGGGGATTAACCAGTTCATGGAATTTACCAAATGGTTTGACAATGAGTTCATCAGTTGTCCATGTAGAAAATGTGCAAATCGGTATTATTATAGAAGAGAGTTTGTCCGAGAGCATCTAATTCTGAACAGATTCTTGAAGCAGTACAAGAATTGGATAAGACATGGAGAAGAGTATGTTTCCTGTCGCATAGAGGAAAGAGATGAAATTGAAGTGGTTGATATGTCAGAGACTGATCCGATGATCGCGATGCTAAATGATATCTTGTGCGGATTGGCACCCGAATACACAAGCTGTGGGACTGAGGGGGCGGGTGGGAGTAATCCTCGCTCCGGTGCCGATGAAGAAGCCCATAGATATTTTGAAATTCTAGATGATGCATAGACTGAATTGTATCCTGGATGCAAGGACTTTAGTAAATTATCCTTTACTGTTGAGTTGTTACATTTGAAGGCATTGAATCAGTGGTCTGACATGTCCTTCGATATGCTCCTCCAGTTGTTGCATCGAGTGCTCCCATCCGGTGCAAAACTTGCTGAGTCCTACTATCAGGCTCGCAAGTTAACTGAAAATTTAGGCTTCACATATGAGACTTTGGATGCATGCCCAAACAATTGTATGTTGTTTAGGAATGAGAATGCCCATCTTGATACGTGCATTGTGTGTCAGACTTCGAGATGGAGGGAGGACGGGGTTAGTTACAATCGTCAAAATAGTTCTACAAGTGTTATCAACCGTGGCAAACTTGTGGCAGCAAAGCAAGTGAGATATTTCCCACTTAAGCCAAGGTTGAAGAGGCATTTTATGTCATCAAATATTTCTAAACTGGTGAGATGGCACACCGAGAATAGCAGGGACGATGGTGAGTTAGCCCATCCAGCAAATTCCCCAGCATGGAAAGACTTCGATCGGAGGAATTCAGACTTTACCTTGGATTGTCGCAATGTGCGGCTTGGTTTGGATGCAGATGGTTTTAGTCCATTCAGATCCATGACTAGGGCAAATCGCAGTACGTGGCCAGTTGTTTTGGTATCTTATAATTTCTCGCCATAGATGTGTATGAAGCAACATTTTCTGATCCTATCGACACTTATTGATAGACCAAGAGGACCAAGGGACAAGATTGATGTATATATGCAACCTTTGATTGATGAATTGAATGAATTATGGGCTGATGGTCTGATGACACATTTGATGCTGAAGGCAATGAAATGTTTAAACTCCGTGCCGCATTATTGTGGACAATCAATGACTTCCATGCGTACGCTAACTTGTCGGGTTGGAGCATAAAGGGAGAGTTGCATGTCCTTGCTGCAATCAGTAGAAGAAGTCATCTTGGTTGAAGCACGGCAGAAAATGGGTATACACAGGTCATAGACGTTTTTTACCTCCATTGCATAGGTTCAGGAGGGACAAAGTGTCATTTGATGGCACTTGAGAATATGGTCCAGCACCTTGAATAATGATAGGAGTTGAATTGTTGTCACAGCTCGAACAGGAGCAAATACGTACTGTGTATGATTTTCAAGATTTACTGCCCCCCCCCCCCCCCCCCCCCCCGCTGCCTTCTATTCCCAGTGCAAATAGAAGGCGGAGTCATAATTGGAAGAAAAAAGTATTTTTTTACAATCTACTATACTGGAAAGATAACTTACTTAGACACAACTTAGATGTTATGCACATCGAAAAGAATGTCTATGATAATATATTGTGGACCATTCTCGGTGTTCAGGGAAAGTCGAAGGATGGTGTCAATGCATGCCGTGACTTGGAAGAAATGGGCTTGAGAAAACCGTTTCACTTGCAGCTGAAAGAGTCCAACAAGGCATACATGCCTCCTGTGTAGTACACGATGAGTAAAGATGAGAAATATGTCTTCCTCTCTATTCTGAAGGGTGTCAAGGTTCCTGACAGGTATTGTTCGAATATCGCTAAGCATGTGAACATGAAAGAAAGAACATACAGGGTTTGAAGAGTCATGACAATCATATTCTCATTCAACAGTTACTGCCTATCTCCATA
Organism: Litsea cubeba; assembly: GCA_012931725.1. NCBI lineage: Eukaryota > Viridiplantae > Streptophyta > Magnoliopsida > Laurales > Lauraceae > Litsea > Litsea cubeba. Next base: position 58,944,108 of record CM022948.1, read on the forward strand.
CGGAATTGTTTGCCTAAGAATGTTGTAGCGCCATTGATTGAAGTTAGTAACTTCTTCAGACAACTGTGTTCTAGAGTTCACCGAATTGATGAGTTGAATGGTCTGCAAGAGAGGATTGCAGTGACATTGTGTCATCTAAAAAAAATCTCCACCTGCATTTTCTGATGTCATGGTTCACTTAACCATACACTTAACCAGTGAAGCCCTACTTGGTGGCCCCATCCAATTCAGATGGCTGTATCCGATCGAGAAGTACATGAACACATTGAAGAGGTATGTTCATAATAAAGCTCGTCTAGAGGCATCAATAGTTAATGGGTATTTGATGGATGAGTGCACCAATTTCAGCACAACATATCTTAATGATAATATTGAAACAAAGTTAACTAGGCCCTCACAGATTAATGATGGTCCAGTTGGGGAGGGCACGCCATTTGATCTCAACAATATTGAGTGGATTCAAGCTCACCGGTGGGTGTTGTTCAACACCCCATCTGTTGTGGCTTTGACTCAGTAAGTTATCACTCATTCATAAGAGTAACTTGTCAATTCTATTGTTTAAATTTTCATACTTGTCATTAACACGTGTTATGTATCGCAGGACACACATCGATGACCTCAAATGGGACATGCCTCATGCTACAGAGAATCAAACTCATCAGTCTCATTATCAATCATTTCATGAATGGTTCAAGAATCATGTACGTATTCAATCATTAGGAGTAGTTTCACTTGTTCCTGTCATATTACTTTCATGTAGTGATATTCAGTGATTACATGCATTGCGTAGGTGTGTAACTTTTGAAGGACCAACGATCCTGATTTGACTAATGAAATGAACCAGTTAGCTGATGGTCCCTTGATAACGGCCTGACGTTACACAACTTGTGAGGTCAATGGTTTTCGATTTCGCATCAAGGATGTCGATGAGAAACGAGCGACACAAAATAGTGGGCTCGGTTGTCCATCTGTCGATGCTAGTTACTACTATGGCCAGTTGAAGGATATTGTTGAAGTTGGATACGATCACAGGTTAAAATTTCTATTGTTTAAGTGTGATTGGGTGGATCCCATTCGAGGGGTGAAAATAAATAATCACCAGTTTAGATTGGTAAATTTTAACAATTTCTTACATCGTGATGATCGAATAGGTGTCGAACCCTATATACTGTCCTCAATGGCAGAGAAAGTTTACTATGTCAGAGATCCGAAAGATCCTAACTGGCAGGTTGCAGTTAAAATGTCAAGGAGGGGAGTGTTTTAGATTGAATGTGACGAGCCAGATATTGATGCATTCGCCCAACGTGATGAAGATGTTAATTGGATTCGGGAAACCATTGAAGGAGATACAGTTGACTTACATGACCAGTGAATGGTTGGGAACTAATTCACCAATGTTAAATTTCAGTGTAAATAATTTTTAAATGTTAATTTCAATTATCTCATTAAATTAATTTATCTTACAAACATTTAAACAGATATGTCAGGATGAAAGAGGAGAGATCGTCCGCGGACGATGGACGAGCTGCTGCGCCAGGCCCTAGACCTACACCGGGTGCCGCCCAGCCTAGTTCGATGGCCCCAACGAGTAGGCCATTGACCTCTCATCCGAGCCCATCGACCTCCGGGCTGAGGCCATCGCCCTCCGGACAGAGTCCATCGACCCATTCACCGATCGTCGCCGTGCCGCCCCCGAATGATCGACCATCCCCATCCACCCCATTGGGGCCTTCTGCGTCGACTGCTTCAGCTTCACTGCCTCGGCTTGCAACAGCCGATACACAGGCCGGTATAAGTTTATTTAATTAAAACATTTTAATTCTAACAAATTATTTTATTTAAATTTAATTAGATTATCTCTAATTTGAATAGATTCTATGAGCACGGGCCCATCTTCCAGCAGGGGGAGAGGCCCTGCTAGAGTGATCTGGACGTGGAATTTCGGTCATCCCATTGACGTGGAGTTTGATGAGACATACCGTTCGGTGGGTCCGCATGATCGCCATGGGACATATGGTCCGGGATCCGTATGCATTCCCTTTGACTACACTTGATTGGGAGGTATTCTCGGTGGATACATTAGATCATATATGGAAGCACGTTAAGGCAATAATTTAACATTTCTCCGCAGGATGTGTCAATTTAAACCATAACTTAATGAAAAATTATTTGTCCTTTTTAGGACAATTTGAGGGCATGTCCTGAGCTATTCCGGCTAGTTTGCATGTCGAAGTGCCAAAAGATGTGGAATGTGTTAGATATCGCGATCACTGAGAGGGGGGGGTGAATCAGTGATTCCTTAAAAACAGGTCCAATTTAACAACAAAAGCAAATCAAATCACACAAGGACACCAGATTTAACGTGGTTCACCAAAAGGCTACGTCCACGGTTCAAAGACTGTCCGAACACCGATCCGGAACAGGTCTGAATCTATTTAGTCGCACCAACGACAAAGAGCACCAACCCTTAAGTTTCAGATAGCACCAACTATCTAGGAAACACCTACTCCCTTTATAATTTATCTGCACCAACAGATAGGATCACCAAACCCCTAACACCAAGCACCAACTTGATGTTCTACAGAATTAAAGTAGAGAACTTTTCTACAGCCCTTCCCCTCTACAATCTATCTCTCTCAATCCCTTACAAATTGAAATTTAAAGCATAAAAAGAGAGATACTTATCTATGGACGAATCACCATCTTTATGAGCATATTTTCGTCCAACTTGCTGTAGAAACTTGCAGCACAATAGCACACAGCAGCGCCTTCTTCTCCAATCACTCTTCTTTCCAAAACTCTCTCTTTTTGTTCTCTCTTCTCTTCTCTCTTCTTGAAAACGAACTTAGCAAGCCTTTATATAGGTTATGGTAACCCTAAAGAGTGTTCAAATTAGGCTAGAATTCGTTTAGAAAGAGTCCCAAACGAAATACATAAGTTTCCTGAATTTTCGTGCAAAACTTCTATTTCTGCGCAATTCTGGTTTCCCGTGCTCGGTCGACCGCATGGGGTCCCCGGTCGACCGGCGACACACTGTGGCACAAAATAACTGGGAGCTAACTGTCTTGCCCGGTCGACCGCGTGGGGTCCTCGGTCGACCGGCCACACTGCTTCAGGAATTCTGATTTCCTGAACTGTTTCAGCTCTGTTTTCTCTTTGAAGCTCTATCAACACCACACTATCAACACCACACTTGTGACATTGTGTTGACAATAATTCCAACACAAAGTGATACTTGAGATACTAAACACTTCAATGCTTCACAAGACTTCTCAAAGCATCTCAAATTCCAACAATCTCCCCCTTTGGAATTGTTGGCAACGCTTGGAACTTCAACACTTGGAACACTTTGAACCAGTTGACCTTCATGAAGCTTCTTCAGAACCATAGACTCCCCCTGTCTTAAAAAACCAACAGAATCAAGATCTTCACATTCACATTCTTGATACCAATCTCCCCCAAGCTATCATAGCATAACTTCTTCTAGCATAGCTTTCTCCTAGCATAACTTTCTCCCCCTTTGACAACAAGTCCAAAGGGACCAACCAAGGAGCGAATAGGATATTCAAGGAATACATTGCTCCCCCTTTCAAGCACAACTCCTAAGGATTAGGAGAGTGAGTAACTCCTAATTTTTTCCAGAGATACTCGAAGACTTCCTTTGGCAGAGGTTTTGTGAAGATATCAGCAACTTGCTCAGTAGTTGGAACATATTCCAACTTTACCTCACCGTCTGCAACCTTTTCCTTGAGAAAGTGATAGCGGATTGCAACATGCTTCGTTCTAGAATGCTGAACAGGATTCTTAGAGATGTGAATTGCACTTGTGTTGTCACAGAGGATCGGCGTAGGATCCGTTGTCGGAACTCCTAGATCAGAGAGCATTTGCCGCATCCATAACACTTGCGTACAACAAGTTGCCGCTGCAATATATTCCGCTTCCGCTGTAGAAAGGGATACTGAATCTTGTTTCTTACTGTGCCATGCCACCAACCTTTCACCGAGATAGAATGCACCACCGCTTGTACTCTTGCGATCATCTATACATCCAGCCCAATCGGCGTCAGAGTATGCAACAAGAGTGAAGGATTTGCCTTTAGGATACCAAATGCTAAGCTCCATGGTACCTTTCAGATATCGAAATATCCTTTTTACTGCTGTAAGGTGCGTCTCAGTTGGTGATGCTTGAAATTGAGCCACCATACATACTGCTTGCAGAAGATCCGATCTTGTAGCAGTCAAATAAAGCAAGCTTCCTATCATAGAACGATAAGTGGTGTGATCAACGGACGAACCCTTATCATCTTTGCTTAGCTTTGTGTTCGTTGTCATTGGTGTGCTCACTGGCTTGCTGTCTTCCATGTTAAAACGCTTCAGCATTTCCTTGATGTATTTCATCTGTGATATGAAGATACCATGTTTCAGCTGCTAAACTTGTAAACCAAGGAAGAACTTTAGTTCTCCAAGCATTGACATCTCAAATTCTTTCTTCATCTCTTCAGCAAAATTCCTACACATTTCCTCATCATTGCCACCGAAGATTATGTCATCGACATAAACAATGACAACCAGCTGTTTGCTCAACTCTGTTTTGACATAAAGATTGCTATCAACCAGTCCTTTTCCAAAGCCGATCTTGCGGAGATAGAGGTCCAGCCTTGCATACCACGCCCTTGGCGCTTGTTTCAGCCCATAAAGAGCCTTTTTCAACCTGCACACTAGGTCTGAATTTTTGCTAATGAGAAAACCATCAGGTTGCTCAATGTAGACCTCTTCTTCAAGTAATCCATTCAAGAAGGCTGACTTTACATCCATCTGAAATACCTTGAAGGTTTTGTATGCAGCCAATGCAAGAAACATACGAATGGCTTCCAGACGAGCCACCGGTGCAAAGGTCTCTTCAAAATCTATGCCTTCAACTTGAGCATAGCCTTTACAAACCAACCTTGTTTTGTTTCGTATGACCTGACCATCTTCATTCAGCTTATTCCGAAAGACCCATTTAGTACCAATAACATTCTTATCGGTAGGTCTAGAAACTAGTTCCCATGTGGAGTTCTTCTCAATTTGCTCCAACTCCTCATGCATAGCTTTCAACCAACTTTCATCGAGACTGGCTTCAGCCACAGTCTTAGGTTCAATGGTGGACACAAGTGAGTAATTGCTAACTACACTTTGTCTTATTTTAACACCGGCCTCAGGATCTCCAATGATTTGATCCTTAGGGTGTTGCTCTACCCAAGTGCTTTTCTTTCTAGGTGTAGCATCCTCTGAGTCATCCTTTGATTTCTCAGAATCATTAGGTTCAGCCACTTCATCATCAATCTCACTCGAGTCCTCATAAACTGGACTGTCATAATGAGTTACATTCTTTGATTCACGGTTTTCATCAATTCTAACATCGGCACTTTCTATGATTTTTCTGGTCCTTTTGTTAAGACATCTGTAAGCCTTACTAGAGGAGGAGTAACCCAGAAATATACCTTCATCAGCTCTTTCATCAAATTTGCCCGGATTTTGTTCAAGACGCTTGATGTAACACTTGCTACCGAAGATTCTGAAGTGCTTGACTGTTGCTTTTCTCCCAAACCATAGCTCATAAGGAGTTTTGTCTTCATGTGGCCTGATCAAGCATCGATTCTGAATGTATACAACCGTATGGATTGCCTCCTTCCAGTATTTGTCAGCTAGCTTACTCTCTGTTAGCATTGTGCGAGCCATCTCTTGCACGGTGCGATTTTTCCATTCCACAACTCCATTTTGCTGTGGAGTTCTAGGGGCTGAATATTGTCTTTGAATGCCATGGTGCTCACAATAGTTAGTGAACTCTTCAGATGTGAATTCACCTCCTCGATCAGACCTTAAAATCTTGATACGTTTTCCAAGCATATTTTCAACCTGTGCTTTAAACACTTTAAAACGATCAAGTGCTTGATGTTTATGCTTAAGAAACAATACCCATGTCATACGAGTATAATCATCAATGCATAACATAAAATACTTGTCTCCATTGGTGCTTTGAGTTCGCATCGGTCCACAGAGATCAGTGTGCACTAGCTCAAGAGGTTTCTTTGAATGATGCTCCTTTGACTTGAACATTACCCTCGTTTGCTTTCCCTTTTGGCAAGAATCGCAAATGGGGTTGGAAGGCTTTTCAACTGTAGACATACCTCTGACAGCCTTTGAATTGCAAATCTTTGACATGTTATCAAAGTTTAGATGCCCAAGGCGTTTGTGCCACAACCAACTTTCCTCTGTCCGACTCAACAAGCAAGTATTTTCAGCTTCATCTGACAATGTATAGAGATTTCCAGCAGTCCTAGATCCAGTAGCCACTGTTTTGCCATTGCTACACTTCTTGATAGCAAACCCATTCTTAGTGAAGACAACTTCGTGGCCTTTGTCACAGATCTGGCTCACACTAAGCAAGTTGTGTCTCAGTCCAGACACATACAAGACCTCGTCTGATCTGATCTTGTTTGCCTTTAGCTGAACAACACCTTTTCCGCAGATTTTGGCACCATCATTGTTACCAAACTTCACTGATCCGCCTTCATAGTGCTGTAATTTGACGAATTTTTCCTTATCACCTGTCATATGGCTTGAACAGCCACTATCAAGGACCCATGGTACTGCCTTCTTTTGTGCATTGAATGCCATTTGCACAATGAGAGATTCCTTGGAATTATCTTCCATTTTCTTTGCCCTCCATGCCTTAACTAACTTGGGTTTCTTTTCAACCTGAAATTGGTTAGCAATAGGCAACCTACAATCCCTAGTCAAGTGTCCATAATTATGACACTTATAGCACTCAATTTTGTGGCTGTTTAGGATTGAAAAAGGGTTCCTAGTCACAAATGGGCTGTTTCTAACATAGAATTTGCATTCAGCCCTTTTATGTCCATATCTATTGCAATGATAACAGTAACCATAAAATTTGAATCTTCTTTGTGGCTGGTTAGACTTCATTTCCTTTCTCACATGAATGGACTCTTTTCTAGGCTGGGTGGGCTTCACAGGTTTTGTCTTTTCAGGAGGTGTAATCTTAGAGGATTCTCCATTCTCAAATCCTAGACCAAATTTGAAGTGAGAGGGCCTTTGAACTTTCAGTATTTCATTTAGCTTCAATGTTCCATTGATTGCTTGGAATTCCTTGAGCTTTTGATTCATTTGTATATTTTCAGTCCTTGCTCCAAGGATTTCATTCTCAAGTTTCACCACTTCCTCAGTTTTGGTACTGATTTGTATTTCTAGGACTTCTACCATTCTTTTATATTCTTCAACTTGAGTTTTCAAAGCAATAACTGAACTTTCAGATTCATGAAGAAGTTTCAGATTTTTCTTACTTGTTTTTCGTTCCATGCTAAGCTCCTCAAGTGCGGCAATGAGTTCTTCTTCAAGATTGACCTCAGCCTCCTCTTCCTCTTCCGGCTCTTGCTCCTCTTCTTCTTCAACAGTAACCAAGAAAAGAGCTTCAGTTGCCTCGGCTGATTCATCATCGTCTGAAGTTTCAGACGTGCTGTCATTATATTGACTGATGAAGCTTTTTGCTTTGCCCCTCTTTCTGAAATTTTTCTTCCATTTACTCTTATCAACATAAGAGTCATCATCATTGTTTTCTTTCAGCGGACACTTCGCAGCAAAGTGACCAACACCGCCACAATTGAAGCATTTAAAGGGTAGCTTCCCTTTGTACTTTCCATTGCTTCCTTTCTTCAGCTTTCTAACTAATTGAGCCTCAAGCTCATCATCATCAGTATCAGCATCATGACCAGCAGTCTCTTTTCCCTTTTTCTGAACTTTGGAAGCCGCTTTTCTATCAGATGAAGACGTCTTACCTATGCGTATCTCATAGGCAGTGAGTGAACCATGCAACTCATCCATGGTAAATTCATTCAGATCCTTGGCTTCTTCTATGGCTGAGACTTTTGAATCAAACCGGGGAAGAAGAGATCTTAGAACCTTTTTGACGATGACTGGTTCTTTAATCTCCTCCCCTAGTCCACGAATGTCATTCGTGACTTCATTCACTCGTTGCATATACAAGTCAACATTCTCGCTTTCCTCCATGCGAAGAGACTCGAATTGAGAGCGATGAGTTTGCAATTTCGCCTCTTTGATCTTCTCATCTCCTTCATGAATGCTTTTCAACTTGTCCCATATTTCCTTGGCTGTTTTGCATGCAATTACTTTGACCAGCTCGCTGTCCACAAGGCCACTAAAGAGTGCATTCTGCGCCTTGGAGTTGTTGTCTGCTAACTTCTTCGTTGCAGCATCAGTGGGTACGATGGCAATATTGTAACCGACTCGGACAGTCTCCCAGACATCATAGCCAAGTGATTTGATAAAAGCCTGCATTCTGATCTTCCAGAAGGAGTAATTAGAACCATCAAACAAAGGTGCTTTCTTATTTCCTGTATTGGATGCCATGTGATTTGACAAGAGATTACCCTTAGCGTGTTAAGCTTATCAAGGGAGCCTTGGCGCTCCGATACCAATTGTTAGATATCGCGATCACTGAGAGGGGGGGTGAATCAGTGATTCCTTAAAAACAGGTCCAATTTAATAACAAAAGCAAATCAAATCACACAAGGACACCAGATTTAACGTGGTTCACCAAAAGGCTACGTCCACGGTTCAAAGACTGTCCGAACACCGATCCGGAACAGGTCTGAATCTATTTAGTCGCACCAACGACAAAGAGCACCAACCCTTAAGTTTCAGATAGCACCAACTATCTAGGAAGCACCTACTCCCTTTACAATTTATCTGCACCAACAGATAGGATCACCAAACCCCTAACACCAAGCACCAACTTGATGTTCTACAGAATTAAAGTAAGGAACTTTTCTACAGCCCTTCCCCTCTACAATCTCTCTCTCTCAATCCCTTACAAATTGAAATTTAAAGCATAAAAAGAGAGACACTTATCTATGGACGAATCACCATCTTTATGAGCATATTTTCGTCCAACTTGCTGTAGAAACTTGCAGCACAACAGCACACAGCAGCGCCTTCTTCTCCAATCACTCTTCTTTCCAAAACTCTCTCTTTTTGTTCTCTCTTCTCTTCTCTCTTCTTGAAAACGAACTTAGCAAGCCTTTATATAGGTTATGGCAACCCTAAAGAGTGTTCAAATTAGGCTAGAATTCGTTTAGAAAGAGTCCCAAACGAAATACATAAGTTTCCTGAATTTTCGTGCAAAACTTCTATTTCTGCGCAATTCTGGTTTCCCGTGCTCGGTCGACCGCATGGGGTCCCCGGTCGACCGGCGACACACTGTGGCACAAAATAATTGGGAGCTAACTGTCTTGCCCGGTCGACCGCGTGGGGTCCTCGGTCGACCGGCCACACTGCTTCAGGAGTTCTGATTTCCTGTACTGTTTCAGCTCTGTTTTCTCTTTGAAGCTCTATCAACACCACACTATCAACACCACACTTGTGACATTGTGTTGACAATAATTCCAACACAAAGTGATACTTGAGATACTAAACACTTCAATGCTTCATAAGACTTCTCAAAGCATCTCAAATTCCAACAGAATGATCATAAAAATAAAATGAAAATGCAGCACTGGAAGCCACATCAGGATGCCCCTGACGTACTTGAGCAAGTTTCAAAGGGCATTCTCCCGAATCAGTGGACGAGCTAGGAGGCAAAGGTGAGAAACTTGTAATTTTTTTATTTTCATTTTAACAATTTAGTAGTGACTATCGTAACTAACAAAAATTAACTGATAAATATTGAAAATAGAAAGATGCAGCTACGAATATGGAACCGCGCAATGCAGGGTCTCGCACACAGGTTAGGGACTCGACACATCACCCAGGTCCACCACGAGGTAAAAAGTTAGATCGTACATGTAATTTAATTTTTTTATCATTTTGTATGATATTATACTAATAATATATCTCTCCACCAAACAGTTGCGTTCTGAGGGTGGTCTGGTCGACAGGATGTCCGTCTGGATGCGTTATCGAGATCCTCGCCACGCAGAGGTTACAGCTATCTCCGTAAGTTTTTATATTGAACCGCTTAAATTATCTGTCTATTACTATGTCTTGTTATGCATGATAATATATTAAATGAATCAACTATGCAGAACTAATTTCAGTCACGCCTGGAGGCATTGCCCGAGGAGGAGCGCAGTTTGCCATCGCAGAGGGATGAGATATTCCACTCCGTCGTTGGCCGGGACGGGCACGGATACACACTCACATATGGGATGAGCATTCCACACTCATACATCGAGCGAGCGGAGTCATCTGGTGCTAGCTCCTCCCAAGGCTTGCGCCTCCGTACAAATGAGGAGGTCGAGGAGTTGTTGCAGTCCATGAAGGCAGCGATCAAAGAGGAGGTGACAAATGAGGTGAGGGCAGAGATGAGAGCCGAGTTGAAAGCGGAGTTGGCAGAGCTGGAGGCTCGTCTATCACAGAGTCACGGCCCGTTCACTTCAGACCCACCACCCACTACTCAGGTTAGTATAAAAAAATTTGTACGTTTAAATTGTCAATTATGTCATTGATGTGTCAATATTTATGTTTTTTAATTGTTTTTAACTGTATAATAAAAAATTACAGCCACCTGACACTAGCAGCGGCCACAGGGCAAGACATGACTCGGTTGGAGAGAGCAATTATGATCCAGCAGACTCGACTGATCCTGACTAGGTATAATTATATTTTTAATTCAAGATTCTAATTACCCTTCGAGCGCCCAACCCGAGCAAACAAGCTCCGGTGCCCGTGAAACTGGACGGGCACGAGCCCATAGTCATTCCTGACTTGCCGGAATTGACGGCTCGAGATTCCGACTCCCGGATTGCTCGTAAAGTTGAAACGTAGGTTTAACTTAAAAAGTTGTCAAAACTTAGAAAATTAGCCTCCGAGCGCCCAAACCGAGCAAACGGGCTCCGGTACCCATGAAATTGGATGGACACGAGTCCATAGTCATTCCTGAGTTGCCGGAACTGACGGCTCGAGATTCCGACTCCCGGATTGCTCGTTTAGTTGAAAAGTATGTTTAACTTAAAACGTTAACTTAAAACATAGAAAATTAGCCTCCGAGCGCCCAGACCAAGCAAATGGGCTCTGGTGCCCTTTAAACTAGATGGGCATGAGCCCATTTTTATTCCTGACTTGCCGGAACTGACGGCTCGAGATTCCTACTCCCGGATTGCTCGTATAGTTGAAACGTATGTTTAACTTAAAACGTTAACTTAAAACTTAGAAAATTAGCCACTGAGCGCCCAAACCGAGCAAATGGGCTCCGGTGCCCGTGAAACCAGATGGGTACAAGCCCATAGTCATTCCTGACTTGCTGGAACTGACGGCTCGAGATTCCGACTCCCGGATTGCTCGTATAGTTGAAACGTATGGTTTAACTTTCAGAATTTTCATTTTAATACTTAATTTTGTTTATATTTACTATATATTGCCAATTTTTATAATTAACTATTAATATTTATTTCCCTTTTTCTCTTCAAGTTTGAGAGCATCGGATCGATCACGGCACCCTGCTCAGACAATTTATTTATTTTTGTTTTTTTGCTGGAATTGTAATGAATATAATTTGTTGAAACTTTTGTAATGTTTTGACTGTCATTAATATAAGACTTTGTTTGGTTATTAGTATTTTTAACTGATCGTATGAGTTGTATATAATATATTCAGGTACAGGTAAAAAAAACAGGAACAAATTTGGGAAATTAACTAAAAATAAAAAAAAATTATAGGCTTTAGCGGCCGCCATTGGCGGTCGCAAAAGGTATTAAAAAATATAAAAAAAAACTATTAGCGACCGCTTTTTTAGCATTAGCAGCCGCCATTAGCGGTCGCAAAAGGTATTAAAAAAAAAACTATTAGCGACCATTTTTTTTAGCTTTAGCGATGGCATTGGCGGCCGCTAAAGGTTTGGTTCACCATTTTCTTGACCGTCGCTAAGCCGTTGCAAAAATATTTGCGGCCACCACGTGTTTGTCGCTAATACGTTTTTACTGCGAATTTTTTGCATCGCTCTCTTGGCCTTCAGTGAACCGTCGCTAAAGAGTATTAGCGACCTCCTCATCACTTTTAGCGACGGGTTTTGGCGGCCGCTAATACCCCTTTTTCTAGTAGTGATATTGGATGTTGTCCATAATATCCATAAAATAAATCTTGAATACTAAGTCACAAAGAATTTTGATTAATGGGTTGTGGATGAAGCAAGTGGTTTATGTGGCAGTCATTGCTGGATGGGAAAAATAGCATATTTTTGACGAGTTAGAGAATCTTCTCACTAGGCATGAGATGATGGTCATCAAGGTGGGATCTTTTGAAATTGAAGACAAGGATGTGAAAGTCCAAGATCGAATCCTAGGGGGGGGGGGGGGATGAATAGGATTACCTCTAAAAACCTAGATCAATTTTAACTCTTTTAACTTTTAAGTAACTTATGCTTTGATGAAGAAGATGAATCTCTAAGTTATACATTCACAAGCAATAAACAACTACAATCTCTATTCAATAACAAACCCAAACATAAGTACATCATCCATAAAATGAGAGTTAAAAATCATTCACCATAACACAAGCAATTATAGTGGTTCGGCCAAATTGCCTACATCCACTCCTGGTAACCCTACCAGATTTTCACTAATCAAATTAAGGTTTAGGATCACCTCAAACCTTACAATTTCATCACTATGCTTTTCAAGGCTAAGCATAAACCTTTACAACACAACAAATGCTTTTCAAGGCTAAGCACCAACCTTTACAACATAGGTTTCTCTCTTATATAAAATGCCTTTTAATGCATGGATAAGAGAACAATTTAAGACAATGTATTGCCTCTAAATAGGCTGATTTGAAAATGAAAACTAATCTTCTAGAAGTATGCATATGAATGACAAAGTCTGTAGCTAATGCATGTTCTAGAAAAACACTGTAACTCTTTTTAGAAAGTAGAAACTAGAAATGATTCAAAGATGCTAAACATTTGCGAGAGAAAGAGTTAAATGGCAAACACATGTTTTTCAAAAGATCAAACTTGAAAAGAGAGAATACAATCATAAGATTGATCAGTAAGATTTGAAAACAAAAGTTCAAAACACATGTGAATGACAAAGCAATTGTTGATTTCATAAAGCTAAGAGACTTTTAAAGATTGAAGCATGTTATGAAATACAACTACTCAATGAGATAAACAACTAATTGATCATGCTTGAATGGAAAAACAAAGGTTTGAAAATAAAGCATGTTTTTTTTTTTAATTTGGGATATAGAAAGCACACCCATTTTGGAGATCAAAGGTTGAATCAATGGAATGGCTTCATAATCCCTTCACTAATGCTCTTGAAAAGTTACTCTTCCTTGCTCTTGAAAATCCCCCAAAGTTCAGCAGCCTTTCCAAAAGAGAAAGCCACTTTTTATAGAAAAAGTTGTTCCAACGGCTAGCTGTTGGTTAGCCGACAAACAGAGTTCAGCTAGCCGACTGCCCAACGGTCATATTTTTGAAAATTTGATGACCAGAAAACGCTTGTTGGTTCACCGAACCTGTTCGGTTAACCGAGAGGTGGCCGTCAGCTTAACTGACAGAGCAAAATGTCTGAAAATGAAGCTCTCTGGAATTCTAACCGAATGCATTTCGGTCAGCTTTTCAAGCACTGTCGGTTAGCCGACACTTAACCGACAGGCTGACCGACAAGAAAATATCAGAAAATGTAGCTCTCTGGAAAGCAAACCGACAACAGTTCGGTTGATGCACGGTTCAAGGTCGGTTAGCCGACACCTGACCGACAGGTGACTGACAGGCAATTCAGTCAGAAGTTCTGAAGCTCTTAAATGAAATATATAAAGTCTAAACTGAAAGCTTCAAAAAACTCAAGAGACATAAAGATTTTGAAAAACATGCATATTATATAAAAATAAAAGATTATGAATGAGAAAAATGCATGATGATCCTAAGATTAAGAACATGAATGAATGAGATGTAAGCCTATGAAAATGAATACAACCTATCAAATTGCAACAAAATGAAAACTCTAACAGGATGAGGCCATGTTGTCAAAGGGTTCAAAGTTAAAGCCATGCCACAAATACTAAGATGACTCGCAAGCAAGGGGAGAGAACGGTAAAAGTAGAAAACCAAATTCCATGAAGGTCCGATTGTGTTATATGGGGGAAACTAGGGCACATTGCACGTGAATGCAATGTGAAGATGATAGTCATTTAAAGAAATTCAGCTGCGGAGGACTCGCGGCAAGAGGAAGCCAGTAAGTAAGGGGGCTCCAGTGATGAGGATGGTTTGGACCTAGAGCAAACTTCGCGACCATCGTCGAAATGTGTGAATATGCTTTAGCATTATAAATATATGGTATTGATGTGATGTTTTCATCTTTTTTTTAACTTAAACATCAAGTACAATATTAGATCAAGGAAGAGGAATCAACGGTGGAAGAGGTTGATTAACTAAGGACTGGATCTAGTCATCAGAAGGTGTCAGATTTGTAAGGGCTTGAAGGTCATGTGCCAAATCATTTCATGGAAAGGAATTAGAAGATGAGGAGGAACATCAATCTCAGACTGAATTGGGTCCTCAAGAGGTGGTTGATGGAGGATTTGTGGAAGTCATTCCTTCTAGCATTTCAAAGATTCATGCAATTGCAAAATGACCATACAAGAGACTGAGGAGTGACAAGACACAATGGGGGAGAAGATTGCAACGTTACTTGAGGATGAGAGATGTTACCATGTCTTGCAGGTGTGAAGAAGTTTCGATGCATGTGGGCTGACACCAGTAGGACCTCAAATTGCTACAAAGCATAGTTTGTAGAACCGAAGTCGGAAATTGATCTTGACAAAACATTTGGTCCGATAGTGAAGATCGATACCGTACATGTGCAGATTATTATCGTAGCGAAGGGTGGAAACTCAAGTAGATTAAAGTTAAAGATGCATTTCGGCATGGGGGCACTAACATGGCGATCTATTTGAACCGGTCACATGGTTTTGAGGACCAGAAGAAACTAGCACTGCGAATGTGAAATATTTTCCATAAGTTTCATTGGAAACTCAGCATGGTGGTGCTGGGAGTCAGCACTGAGAGGGAGTGTTGATTTCATCACTAACATATTACATGCACCGGAGGGGTTGGGCCGGTGGTTCTAATTAAATTAGGGGGTGTTTGGAAACCGTATATTGCTAAAAAAAAACTTAACATATTTTTTGATAGGTTAGATAATAACATTCCATTTTTATTTAGTAGTGTTTGGAAAA
This sequence comes from Litsea cubeba, assembly GCA_012931725.1. Lineage (NCBI taxonomy): Eukaryota > Viridiplantae > Streptophyta > Magnoliopsida > Laurales > Lauraceae > Litsea > Litsea cubeba. Next base: position 58,959,362 of record CM022948.1, read on the forward strand.
AGTATATTATAAGCTAGAATATTAGGATATCTTTAGAAAAGTTGGATATTTCTTTCTTTAGGGGAGTGGTGAATATTATAGATTCTATGATGTGACATAAGATATCAAGACACGTGAGGAAGATTTTTTTTTTCTTTTTCCTTTGGATATCTCAAGAAGGGAGAGGGTTTGTGTTTTTGCTTTCTCGGGCAAAAACAACATCTTTAACTCCTTCTAAGAAGAAACCATTTCTCCTTCATTCCCATAGAAGCCCTCTCTCTACAAGGTTTTTCTCTCCTTTTATCAGGTATGAGCTCCTTTTTTCTCTTCTCGTTTTTCTTTCTTCTCTATTCCATTTGATCTCTCTACAAGGTTTCTTTTCTCTTCTCCTTTTACCTTCTTGATCATTTAAGCTTCGATTTCTGCATTGTTTTTATGTTTTGAACCTGGTGTATTGTGGGTTTGCTAGAACTTATACATTAAGCTTCAATGTGGGAAGACCATTGCCATCATATTAACGATCTTCGAGAATAATTGTAACTTAAATATTGGTGATTTTATATTGATCAAAATAAATAATTTTTATATACTTACATATCAAATTATTGCTTCATTTTAGTTTTTTCATTTTTTAAATATTCATGAACAGCCAAACACCTAAATCTAGAATGTCTTGAAAGATTCTGCAATTCCCAAACACTAAAAGTAATAATATGTTAAAATCTGCAAAACCTACTAAACAACAAAAATAACAAAGTATTATAATATATGCAAAAAAATATGTCGATATTTAATTCTAAATGTATTTTATTATGTTTGTACCTAAACACCCCCTTAAGTTTTTCTTTTTCGGTTCGATTATTATTTAGGGTTATCTTCTATGGTTGTATTTCCTATTTTGGTTAGGCCTATCTATTTAGTAGGTTTGCTTAGGGTTTTCTATAGATATGGGTGAATGTGATTTTGTTTAATAGACTGCAATATACTAGTGGTTTATTTTACACCGTGTTCCGTTTTTAGTCTCCTCCATTTTCTCTCATTAGGATATCCAAGAAAGACACAATGGATTGAGGGGATAGCTTATTTCTCTCGAGCATGGGAAGATGAACAAAATATATACACTCAAATGTATGAAGATGATTCAATGTGGGTTCCACAAAATAGAGCCAAGAAGATGGAAAATCATTTTTCTACTTAGGAATAGGCAAACAATTAATGATGCAAACAATTGTTGAAAGAGCTTCAGCCCAAAACTGTGAGGGAACAAAGGGTTCAATGAGTAAGGTCCTAATAATATCCAGAAAATGTCGATTTTCCTTTCCGCCACCCGTTTTGTTGAACTTTGTAAGGACAGGTTCTTTGAGACATGATACTCTTGTTTTGCAAATAATATTGGAGTTCTTTTGAAACATACTCCACCTAGTCAAATCTAGGAGTTTCGATACTTTGTAAGGACAGGTTCTTTGAGACATGATACTCTTGTTTTGCAAATAATATTGGAGTTCTTTTGAAACATATTCCACCTAGTTAGATCTAGGAGTTTTGATATTTTTGAAAAATTTATGAGACCGCAGCCTGGGAGCACTCTATTGAGGCAAGACCAAGTCAAGTGATCAAGTGAGCCAAGAAGCGCGATTTGCCCAAGTGAAGGATAGAGTGCTTTGGTTAGCACCGTGAGGCCTTGTCTAAGTCCCACATTAGAGACATCCGAGTACTTACCTTGGGTATATAACAACCTGGCCTTAACCCCCACATGGTGCATTTCAAAGCCATGAGACTTCGATCAAAGCAGACAATATCATGTAGATAGTGGGTCCGGATCATTACAAAATGGTATTAAAGGTGGGGGCTGCTCTGTTTTTTGTGGGAGATCGAGTTTGTGAGACCCTAGCTTGAGAGCACTCTGTTGACCCGGCCAATTGTATGCTTGACCTGTGGGGCAACGATTTGGTCAACCAAGACCCTACAGACCGAAACTAACCTTGACCTAACCCAATTAACTTGACCCAATTGCATGCTTACATTAATATCTCACTCATAGTAAGATAAATGGAGGGAGTCAAGCTCCAAAGTTGGGACTTCCTATTGAAAAATCCAAACCTCACAAAAGTAAACTTGGACCCTTCAACAGACTTCTCCAAGTTTTACCCTAATAGAAGCTTATGCTACTTTAAGAATGAGCCTATGATGAATGGCATAAATAATGCATATAACTAATAATACATGAGATGGTGTTAATCATGTTGTTAGTTTTTTATTTTGTTCTTCTATGGACCAACCCTAATGGAGTAGAATTCGAGGACATCCCAATGATGGGGAGGGAGTCCATTTGGACCTAGGCTTTCCATAGGTGGACCCCACCCCGAGTTTCACTCCATTCACTCTAAGACACACAAGACCCCCCCCCCCCCCCCCCCCCAATTTGCCTTCTTCTTTCAAGAAGTTCGAAATCTAAATCCTCATGCGAGACATGGACATAGAATTCATGAGGATCTGAGAAGGGCCCACTTAAGAAAAACAAAAATAAGCTTGGAATTTGTAAGGCCAAAAGTTATATCTGCAGGGGCTGTAAGAGCCAAATCTAGCCAAACGACAGAATGGTGTCTCGCTATAGCGAGCAAGGCGGACAAGCCCAGTCCGATCCAATCAGAACTCTTTGGTAGAGTTGGAAAAGCTATGCTATTATGAGTGGATCATGACTAGGGGTCTTATGCACAGATTTGTGGCCATAAATTGGGTGATTTTCTCAACCCAAAATACATAATACAAGAAGTTAATTCTCTCTCTTAATCTGAGGTTAGAATACCCTAAGAGAGATTTCTTTGTTTCTCTAGAGACATTGAGAGATTGTTCTGAAGGGCTGCTCTAGAAGGTTTTGTTGCTTCTACTTTCTTGCAGAAGATAGTTTATCTTGGATGACAAGGTGCGAGGAAATCAAGTAAGGAGAACGGTGACCGATGGAAGTCATGTCAGTGGAAGTTGTGCAAGAACAACTACAATCCTTAGGTCAAAGTACATACTGATGTAAAGGAGACGTGAGTATATCTTGTAATTGTTTATGAAATCTTGATTTCTAGATCATGATTTTTCTCCCTGGAAAGGGTTTCCACGATATATTTGTGTCTGCCTTCTTATGATGATTGCTTGGTAGATTTATTTGCTAGTTTTATATTGTTTGATTGATTACATCCGTTGCATTGATTTGATTAATTAGACTATCATCCATGCTTGTGGGTCCTGCAAAACCTTCAATTGGTATCAGAGAAGGTTACACTATTTTACTGTGTTTATCCAAGTATTACTAGAATGGATATCTACCGTGAAGGCACTTTAATCAATAAGCTTCCTATGTTGGATGATAACAATTACGCTTATTGAAAAGCCAGGATGGTTGCCTTTTTTAAAGCCATAAATCTGAAAGTTTGGAAATCTGCTATGAATGGCTATTCCTTGCCCACTGTTACTGTTGATGGGGTAACTGGTTCTAAATCTAAAGATATGTGGACTAAGAAATAAGAGTTGGCTTCCACTTGTAACTCCAGGGCTTTGAATGCTATTTATAGAGTTATTATGTCTAAGTTTCAAAGAGTTTCTACATGCAATACTGCAAAAGAAGCTTGGGATGTCCTGCAGACTATGCATGAAAGGACTGACACTGTCAAGCAGTTGAAACTTAATAAGTTGTATGCAGCTTTTGAAGCCATAAAGATGAAAGAAGATGAGTCTTTCAATGAATTTAATGGTAAGCTGAATGCAGTTGTCAATGATACCTTTACCTTGGGGGAACCAGTTTCTGAAAAAAAAATTATTAAAAAGATTTTGAGGTCTCTCCCAGAAAGGTTTGATGGAAAGGTTGTGGCCATAAAAGAAAATAAAAATCTAAATACGCTCAAAGTTGATGAGTTGGTTGGCAACCTACAAACTTTTGAAACAAACCTTAGGTCTAATGGGAAGACACAATCTAAAGGTATTGCTTTGAAAGTGCCCAAAGAGTCATACAAGAAAGTTGCAAGTGGTTCAGATTCAGATTCCGAGGAAATTGATCTCCAAGTTACCGTATAGTTCATGAAGCAATTCAAGCTTTTTATGAAGGGGCATAAAACAAATTTGAGGATCCCTCAATATTCTGGAAAGAAAAAATCTTTTAAAGGGATTCAATGGTATGATAGGACATTGGAAGAGGAATTGTTTAGATTTTTTGTCTAAAAAAAAAGACCTCAGGTATGATTGAGTCACTTGTTTATGAAGTTAGTTCTGCAACTGGTACTTCAGAATCCTGGTATGATGACTCCGATGCAACTAATTACATATGTAATACGTTGCAGGAGTTACAGGTAACCAGGAGGATTAATAGCAGAGAAATCATTGTTAACCTGGGATCGGAAGCCAAGGCAGAAGCATTGTATGGGCGAAGTAACTTCGTTATTTTCAGATATTAAGTTGATTTTGTCGGATAAATCATATGTACCGTCTTTAAGACGGAATTTGAATTTCAGTATCTAGTATGGTGAATAAGAGTTATTCAATTACTTTTGGTATTGAAATTGTCATAAAGAGATACGATACTCTGACAAGGTAATCAATGGCGTTTATTTATTAACTCCCACAATGTATGAGATACATGACACTGAAATTAATAATAGAAAGGAAGTCACCTTCATCTAATCCAACAAAACTTGGCACCTGAGGCTAGGTGCAAGGGCGGCTGAACTGGGTAAGCCACTAAGGCAACCGCCTAAGCCGCCCCCTCCCCCCCAAAAAAAAAATTTAATGAGGCCCATTTTTAGAATTATAACCTAGAAATTAGGAATATTTTAGAATTATATCCTAGAAATTAGGAATAATGATTTTAATAAAATTAAATTAAAATTAAATAAAAAAGGCCTAAAATTTTTGGAAGTATAGTCTAGGAAAAGGCCTACAAATTAGGAGCATGATAAGCACTAAATAAAAATCAAATTTTAAAACAAAATATCAGAGATTTTATTACTAATTAAATAGCACAATTCTCTACAACTTCCTTCCTAAAAAATAGCATAGTTCTTCCTAAAATACTGTACCCAACGACACTATAATTTTTATGGTGAAGTTAGTGCTAGCTAAACAATGGCCAATGGGATTACAACTGCCACCAAAACTCCTTTAAGGTGATTTTCTACTAGCTACAAACACAATCTGCCCAACCTTCTCTAAACAATTTCTATTACATTCTCTAGACAAAACTCTTTTATTGTGATTTTCTACTAGCTAAAGAAAATGAGCTACACAATCCGGCTTTAGCCTTCTGTCTTCAAGGAAAGAAACCGGCCAACCTTCTCTAGTTACTACATAGACAATTAATCTACCCAGCCACCAGGTTCTATTGTTCTAATTTCTAATATTTCTGATTTGTATGATTGTATCAATTGGATTTTGTTATTATTTCTTATTTGTGTCAATTTGTTAATCTTTGAAATGACTGGTAGAAAATATGCATCTGGATATGAAAAACTCAAGAAAAAAAAAAGGAGAATAGAAAGTTTAGTGCAATCTCAAAAGGGGGCTCTTAACAAATACCTTGTTGACAAAAGAGAATCCAATTCAAATCAAGAGGTAATAGCTGAAGAACCAAGTATTAGGAGTGACTTAGAATATACTGTTGATGCAACTCAAAAAGAGAACTTAGAAGATAATATTGATGTGACACAAGAAACTGAAATTTTGGAAGTTAACGAGACACTGATCATAGGAAATCCAAATGATGAACATGTTCATGTTGATAATGTATCAACGGAGCTAGGTAAGGATGAGACTCTCAGTTGTTATGATCCTGGACAGTGGAAGGAAATTGATACAAATTTAAGAGATATCTTAGCATAGAAAGGTCCAATTAAAATTGATGATATTGAGTTCCCAAAGGATGAAAATAATAGACATTTTTCTAAGGAATATTATATTTGTAGACTACCGAATGAGGAAAAGCAAGATAAGAGATGGTTAGTGTATTCAACCGATATGGATAGAGTATTTTATTTTTGTTGTAAATTGATTGGTTTAAAATACAGTACAAGTCAGTTAGTTAATCAAGGAAGTAGAGATTGGAAAAATCTTGGCAAACAGCTCAAGTCTCACGAAATAACTAATGAGCATATTTTGAATATGACTAGGTGGATTGACTCGGAAAAGAGATTGTCAAAAAATGAGACAATTGATAAAAGCGTCCAAGATCGAATTAACAAACAAAAAGAACATTGGGAAAAAAGTTCTTGTTAGAATCATTGTTGTGGTGAAGATATTAGCTAGAAACAATCTTGCATTTCGGGGAAAGAAGGAAAAATTATATGAAGATATTAATGGAAACTTTTTAGGTTTAATAAAGATGATAGTAGAGTTTGACCCTATAATGTAAGAACATATTAGACATAATCAAGTGCATGAGATTCATAATCATTACTTGGGACATAATATACAAAATGAGTTGATCTTGATGTTAGCCGATGAAGTCAAAAGTATGATCATCAAGAAAATCAAAAGAGCAAAGTACTACTCAGTTATTATTGATTGTACTCCTGATGCAAGCCATCAAGAACAAATGACTATTATACTACGATGTGTTGATACTTCAGTAAGTCCAATAAAGACTGATGAGCACTTGTTAGAGTTTTTGATGGTAGATAACACATCGGGGAAAGGACTTTTTGATGAACTTTTAAGTATACTAAGGAAATATGATATTGAAGTAGATGATGTTAGAGGACAAGGGTATGATAATGGATCTAACATGAAAGGTAACAAACAAGTTGTGCAAAAAAGGCTTTTAGATTCAAATCCTAGAGCATTCTATACTCCTTGTGGCTGCCATAGTCTTAATTTGGTTCTTTGTGATATGGCTAATTCATGCTCTAAAGCAATATCATTTTTTGTAGTAGTACAACGTATATACTCTTTATTTGCTTCTTCAACAAAATGATGGAAAGTTTTGTTAGACTATGTTACTTTGACTCCTAAACCTTTGTCAAAAACACGTTGGAAAAGTCGCATTGAAAGTGTTAAAGCTCTAAAATTTCATGAAGCCCCAAAAAGTAGGGATGCTTTACTGAGATTAGCAGAAGTTAGTGAAGATTCTAAGACAAGGAGTGAAGCCAAATGCTTAGCAACCTATGAGATTGAAAGCTTTGAATTTATATTGGGAATGAATATCTGGTATGAGATATTGTTTCATGTACATTCAGTTAGTAAGAACTTACAACTTGAAAACATGCATATAGATCTTGTTATGGATAAATTAAAGGGACTTATTTCTTATTTTAAAAACTACAGAGACAATGGTTTTAACTCTACACTGGATTCATCTAAACAAGTTCCAGTTGAAATGGAAATAGAGCCAACATTCCGTAAAAAACGTGTCATTCATCGGAAAAAACAATTTGATGAAATTGATGAAGAGGTGAAATCTGTAGAGGAATCTTTCAAAATCGATTATTTCTATTATAATGTAGATCAAGCAATATCTTCACTGCAAGATAGATTTGAATTGTTTTCAAAATATGATGACATTTTTGGTTTTTTGTTTAGTCTTGTAAGATTAAGGTCCTTTGATAATTGTTCTTTAGAAAAAAAATGTCTTGATCTTTAAAAATTTCTTAAGCATGACATGCATTCTGATATTGATGGCTTGGATTTATTTTCGAAATTAAAAATTTTAAAGGAAATTGCCAAAACAAAAATTAATACTCCAATTGAAATACTTAATCTAATAAAAGAACTAAATTGTTTTCCAAATTGCTTTATTAGATATAGAATATTACTTACCATACCTGTTACAGTTGCATCGGCAGAAAGAAGTTTTTCAAAACTAAAGATTATATAAAATTATTTAAGAACAACTGTCTCAAGATAGATTAAACGGTTTAGCAATTTTATCTATCCAAAATGATTTATTTTCTAAACTTGAATACAAAAGTTTAATTAGTAATTTTGCATCTAGAGAGGCAAGAAGCAAATTTATGATTTAATTTTTATTTTTAATTTTTTTAACTAAAAGGCCTCATTTTTAAGATATGCCTTATGATTTGGCTAAGGCCCCCAAAAATGTTGAGCCGGCCCTGGCTAAGTGATATAAACCTAAACAAGATTGACAGGCTAGTGAAAGATGGTATCTTACCTTCATTGGTGGTAAAACGAATGCCCGTTTGTGAGTTTTGTCTGAAAGGTAAAATGACCAAAAGACCCTTTTTCATCTAAGGACAGTAAGGGCCAAAGATTTATTGGAGTTAGTATATACTGATGTATATGGACTCATAAATAAGAGCGAGAGAAGGATACGAGTATTTAATCACTTTTACTGATGATTACTCAAGATATGGATACATATATCTTATGCACTGCAAGTCCGAGACTTTTGAAAAGTTCAAAGAGATTCGAACAGAAGCGGAAAAGCAATTAGGTAAAAGTATAAATACTCTTCGATGAGATCGAGGAGGAGAATGTCTCTCCGTTAATTTTATGGTATACTTATCAGAAATGGGATTCTATCCCAGTAGTCTGCTCCTGGTATGCCTCAACAGAACGGAGTAGCAGAAAGAAGGAACCAGACTCTTTTAGATATGATTTGGTCTATGTTATTATATTTTGGGATATGTTTTGAAAACTGCAATGTATATACTAAATCTCATTCCATCTAAGTCTATACCTAAGACTCCCCGGGAGTTATGGACCGGGCGAAAACCTAGTCTACAACGTTTTTAGGGTTGTCTGGCACACGTGCTGAAGGTTAAGACAGATTAGTTGGAATCAAAGTCGGAAGTATACACGTTTATAAAATATCTCAAAAGAACTAAAGATTGGTTATTCTATAATCACAGAGAGCAGAAAGTGCTTATCAGCACCAATGCGGCTTTCTAGAGGAAGATTATATAATTGACCGAAAATCTCTAGAAAATGTTATCTTGGAAGAAATTCAAAGAGCGATCAATTCTAAATCCAAGAATAACTAAACTTTAAGAAAATCCGCCCATACCTAACCCAGTAGTTACACCAGTGCCTCGTCGTAGTTGGAGTATTGTCAGGTCCCCTGACAGGTGCTCATTTTTAGGAGAGTCTTACAAGACAATCCCGGAAGAACTGGAACAAGATCCCTGTAACTATGATGAAACAATCGATGACATAGATTCGAGAAGTTGGCAAGAAGTTATGAAAGCTGAGATGGATTCAATGTACTCCAATCAGGTCTGGACATTTGTAAACTTGCCTACCAATATTATAACTATTGGGTGCAAGTGGGTCTAGAGGAGAGAGAGGACCAGATGGAAGAGTTGAGACCTTTATGGTCAGGCTTGTTGCGAAAGGATATACTCAGAAAGAAGATATCGATTATGAGGAAACATTCTCGCCGGTAGCCTTACTCAAGTCCATCCAGATACTCTTATCCATTACAGTTCATCTCGATTACGAGATTTGGCAAATGGATGTCAAGACGGCGTTTCACGATGGCCATCTTGAGGAAGACATCTATATGATGCATCCAGAAAGTTTTATAGCTAACCAAAAGCAAAGAGTTTGCAAGCTGCAGAAGTTCATTTATGGACTGAAGCATGTATCCCGGAACTAGAATATCCGTTTTGACCAGGCAATCAAGTCATTTGATTTTTGTCAAAATCCGGATGAGTCATGAGTGTACATGAAAGGTTAAGAAGGCAAGGTAGTTTTTTCCGGTATAGTATGTCGATGACATCCTTTCCTAAGGAGTGATAGGGATGTTGTCAACAGTAAAAGTTTGGTTGGCTAAGACTTTTGATATGAAGGACTTGGGAGAAGCCAGCTACATCCTATGGATCAATTTCCATTGAGACCGGAAAAAAAGGATGATAGGCTTATTCCATTGGTATGCTATGCTATGCTTTGTACTAGACTAGATATCTGTCACGTAGTGAGCTTAGTCAGCAAATATCAGTCTAACCCAGGTCCTTATCATTAGACCGATGTAAGATGTGTTCTCAAATACTTGAGAAGGACTAGAGATCACATGTTGATTTACAGCAGTGATGAGTTAATTCCAATTGGATACATAAATTCTGACTTCAAGTCAGATCAGGATTCCAAGAAATCAACTTCTTGGTATGTGTTTATGCTGTAGCTGCTTAAGAAGCAGCTAAGGAAGCAGATTGGCTCAAAAGATTCCTTATGGAACTTAGAGTGGTACTTTTGGCAGGACAACCGCTCATAGTTTACTGTGATAACAGTAGGGCAGTCGCTAAGTCCAAGGAACCCAGGAGCCAAAAAGCATGTACAGAGGAAGTTATACATGGTCAGACAGATTGTACAGAGAGGTGATGTTACGATCACCAAGATAGCCTCTGCAGAAAATCTGGTAGATCCCTTTACTAAGCCTTTAACTACGAAAGTCTTTGAGTTGTATTTGGACGGGATATACGTGAAATGCAACCCTAGCTGGCATTGATCCCAAGTGGGAGTTTGTTAGTTTATATGGGCTCAATCCAATAAGTGATATAATAAATTGATTAATTTCTTTATTCATCAATATATTCTTGCTTTCCTTTCATGAGATGAATGGTGTTTTATTATTTACTTGCACATAACCAATACGAATGACATGATAGTTAATGAGATGAACCGGAGTCCACAAGTATATTAGATGTAACACATGTGTATGGCTGAGATCCACATACGGAGAGACATGTGTAGCAAATCTTATACTTAAATATCTTCACAACCAGTGATGAGATTGGACATCTGATCTGACAAGGTTGCAGTACTTTGATTACTATAAGATAGTATGATTTGTCTCGATCATCAGAATGTAAGATTCTGGATCATAGTGATGGTACATTTGAAGTATTGAAGGACCATGAGAATAACCTTATGAATACTGTCTTTACTTTAAGATCTGCTCTCATAATTCCCTAGTAATAGACTCTCAAGCCTGAGACATTAATAAACTCAAGTTTCTATCTATTCTTTTATTTTGAGTCACCAATGAGTGAGGCTAACTGTAGGTCAACACCTCGGTGATTTGGGTACGTGGTAGTAGAGCTGTGGAAACATTTAATGGTCAAGATGGAATCTATCTTTAATATCCCCTTGTGCCAACTAATGGATTTATCATTGGCAAGTGCGCACTCATTCCGATTAAAAGTTAATTGGAAAGGTACTATGATCGTTATAATTAATTGGGGCTCAAGGATAATAAGATATGGATCTAGTTTGGAAGACAGGTCTAATTGATTCATGGATATTGATTGAGTGGCCTACTTGTGGTCATATGGAAGTTTAGGGTCTTCTATGTAATAAATTCCTAAGACTGGAGTTCAATTGCATTAACCATGGGCCCGGATTGCACATGAGATGTGTGGTCACATGTCCTAGTTGGAGCCAGCTTTCTAAGGAATCCCTAGTGGTCCGCATGCTAGCCTAAGTTATTAGAAAGATACTAATTCTAGTTGAACTCTAAACGGTAAGGAAAGAGAAAGTTATTATTTCTATTTGAAGTGAGACTTCTAATAGTGGTAATAGTAAGTTACTAATCCTATTTGAAATTAGACTTCTAATTGTGATATAAGTGAAGTTACTAATTATAATGGAAGTAAGACTTCCATTTAAATTAGAAAGAAGAGACTTACTAATTGTTAGCGAAGTAAGATTTCTATTTCAATTAGAAAGAGGAGGTGGCTTGATAAGATATAAATAGAGAAGAAAAAAGGGTGTTGGACGTCCATGCATAATCCCATTATTGAGATTCACGCTCAACCACTTTGGTGTGCAAGAGTTGCACGGTTTTCCTCTCTCTCCCTCTTCTAGTTCTCTTTTTGTTTCTCTTATGGTTTACCCTAGAGTTCCTAGTTGTTTTCTCTTGGAGATCCCACCCATCTTCTTGAGAAAAGAGAATCTGATACGGGTCATAGCGTGAAAGATCAAGAGGTCTTGGAGATTCTGATTTGATTAGTGAAAGAGTTTCATCATCAAAGAAAGATGCAACTTCTCCATTAGAGCACAACCGAGCTCCAAAGGTATAATCTACTTCCTTGTATGTTGTAGATTTATTTGTTGCTTGTTAGTTGCTGTTTCTATCTTGTAGATAGATTTGTTTACTGATCATAATGGCTGAGATTGAGGGTATGCATCCTGGATTGGGTTTTATAGCCTTCTGGATAGTTGATCACTGCATCAAGTTGGTCAAAAGTTTTTGAAACCTATCCTAGAGGCCCACCTATTTCCAACAATTGGCATCAGAGCCTTACCTCATCTCTAATCATGTTAGATCAGTAAGCTTGTTATAATCTTTACATGAGATGCGAATAGGATAGAGCAAGGGCTATGTACGGATTAGTTTTTAATGGATTTTCTTGGATAAATAGTAGATCTATGCTTGGATAGTCATAAAAGGGTTTAACATTGATGGAATGATGGTAGGAAACCATTGGAAGCTTTCAGAAGTGTTTTGGAGGTGTTTGGACACGAATTTTAAAAATCCAAAATTCTGCCTTCATCAGCCCAGTCGACCTGGCCCCGTGCTCGGTCGATCGCGTGGCTGTAGGCTCGGTCGACCGAGCCCTCTGCCCGGTCGACCGAGCACACAAAGACAGTAGTGCAGATTTTTATTTTTTTCAGTTTCGAGTCTTTTTTGGTTTCCTATTTTTTCAGCATTGTTTAGCAGCTTATTTGTGTGTTTTGTATGTTTGTATGATATACTAACATGCAGGTTATCATGTCTTCTCCATGTGACCCACAAGTCTTTTGCTTTCTATTTATGGTTATTGGTTTATTTGAGGCTAAGTGTAAAGGGCACCATGGTTTCCTTGGTTTCCCATGAAAGGGCAAGGCATGGTGAATTTCCCTATAGCCCTTTTATTTTCATGTTTAGATTACCATGTAAGTCTCATCGTAAAGACATAAGAATTTATGTAATTTTATAAATTGGTAAATTCTGGCGATGTCCGAGACGAAGAAGGAAAGCGATGTTGGACTCCAAATCAAAGAGTTTAAATATTACCAAAAGAGTTTTGGAGTTTCCCAAAGAGGTTGAGGAATTTCAAATTTTTTGAAAGTCTAGAAGTCCAAGAAGTCTATTCCGCTTGGGCCATATGGAGGAGAGGACTAGTTTCTAATTTTAGCAGTTTCTATTTATGGATGAATGCTTGATTTAGAATGTTTCCAAGTCTGATCCAAACATACCAAGTTACTAAAATTGGTCAAATCAAATTAATTTTTGGAAAGAGTTTTAATTATTGTTGATGACCCATGAGATGAACATATTGATAACACTAATTTAAGAAACTGGACTTTCCTTAAAATAACTTGACTTGGAACCAGTCTTTCATCATATCATGAGATGATTTGATGTTCATATATATATGTGGGCCCAAATACCTTAAAAGGAAATCCTCAATTCTAAAATATTAAGTGGGAGCGGGGCATTAAAATTGAGAAATCCCCATGGTTTTCCATTATAGGTCCATTGTAAGAAAAGTATTAGCCTCGCGCCATCAAGAGTATGGCCGTTCCTTCGAAGGGCTTTTATTTGTCTGGTTACTAGATATGGATCTTCATTGGATAGTATTGGTGAGACGTGGTGGGGGTTTACTCCCCTAGGAGGAGCTGCCCAAAACGGTGGGTCAAACTTAACTAAAATAATGATGTAATATCCCTTAGGATTTGCCTCATGTATTTTAGAAACCAAAGCTAATTGGGAGTTATACATTATTTGGTATGAGATACCTAGATGATAATGAATAATGGGGATCATGGATAGTCTTAATTCTAATTTTGACCAACTTCGATCCACACCAATCTAAGTGGCATTCGCACTCTCCTAGGAGGCATGCTCTAAGGGATTGGAATTCTGATGTATTCTGATTTAGTGGTTATGAGGATTCTTACATGAATTTGGTAGAATACTAAAACCCAATGTCATTTACATTCGTTCATTGAATGTATGGTTATGTGCAACAGTTTATTTAAGCATGAATTCAAATACTTTCAATCCACTTGCAGAACAAGTTGATGGAATCGAACTATATAGACTGGAAAAGGACCCTAGATATTTTCCTGACAGCTTCAGGATGCAGATATGTCCTTACCATACCCTCCCTTCCTGACCCTAACCCTGATGCACCATAGTATGAGAAAGACCTTTGCACCAAGTGGACCAAAGACAATGAGATGGCGAGATGTTTTATATAGGCATCCATGTCTACTGTTTTACAACACCAACATCAATCCTATAAGTCAATATACGATATTATATCGAACTTAAAGGAGATGTTTGCGGACCAGGTTAGGCCTGCTAGGCAAGCTGCTATGAAAGTGCTGATAAATACTAAGATGGCTGATGGAACCCCAGTACAATACCATATGCTAAAAATGATGTCCGCATTGAATGAGTTAGATGTACTGAGTGTTAAGATTGATACATAATCACAAATCAATATGATCATTCAGTCACTACCAGTTTCATTTAACCATTTCGTGATCAATTATAATAAATTGGAAATGACCATAGCTGAGCTATCTCGCCAGCTGGTAGTGACCAAGGAAATCATGAAAAAAAAATACAATACCCTCATGATAGAAAAGTCATTTGCTAGGTCCAAGTAGAAAGGCAAAAATCAGGATAGCAAGAAGAAATCAATCCCCAAGGGTCCTAAGGTGGAGAATGGTTCTACTTGTGGTATGGTCAAGGCTAAGGGTACAGAAGCAAAATGAAAGTGTTTCCATTGTGGTATGATAGGACATTGGAAGAGAAATTGTTCAGATTTTCTGTCTAAGAAAAGGACCTCAGGTATGATTGAGTCACTTCTTTCTGAAGTTAGTTTTGCAACTGATACTTCAGAATCCTGGTATGATGACTCCGGTGCAACTAATCACATAAGTAATATTACGTTGCAGAAGTTACAGGTAACAAGGAGGATTAGTGGCTGAGAAATCATTGTTAATCTGAGATCGAAAGCAGTGTGCGGGAGAAGTAACTTTGTTATTTTAAGATATTAAGTTGATTTTGTCAGATACATCATATGTACAGTCTTTAAGACGGAATTTGAATTTTAGTTTCTAGTATGGTGAATAAGAGTTATTATATTACTTTTGGTACTAAAATTATCATAAAGACATACGGTACTCTGACAAGGTAATCAATGGCTTTTATTTATTAACTCCCACAGTGTATGAGATACATGACACTGAAATTAATAATAGACCATCATTAAAAAGGAAGTCACCTTCATCTGATCCAAAAAAACTTTGGCACCTGAGGCTAGGTGATATAAACCTAAACGTACAGGATTGACAGGCTAGTGAAAGATGGTATCTTACCTTCATGGGTGGTAAAACCAATGCCTGTCTGTGAGTTCTGTTTGGAAAGTAAAATGACCAAAAGACCATTTTTCATCTAAGGACAGTAAGGGCCAAAGATTTATTGGAGTTGGTGTATACTGATGTGTATAGACCCATAAATAAGAACGAGAGAAGGATACGAGTATTTGATCACTTTCACCGATGATTACTCAAGATATGGATACATATACCTTATACACCGCAAGTCCGAGACTTTTGAAAAGTTCAAAGAGTTTCGAGCAGAAGCGGAAAAGCAATTAGGTAAAAGTATAAATACTCTTCGATGAGATCGAGGAGGAGAATATCTCTCCGCAAATTTTATGGTATACTTATCAGAAATGGGATTCTATCCCAGTAGTCTGCTCCAGGTATGCCTCAACATAACGGAGTAGCAGAAAGAAGGAACTAGACTCTTTTAGATATAATTAGGTCTATGTTAATTTTCTCAGGATTACCTATATTTTGGGATATGTGTTGGAAACTGCAATGTATATACTAAATCTCTTTTCATCTAAGTCTATAACTAAGACTCACGAAAGCCTAGTCTACAATGTTTTTAGGGTTATCCAGTACACGTGCTGAAGGTTAAGACGGATTAGTTGGAATCGAAGTCAGAAGTATACATGTTTATAGAATATCCCAAAAGAACTAAAGATTGGTTATTCTATAATCCCAGAGAGCAGAAAGTGCTTGTCAACACCAATGCGGTTTTCTAGAGGAAGATTATATAATTGACCGAAAATCTCTAGAAAAAGTTATCTTGGAAGAAATTCAAAGAGCGATCAATTCCAAATCCAATAATAACCGAACTTTAAGAAAACCCGTCCATACCTGACCCAGTAGTTACACCAGTGCCTTGTCATAGTTAGAGTATTGTCAAGTCCCCTGACATGTTCTCGTTTTTAGGAGAGTCTTACGAGAAAATCCTGGAAAAACTGGAATAAGATTCCTGTAACTATGATGAAACAATCGATGACATAGATTCGAGAAGTTGGCAAGAAGTTATGAAAATTGAGATGGAGTTAATGTACTCCAATCATGTCTGGACATTTGTAGACTTGCTTGCCAATATTATACCTATTGGGTGCAAGTGGGTCCAGATCAGGAAAGAGGGGACCAGATAGAAGAGTTGAGATGGAGTCAATGTACTCCAATCAGGTCTGGACATTTGTAGACTTGCCTGCCAATATTATACCTATTGATGCAAGTGGGTCTAGAGGAGAGAGGGGACCAGATGGAAGAGTTGAGACATTTATAGTCAGGCTTGCTGCGAAAGGATATACTCAGAAAGAAGATATCGATTATGAGAAAAGATTCTCGCCTGTAGCCATACTCAAGTCCATCCGGATACTCTTATGTAGGGGCTTTCAAAGCCAAATCTGACCAAACGGCAGAATGGTGTCTCGCTATAGTGGGACTCATGCTCGTTATAGCGAGCGAGGCAAACAAGCCCAGTCCGATCCAATCAGAACTCTTTGATAGAGTCGAAAAATGTTTGTTATTCTGAGTGGATTATGACTAGGAGTCTTATGTATGGATTTGGTGCTATAAATTAGGTGATTCTCTCAACCCAAATAGACAATACAAGAAGTTAATTATCTCTCTTGACCTAAGGTTAGAATACCTTAAGGGAGATTTCCTTATTTCTCTAGAGTCATTAAGAGATTGCTCTGAATGGTTGTACTAAAAAGTTTTGTTGCTTTTACTCTCTTGTAGAAGATAGTTCATCTTGGATGACAAGGTGCAAGGAGATCAAGTAAGGAGAACGGTGCAAGGTGGAAGTCATGTCAAGCGAGAACAATTACAGTCCTTAGGTCAAGATACAGACTGAGATAAAGGAGCTGTGAGTATATCTTGTAACTGTTCATGAAATCTTGATTTCTATATCGTAGTTTTTCTCCTTGGAAAGGGTTTCCACATTATATTTTTGTCTGCCTTCTTGTGGTGATTGCTTGGTATATTTATTTGCTAGTTTTATATTGATTGATTGATTACATCTGCTGCATTGATTTGATTAATTAGACTAGCATATATTCTAGTGAGTCCTGTAAAACCTTTAGAATCCAAGTCCTCTAGGGTTTCCAATTACAAGAACTTCCCAATGCTCCCAACTAGTGCCCCTTACGAAATGCAAAAATTCCCCCTTAAGAAAAATGAAAAATGGCCCCGCTTAAGAAATCTCTAACCCACCAAAGAAATACCCAGTTTTCTTTGAAAATACAACTCTAATAATATCTAGCCATCCATTAGATATATTTCTTTCAAAATATTTGAATGTTTTTTAAATTTTATTTGAGTATTTTTAAAGCTATATATCAGTCACACTAGGCCATTTGAGTAAAATCTAATGAGTATTATGCAATATTGCGCAGGGGGGGGGGGGGGTGCTAATCTTTTTTTATTGATTTGGATTTTTCATAAGTTGTACACCGAGTGGCCCCTCAAAATTCTCATGTGATTGTTATGTAATTCCTTGTCTTCTCTCTTTTTTTCTTTTAACTATGTTTACTTGTAGAGGGTCTTGAAATCATCAACAAGTCATATAGAAATGTTCGCTTTTTCTGTAAGAAGTTCTACTCCAACACGAGCATGCGTCCATTGTCACATTTTCTTTTCTTTTCTCATTGTTGACCATTGCTTGCCTCCTGCAAGAAAATCCTAGGTCCACCATTACTTATTGAAAGCAGGAGCCAAGAAAATCAGCCCCACCAAATTATCCTAGCCCTTGATTAACAATTATGATTTTACTTGCCAAAAAAAAAAAAACATTATATGATTTAGTGGCATCTAACTTAATAGTAGATATTTTAAGGGTGAGTGAAAGTTTAATGAATGCAATTTTTCGCTTTATAATAGATAATGGAATGACAAAATTATCAAAAGAGCCAAGGGCCCTGGCCGGGCCATAGAGCTAGACTGCACATGTCGGCTCATGGGAGAACATTTTTCATATGATATAGCTAACTACGGTAACAGATATCCCTAACAGAGTAACAGTGGCACAGGGGGGAGAGAGAGAGAGAGAAAAGAGGATGTCATCTACCTAAAGTCAATTCCGTCAGTAAGATTCATCCATATATAAGAAAGGAAGTTCATTGAATGTGACTCACAATTATTGCTCAAACATGAGGTGGTGGGTAGCAAAGTTAAATGCATCTGCTATTTTAAGAAATTGACCAATCGATAATCCTCCTTGTAATTTGTGGGGGCCATTTATGCGACCCATTTGATATGACACATTCAATGGATACTCCTCCCACTATATCATCCCCCAACAGCTTTTTCAATACAACACCCCCACCTTGAACTCTATTACCTAAACACACCAACCAGCAAAATCATCTTTTTCTCCACTCAACATGTCTTACAAACAAACTGTATTAAGATGAACTCAATGAAACAGAAATCTTAAAAAAAAGAACAACATGTCTGACAAACAAAACTGCCCAAATCTAGCAGAAGCTCTTGTCAGTACTCGGTCCCCACATATCCCCAAACGCGAACCATAACCAATCTATTCCGGGTTGGACAACAGTCAATCAATCACCACATTTAAGGTAGACGATACACTTTTCTCTCCCTATCACCATATTTCAGTGCAAAGAAGTCATCTGATAAACGGTAGCTTTTCTCCCTATAACCATATTTCAATGCAAAACATAGCTACTGCAATACAACATCAAAACGTACAAAACAAAGAGAGATTTCACAACGGATCTGATGAAGTATACATGCCTATTTACTTACCGATATGTCTGATAATTCATACAGTGACAGACAGGAACATTATCGGCGACCCCATTACGATATATATAAGATCAGACAGTGGATACGACGACATTAGTGATCTCGGACGGGACAAGAGCGAGGAAGAAGAGGATGGCCATTATTGCTATGGGGATAAGGAGGAAGAAGAAGGGTGGTGGAGGCAACGGCGGCAGCACCAGCGGTAGAAAGAGAAGCAGAACCGCTAACGCTATCAGGATCAAGAGGCCGAAATATCTTACCATTAACGTCGATCCAACAAGTAGGAAAAGTGATTTCTTCCTTTCTGCTACGATGGCGGCAAGTGGTAAAAACTATCCCCATCCAAGCACTGGATTGTGTTTCATTGGTTGTTTCTTGCTTGAATTCATGTCTGGTATGGAAGGATCATGGATTGCTATCTTTGATATCTTTCTCTTGTAAGGAACAGACGAGCCGCCCATGCTTCTTTGGTTTGGGGTGTGGGCTTATATAATGAAGAAACTTAATGGAGTGATTCTGCTACCATTTTGTACTATGCGTTTGGAGGGGTCGCACCAGACTTTTTTAAGCAGAAAATTATGCCACTTTGCACCCATTTCTTTACTATAATTTTTGGTATTCATGTGCAGTGGTTGTTTGGAAGATTTAAATGCTGAATTTTAAAATTCTTTGGAAATTCTATCAGTTCTAAATTTCTTATTTCATTAATGCAAAGATTTCTGCTTGAAAATTTCATGCATCCTAAATTTTATGAATTTCATATTATTATTTGATACCTACAAGAATTTCTAATTAGAATTAGACTTGTGTATGCACTGTTTATACTCACTACTTATATATGCATAGTAAGTGCAGGGTGCTCCTTAATGCATACACACTATACTATTCTATATGGGTCCCAATTACTCATAAAGTGCAATACTCAAACTTGGGATCACTCATCTCAAAAATCAAGAAAATGGAATTCCTATTTAATAGAAAGTTGGAGCCCAAACAGTTCATATTTGATATAAAAAAAACACATGACATAATCAACCGTATCATTTCACAAGGTGCTAATCCCCTAAAGATGAGAAAATATTGGCAACCTCTAGATTGAGGCAGATAACTCACACCAATAATCTCACAGACTTTTTTCTATCCTCTCATAGGATAAATTCATAGCACTTGGATTGGAAGTCAAACATTGGATGTGTATATTTCTTAAGTTCAAAAACCACTTTATTTCCAAGTGCAGTAGGAAAAATTAAGAGTAGAAGACGCAAAATTCCACAAGACCTTATAGTACCAATATGGATACATGCTAATCATGGAAAGTAGATCGATAGAAAGATCTTATTATAAATTTCGCCGGAAGGCAAAATTTCATCTCAATCTGACATCACAATTATTGATTTAGGAGCCTTAAAGTTCGGTGATTTTTTTTTTAATTCTTTTAAAGTGTGGGTATTGTTCAAATTAATGTTAAATTGTGGTTAGTGCCGATTTATGAGAGTGAGTATGAATATGTTCGATTCATGAAAGGTAGGCTCGACGCAATGTTAAAATTATTACCTCTCATACAAGCCATGATAGGTCCCCTTAGGGGAGTTATGGGCCAGGTTAGGACGGGCTGAGGCATATTCAGGCCCGACCCAACTTTAGAAATGTAGGCCTGGGCCTGGAGCAAGCTCAACATGGGTCATAAAAATCAGGCCCAAAGCCACCCATTTAGTCATTGGGCTGAGCTGAGTCGGGCTTTATACCAATTGTTTGGATAAAATACACTAAATTACAATGACTCATTAGTCGGTCCGGGCCAGGCTTCAGGATTTCTGTCACTCAATCTAAGCCCAATTACTGAATGGACCCAAATTTTATCCTTGGGCCTGGGCCATGGGCACCCCTAGGTAGTAGGTACACTTTGGGGAAGGAAATTGGAATGTCCAAAAGTAGTACTAGGTATTGTCATGTCTAGTCGAGAGATCGGGTGGACTTGGACATATGGTCCTAACCGACTCCATAGTGCGTCACCCATATCGGTGATACGTTGTTGATCATTGAATTTGAGACTATACTATAGGTGTGACTTTAAAAGGGTCAAGAAAATAATAATAATAGCATTTGATCTGGTGAATTGATGAATATGGGTTTCACATGTACAACTTGGGACTATATGATGTATATATTTGTCAATTCTTCTAGGGCCAACCTTAGATAGTTTAATACATGCTTTAAGAAGGTTCACCTTAACATCAGTCCAATTAAATGATCCTGTATCTTGGTTTTTTTAGATAAAAAAGGTGTGAATTTAAATTATATGTTTTAGGGGTTATTTGTCAGTTGGTGTGAGTATCAGTCCTGACTCCTGAGACTAATAAAATAAAATAAAATAAAAACCAACCAAACATTAATAATGACTCCATGTAATTTCTTAAACTTTTAGCATATTTTTTTACGCCTTTTTTAGCACAAATAACTCTAAATTTTATAGGTGCGTCACTTTTCTTTAAAGCATAATTTTTTTAATGTAATTTTTTTTTTGGATGAAGCTCATTACATTTTAGATTGAGAGCCTTTAGTACAGATATATAGGACTCGAGTTTCCATAAGCTAGCACCATTACTTAGTTTATTTTTATTTTTTTCTGTTGTAAACTATAATATTAAAACTTTCAAATAAATTAAATGTTTGAGAAATTAAACTTTTATAATGTGAATCAGTGGAGATGAATTTTACAAACTCCAACCAATGTGGTATAGGCCTTTAGCACTTCTTGTAAGGCTCTCCTAGATGCTTGACATTCAAAGAAGTCAAAGGTACTTTTCACAATGATTGGGCAGCCTCAAGTACATTTGTCCCATCAAATGTTTATAGCTCTTCACGTAGCTCCTCAAATGTTAGTGTGTGAACAAATGAATTTTTTTTTTAACATAAGATCAAAGTAAGATCAGTGCCAATTTAAAGTTGAAGGAATTGAAACGATCATGGTAAGGTAGGTGTTAATGAAGGGTTCTAGCTCGTGTGTTAAATGTGTATATATATAAGGATTTTTAAAACCAAGTTTGATCAAATCAAAAGCGCATTTGAGCAGTTTGGATAGGATGGCAACCTAACATAGCATCCCTCTCTAGAAAACGATGCGGCGCGGATCTAGGGGATTTGGGGAATCGGTTTAAAAATTAGAATAAAAGGAAATAGAGTCGACTGACATGACTTTAAAGTTTTCTTCCTAGTGATGATCAACAGGAGCAACCGCATCACTTTTTTTTTTTTTTTTCTTGTCTTTTCTTTTCCATGACTTGGACTGTGACAACCTAATTCAAACAGTGACATGGAATATGGGATACGGCATTTTGGTGGGGTTTGTGGGCTCGAAAAGAGATTTACTCACACTTACTTTGGGTGGGAGAGTGGAAGTAATAATGGGCTTTCGTATTTAAAGTTTGAATCGCTCAAAATGAACGTAAGCGTTTAGAATTGTTTAGAGTTTTAAATCTAGTGATCAAAATGAGTCTAGTGATCAAATTAGACCTTATTGGTTAAGTCGTTGTAGGCGTTTTGGAGATGAAAAAAAATTATTTAGAGAATGATCATTGTTTTTAAATATGGTAGGGTTGAGTGGGGTTGGGGTTGGGGTCCTAAGTACATCCGTGGGTATAGGGGGTTGGGGTGTTATTTTCTGTGTTGGGGATGAGTCCAATGTCAAGGGGGTGAAGTCTTTAAAAAAATTGATGGTTTTCATAGCTGGTCTGTGTTTGTCGGTTCATTTATGATTGGATGATTGAGTGGGTGTGGGATCTTTGGAGAGTCTTTTTCTAGATTGTTTAGAATTATGTCAAATAATCAATCTTCGCTCTGGAAGTGTTATTCTTTGCACAGGGGTGTTGTGTTTTGTAGGGTTCTCATAAGAAGAGTCTTATGTCAATTGACAGGGTTTGAGTATGAGTCTTTATTGAGTCTTACAATTTGTTTAGGGATGATGCACGGATTTACAAACCTTCTTCTCTAAGCTTTTTTTAGTTAACTCTTTTTCTTTACTTTGGAGCTTTTTTTTCTTTGCTTGGACCAAAAAAGGAATGAGAGGATTTTTCGTGATTTGGCCTCTTCGTTGCAAGATTCATTGGCGGCAGTTTTGTGGAAAAGCGAGAAATGGGCTTTAGGGTGAAAGGAGTTTGTTTCTCTTAACATTGATAATATTTGTATTGATTGAGAGGTATGTATGGCGTGCGGGTCTTCCAAATATATTAAGCTTGTTAAATGATGCATGCCTTGGGAAGGGGTTCTTAAGTTTAATGTAGATGAGGGTGACTAGAGGCAAACCCGGTCCGGCAGATATTAAAGGAGTGCTTCGTAATTTCAAAGGCGAGGTATTGATTTTTTTTTCCAAGTGATTGGAATTAAAGAAGGCAGAAGTGCTTGCTATTCTAGAGGCTTTGAGAATTTATTCCAGGTCATCTACCTGAAGATTAATTGTGGAAAGTGGTTCTTTCAATACAATAATATCTTGGGTCTCAAGATATAGTAAGGCTCCTTGGGAATTTCTCTACATCGATCCTCAATGAGATTAGAGTCATCCTCGACGCGGGTGATTAATTTCCAAACGCGTGATCCATTCAGCCAACGAGTAGCTTTCATTTTAAGTGGTTAATATTTTCACTAGGTGGACCTCACTTTGGAGTTTCACTCTCCTAATGAGTAAGAACTCAATTAAGGATCCAGACTCTTATAATAAACTTCGAGCTTCCTCTACTTTGGGCTTATCCGTATGCATGAGTTAAAACAAGAGGTGGTGAGGAAGGGGGTTTAAAGGATTCATCATGTTCGGTTTGGCCGTGCCGGATAAGGCTTTCACTGAGGCCAAGTCACCACTAGCTATCAAATTTCCTCAATCATAATTCAAGGAACTCAAATTTGGAACCTTAACTCTTACATATCATGAGATTCAATCCAACAACAAACATGTTATCCGATTAGGTCAAATCAAGGGGAGTAGAAGCGGAACCAAGGTGGCTTGGACCAGGGGGACCATTGCACAGATTCGGATTCATAATTACCTCTAATTAGAATTTCTTACATGTGCATCGTCGTGTGAGCTCAAAGTGGCCCTGATATGAATGCAGTCATCGATACCTCTGAAGTGCCAGATTAGATTTGATGTTCACTGCGAACATTAGGACCAATCAACTTATGTGGAGTCTTGAGAGATGTTTAGGCAAGACCAAATCCACTTGTTTCATTTTAGATGACTTGAAGGCAATGGGTAGACAGGGTTTTTCTTTTTTTCCTATGGGACTCCCACATTGCTCTTTTATGAGATTTTCTACCCCCGCCTTTAACGAGACAGCAAGGATTGAAAATCCAGCACACGGCACTTATGTGTATATGAAAAAGGTGGATGGGCTAGATGGAGCCAGTGGATATAACAAATTCTTGGCAATTGCGCTTTTGTCTCTCTTTGGATGCTCTCCTCTTTTATTGAGTCGTTGTCTATGCATGGGGAATGTTGCCAACCCGACATCCCCTGAATTTGTTTATGTTCAACAGAATAGGTTTACATTTAAGGAGTAATAAAATAGTTCTCTTTTTAGGGCTTGTTTGTGCACGTGCCGTAGCAGCAAACAATGCATCTCCTCTTACGCAACACACACTCCTTATATCCTACCTTACCTACTGTTACGTGGGAAAGTAAGATCCTCTCATGGGAAGAAAACTAACATGCTTTTGTACTTTTCCTTTGCTTAAGACATTTGAGCCAAACAAATAAAAGTATTTCCACATCAATTTACTCTAACCTTTCCTCTTGGGTTCCACAGAAACAACTATTGCCCAAACACGTCATCAAGGAAATATCCTATTTCCTATGGAAGCAGAACGGAAAGTCTTTTGGGCATATTTCAGTAGCAGCTTTTCCATTAAAAAATCATAAAAAGTGAAAATGCTTTTCCACAGTGAAAAAGTTCCACAATTAGTGTAACCACTTTCCATCAGGAAAAGAAGAAAATGAACAAATTTTTTTATGATTCCACAAAAAGGTGTTTTCTCACGGCAGAGGGTGGAAATGGTTTCTGCAAGGAAAGAGGAAATAGTTTCACTGAAATTAATTTTCTATGAAGCCACACAAACATGCCCAACAGTCTTTTTAGGTTTGTAACTCTTTGTTTGGTGCAACAATAATTCATCATGAAAAAGGGAAAAATCTTAGTCTTAATTTTCATGGAAACCAAAGTCTGAACCCTTCCATAGCTTCCGTGGAAGAGAAACATGCATTTACTCTTCCGTGGTGGTGTTACTCGAACTGTCCTTGGATAAGATTACCAATAAAATAGAAAGTCTAGTTAGAAATATTCCAAACTGAGAGTTTGGTACATTGGTAGAAATTCATTTTTAAAATATCATCTTCATTGAACATCACCGACAGACTTATCAAAACATGATGATTGTGAAATGTTCATGATCCCTAAAAGACTAAAGTTACCTTTCACAACCACTATTTCTTATTGGACTACTGACAACATCAGCTAGGTTAAATTTTTATACACAAGCAGTCTAGTAATCTCTCCTCTATCTGGTGAGACCAACGGGTCCGCGTGCAAGTGGTCCTATAACTACCACACGTCTCCATTTGGCCAAACATGCCTAGCCAACTACTTGCTCAGTCGCCCCTTAATAGGATTTACTTCTTGTTTGAAAGCATTTGAATATGTAGAGGTGTAATCTTATTCAATGTATGTTAGTCTAGTAAAGTATCGTAAGAGATAGTAGCCCCCCACCAGGAACGTAGATGGATTGAAAGTCCAATAAAGAGTTTTCTATAAGATTTTTTGGTCCCCTCCACCACACCCCAAAGTTTCCAACTTGCATCTATAAGAAAGGATTTCATTTCAGGAAAAACGAAGGTTGTTCATTGACTTAATCGAGGCTTTTGTAGTGGTTATTTTAGTTTAGTGAGATCATCTCAATTTTTTTTTTAAAAAAAAATAATTAGGACACCTTTGTGCGACCACTTTTTTCCAGAAAAAGTATAAAAGAAAAAATATTTTTATGCACTATAGCAATATCCACATTTTTTTGCGGTTATTTGTCCGCAAGAAAAAGAGAAAAACGAACCTACTTTTTTGAAATATTCTTATGGAAAACCCTATCCAATTGGAGCAACTATTCATGAGGTTTTTCCATAGTATATAGTATTTTGATCTTGGGGTTTTAATTTACTATGTGATCATGGCCAGTCCGTGTCAACAATATTGACTTAATAACCATTACTTTTCTTGGATGACATGTGTGTTGCCATTTGCTTGAGAACAGATTATAAGGCTTTCACAAATAGCAAGTCTTTTATTTTTTTAAATTTTTTGGTAGAACACAAACAGGAGTATACTCATTGTTTTCTAATTTATATAGTCTAAGATATTGAAATATGACCCCACAATTAAATTTGGCTATGGCCTAGTTTCAACGAATATAAACTTTGTGGCACACACAATGTGCCCTTGTATTTTGGGAATTTGTTCCCGTTCCCTTGAAATGAAAACCGATTTTAAGTTAGTTTTAGGCTTTCAGTTTGCCATCTCAAATAAATTACGTAAAATTACTACTAGATTTTGTGTGAAATTAATAAAGGAGCCAGTGCTTCCTCTTTACTCCTTTTTTTCACTCTCTACATGCTACTTTTGATAGTTCCATGAATCCATCCACAAAATAGTCATGGAAATGTAGTGATTTTCGACTTGTCATCTCAATTTATCAGTCACTTTCCTCTCATTAGTCACTCTTTCACATTAAATGAAAACCTTGTTTTCAGCCTCCTCATACAACTTTTGATAGTTTCATGTATCTATCTACAAAATAGGTATGAAAATATAGTATTTTTAACTTGTCATCATCAATTTATCATCTTATCCTCTCATTAGTCACTCATTCACATTAAATGAGATTTATCATCATTGTCTTGAGATTTAATTACAGCTACTCAGCGAGTATGTTATAGGGAACATTACATGCCACAGTTTATATTCAAATTCCGGTCATTTAATTGCTATATAAAGCTCTTCGGTGTATTATTCACAAAGTGAGACCCTCTTTAATAAATACATAGTTTTCAAATGATTTTTCTCATAAAACCTCTTTAAACATCAAACTCAAGTGGTGGTGGGTAGAGCAGGCTTCTAATGATGGAAGATTAGGACGCACTCCAATTGTGGTGATTGCTGGTTTTGGATCACCTCAGGCTCAGTGTGCTTCATAAAATATCCCCAAAAAAAAGGGATTTTATGCTGTCACGACTCCCGAGAACAATGGATCTTTCCTTGGAATAATCTGTGACAAGCCAAGGAAAGACAAAAGTTTGCTGCTGGTAGGTCTCCATGCCTTAAAAGTTGTTGGAAGTTGACAGGATTTGGCCAAAAACAGGCCCCCTGTCCAGAGACGAGTCCTGATCCTCTCATTCTCTTACAGGAGTCCCTAACAAGAGGAGTGTAAGTTTACAGTGTGACACACCCATTAGAAAATCCATCCGTTCAAAATAAATAATTTCATCATATATGAAATATCCTAAATTTTATTCTAATTAAGATTTGGTATAATATAACATGATTTACACGGTCTTATATGTTACTAATCATATTATCCATACTATGATCAATCTCATGGTGAGGTTAGTTTTTCTAGGATCAAAATTTATGGACATCTTATAAATGGTGAGATCTCTCTTTCTTTTAACAGTTTAAATGTTTAATAGGTGGATCACATCAAGATGTCTATTCTTGGAAAATTGAAATTTTGTAAGTCGCGCAGGAGGATCCGGCCTTAAAAGAGACGGATGATTGAAGCTGACGTTCGATTCGAATTCAATGTATCTCCAACAACTTTAGAAAGACGTACGACTAAACATGCAAACCAAATCTATCCGTCTGGAATATTACTGTCGACGTTCTTTCCATATACAATGGTTCCTATTGGAGTAGCATTGACTTTTTTAAGCTTTGCATTTGATTAATAGTGTTTTATCCATTTGAAACAGCACCAAGCATTCTAAAATTCAATTCTCTTTCATCAATTCTTGTCAGAAAATGAGAGACCTGCTGCAATGGGCCTACTTTTATAAATCTAACCTTTCTCATTCCATTGGCCCCCTTGTGAGTGGACACTCATCTTAAATTGTATTCAAGTGGAGTGCATAGGGGGCAGACATAAAATGTAATTTTTAATCATTAAAAACATGAGATCATAAAGAAATGCAATTTATTTTATTGGGATTAATCTTAGAGTTTACTTGTGATCAATCAATCTAGTATTAGTTTCTACACCCGATGAAGTGAATAAATGTTTTTATGGCGCCTTCTTTAAGGTACCTTAGATTCGGCCTTCTTTAATGTATAGATCTTAATCATTAAGATGCTAGATTTGCATCAAAAGCTTTATACTTTGATAAAGGTGGGCCTAAAATTCAACCCAATTGTCTATCATATGACATAAATATCAAGCCAAAAGGTCATAGTTGCAGACGTAATAAAAACATTTAAATGTTTCAGATTTTATTTTATTTTTTTTCAGATGGTAGGCATAGTTTGAATGAGTACCAAATTTAGTGTAATGTAATGTAATGAGACAATGAGAGGCGGTGGGTATTACTAGGTGGGCCCACAGGGGTTGTAGCTCACGATAAGTCTGTACGTGACACATGTGATAAGGCTGGTGTCTCAAGTCGGATCAAGCCCATGTTAGGCATCCAGTTGCTTTTGGGTCCCTCATGTACGGACCACATCTCTAGCTTTCTTGAGATATGGTCCATGCATGAGGGGCCGGACATGGTTTGGGCTCGACCAGACTTGAGTCCTTACAATATGTATCTCGCCTGATCATTGCTGTACGGGTAGGTTGTTTCTTGTCCACGGAATTTGTAAATGCCCTTAAATCCTTCTTTGTAGTTATTAAATAGCAATGCAGTTTCAAAATCCGACCAGAGCATTTGAGACCTTTTAGGTGATTGAAGTTTTGAGATTATTACAAAGAAATATGGCATTTGCAATTACCGGAGACATGCCAGCACACCATGTCTAGAAAACCCTATTACCTTAAATTCTTATCAAATTTTCTAATAAAGTAACAAACCCATAATATACACCGTGGGCTATGAGCAAACAAGACAAAAGGAAAAAAAAGTTATAGAATGTTGCAATAAAACGGAAGAAATGGGGATTCAATGGGGGTTCCAATATATTCCTTTCTTGTAAATATGACTCTAGACTTTTTCAACTTCCTTCGAAGAGAAGCTACAAAATGCCATACCAAGATTATATTTCTTTATTCTTGATCTTATTTTACTTTGCATCAATTTTTTATATTCTTAATCTAAATTTGATTTTATAAATATCGTTAGAATTTTTAAGTGATTTTTATGATAAAAACCACACAATCTCCAAAATTAATTTACTATTTTCTTTATTTTAGTTGTCTTCTTATCGTACTTTCCTTTATTTTCTCCTTCTTTAAAATTCATTGAAGATATTGACTCCTAATTTTATTAAGTAATTAAGTTTTATTAAATTTAATTTCTTTGTATTATATCTCTTAATCCATAAGTCTCTTTAACTTCTTCTATTATATATACTTTTTAGTTTTGATTCTCTCATTACCTATTGGCTTTTATAATTTTCCTTTTTTCATTAAAAATTATAAGAAAACTAAACATTAAACTTGAATTTATATTTTAAATATGTTGATTTCACACTATGTCAAAAGGGCCTAAATACCACACCATATGCATGTTAAAAATAATAGCTGAAAACACTCTTTTTAATCCATAGTTTACAACTATAGTTGATGGAAAAACCACACACTTTAATGTGGGGAAAATTGTTAAAAAGCACAGCAGATTTAGACACTTGTTTAAGTTGTTACATCCCACTATTTTAGACACTTGTACCCACTTTCTGTGTCGTGCCTCTCCCTCCATTCTCCCTCTATTTCGTGCCTCTCCCTCCAAAAGCGTGACGATCTCCCTCCAAAATCTCTCTCTCAGCATTCTCTAGCCATGGTTGGAGATCAGTTTCTAACCCACGTTGCTTCATCAGTTGATTACTTGGGGAGCAAATTTTCGACTTTTCCATTTGGTTTCATATTCAGGAAGCCACGATTGAGCAGATTGCTTCATCTCATGCGAGCATCACTGGTTGGATTGGGTTCTGCAGCCATCTACCTTTGATCTCTTTTTCTTAAGATCTTGCCGTCTTCCTACCTCTGATCTCTTCTCCTCTGGTCACAACGCAGGTATTTTCTCTCGCCTTCTGTTTGTTTGGTTGTGTGAATCAATACGAGCTCATGTATGGATCTCATTTTGTGGATTTGTATGGGAATGTTTAGTCTACACAAGACCTGTTCGAGAAAATGCCTGAGAAATGTTTGAGAAAATATTTCTTGATTATAGTTAGTTTGTTGATGGTGTATTAGCTATCAAGTTGGAATGCAGAATTACCAATGTGAAGTTTGATAGATTTAGTGTATTCAAGGTAAGTAGGCTTTCAATCCCAACTGTTTAGGCACTTAATGATCAGTATTTGTTCTCTCAGTAACATCTAAACATGTTCCTAATCATTGGAACTTCCTGAAATGATTGTTCTCTATTTAACAGTGTAATATTTGTAATGCCTCTGATTGTTATGCACTGATAAATTATCTCCAAATGTTTACCCGTTGATTGATGGTAGAATATTTACCTCATTTCTTTTTATGAATGAGTGAGTTTTTTTTATTATTTTTTTCCTTTGTTCACATCTGTTCCATCTCGTTTAGATCATGCAGTCATACAGATTTTGCATGAGATTCAAATTTGGTGGGCTCTTTGGCAAAATAGGGGTGGAGAGATCTTCAGAGGCCATTTACAACTCTGGTTTTTTAATGTTCAAATCTGAACACTATTTATACACTACTCTTTTTTTATGGTTAATGTATCCAGTTGATGGTTACCCTATATTAAAAATCCATGGATTTATTTGAATTGGGTTCTTGATGTCTTACATCTTGAGGGCAGGCCAGGAAAAGTGGTATGGGTCTCATTGTGGTTGTCTGGCCATATTAATTATAAGTGTGTCATTAGTTCTTAGGTCCTATGCACCAATGTTAATCCCTTAGTGCCTGTTTGTTTATCCCATTGAGTTTTTAGGATTGTATTTCTATTAAGTGGATAAAAATGAAGAATCAAAAGTGAACATCCTAAAATGACCACCGAATTACCTTTCAATATTCAATAGAAATTGAATTAAGGGAAGATGAGAAACGAATACCCCGACATCACCATAATAATTCAATACCTAGAAAAGTCAAGGTCTCATATGCATCTCCACCTTATTTTCTTCATCCCTCACCTCATTAGTAATCCTAATTAGGTGGAGTTCATTTCACCGTAAGTTTATATCTATTCAATTCCTATTTATTTTATGCAAACAAACCAGCCCTTGTTTAGGAATTGTAGGAAGAATGTTTAGGATCTGAATTATGAAGCATTAACTATAGGTTCTTTTGTTATATGTAGATCATGGAAGACACTGGTTATTTGACACTAGGTGACATGGGACTTGAGACTATATTAGTTGAGTTGTAGTTTTTATTGGTCCTTTTTGTAATACAGATCATGCTTGGTCAAAATGTGAGATGCTTTTAATGTTATTAGGAGCAGCATATCATCAAGATAAACTAAGATGCCAATCCTAAGAAGTATAGACTAAGATTTAATAAACTAATAAAATTTAGAACAACA
This sequence comes from Litsea cubeba, assembly GCA_012931725.1. Lineage (NCBI taxonomy): Eukaryota > Viridiplantae > Streptophyta > Magnoliopsida > Laurales > Lauraceae > Litsea > Litsea cubeba. Next base: position 58,991,151 of record CM022948.1, read on the forward strand.
GAATGTAAAATTTGAAGCAAGTCCAAGGGAAGTGTATTGGGCTTGGCTGAAGTGAACTGCAAGGCACGGTATTTTAGTGTCACATCCTCTAGCAACTTATCATGATGGAGTTTTTTCTTTTGGTTTGTGTTTGTTAACAAGGGGAAGTTGGAAGCTACATCTAGTTGGTATTGGTTATTTGACTTAATTCAATGGTGATTGGAACCTGTTCATTTGATAACCCACTGGCACTTATAATTATAATGTTAATCTGACTGCAGAAGAGTTGCTGCATGTGCTGTGCTCTGCTGTTTGTGGTGCTGGCTCTGTATATAATTCAGTGTTGTATGCTGTGTACTGCTGTAATTTTTTTTTTCTGCTGCTACTTTGGTGTGTTTTGTCCCTGCTTGGGCCCTGCTACAATGCTTTTAGTGCAGCTCCCTCCAGTACTGCTGCTTTTTATTCTCTACAGCTACGCCGAGTTTCCTTGTGAACTCTATGTCTTAGGGAATATAAAAGCAGCTATGTCTGAGCTTCCCTGTGGAATTCTGTTGCCTTCTATGTAGGTTGTTAGTATTTCATTTGCTAGTTTGTAATTTTTGGGCTGTGCTGTTTGGTGAAAGGCATATCATCTTGGTGTGCAGGTATGCCTCGAAGTTCAGTGTTGCATAGCTGTGTTGTGTTGTACAGTCTTGTTTCTGCCCTGCTATCTTTGTTTTGGATTGCTCTTCAGTAGTGCACGGTTGTGTCCTGTTTCCTTTTTTGTTTTCCTCTCATTGCTTGGAAGTGCAAATCCTGCTATTAGAGGTTTTCTGTATCTTCTCTGTGTCCTTCTCAGCTCTCCTGTATTCTTTGAGCTGTTGAGATTCTTTTTGATGGGTTCTTTATATAGTGTCCTCTTTTTGGTTGGGCTGCCAATTTGGGATGGTGTTTTTTGTAAGCCTTTACTTGTTGTTTTATCTTTGTATTTTTGGGGGTTATGCTCTTTCCCTTCTCTTTCTCAATACAAATTTACCTTAAGCAAAAAATATATATATATGACTGTAGAATACAGTGGGTCAAATAGGTTGGGAAATGGAAGAGTGTAACTCAACAAAGATTTTCCTTAGAAATCAAACTTAAAAACAACAAACTAAATTGATTGGCCATGTTACAAACCCAAATGGCTGCCCAAAACATCATGAGCATTTCATCTCTTTTTTTCTGAATGGCATCAGCATTTCATCTTGAGCTCGAAAGAACCAACAAACATATTAATGCAACGTTACACTCATAATGTTGATTGTATAGAATGTTGAGTTTAAGATGAAAAGGATGAAAATCAAAGTTCAGTTGCTCAATATCATGCTCTAGTCCTAAACATTCAAGAGTTGGGTCTCAAAATCATTTCAACCAGTAACACCTTCATTCAACAGTATGCACTCATAATGCACTTTTTTTATGTATTTGTATTCAATAGGTTGTAGATAAAATTTAAATGCCCTCCTATGATGGGGAGACTCTGCTAAAAAACTTTAAATTTTTTCCTGAATTGGGATTTTCTTTATTCTTGTTATTTATTATTTGTATTGTAGGATGCTGTTAGAAGTCTTCATGAAGCTAATAGATCTCTCGCACAACAAGATCTAAACAATGACCCTGTTGCGAAGGTATTATTCATTGATTTTTCTTTTTGATCATAAAGACTTACATGCGTCAATTTTGAATTTGTCTAAGTAATGACATTATTTTCTTTTACTTCCACATAGCTCATTGGCCGTGATTCTCGAGGACGTGTTCGTGGCTTAGGCATGGGTGTTTCTAAGTCTAGTATCAGTTATGGTGCTCCTTATATGAAAGCTTTAGCAGATGAGAAATCGTCACATGAAAAGATTGAGAATAAACTGGTACAGTTGATGGAGGAGACTGCAGGTGGCTTCCGGAAGGAAATTGATGAGCTTAAACAAAGTCTATCCCAAGGTGGGACGCTGATGCCGCTAATGCGGTCATCCACCCATCGTCTCCATTATTCTCAGGTACAATATTTATTTTTTATGTATTCCAGATTCCTAAGATTAAATAAATATTAGGATTGATGAAGTCCTAACACCATTTATTCCTAATAATTTTGTAGGCTCGCAATGATTCACCACATCAAGAGACACGTACCAACAGAGCAAGTGAACAGACGGGAATGACGATGCGTCGGTTGATGCATTTGGTGCAAAAAGATGTTTGTATTGCTTATGGGACAGTGATTGGTTCATCGCTTGAGTATCATGGATGCTATAGGATTGTTGTGGAAGAGATCCTTGATTATTCTGCCTAGTTAGTCAACGGAGATAAAACTTTTGGAGATCTCACTTTGGGTGATATGATAGATTGGCCCATGTATAAGACTTTAGATTAGTTTCATTTCACTTTGTTGCACTTTCAATTTTAGTTTAAAAGATTGTCTTGGAATGACTTCAATTGAAGCATTTGGCTTTTTATTTGTTGGATTGAATTTAAATGTAGTAAATCTAATTATGCTAATTGATGATTGTTGGTATCTTATGTGTTATTGTTTGTATTTAATGGATGGATGGTTATTTATATTTATTGATTGAATGATTATATGAATTCTATAAAAAGGTGATTTTCATTTAAAAAAAAAAAAGAACAAAACAACAGCTGCTGACACTTGATAATTCGAATAATGTTCCAGATGCTAAATTAAACGACGGTCTTTAAAACTTGATAATTTATGAAAAAAACGACAGTTTTCAAAATAAATAACGAGAGCTAATGACACTTGAGAAAAAGACACCTCAAAACACTTGTTTATTCCCATAAATTTGCGACAGTTGTGGGCACTTGTTTCCCATAAGCTACACCAATATTAACAATGGCCCAAACGACGGTTTGGACCGTCGTTTGTCCAATTAAACGACATCTCTAAACACTTGGTTTTTGCCCCTTTTGACGTAGTGTCATCTTGTTTTAATTTGATATGGTTCCCAGTTTACTTTTTTTTTTTTTAGTTTTTCTTTATCATTGCCGATAGGGCTTTAACTTTTGTCAATCATTTAATTCTATTTTATTTATTAATCAATCTTTCTGTTTTCCATTTTAGCAAAAGTACTTGAGATCGAGTTTCAATATCCCATTCTAGTTAAAAAAAATTCTCTATTTACATGGTCAATCTATTAAAAACTTGGAGTTTTCTCTAGTAAATTATTCTTAAACCCTCAAATATAAATATTGCCGTCAAAGTGCCTCGCATATTTAGTATATTATTTCTAGATACAAATGTCAATATGTCTTATATTTTAACATACTTTTAAATAAAGACTATATAGGAGACATAAGAACAAAAGATGATACTTCAGTAGTAAAGCATACTTTTTTTTTTCGTAGAATTAGGATAGTGGAAGTGAAGAAAGCATTAAAACAAATGAAAACAAGAAAGGCTAGAGTTTAGATGATATTCTGATTGAGGCTTGAAAATACTTAGGAGAAGCTGGGGAGATTTGGTGAACTAGCCCCTTCAATAAGATATTAATAACAAAGAAAATGTTGGATGAATGGAGAAGAAGTGTCGTAGTACCTATTTAAAAGAACAAGGGAGATATAGAAAATGTACCAACTAGGATTAGACTTATGATTCACACTATGAGCCTATGGGGAAGAGTAATGGAGCAAAGACTTAGAAAGAATACCAAGATATCTGAAAATAAATTTGGTTTTATGCTAAGGAGGTCAACAACGGAAACTACATTGTCACTTAGAGAACTAATGGAAAAATATCGAGCAAGGAGGAAAAATCTACATATGGTCTTCATCGATCTAGAAAAAGCTTACGACAGGGCACCTAGAGATTTAATTTGGTGGGTTTCAAATAAAAGGAATATTCCAAGATGTTATATTAAAATTATTAAAAACATGTATGAAGGAGCAATAACAAGTGTGAGAATTACTTGTTGAGAGACAGGGGAGTTTTCAGTGGCCTTAAGTTTGCATCAGGGGTCAGCCATAAGCCCTTATCTCTTTGTACTGATTATGGATGAGTTAACTGCTTATATTCAAGAAGAGGTATCTTGTTGCATGTTATTTGGAAATGATATTGTGTTAGTAGACGAATCAAGAGATGGTGTGAATGTAAAACTCAAGAGATGGAGGGACTTTTTAGAATCCAAAGACTTTTAAATAACCCGATTGTAACTTCGGTGGACATATAAAAAGAGCTTAAAGTACGTAAGAATTGAGAATCATGAGACACCACAAAGTGATTCTTTCTACTAGGGGTGTGCATAAATCCATCTGACCCGACAAAACCGACCGACCCGACCCGAACCGTGGCAAACGGGTCGGTTATCCAATTAGGGTCGGTTCGGATCGGTTTAAAAAACTGTTAACCCGACTGGGTTGGTTCGGTTACTCGGATAGGGGTGTGCATATATCCAATTATAACCGACCCGACCCAATCTACATTCATACCACGTGAATGTCCATACCATTTGTTCACTCCCTTACAAGTTTCAAGTACTAGTCTACAAGCCCCTTACAAGTTTCAAGTACTAGTCTACAAGCTACAAACTTCCATCACTTTTCATATATGTCCCTTCACCTTACCCATGCATTAAATGGGGATGCATGCAAAAAGGAAAATGGAGGTTACTTTCCAATCGTTGCAAGTTTCAAAACAGTAAGTTTACTACAAGTCTAATTGCTTCTAACATATCACCTCAGTGGAATACAAATATGCACATTAAAGTGTGGTAGACAAAACATCCAATTTTAAAAAAATGCAAAAGATAAGGACGTCTGCAACATGGGTTCTTCCTCATTCACTTCAGTCGTTCCTCATCCCCCTGGCTCCTTTGAAACGTCTGCAACATGGGTTCTAATATGGATTTCTTCCTCATCAAAGCATGCTCCATCAAAGATTCATAAAAGGTAAAAATGCATCTGGTCCGACTATGTATTTGTGGACACTAGTAGGGTCGGTGGATAGCTGGATCGGGTGGTGGATATCCATGAAAAAATCGGGTTGGATCGGATGGTGGATATGGTGGACACTAGTCGGGTCGGTTGCGGATTGGATAAATCCATTGTGTCGGTTTGGTTCAGTTCACATAATATACAAACCGACATGGTCGATTCGGTTGGCGGTTTTAACCCAAAACCGATCCGAACCGATCCATGTACACCCCTACTTTCTACTACCTTATGGTATTATTTTGGGTATTTTTTTTTTCAAATATAGAGAATTAGTACCCATGAGATGTAAAACAAATATTGTAAGAATATCTAGGTGTAGAATTGATTAGGACAATGCATTGTTATTTGGTTGTTAATGTTACAGAAATATGTACCTTTATGCTATTTTAAATATCAATGTTTAGATTTTAATTTTCTTTTATTTTGCATGTACTCATCATGGAGTAGTTTTTTCTTTTATATTTAACAACCTTCATTTTTCTTAATTTTGGAAAATACTCCAAAATCATGATCCAAAACATTCATCTTATCTGCTATAGACATACTTTTATCGATATTTATTTTCACATGTTAAATATTCATGGATTTTGTGAATGTTTGTGGTTAATGTCCAAAACAAATCGACATAAATCTGATTTTTTTAAATTTGTGTTCTCCTTGTCAGGATGGCAAATATTGAGATATGTATAATATGTTATTTTAATGATAAATTCGATGTAAATAATCTACTTCCAGTTTACAATGGTGGTGAGCAAACAGTAATATGGGTCGATGCTAATATATGTTTTAATCAACTACTTGGAAAGATAAATGAAGAAATTGGTTGGGAGCTTTACGATGAGCATACAAATATGCAATATCAGTATCATAATGGCTCAGAACCATAAGTTGTGATGATGATCTCCAACGAATGTTCAGATATTCAAAATGGAAATGAAGCTATATTTTTGTATTTACATAGAAACAAAAGTGAAGTAAGTCGATAATCATCACATCTAAGGTCTACATATTCTAGGTCTAGCAGCCAGCGAGGGAATAGACTGCCATTCAATTTGATAGGTGTCACCCCAACCCATCATGGTAAAGGTAGCGTTATTAATTTATTCAATAGTTTGTTTTCATCATAGCATAGAGTGGTTTATGAAATAATGATTCTCGCAAGGGGAATATGATGACGTATACAAATACCATAAACTTCCCACTGGTTCTGAGGATGAAGGTGGCCCTTCCACAAGAGAGGATGTCTATAGGTTTGGTTTCCTATACATCTGAGTTCTAGTATACTATATGATTCATCTATCATTGACTATTTGCCATGCAGGTGTGATGTGTCAAGCATGTTTCAAAGATAATTTAACCTGAAAACGTCTACAGCAGCTTATGAAAACCCCTTTATGGAGGCTGTTAGGATTTTGAGTGTTGGCTAAATTCATGGGTTGGACAAAACTCTGGGTCTTTTGAGTTGAAACTTTTATTTAGAAAAGGACTCTGAAGATAGAAGATTGTAATGACTCTAAGAAGAAAGTCTAAAAGAATTAGAAGCAGAAGGATGGAAGGTCCGCTCAAGCGGACATGTAGCAGAGTCCTACGAAAAATTATAAAAATGTTCTAATTGTGCCCAAACTGCTTGTTTTAATCCTAATCAAGTTAAGAAACCTTAAGCACGTCCCAAGGGCTATTTAAAGGACTCAAAGGCTATTTTAAACATATACCTCAACTCTCAAAGTTCTGAGTTGGAGATTTAATTGAGATAATTCTTCTCTAGAAGTTTTATTAAGGAGTTGTACTGACAAGTTCTCTAGAGCCAGTTTCTTCTGCATCTCTTATAGAAGATCATCTTCGTGAGTATAAGAATTGAGGAGTCAAGTGCTGGATTAAGTCTGTTGCAATCAACGGTGTAAAGTCGTTGAAGCGTGAAGTGACATAAAGTAAACTCAGTCTGTAGATGGGGGATATCTGGGGAGGAAATCTGAGTTTATTGTAATTGCAAAATTCATAGTGTTTGATTGTTGATCCAGTTCGGATCGATGATTTTTCATCCGATTAGGGTTTTCCACCTTATATTTGTTGTCCTTGTGGTGTGTGCATGTGATTTTATTTCAGCTGCATTATTGTTTATGTTTACACACTATTGGGTTGATTAATTGAGTAAACCAATTTAGAGATCTCGTACCATAAACCTTTAATTGGTATCAAAGCGGGTTGCACGAAGTTGTTGTGTTTGATCCTAAGAGATTTCTAGAATGATACTCAATCAATTCTTGGCTAGACCTTCTATGTCTGATGATGATAATGAAGATGAGGTGTCATATCAAGAACGAGATTGGGAAAAAAAATATTACTCCACGTTTAATGATTGTGTGAGAATAACCAAGTATGATAAGAAGGTCACAATCAAGTTAAAAGCTGCTCAATAAGAAAGTTTTGCATTAAAAATGATTTAGAGCAAGCACTTGAAAAGATTCATCTTTTGGAAAGTCAAAAAAATTGCATGGCTGCGAATTTGACCACTGAGAGTCAAAAACTTGAAAAGGCTAAACAAGAGATTGAGAATATGAAGACAGAGTCGCAGACTGTTAAATCTGAAAAAGAAGATTTACAAGGAAGACTGAATATCACTTTGTCTAAGTTAGAAGTAAAACAGACTTCTATAAACAAGATGAACATTCGTTCGAAGATTCTTACAAACAACTTGTGCAGTCAAAAGTCTAAGTTTGACATAAGCGGTATCTGTTATGATCATGGCGCATCCACTTCGGGTACTAAATGTAAAATTATTTTTAATTTTAAGTGTTGCACATACTACTCTACATACTGTAAATGTTTATAATGTGATAAGTAGTACTAAGAAAAAGAATGTATCACGCAATGCACGTACATCCACTTGTCAGCATTGTGAATTAAAATGATACATTTGTCCACCTTGCAAGAAGCTGAATAGTCTACCAAAGACCAAGCAATGGCGGAAGAATTTTTTCTTCACCCAAGATGACTCAAATTTGGATTAGAAAATCTGATTTGCCAAGGAGTTTACTCACACTCTACTGAAAGATCAAACTACACAAGTGTGGGTGGCTACATATAAAATGCCCTGATCAATGAGATCAAGCTCCCACCCCCACTGCTGCTATGAAGATATTATGGGGGAGTTGCCATTGAGGGAGAGCTATTGAGTCTAATTGACAAGAAAGATGCATATTATTACCTTTAGCTTTGTCAGTTATGGACAAAAATGGGGAGAAAGATAACAGATCAAATGGGAGAATAAGAAGTTCAGAGGGAGTCGGAGACAATGCAGATCTACATGTGCTGATTACCAATTTTTTTTAAATATAATAGATTTTGGGCTTCTCTTTGGTAGATCAATGTGTATTGTCTTAGGGAGTTTTGTCCATGAATTGCCAAATGTGAAGATTATTAGGATTTTGAGTGTTGGCTAAATTCATGGGTTGGACAAAACTCTGTGTCTTTTGAGTTTGAACTTTTATTTAGAAAATGACTCTGAAAATAGAAGATTAGGACTCTAAGAAGAAAGTCTGAAAGAATTAGAAGAATAAGGTGTTGGAATTTGAGATGCCTTGAGAAGTCTTATGAAGCATTGAAGTGTTTAGTATCTCAAGTATCATTTTGTGTTGGAATTATTGTCAACACAATGTCACAAGTGTGGTGTTGATAGTGTGGTGTTGATAGAGCTTCAAAGAGAAAACAGAGCTGAAACAGTACAGGAAATCAGAATTCCTGAAGCAGTGTGGCCGGTCGACCGGGGATCCCACGCGGTCGACCGGGTAAGAGAAGTCTGCAGAAGATAGTCTCAGTTAGCTCCCAGTTATTTGTTGCCATAGTGTGTCGCCGGTCGACCGAGGACCCCACGCGGTCGACCGAGCATGGGAAACCAAAATTGCGCAGAAATAGAAGTTTTGCACGAAAATTCAGGAAACTTATGTATTTCGTTTGGGACTCTTTCTAAATGAATTCTAGCCTAATTTGAACACTCTTTAGGGTTACCATAACCTATATAAAGGCTTGCTAAGTTCGTTTTCATGAGGAGAGAAGAGAAGAGAGAACAAAAGAGAGGGTTTTGGAGAGAAGAGTGATTGGAGAAGAAGGTGCTGCTGTGTGCTGTTGTGCTGCAAGTTTCTACAACAAGTTGGACGAAAATATGCTCATGAAGATGGTGATTCATCCATAGATAAGTGTCTCTCTTTTTATGCTTTAAATTTCAATTTGTAAGGGATTGAGAGAGAGAGATTGTAGAGGGGAAGGGCTGTAGAAAAGTTCTCTACTTTAATTCTGTAGAACATCAAGTTGGTGCTTGGTGTTAGGGGTTTGGTGATCCTATCTGTTGGTGCAGATAAATTATAAAGGGGGTAGGTGCTTCCTAGATAGTTGGTGCTATCTGAAACTTAAGGGTTGGTGCTCTTTGTCGTTGGTGTGACTAAATAGATTCAGACCTGTTCCGGATCGGTGTTCGGACAGTCTTTGAACCGTGGACGTAGCCTTTTGGTAAACCACGTTAAATCTGGTGTCCTTGTGTGATTTGATTTGCTTTTGTTGTTAAATTGGACCTGTTTTTAAAGGATCACTGATTCACCCCCCCCCCCTCTCAGTGATCGCGATATCTAACAATTGGTATCAGCGCGCCAAGGCTCCCTCGATAAGCTTAACACGCTAAGGGTGATCTCTTGTCAAATCACATGGCATCCAATACAGGGAATATGAAAGCACCTTTGTTTGATGGTTCTAATTACTCCTTCTGGAAGATCAGAATGCAGGCTTTCATCAAATCACTTGGCTATGATGTCTGGGAGACTGTCAGAGTCGGTTACAATACTGCCATCGTACCCACTGATGCTGCAACGAAGAAGTTAGCAGACAACAACTCCAAAGCGCAGAATGCACTCTTTAGTGGCCTTGTGGACAGCGAACTGGTCAAAGTAATTGCATGCAAAATAGCCAAGGAAATATGGGACAAGTTGAAAAGCATTCATGAAGGAGATGAGAAGATCAAAGAAGCGAAATTGCAAACTCATCGCTCTCAATTCGAGTCTCTTCGCATGGAGGAAAACGAGAATGTTGACTTGTATATGCAACGAGTGAATGAAGTCACGAATGACATTTGTAGACTAGGGGAGGAGATTAAAGAACCAGTCATCGTCAAAAAGGTTCTAAGATCTCTTCTTCCCCGGTTTGATTCAAAAGTCTCAGCCATAGAAGAAGCCAAGGATCTGAATGAATTTACCATGGATGAGTTGAATGGTTCACTCACTGCCTATGAGATGCGCATAGGTAAGACGTCTTCATCTGATAGAGAAGCGGCCTTCAAAGTTCAGAAAAAGGGAAAAGAGACTGCTGGTCATGATGCTGATACTGATGATGATGAGCTTGAGGCTCAATTAGTTAGAAAGCTGAAGAAAGGAAGCAATGGAAAGTACAAAGGGAAGCTACCCTTTAAATGCTTCAATTGTGGCGGCGTTGGTCACTTTGCTGCGAAGTGTCCACTGAAAGAAAACAATAATGATGACTCTTATGTTGATAAGAGTAAATGGAAGAAAAATTTCAGAAAGAGGGGCAAAGCAAAAAGCTTCATCAGTCAATATAATGACAGCACGTCTGAAACTTCAGACGATGATGAATCAGCCGAGGCAACTGAAGCTCTCTTCATGGTTACTGTTGAAGAAGAAGAGGAGCAAGAGCCGGAAGAGGAAGAGGAGGCTGAGGTCAATCTTGAAGAAGAACTCATTGCCGCACTTGAGGAGCTTAGCATGGAATGAAAAACAAGTAAGAAAAATCTGAAACTTCTTCATGAATCTGAAAGTTCAGTTATTTCTTTGAAAATTCAAGTTGAAGAATATAAAAGAATGGCAGAAGTCCTAGAAATACAAATCAGTACTAAAACTGAGGAAGTGGTGAAACTTGAAAATGAAATCCTTAGAGCAAGGACTGAAAATATACAAATGAATCAAAAGCTCAAGGAATTCCAAGCAATCAATGGAACATTGAAGCTAAATGAAATACTGAAAGTTCAAAGGCCTCCTCACTTCAAATTTGGTCTAGGATTTGAGAATGGAGAATCCTCTAAGATTACACCTCCTGAAAAGACAAAACCTGTGAAGCCCACTCAGCCTAGAAAAGAGTCCATTCATGTGAGAAAGGAAATGAAGTCTAACCAGCCACAAAGAAGATTCAAATTTTATGGTTACTGTTATCATTGCAATAAATATGGACATAAAAGGGCTGAATGCAAATTCTATGTTAGAAACAGCCCATTTGTGACTAGGAACCCTTTTTCAATCCTAAACAGCCACAAAATTGAGTGCTATAAGTGTCATAATTATGGACACTTGACTAGGGATTGTAGGTTGCCTATTGCTAACCAATTTCAGGTTGAAAAGAAACCCAAGTTAGTTAAGGCATGGAGGGCAAAGAAAAGGGAAGATAATTCCAAGGAATCTCTCATTGTGCAAATGGCATTCAATGCACAAAAGAATGCAGCACCATGGGTCCTTGATAGTGGCTGTTCAAGCCATATGATAGGTGATAAGGAAAAATTCGTCAAATTACAGCACTGTGAAGGCGGATCAGTGAAGTTTGGTAACAATGATGGTGCCAAAATCTGCGAAAAAGGTGTTGTTCAGCTAAAGGCAAACAAGATCAGATTAGAAGAGGTCTTATATGTGTCTGGACTAAGACACAACTTGCTTAGTGTGAGCCAGATCTGTGACAAAGGCCACGTAGTTATCTTCACTAAGAATGGGTTTGCTAATAAGAAGTGTAGCAACGGCAAAACAGTGGCTACTGGATCTAGGACTGCTGGAAATCTCTATACATTGTCAGATGGAGCTGAAAAGACTTGCTTGATGAGTCGGACAGAGGAAAGTTGGTTGTGGCACAAACGCCTTGGGCATCTAAACTTTGATAACATGTCAAAGATTTGCAATTCAAAGGCTGTCAGAGGTATGTCTACAGTTGAAAAGCCTTCCAACCCCATTTGCGATTCTTGCCAAAAGGGAAAGCAAACGAGGGTAATGTTCAAGTCAAAGGAGCATCATTCAAAGAAACCTCTTGAGCTAGTGCACACTGATCTCTGTGGACCGATGCGAACTCAAAGCACCAATGGAGATAAGTATTTTATGTTATGCATTGATGATTATACTCGTATGACATGGGTATTGTTTCTTAAGCATAAACATCAAGCACTTGATCGTTTTAAAGTGTTTAAAGCACAGGTTGAAAATATGCTTGGAAAACATATCAAGATTTTAAGGTCTGATCGAGGAGGTGAGTTCACATCTGAAGAGTTCACTAACTATTGTGAGCACCATGGCATTCAAAGACAATATTCAGCCCCTAGAACTCCACAGCAAAATGGAGTTGTGGAACGGAAAAATCGCACCGTGCAAGAGATGGCTCGCACAATGCTAACTGAGAGCAAGCTAGCTGACAAATACTGGAAGGAGGCAATCCATACGGCTATATACATTCAGAATCGATGCTTGATCAGGCCACATGAAGACAAAACTCCTTATGAGCTATGGTTTGGGAGAAAAGCAACAGTCAAGCACTTCAGAGTCTTCGGTAGCAAGTGTTACATCAAGCGTCTTGAACAAAATCCGGGCAAATTTGAAGAAAGAGCTGATGAAGGTATATTTCTGGGTTACTCCTCCTCTAGTAAGGCTTACAGATGTCTTAACAAAAGGACCAGAAAAATCATAAAAAGTGCCGATGTTAGAATTGATGAAAACCGTGAATCAAAGAATGTAACTCATAATGACAGTCCAGTTTATGAGGACTCGAGTGAGATTGATGATGAAGTGGCTGAACCTAATGATTCTGAGAAATCAAAGGATGACTCAGAGGATGCTACACCTAGAAAGAAAAGTACTTGGGTAGAGCAACACCCTAAGGATCAAATCATTGGAGATCCTAAGGCCGGTGTTAAAATAAGACAAAGTGTAGTTAGCAATTACTCACTTGTGTCCACCATTGAACCCAAGACTGTGGCTGAAGCCAGTCTCGATGAAAGTTGGTTGAAAGCTATGCATGAGGAGTTGGAGTAAATCGAGAAGAACTCCACATGGGAACTAGTTTCTAGACCTACCGATAAGAATGTTATTGGTACTAAATGGGTCTTTCGGAATAAGCTGAATGAAGATGGTCAGGTCATACGAAACAAAGCAAGGTTGGTTTGTAAATGCTATGCTCAAGTTGAAGGCATAGATTTTGAAGAGACCTTTGCACCGGTGGCTCGTCTGGAAGCCATTCGTATGTTTCTTGCATTGGCTGCATACAAAACCTTCAAGGTATTTCAGATGGATGTAAAGTCAGCCTTCTTGAATTGATTACTTGAAGAAGAGGTCTACATTGAGCAACCTGATAGTTTTCTCATTAGCAAAAATTCAGACCTAGTGTGCAAGTTGAAAACGGCTCTTTATGGGCTGAAACAAGCGCCAAGGGTGTGGTATGCAAGGCTGGACCTCTATCTCCGCAAGATCGGCTTTGGAAAAGGACTGGTTGATAGCAATCTTTATGTCAAAACAGAGTTGAGCAAACAGCTGGTTGTCATTGTTTATGTCGATGATATAATCTTTGGTGGCAATGATGAGGAAATGTGCAGGAATTTTGCTGAAGAGATGAAGAAAGAATTTGAGATGTCAATGCTTGGAGAACTAAAGTTCTTCCTTGGTTTACAAGTTCAGCGGCTGAAACATGGTATCTTCATATCACAGATGAAATACATCAAGGAAATGCTGAAGCATTTTAACATGGAAGACAGCAAGCCAGTGAGCACACCAATGACAACGAACACAAAGCTAAGCAAAGATGATAAGGGTTCGTCCGCTGATCACACCACTTATCGTTCTATGATAGGAAGCTTGCTTTATTTGACTGCTACAAGACCGGATCTTCTGCAAGCAGTATGTATGGTGGCTCGATTTCAAGCATCACCAACTGAGACGCACCTTACAGTAGTAAAAAGGATATTTCGATATCTGAAAGGTACCATGGAGCTTGGCATTTGGTATCCTAAAGGCAAATCTTTCACTCTTGTTGCATACTCTGACGCCGATTGGGCTGGATGTATAGATGATCGCAAGAGTACAAGCGGTGGTGCATTCTATCTCGGTGAAAGGTTGGTGGCATGGCACAGTAAGAAACAAGATTCAGTATCCCTTTCTACAGCAGAAGCAGAATATATTGCAGCGGCAACTTATTGTACGCAAGTGTTATGGATGCGGCAAATGCTCTCTGATCTAGGAGTTCCGACAACGGATCCTATGCCGATCCTCTGTGACAACACAAGTGCAATTCACATCTCTAAGAATCCTGTTCAGCATTCTAGAACGAAGCATGTTCCAATCCGCTATCACTTTCTCAAGGAAAAGGTTGCCGACGGTGAGGGTAAAGTTGGAATATGTTTCAACTACTGAGCAAGTTGCTGATATCTTCACAAAACCTCTGCCAAAGGAAGTCTTCGAGTATCTCCGGAAAAAATTAGGAGTTACTCACTCTCCTAATCCTTAGGAGTTGTGCTTGAAAGGGGGAGCAATGTATTCCTTGAATATCCTATTCGCTCCTTGGTTGGTCCCTTTGGACTTGTTGTCAAAGGGGGAGAAAGCTATGCTAGGAGAAGTTATGCTATGATAGCTTGGGGGAGATTGGTATCAAGAATGTGAATGTGAAGATCTTAATTCTGTTATTTTTTTTTTAAAACAGGGGGAGTCTATGGTTCTGAAGAAGCTTCATGAAGGTCAACTGGTTCAAAGTGTTCCAAGTGTTGAAGTTCCAAGTATTGCCAACAATTCCAAAGGGGGAGATTGTTGGAATTTGAGATGCCTTGAGAAGTCTTATGAAGCATTGAAGTGTTTAGTATCTCAAGTATCATTTTGTGTTGGAATTATTGTCAACACAATGTCACAAGTGTGGTGTTGATAGTGTGGTGTTGATAGAGCTTCAAAGAGAAAAACAGAGTTGAAACAGTACAGGAAATCAGAATTCCTGAAGCAGTGTGGCCGGTCGACCGGGGACCCCACGCGGTCGACCGGGCAAGAGAAGTCTGCAGAAGACAGTCTCAGTTAGCTCCCAGTTATTTGTTGCCACAGTGTGTCGCCGGTCGACCGAGGACCCCACGCGATCGACCGAGCACGGGAAACCAGAATTGCGCAGAAATAGAAGTTTTGCACGAAAATTCAGGAAACTTATGTATTTCGTTTGGGACTCTTTCTAAATGAGTTCTAGCCTAATTTGAACACTCTTTAGGGTTACCATAACCTATATAAAGGCTTGCTAAGTTCGTTTTCATGAGGAGAGAAGAGAAGAGAGAACAAAAGAGAGGGTTTTGGAGAGAAGAGTGATTGGAGAAGAAGGTGCTGCTGTGTGCTGTTGTGCTGCAAGTTTCTACAGCAAGTTGGACGAAAATATGCTCATGAAAATGGTGATTCGTCCATAGATAAGTGTCTCTCTTTTATGCTTTAAATTTCAATTTGTAAGGGATTGAGAGAGAGAGAGATTGTAGAGGGGAAGGGCTGTAGAAAAGTTCTCTACTTTAATTCTGTAGAACATCAAGTTGGTGCTTGGTGTTAGGGGTTTGGTGATCCTATCTGTTGGTGCAGATAAAATATAAAGGGGGTAGGTGCTTCCTAGATAGTTGGTGCTATCTGAAACTTAAGGGTTGGTGCTCTTTGTCGTTGGTGCAACTAAATAGATTCAGACCTGTTCCGGATCGGTGTTCGGACAGTCTTTGAACCGTGGACGTAGCCTTTTGGTGAACCACGTTAAATCTGGTGTCCTTGTGTGATTTGATTTGCTTTTGTTGTTAAATTGGACCTGTTTTTAAGGGATCACTGATTCCCCCCCCCCCCCCCCTCAGTGATCGCGATATCTAACATAAGGATGGAAGGTCCGCTCGAGCGGACATGTGGCAGAGTCCTACAAAAAATTAGAAACTTATTCTAATTGTGTCCAAACTTCTTGTTTTAATCCAAATCAAGTTAGGCAACCTTAAGCACATCCCAATGGCTATTTAAAGGACTTAAGAGCTATTTTAAACATATACCTCACCTCTCAAAGTTCTGAGTTAGAGATTTAATTGAGAGAGTTCTTTCCTAGAGATTTATTAAGGAGTTGTGCTGACAAGTTCTCTAGAGCCGATTTCTTCTACATCCCTTGTAAAATATCATCTTCTTAGGTAAATGATTTGAGGAATCAAGCGCTGGATTGAGTCTGTTGCAATCAACGGTGTGAAGTCGTTGAAGATTGAAACGAGACAATGTAAATTTAGTCTTTAGAAAGGGGATAACTAGGGAGAATATCTGTGTTTCTTATAATTACGAGATTCATAGTGTTTGATTGTTGATCTAGTTCAGATCGGTGGTTTTTCACCCGGTTAGGGTTTTCCACCTTACATTTAGTGTCCTTGTGGTGTGTGCATGTGATTTTATTTCTGCTGCATTATTGTTTATTCTTGCACACTATTGGGTTGATTAATTGAGTAAACCAATCTAGAGATCTCATACCTTAAACCTTCAGAGGCCAGGCTTGAAAATCTTTACCCCTCCATTAGTCTTGCGGATGATGTAAATGTTCAATTCTCTAATATAAGAGATGACTCTGTCATATAGGAGATGGAAGAGGAGGCAGTATCCGAGATTCTTGGCGCCGATGGAGGGTGCAATGTAGCAGAAGAGGAAGCTGAAAATGATGAAGATGGATTTGGTATGGATGTTGACCCTAGAGAAGATGAATTGAAAACTGATTCTAGACCTCGTAGAACAACACCTATATGTATACAAAACATCATAACTTAAAGCTCACAGAGAACCATCAGAGAACCATCTGAAACAGACTTATTTCAAATTCGGTAATGATAATATTAGGTCTACATGCCCCTCCCATATCACTTTTGAAATGTAATTATCTTGATCCGTAAGGATCTAATAACCCAAAGGACTAGGATTCTCGTATGTCATCTGTAGAGTACTACAGAATATCTATTAAGCACAAGAAGAATATAAGTTGAGATTTAAAAACATGTCGTCATCATAATTGGATACTGATGCATAAGAGTTAAAAAGGACATGAAATACTCTAATGTAATGACTTTTGTCTCCTTACACATTCAACAAAATCTTACAATATCAAGATTCATGGCTGATGTGCTTTTTATGAAGCTTGGTGATACTCAGATTGTGATTGCCTATTATTTCCATTTAATGGATGAATATTTATGAAAATGAGATTAAAAAGATGTTTGTACACAATATGTGACCACTCACAATGCCAAACCTTTTCAGATAGATCATTCATGTGAAAACTCAGCCCATGAGATACCAAATCTAGTCCATGATAATTTAGAAATTCATGATAACTCATATCTTATAAAATTACATTTCTAATATATGAGAAAACAAAGTAGAATGATTTCATATATATCTTATAGAAATTCATTTCTATAGTTTTACACCCATTAACTCTAATTTTTATTTTCAGATTGCTGACTTCATCTGAAAGTGGAGTGATTAATTCAATCTGCCACACACCAAAAAGTGGAGTGATCTTTTGACTAGTTCATGTGAATCCACTTTTCTTAAGAAGAATTGGATGGCCAAATTGACCTTTGGATTACACCTAATTTACTCATCATGGTACTTGATAACATTGTTGGCAAATATTTTAATCAAATGGTAAATATCACTCTGACTGTTGTGGCAGGGAAGGTGTGACTTTCTATTCTAGAATAAAGTTACAGATTTACAAATACATTCATGAGCCCAACTTGTTGTTCAAGATTCTAAAAGAAGAGTAGATATACAAAATGCCTAGATACAAAGAAAAATGTATCCATTAAGCAATATAAAAAAGTCACTTGACCTGAAATAAGATTCTCTTTCCAAAGCCTTCTCCAAACCCAAACCTAGGGTTGCAAATGGGACCGTTCCAGATCGGAACTATAGTAGACCCGAACCCGGACCCGTTTTAAAATAATGGTTCTGGTTTTGAATCGGAACATGTTTTGTCGGTTTCGGACCGAATTCGATAGGAAAACTCGGATTCAGTTCCGGAAGCAGGTCCACCTAGAGGACTCAAATCTAGTTCCAAAATCGATTCTATTTTCTCTTTATTCTTCATTTTTTTCTTAAAATAGCATATCATTCAACTTATAGCCATGCATCAAGTCTACTACATCCAACATTATACATAAAAATGCCCAAAAAGAGTTGGTTTTAAAGTATAATTTGCAATATCAAAGACTCATATGCCGGGTCCCACGTCCACGGGTCAGAACCTATATGAACTCGAAACCGGACTCGTTTATTAATCGAAACCTAAATTAGGTTCCAGACCCGGACCTGTTTATGAATCGGAACCTAAAATAGGTTCCAGACCCAATTTTTTTTGGGTCGGAACTTCCAGGTATTCGAATACCCATTTACAACTCTACCCAAACCCCTTCCATTTGACCAGAAACAAGTATCCTTTCAAGCCCATTTCAAAAATCCAAACCCCTTCTTCTCACCTTCTACTCACTGAAACCGACTACTTCAAAAAGGGCATTTGTTGTTGGGATTTCGACAAGAGTCTTGGATTAGATAAGCACAAGTCTTGGATTAGAATTTTCAGAACCCATTAGACCGAATTAGGTAACTATGATCCATACCAAAATACTCAGACATAGACATCAAGAGTTGAGAAGATAAAGGGAAATAGAGTTGAACAAACGGATTATCTTATACAAAGAAAATGAAGAAGATAACCTAGATTGGGGCTTTGGTGACTTAGGGTTTTGTGAAACAGCCATCAACGAAGGTAACTAGAACCAGATATTCTTCTTAGATGCTCCACCAATGAAATACTTGCATATTAGCAAATAGGCTGGTGAAAGAGGAGGGGAGCGAAAATGGATGGGGGAGAGAGTTACAATTGGGAAAAATGAAAGAAAGGCGCTACTGGAACGGACAAAAGGGATTTGCGATTTGCGATTTCTCATAAAATAAAAAAGTTGCGCAATCGTAAAATGGTAAATATTGCTATTTCGCATCATGTTGCGCAATTGTAAAAAGTAATGTTGCGATTTCGCATTGTTTCAAACCTATTTGACTCTTTCATCGTATAGATAGTACGGAGAACGTGCAGGTAAATATGTGAAATTTGGTAACGATGGGGGATTATCGAAATGTACAAGTGACCGTATGGAAAAAAACCCCAATTTTCATTTTCTATTTTTGCCAAAAGGGCACATTTGGATTATAGGTGATTCCCATAGATTTGAGGATTCTTTACTAAGAATTTATATACCCAATGGATCACATCAATAATGATTTGCACGAGTGTGTTTAGCTGAGAAAAGTTGGTATGAATGCATAAATATGCAAATATGAGGGTTTTCGAAACCTATGGTCGAAGGTTGGATTTGAAAACCCTAAAAAACAAGGATTTTCATCCACGCAAGTCCTCGAGGATTTATAATTTGTTGACATAAAAAATGTCACTTTGCTTCTTCAACCTTAAGAAAGCTACGTGAAGCAGGCAATGCTACTTCCAAAAAATCAAATCTTGTCAGAATCAAATAAAAACTGCAAGATCCTTCGGACAGCCAAGAGAGGAGTACACATGAAGTTTCGGGTCATATTAAAATTATTTGGCCTAAATTCACTCCTCCAGCAGCTGAACAGTCTTCCCAACTTATCATTATGAAGAAACCTCAGCTATTGATGCTTGGGACGATGAATTAGTTAACAAAAAAGAAAAGTTGATGGATGCTGTTCAGCACTTGTTCCTGAAAATGCTCCATACAATACAATCACTGAGGATGGCAACTCTGCTGAAGATACATCCCATGTAAATGAGAAGCGACAACCTCTTGATCTCGAAGGAGATCTTCCAAATGAAGACCCTTTTCAAGATGCTCTCGAAGTTGGTAGAGGGACCCGCTCTGATCGGGACTACCACAAAAATTACAACCAATATTCTTTTACTTATCTAAATCCTTCGGGAAAAGATGTAAACGCCCCTAGTGGCAACAATGATAAACATGTAGGCCCCAAGGAGGCTTTCAAGTATGGCTTGATCGAACACTTTAAACACATACCTGCATGACTGCATATCCTAGACTTGTTAGGAATGTCTCCACGCACTCGTGATAATCTCATATCAGAATTACAAATGCTGAATGAGGATGTCAACAAACATGCTCGGCAAGTCCTCTAAATTGAAATGGACTACCGGGTCAAAAACTTAGAAACCTACTCAAAGGGAGAAAAGAAGAAAACTGAGGAATCATGCATTGAATGTCGCTCGGTTCAAAAAGCAGCAAGTGCAACCATCGCCTTCACTAAGGAAAAGTTTCTACTTGGCAAAATAAGGCACAACCGTCCCCTGTATTTCACAGGGTACATCAAGGAAATGCCAATGCACAGAGTTCAGATCGGCCCAGGTTCTGTACTCAATTTCATCTCCACTTCGGCTCTCGAAGAGTTAGGCATCCCACCCAGCAAGCTCAATCTTCAAGAAGACATCGAGCCTGTCTAACAAGGCCAAAGAAGATTCCGTAGATGTGATGGATAAAATTGAACAAGAAGTTCAAAAGCTCAAAAGTGTTGTATTCATCTATGAGGAACAGCATCTTGAATGGTTGGCCAACATTATCCCCGTGACAAAGAAAGGTGGGCAGATCAGGGTCTGTATTGACTATAGAGACCTGAATGGCGCCTGCCCTAAAGATGAAATCCCGCTTCCCATACCAGAGGTGATGGTTGATAATACCTGCGGATTCGAGCAAATGACATTCATGGATGGCTTCTATGATTACAATCAGATAAAGATGCATCCTGAAGATGTAAAACACACTTCATTTCGGACTCCATTTGGCGTGAATTGCTACACTGTCATGCCATTTGGTCTGAAAAATGCTGGTGCCGCATATCAGAGGGCTATGATAAAAATATCTCAAGATATGCAGTACAAGATGGTTGAATGTTACGTTGATGACCTCGCCGTCAAAAGCAAAAGAAAACAAGATCATCTTGAAGACCTTTGAAAAGTCTTCCTCCGGCTTCGTAAACACAAACTGCAGATGAATCCCTTGAAGTGCTTCTTCGGCGTCTCATCAGGTAAATTCCTCGGATTCTTAGTTCGGGAAGCTGAAATAGAACTTGACCCCATCAAAGTCAAGGCTATTCTAGAATTGCTCTCTCCAAGAACCTTGAGAGAACTGAAAGGGCTCCAAGGAAGATTGGCCTACATTAGACGGTTCATCTCCAATCTTTCGGGGAAGTGCCATCCATTCTCTCGATTGAAGAAGAAAGGTGTAGACTTTGTCTGGGATGCTGACTGTGAAGCCGCATTTCAAGATATCAAGTCATACTTGACCAAACCTCCAATGCTAGCTGCTCCTACCTCTGGAAAACCATTCATCTTGTACATAAGAGCTCTTGCCCATTCTTTGGGCGCTCTACTCGCACAAAAAAATGATTAGAGAAAAGAAGTTGCTCTATACTACCTCGGCCGCATGCTGGCAGATGCAGAGCATCACTACATTCTAGTCGAAAAAGAATGCCTTGCAGTGATGTTCGTCGTACAAAAGCTACATCACTATCTGCTTTCCAACACAGTCTACTTGATCTAGAGGATCAACCTCTTGAAGGTCCTTATCACAAAAGTAGGTTCTCTCAATGCACGACTGGCAAAATGGTCCATCCTTCTGTCACAATTTCATATTAGGTATGTACCATAAAAAGCAATCAAAGGCCAAGCTCTAGAAGACTTTCTCGTAGAGCATCCGATGCCTAAAGATTCTCCACTCAAATATGATCTCTCAAACGAACCCATCTACAACGTGGAGACTTCCTCACCAAATGCCTCCTGGGACATGTACTTTGACGGTGCAACCAGGACAAATGAAAAAAGACTGCCGACCTAGGGAGTTGGCATCCTCTTTGTTAGCCCCGACAAATACATGATTCCACATGCTTTCTCGCTACTGGAACTATGCACAAACAATGCAGCTGAATACCAAGTTCTGATCCTAGGATTGGAACTCACCATCGAACCCGGCATCACCATGCTGGAAATCTTTGGAGACTCTCAACTGATTGTCAATTAGATGAACCAGAAATTCGAAGTCAAGAAGCCTGATCTGCTGCCTTATTATAATAAGGCGCAATAGCATCTACAAAAGTTTGACATCTGTCACATTACCCACATCCGTAGAGGTGAAAACATTCGTGCAGATGCCCTGGCAGGACTTGCCGCATCTATGGCGATCCAGGAAGGGAAAACATGCAAATCACAGTGTGCAAGAGAAGGATCCACCATCCTCTTAACATGCACCAAGCAGTTGCTGAATCCCACCAAGTGATTGGAAGTCGGATCTGTATCCTTCGACCTTCAATCGGCGATTGGAGGGATCTGTTCATTGATTACACTATGTTCGGAATCCTACCTGAAGATCCAAAAGAACGGGTAAGCATCCAAAGACGAGCACCAAACTTTCATTTGGATATTCCTTCAAAAATCATTTATAGGAAATCCTTCAACAGAGTACTTCTACGCTGCTTGTCACAACAAAAGGCTGAAGAAACACTCAAAGAAGTTCATGCTGATCTTTGTGGAGCCCATCAGGCTAGTCCTAGCTCTACGATCAGATAAAAAAATTAGGTTATTATTGGCCTACCATGGTAGCTGACGCAATGCAATTTGCTAAGCGCCGCCAACAATGCCAAGTTCATGGAGATTATGTTCACATGCCTCCAGAATGGCTACATCCTACAACAATATCATGGCATTTTGAAGCCTGGGGTATGGACATCATAGGTCATATGTCTCCCCTTAAAGCAAAGGTCATCGTTTCATCTTCGCTACTACGGATTATTTCTCTAAGTGGTCAGAAGCATTTACGCTCAATGAAATGAAGACCTCATCAGTCCTTCAGTTCATGCGCACCAACATCGTTTGTCGTTTCGGCATACCTAAAAGATTCATCTTTGATAACGGACCACAATTCCATGATCATCGATTCTACTGGTTCTGCGACAAATACAAAATCCAAAGCTGTCCTTCAACTCCATACAATCCGGCAGCAAACAGATTAGCAGAAGCCTTCAATAAGACACTCTGTAAAATCCTCAAGAAAATGGTCTCTAGTTACAGAAGAGACTGGAGTGACAAACTGTCTGAAGCTTTGTGGGCCTATCAAACCACCGTTCGAGGACCAACCCATTTGCACACCATTCTCCTCGGTCTATGGATATGAAGCTGCCGCACATTTGGAAGTACAAATTCCTTCCCCAAGGGTATCTTTGCAAAATGACATGACTCAAGAAAGCAATGTGAAGTTGCGACTCCATGAGCTAGACAATCTGGACGAAAGACGGCTCGAAGCTCGACAAAGCATTGAACTTTACCAAGCGCATATGGCAGAATCTTTCGACAAGAAGGTCAGGCAACGCGCCTACAAAAAAAGTGACTTGGTTTTCACGGTAAAAAGACCAATGGTCTTCGCTCACAAGTCTTAAAGGCAAGTTTGAGCCAAACTGGGAAGGACCCTACGTCATCAACAAGGTTTTCTCCAACGGCACATATGCTCTCTTAAACATGGAGGTGACAGATGTAAGTTGCCTATCAACGGTAAGTTCTTGAAGTGATACTACCCTCGAAGACTTACCCAACTGGGTCAGAGTAATGCTTGTACGGCCAAAGCCTATTTCCAGGTACTTGCTCATCAAACCACTCCTTTTAGGATTTTCATATCAAATGTTGAAATTTCTAAAAACTCAAAACAATGCTTACTTTTATCGTTTCATTGTTCAAAAAATCCAAGTTTAGGAGCCTCTCCCAGACTTGACCAAAATTTACGACCCTCGTGTCTTAAAAAAAAAGGTTATAAAAAAAATCGCGGGGAAGCGACGCTTAGTCGATACTCACACAAATCGAAAGAATGTGAACCACGTTCAACGCTTCCAAAATCGCAGGGAAGCGACATTTCGTCGATACTTGCAAAGTTCAAAAATCCTAGAGACGCAACATTCCAGTTGATATCCACAACCCAAATTTCAAAGGTTCGAAAAAACCTAAAATCGTGGAGATGCAACATTTCAGTTGATATCCACAACCCAAATTTCAAAGGTTCGAAAAATACCAAAAATCGTGAAGACGTAACATTCCAGTTGATATCCACAACCTAAATTTCAAAGGTCCGAAAAATACCAAAAATCGTGAAGACGTAACATTCCAGTTGATATCCACAACCTAAATTTCAAAGGTTTGAAAAAACCTAAAATCGTGGAGACACAACATTTCAGTTGATATCCACAACCCAAATTCCAAATGTTCGAAAAAAAACCTAAAATCATGGAGACACAACATTTCAGTTGATATCCACAACCCAAAAAGGTTCGAGAAAACTGCAAATTTCAAAAATCGTGGGGAAACGACATCAAGTCAGTACCCGCAAAATAAAATTTTTGAAAAAAGCAAGGAAGCAACGCTTAGTTGATACTTGCACCCAAATCCGCGAGGAGGCGACATTCCATCGATACTCCAATCGAATGAGAAAGGATGCGACATTCCAACGATACTCGCAATTGAATGAGCAAGGATGCGACATTCCATCGATACTTGCAAGGACATTCAGCAGGGAGGCGACTTTTAGCAGATACTTGCATTTTTAAAAACCAAAAACATATTGGCTCTCATGCCAAAATCGGCTATAAATGCCACAAACCTTTCTCTCATGCCAAAAATCGGCTATCAATGCCACACAAAATTGGCTATCAATGCCACAAAAACCTGGCCTCCACGCCAACAAACCAAAACTTGGCTTTAAAAAAATCAGCTATCAATGTCACCCAACCTGGCGCTCATCCCAAAAATCAACTATAAATGCCACAAAATTGGCTCTATGCCACAAACAAACCTTGGCCTTCGCACCAAAAGTAAAATTTTGGCTCTCATGCCATAAACAAAATTTGACTCCCATGCCATAACATCATTAGACAAGAGATTTTCACAAATTGACAAACTTTTGATCAAGTTTTCAAAACAATCATTCACATTTAGCAATTGCTTTCATCACAAAAGAGATTTAAGTGAAAGTATGGAATACAAAAGAAAAAAGAAGTGTTCATAAGTACTACAAAAAAACAGAGTACCAAAAAATACATGTGGTACCAAAAAAAAAAAAAAAAGAAGAGTTTTTGTTACAAAAAATGAGAGAAACCAAGAGCTCGGCCAGAAATGGCCTCCAGCCAGAGTTTCAGCTCCTCGAGCAAACCTTTGGTCTCACCCGTCAGAGTTTCAAGGCACGCTTCTTTAGGAATTTTCCATGAGAAGCTGAAGAATGCCGTAACCCTTCTTCTACACCGGGAAGCTTATCCCAAGCAGTTCGCCATCGTTTGTTTTCTTGAGTCTTGTCTTGGAGAACTCGATCAACATCTTCAACCTGGCGAATCAGAGCTCTCTCCTTGTTGCGAGCCTCTGTTATAGTAACCCACTTGGCCGCGACTTGTGCCTCCAAATGCTCACGACGTTGCCTAGCCTCGGCGACCTCCCTATCAAGGATGTTAATGTCGTGCCTCAGCCCGATGATGACTAACTCTTCTAAGTTCCTCTCCAGGACAAACTGCTTTTTGCTCTGTGCAGTCTCATCCATGTCAGCTTGAGCCTTATTAGCAAGATCCAGAAACATCTTCTTGAAGAAGTCACCATCAGGGAAATCCATGGTCTTAAACTACTTGTCGCCCGGTGCAATGATCCTATCAGCAATCGCCCTGGCACTTGTGACATCCAGACTAGCCTCTTCGGCATCACCGAGAATATTATGCACATGCTGGATCATGTCAAATCTGGCATCCAAGTGTCCAGAAATGAGAGTCTTGATCCAAAAGTTCAAAACCCGCTCCAGCACCATCTTCGCAAATTGAATAGATGAACCGAATGAAGATTCACCCTTCTTCGTCGGTCGACTGCTCATGCCATGCTTCGTTGGAAGAGTAATAAAAGAACTTTTTCCAATTGGAGCCACTAGGGAAGGAATCTCAGCACGAGGTCTCGCCTCTGCCGTGTCAGAACTGGTTTTAGAAGTCCCTACCTCCGGATCGACCTCGGCACCCCTTGCTCTGGTTCTGAAGAAAGTGATGGGATCTCTCCTGTCACTTCACAACCTGCCAATGAAACACGAAAAGGTATGAGTACAATCCCTGTTAAAAAAAATCCTTATCAGGGTTATCGCTACAAAGTACCTCCTTCGATGGCTGGCGGAACACTCTCTTCCTCCATGAACTCATCGGAAGTATCGTCAACATTTGCATCTATTGATGGTTCAAAGTCATCGGAATCCTGTGGCAACTCAGCTGACAAGAAAAATGTTAGTAAACCAAGTCACAGACAAAAAAAATGAAACCAAAAAAAAGTCATACCAATTGGAGATTCTGGAATCACTCCAGAGTCCTTCGGTTCTTCTTCAGGTGCCGCAACCGGATCCGTTACCGCCTCATCAACCGGAACCTTAGGCATCGCCAAGTCTTCATCCTCTGCTAAAAAAAAAGAAAAAATAGGAGGAGAAAGCAAATCAGAACATGAAAAGTTCCATAAAAGAAACAGAAAGAGAAAAATGAATAATCATAACTTCATTGACTGTTTCTTCTTCTCGGCTTCTTTTTTCCGAAGGTTCGTCACCATTCCCTGACACCTCATCATTGATGGTGAGATGGACTTCCATATCAGGAGAGTCTTCATCCCGTCCCTTGCGACACTGACCCCTCTTCCTGTTACTTCTGCGGGTTGATTTTCTAGAAGAACCTACCCCACTATCAGAGTCAAGTTTCCCACTTGACTCCTCACTGGATGGTCTACTCTTGCCAGTAGACTCCACGGAAGCTCGCCTCTGTGCCGCTTGCATCCAAGCGTCAAGCTCAGCTTCCTCCTCCTCTAGCTGCTCTAAGGCCTCATCAGGTACTTCCCGGACAACTTCAGAACCAACGACGCCCTGATCGCCGAGAAAGCCTATCTTATGCTTCTCTCCAGAAAGGAATGCCAAAACTTCCTCTCGCAGGACGCCATCTGACTTCCCAATGCCTTTTCCGGAAGACAGCTTTACATCAAGTTCCTTCTTGGAAAGTCCCCGGTACGCCAAAAAGCTCTCCGCAAACCACTTCGTGAAGCCAGCAATTTGGAAAGTCGACAGCTCAGGATAAGAAATCATGGCAGTGGTGTCTTCAGCACTATAAAAAGCCCATGCATTTTTGTCGTCCTGCAAACCTCCAAAGCGCTTCACCATACTCGAAGGCGCTCCAACAACGCCTTGAGAAAAGCCCAACTGCAACGCAAAGCGATAAGGTACATACGGCTGGATATCGACGAAAAGATGTCTACGGTATGCCATTGTGCCGACACGTATGCTGAAAAGTCACTCATTCTCTGCATTTTTCAAGGAGTAATGTTTTCCCAACCCTGCCTTGGTGGAGTCACAGGAGGCACCAAAATCAAAAGGATTCTTCCGCAATTTCGGAGAAAGCTTCACTAAAGATTGCCCCATCTCGACGTCCCTGAACAGTCGGATCCTCATGCGAGCAAACAAAAGAGATTCGAACACGGCTTTACCCTTAGCCAATCGAATCATAAGTGGATCATCATCCTGTGCAACACCCAGCCGGTGGAAGCCAGTGACAGTGGTATACATATCACGAATAAAAGATGTGGGCTAAAAATACCCTATTCATAGGGAGCCCAAGCCGAACCAAGAAAGCAGCAGCCTGCAGTTCGGTATGCAGATAAAGAGCTGGCGCCAAAACAAGCCTCTCTCCAAACTCCATTTGACAAGCCGGAAAAATATAATGCGACCTGATGTGCATTCTTGATGTGCGTTCTATCTCCTCCAGCAAAGACAACCTTACCTAGCCAATAAGTGAGGTAAACAGCGAGATCTCTCCGCAGTGCAATGTCAGAGCAAATGGTGTCAGTACTCGCAAAGAAATTCCTCAACACTTCTCGCATGGCCGAAGTCTTCTTCGAACCCGGATCCTTGGCCCTGTCTTCCCGAGTCACGCTATCAGAAGACTCCCTGTTGTCAAAGAAATTGGGGAACAAAGAGCCAAGACTCTTCCAACTGTTGGACCTGACTCTCGAGCCCTCCTTCTCCTTCAAAAAATCATAGAAGGCGACAAGCCGAAAGTACAGAAGCCTAAACTCCTTAGACTGCTCCTCCAGGACGCTGTCATTGGGAATGAACTCCTCATAGAGTCTACCAATGATAGGCAACCCAGTAATGGCGCTCAGCTCCTTCAAATAGAAACCAATTTCACCATCGTGACAACGAAGGTGTTGATTTGTGGAAGGAACGACTCCAGCATAGCCATGAAGGCTTCATCGAAAAAGATCACGGTCTCCCTAAAGGCGCAAACTGCATCAAAAATCCCGACTTCCTTCAAAACGGCGCCACCAATCAGCAGGACGTGATCAGTCCACGACTTCCAATTGGAGTCAGTACTGAAACGGCCACAAAGTCGAAAAGGCTTCACCCAATTGTTGCCGTCACAGCTGAAAATACCAAGGCCCGCCTGTTTCAAATCAACCGACGGATAATCAAAGCCCGGGTAGCCACTGGCCGGCATCAACATGTCCATATGGGCAGGCGACTTCTCCGTATGTCCGGAAGGACCGCCAACAAAAATCCCAATCTTGATCACACTGGTCCTTTTTACCCAGCTTAGAGGATCTTCCCTCTTAGAGCACGTGGGAGAAAGCTCATGATCGAGATAGTACGATCAAACGTCGATCAGGTAACAACAGTCCTCTCCTCACCATCAGCTGTGTAAGAGAACTGAAAGCATCTTCTCTGGTATATCAGGTCGTCAGGGACTGCATCACCAAAGAAAAAGGTAGGCTTGGCAAGACCCTCTGATCGTTCATGTCCCAGGGATGGTTGCTTACCATGATCATATAGAACTCCTCACATTTAAGAGCGATCAATCACTGTCTCATCTCATCTTTGTTGAGGGAGTCGCACTCTTCCAAGTTTCTCTCAATATATTGGACCTTCTCCGGCCGCATTGGAAGATCTAGCAGATCGACGAGGTACTTTTGTAACAGGCTCCTTACCCTTGTTCATTCTTGAAGAACCACCTGCAAAGGTTGGAAAAGAAAAAGATCAATCATCAAAATGACAATTTTCGCTAAAAAAAAATCTAGCGAAATTTTGGCATGATTCTGGGGCAATTCGGAAGAAAAGGGAAACACCACGAAAGAAATAAAAAGCTTGAAGATGGGCTCAACATCGCTGCGAGCTCCAAAACTCTAAACTTTCGAAACCTCTCAAATCTCCGCAAAATTAGGAAGGGCTCAACATCGCTGCGAGCTCCAAATTTCAAAATTTTGCAAAGATTTTCAGGTATGTGCCATCATATCATGCTTCCAATTCAATTTACAAAAATATCATGCATAGATAGTAAATTGTCATGCATTAGATGCTAGAAAACGATTGACAAAAGTTTGACCAATTCCAACCCAACTTGGTCAAAACCAATCAAACTTTGTCTAAACCAAAACTCATGTTGGCTTGACTTAGAAATCCTAGCCTTTTATTTGATGCATAAAAAAAAATATGCATGAACATCTTGATTTGCATAAAACGCATTATCATGATGAGCGAAAAAAAAAAAAAAGAAAGAAAGTTTCTCAAAAAAAAAAAAGAGGGAAAGCAAAAAAAAAAAAAAAAAAGGAATGGGCTGGCCCACAGGCCACATGGCCACAAGACCAGGCCCTTGTCCGTACGGTCAAAAAAAAAAAACGTGTAAAAAAAAAAAAAGAAACACGTCAAAAAATATAACGTGTAAAAAAAAAGAGACACGTGAAAAAGAAAAAGGAAAAGAAAAAAGAAAGAAAGAAAAGAAGAACTCTTTTTTTTTAAATCGTCCTACTTCTACAATGGAGTTTTCTTGGAAAAGAAGACTTACTTGAAGCCATTGATGGAGAATAAGAAGAAAAGCTTTAAGCCATTGACTTACTTGAAGCCATATACAGCTTGTTAGGTCACAAGGTCAAAAACAAAAACCCAAATCCAAATCCCTCTTGTCATTTTCAAAACTTTGCCCTGAGATGGTACGTGATCCCTTTCACTACCATAAAAATTCCCTGAAAACTCAAAAGGCTCTAACAAAAAGAAATGCTCAAGACTCTTGGTCAAGTCAGAAGCTCTCCTTCAAAAGTTCTCTTCAAAGCACATCGACTACAAAAGTTAAGCAACTCGTCGCTGTACCTGGAGGGGGCATTTGTTAACACCATAAATGTCACTTTGCCTCTTCAACCTCAAGAAAGCTACGTGAAGACACAGCCTATCACAAACAGGTAATGCTACTTCCAAAAAATCAAATCTTGTTAGAATCAAACAAAAATTGCAAGATCCTTTAAGAAAGCCAAGAGATGAATACACATGAAGTTCGGGCCATTTCAAAATTATTTGGCCTAACTTCACTCCTCCAACAGCTGAACAAGAGCTCCCGGCGGCGACAGCGTCGAAGACATCAAACCTTCGATCAAAGCATGTGGATGGTCTCAAAATACCTTCAAAAGGCTCCACGTCAAGTTCCGAGTCAAACTGACAACATTTGACCCTACATCAACCCTCCAACAGCAAAATCAAGCATATCGGCGGCGAGAACCACCGAGGCCATAACTTATCAAACAGAGCACATGGCTGACTTCAAAATGCTTACAAAGGGCTACATGTCAAGTTTCAAATCATTTTGACAATATTTGACCAGACTTTGACTCTCGGAAACCAAATCAGGCCTCTCGGTGGAGAAGCTCCTCGGGACCATGGTTTCTAAATCAAAGCTAATGGATCATCTCAAAATGACTCTAATAGGCTCCCTTTCAAATTTCAGGTCAATCGGACATCGGTTGACCGCACATCAAAGTGCGACATCTTCATCTCGATAAAATCAAGTCTACTGGTGACAGGACCTCACACGGCTTCAAAACTCAAACAAAAGCCTATGGTTGGTCTTATTGATTGCTCAGGAGGCTTCACCTCAAATTTCAGGTCATTCCGACATCGTTTGACCCAGGTTTGGCGTCTGACATCAAATTGGTAGCCCTGCGCGATAAAGTATTTGGCTTTTCCGAAAAATTGGAAACTTTGCACTCCAAACTACAAGGATT
Organism: Litsea cubeba; assembly: GCA_012931725.1. NCBI lineage: Eukaryota > Viridiplantae > Streptophyta > Magnoliopsida > Laurales > Lauraceae > Litsea > Litsea cubeba. Next base: position 59,022,243 of record CM022948.1, read on the forward strand.
CTCATCAAGTTTTCTACAGGAAAATCAGGCCAATAAATGTACAAAAATTTCATGAAAAATAGGAAAGAAAAAAGAATCGAAAAAAATCGAGAAAACGGCCGAAGATCGGTGACCAAAAGGGGAAAAATCTTCCATGGTCGTTGGCGACCCTGGAAATGCGGATCGCCGGATTTCAGTCGAAAGGGCGTTTTTCGACCCTTTTTGCATTTTGAGACTTCCAGCCCCTGTGGTTTTCCAAAATTCTGACTTTTTAGGTACCAAATCCGTCGATCTCCATCAACATCACGGATCTGTCTTCAAAGGTATCAAATCATCATTGATAGCTTCAACATCGTCGACCGGTAAACCAAGAAAGTACACTTTCTATCCGATCGATCGAGAAATCGACAAGACAGGTGGCACTGGCCCGCTGTTAGCAACCAATGTCTGAAGTTGCATGTTCATCCGATGTCGATCAGCATGAAGATCCATCGATGATCATCGCCAGAAGAATTTCAAAAGACGCGGCACGGCCCGCGACTCTTCGAGCGACTTGGCGACCGCGTAATGCTGTTAATTGACCCGTTTATTGCAACTTAATGCGGTCATTAACTCGTTATTTCAGACAGCCTAATCAGAAGCAAGCAAACAGAGTTACAAGTCAAAGACTTCATGGCATTTAAACCATGAAACTCCTCCCATCATAGAGATTAAAGGCGATTAAATGCACTCGGTTCTCCACCGGCGAACCAGAAGCCAAAAAAAAGGAGTTACAAAACAAATCAATTAAAACTTGTAACTTATATTATGCGACTTTAATGCATTTAAGGCCCATAAACTCTCCTAAATGGCTACTGAATACCTATAAATAGGAGAGCATTTCAAGAAGAACAAGTCCAGAAATCCAAGCACGGAAAAGGGTCTAGAAAATTCCATCAGTCATCCAAAAAAAAGAGAGAAAACTCTGCAGAGTTCTGCATCGACCACCACTATAAGGTGACAAAAGTCCCTTGAGGGGCACTCCCCCTCAAGGTCATCGTCTTCTCCTTCTGCTTCCATTGGTTTAGACGTGGCTTTTCAGCCCGTCTACTTAGCTTTTTATTGGAAATAGGACATCCTCTTGGTCTTTATCCTCTAAAAATCTGTGGTTAACCGAGCCAAGCGAATCAAGAGCATCATCTGTTCTCATCTGCTTGGATGATGGCAAAGTTCACATATGGCTTGCGACCGTCAATCTGATCGAGTCCCCCATAATCTCCTAAGAAGTTAGATCCTCCTTTTTCTTACTTTTCATTGTAGTTTGTATTTTTCTAAAGAAAAAAAAAATCAAAACTCTTATCTTTCACTATTGATAAGAATTGTAAATCGGCTATAAATGCCAAAAATCGCCTTTTACGGCAAACATCGCCTTTAACGACAAAATAAATGAAATCGCCTCTTACGGCATTTCAAAACCATGTCTCTTTTCTTAAATATATGTGCAATGAAAACTCGAAAGAAGTTAATTTTCTTTTCTACTTGTGAAGGTCAATCTCCGGATCACCATTTACAATTCCAAGTAGAGTAGAAAATCCGGCACACCCACCCAAAAAGAAAAATGTTGATGCTCGCTTTATCCTCCCGGGCGCAAAAGGTTCGTACCCCACGGACTCTCACGTCCGCCGACCTCAGTATGCGCCAAGCAGCAGAAGCACGGTCCATCACAATTGACATGGATTTAGTTTCCAAATCAAACATGACCTAAAAATTAAAATTAATGAAATATTTTGGTTTGTTTCACTTAAAGGATGTCGAACTATGATTTGCTAACTATATTTCATTTTGGCAGAGAGATTGAGTGGGATTTTATAAATCTAACAAACGAAGATCGGGATCAGAAGATGATATTCCATAGAAGTAGGGGTGTAATAAAAATCAAAAATTCGTCTAACCGACCCAACCAAACCGAACCGACCGTTAATAACCGTGTTTCACGATTTAGGTTACGGTTATTAAAATCGGAAAACCGTGCTACACGGTTCAGTTTGGATTTTCATTCTCGACTCACGGTTATTAACCAAGTCGAGCCGTAAAATACGACTCGGTTAACCGTTTTCCCAAAACACACAATTAACCGAACCGTTGCACCCTAATTTAAAAGAATAAAAAAAAAAACAAGAAAGGGGGTGTCGTGTAATTTTATAACTTGAATAACCCATTTTAACTTTTGAGCCCTAATCGTTAGAACAAAAAAAAAAAAAAAGGGAAAAGCGAAGGATCAATGATGTGTTTGCTGGAATAATGCGCTTTATTATTTCATTTGTCTATGTGAACATTTTCATGCTACTTTAGTATTTTGGGATTATGTAATGTATTATCTAAGATATTTGGTTTTGACTTTTGAAGTACATGTGTTTTGCACTCTAACAAAAAAATATGTATTTTAAGTGACAATTAACCGTAACCGAACTGTCTAATACAGTTAACCGCGGTTTGGTTTTTTAACGATTTTTTATGATACGGTTACAGTTACAGTTTTTAAAAACTAAAAACTATAAATTACAGTTCGGTAAACGATTTTTTCAAAATACAAGGTTAACCGAACCCTTTCTAGAATAGTTCTCTTATTCAAAAAGCATTAGAAGCAACTAACTGATCAATGCTTGATGAGAATAGTTGATGCTTTCGTAATTTTTGTGAATGTACTTGTCATACTTCTTAACACAGAATGCTTTACTATTAGGATTTTGCTTAAACATTCACGTAGTTGTGAAGGTTGTCATATATAAATCATCAATTGAGTAATGTGGCATAAATAACCACATCGAATCAACTGAAACAGAATTGAAGAATCTAAAACAAGTATGGGTCACAGCTCCCATTATGGATTTTTATTAAAAAAAAAAAAATTTGGATTTTAAGTCAATCAGTGGGTCTAGTTAATAGACCATCTAAATTTTCAAATTTTGATACCGCTCATGATATCAAAGATTTCAACTCGTATTATCAAGACTATAACTCTGGTGCCCATCCAGATATCAGGATCCATCACATAATTGGAGCAAATAGAACATCAATTGGTCACAACTCCCATCATGAGTTTTCATAAATAGCACCATGAAGTTTAAAATTAGTCAGTGGGCCTTGGTCGCATGCCTTCTAGGTATTCAAGATTTGACATGGAACTCATGATATCACGAATTTAACTTCTAATATCAAGACTATGCCTCTAATTGACATCCAAATTGCAAGATCTGTCAATAGAATTGAAGCAAATGAAACAACTATTGGTCACAACTCCCATCATGGATTTCCATTAAAAAAAACGTTGAGATTTAAATTAATCAGTCGGTACGGCGGTGTTTGTACACCTTCTAGATATTCAAGATTTCATATTTGACTCATGATATTACGAGTTCAACTCTTGGTATAAAAACTATGCCCCTAATACACATCCAAATTAAAGAATCTGTCACAGAATTGAAGTGAATGAAACAACTATTGATCACAACTCCTATCATGGACTTTCATTAAAAGATGATCATAAAACATTGGAGTTTTTTTTTTGTTTTTATAATAGAGAGTGTCCCAGTTCTTTAAGCCGGACTAATTCCTACGGGCCCAAGGGGAGCCGGGTAAATCTCATGTGGCCCCAGTATGGTAGTGCAGTTTTGAACCCTCAACATCCGAGAGCAAACCGTGATCTTAAGCTAATTGAGCTACCCCTCGAGATTTAAATCAGTTAGTGGGCCTTGTTTGCCCACCTTCCACATTTTCAAAATATGATACCTGACTTGTGATATCACAAGTTCAACTCCTAATCTCAAAGACTGTGTCTTTGATACAGATTCAAATTGCAGTATATTTTGGTTAATTCATATGACCCATTGACTATACAAGACATTCTTCTATTGTTTCAACATTTTTCTAAATTATACTCTTGATTGAGGGCTTAAGAGTAATTACAAATCCCTAAAAAACTTTGTTGTGAGATAATATTTTTACGTTTAATGTACTTTCTATGGCTTTTATTTAGCTTCTGTACCCTTCTTTATAGAAAAAACAAATAAATACAAAAGAAAGTAAAGACACTACTAGTCATGCCACAATGTATTCATTGAATTTGAATGGTTAGGAATTAGGATTTGTTCAATTGACGATTTTTTTGTTGACTCATAATGTTAGAAAAATATTCGACTACATGTTTTTTAACTTTTGACCAGTAAATTTGGAAATGCATTAGAGATTTTTTTAAAACGTTCATAGAAGAAAAGAAACGAGACCAAAACAAAGTGTTCCGGTATAAGAATTCTATACCGGACACCCACCACACCTGCATTACAAAAGCACTTAAATTACAAGAACGGCTAACCCCTTATTTAGCTAAGCAATCCGTGAAACCATTTGCGGAACTACGTATATGATGAAAGTACACCTGAGATTTTGATGGAAAGTGACGAATCTCATTAAAATAGAACTGCATCTTCCATGGGCCTTTAAAAGAATTCACCCAAGATATGACATTAGATAAATCGCTCCCCACTACATACTTCATAGGCTGGTGGCCGATAGGGCCTTTTATTTTAGAGGATATCTGAGAATTTCTATTTTGAAAATATCTGAATTCTCCAAATGATATCATCAACTAAATTCATTAAAACTCACAAGCATTTTGACAGAAGAATATATGAGAATTTGGAGAAATCTCTAATCAATTAAAAAAAATTCAATCTCCAAGGCTCAACTTTTATAACTTATAAATCAGATAGTAAAACTCCAAATGCCATGATGTCAGATGGGTATTCCTGCAAACAAATGCCTCTAAGGTAAAAGCCACCGAAAGAGAGAATGTAATGGCTTTTACAAGGAGAATGTTAAAAAAAAAAAAAAATCATGGAGAGATGGCCTTCGTTTAGGATTTAAAGCGACCGGTCAAAAAAGAAGACAGAAAGAAAGAGATGACCCTTCATTGAAATTTTCGACAATAACGATGCAAGTTTAGGAGTAGGAGCCTGATTTGATGTGCCATATCCGGATTTCGATGATTTGCTTCACCAACAAACAGAGGGTCTTGAGAACTCAAATTAAAGGGGTGTCCAGATTCAGGAGTTTATAAGAGACCCCTTTGAAACAGAGATGCCAAATGGGCCCGAGAAGGCATTCTTTCTGCATTATAATGATACACTAACTGGTTTTATCACACAACATTATGTGACAAAATTCAAAAGGTTTTTTTTTTTTTTTTTTTAACAAAAGCCCCTAACTTATTATTTCAAAAAATAATATCTGTTTCCAGCTATTATTTCCTGATGTTACCCTGATAAAATCACAAAAGTTTTTATAGCCGCGCGAGCATAAATGACGAAATATTTGAAATTTTGAATTGAGCTTATCAACTGGTTTTCAGCAATAAAATCCAATTGTGGACCCATATCTGATTAGTCCAAATTTAGGCCAACCAAAATATAGAGGATGATAACGTTTTCTAGCAGTTAGGATTAGAAAATAGCCCCTACAGTAAATTATAAGGCAAGATACTGTTCATGTAATCCAGCCAGAATAATGTTGATAGCCAACCAGACCAAAGTATGCTTGAGACATTGCAATCAAATAAATATCAGCACAATCAGTGCATCCGACAATCATGATTCTCGAAGTTACCGATACGGGTTGGGGCATGGACAAAAATATGCTACCAAAGTCCCTCCATAGACAGTGACAGCCGGCCCTGTGCTTTAACTTACATGATCATTGCCTATCCTACAATTCCTGGTCTATGCTGCAAGTGATCTTTGTCTTGCAGATTCACCAAGTAAAAAATAGAGAGAGAACTGCAATGTGGTTGTTCACATCCTCACATATCATTATTGATGATATCCCTTATCATCTGTGTTGGGATAAGTCCTTCAGTTCGAATCGCATCCTTAGTTGGATCTGGACTGATGAAAATCAATGTTGGCAACCCACGGACCTGAAGATTTTAGAAGATGTGGACTTCTCAATCTATGGGGAAACAGGGAAGGGAGTTGGCCGAAAACAAGATTTATTAGATGATCAGTACCTGCATATCACGTGAAAACTCATAGTCGTCATCAGTGTCCACCTTCACGAACAAAACATTGCTTTCATACTCCACAGCAAGCTACACGACACACATCAGAGATCAAGAAAATCCCATGTTGATAAACTCATCATAGAGCCAGAAGAAAAAATTCAGTAAATAAATGGAACAGACAAACAAATAAATGGAAATATGTTTATTTGATCGTGATGACGGCTTCTACAAGCAGGAGTCTAGAGTTGCATTCTACCAAACAGAAAAAAGATGGAAGAGAGTAAGACTGCCACAAAGAAACATTGATAAATCTGATGGTGACGATGGTCCAAGGATATATTCTTTCAAACAAAAAAGATGGTAGAGAGCAAACTGCCACAATGAAATTCAATAAATTGGTGGTCCCTTCCTCTCATATTTGGCAAGGGCCTACATGTTGGAAACATGGGACTCTGTATTTGTGCGCGCGCTCTCGAGTGTGAATAAGTGCATAAAGGCTAACATGGTGGCAACGGTTGGTGGTCCCTTCCTCTCATATTTGGCAAGGGCCTACATGTTGGAAACATGGGACTGTATTTGTGCGTGCGCTCTTGAGTGTGAATAAGTCCATAAAGGCTTACATGGTGGCAACGGGAGAAAATAAGTATTGGAAGAAGGTAATGTGGTACACCTCCAAATTAAATTATTATATCCTTTGACACAACCATGGAAAGCACAACACAGTGGGTTTTTTATCTAATGCTGATTATAACAAAATTCTCATAGCAGGCTGGAAACAAGATGAAATGGGAAGAAATGTGCTGCCCTCTCCTTTGAGAGAGGCCTTTCATGCATTGATCTCATCCATCCCTCATCTTTAGGGATGTTACAACAAAAGATAATCATATACAATTATGGTACTCCTAAAGCCTATATAAGCAATTTACATTAGTCTGTGGGACTATATAATGACTATACAATCTCTTCAAATTGACACTGGGGAATCAACCAGCAGCAATTTGCAGGAGAAAGTATTGAAGATCAGATATCAGCAATTCAAAGACTGGAAGACACAAGGAAGAGTAATGGTGCAGCCTGTAAAAGCTTCATGGTTATAGTGCAAATCAACTTCTGTGTTCTGCTCATTCATGAAATACTGAATTTGCAGCAATTTGAATAGCACTAGTATTTATCTACGTGAAAGAGGGGTGGCTTGATGTTGAAGAAAACCAAGTCCAATAGAAGACCTTGAAGCCAAAATGATTTCAGAGCATGCAAAGGACATGGCCCGATATTCGGCTTTAATGGATGATTTTGAAACTCTGACCATGTTACACTTTCACGGGAGATCAAAGAGTTGCCAAGAAACATATACCAGCATTATACCAGCAAATAGTGGAATGTGTATCAGAGCATCCAACCCACTCAGCATCATTAAAGGTATAAAACGTGATGTCGGAATTAGCAGGGATAAAGAGTCCATGAGCTTATGTTTCACGAAGGTACCAAATGACCCGCTGAATTGCAGCCATGTGGAGATGGCGACGGTTAGCCATGTGAACGACATGGTAGATATCTGGCTGAGTAATCATCAGCTAGAGGAAACCACATAAAAGGTTCCAATAGAGAGTAGGATTGGAGAGAGGTTCTCCATCACTCTTATGGTACTTAAACATTAATGTATCCATGGTTTGGAGTTCTACAATTGGACTGATGTAATTCTTAACATCAGCCCATGCATATTAGGCCCACTTGTACATTAACTAGGCCTTGACCCAACATACCATGAGAACCCATGAGGGGGGACTTTAGTCAATAGAATGAACTGTAAATATTGTCTTTCCGTTTGTGTGAGATTACCATAGATATACGTGATTGTAATTAGCATGATTGAGGCCTTAATCAAGGCAGCTAGTGATTATAAAAGGGAGGAAGGATCGACCCTTCCGTATCCAGTTTTTCAACAATATACTTGTGTTATGCTTGTTGGCTATTGAATGACAGTAATAAGGTCCATTGTGTATTTATGCTGATTTACAAATATCCCCTGCGCAGGAGCATGAACTTCCAGGCTTACGAAATAAGTCAGAAGACTAAGATCCTTCATGTGGAAGGAAGAATGAAGAAACCCCGGTGGTGGTGGTGGTGAGCAGGAGGGGGGGGCGGCGGACAAGGAGAACGATGAGACCATCACATGAGTGACAGAGGAACAACAAAGGTATGATGCACGGATACTTCAAAATGGGCAAAGTATCGTGTCGTATAGTACCCGATACTTCACTATTTATGTGTAAAATCCATGTCCTTGACATGTCTATGGCGTGTCCCTGCCGTATCTGGGCATCATATTCATAACTATTCTGTTTGAAATCAACTTGAACTAGTGTACTAAAGAATTTATCAAATCAGGTCCACGGTGTTTGTTTAAGCCACTATGCCTAAGATGACAATCATCATCCTCGTGTGTTCCTTGCTAAATTTCCTCTGATGTTGACGGCCACAAACAAGTGGAAGCAACCAATGCTTTGGTCATTCAGTTGACTCCTTGCTGCCAGTCCGTGCTTGCTGTCATGCTGGCAAACAGGGACCCCCTCGGCCGGTTTTACTACTTTTGGATTTGAACCAATGACTCTGGTCCATGTTGTTTGTTTAAGCCATAGAGCCTAAGACGACGATCATCATCCTTGTGTGTCCCCTGCTATGGAAGAATAATAAGCATATCAACAACTTCTTGAAGATCCTCATGTAAGAATGCATTTTTCACATCCACTTGAAAAGTGGACCGGGATTGAGATGGAGCAATGGAAATAATGCTCCCAAGTCCCAAAAAATGTCATTTAGGCTACAAGAGTGAAAGTTTCTTCATGATTCATCCTGTATTCTACTTATTGCCAAGAGCAACTAGACGAGCTTTGCAGCGATCCAATGAACCATTAAATTTGAGCTTGAGCAAGTAATCCACATAGCATGGGCTGTCTGATAAGGTCAAAGACAGAGGACAATAGAAGGTTCAACAGAGCCAAGAATCCAACCCATGATGTGGGCATCATGAGCCTCCCATTGAGTAACCTTACTGGAATCTGTAGGTTTGGGTTGCCATAGATATGTCCCCAAAATTTATTCCGTTGAATAAATATATGAAACCACACACAGTGCACACGCACACAGCACACACGCACAGCGCGCACACAGCACACAGGACGAGCACATAAAAAAAAAACAGTTGAGATGCACAAATTAATTGAAAATCTAAACCCTTGCAAGAAATAGGATCATTCAAAAAATCCGGTATCCCATTTGAATTCCATGAAAAAGATCCCTCCAATTGATCTTCCTTGTCAGAAGAAATGTATCAATGAATTAGGTTAAAATTGTACCCCAGCATCAAATCACAAAAAACCAGGAAACTGGAATGAGAATAAGAAAAAGAAAAGGCAGCCACTAAAAACAATGAAGGAAAAATCTGAGATAAGGCTAAACAGGCCAAGGAAAACTATGAGATGTGCGTCCACTCCTGGTAAAACTGGCAGACCCAAAATGCCTAGAAAAAAAATCTCAGATTCTAATTAAATGTGAACCTAGGTTTAGAAAAGTTTCAGATTCTAATCAAATGTGAACCCGGCAACTAGTGAACCTCGCTGTGAAGTTTCACCTTCAGTTCCAAGAATCCACTTAAATGAATGATGTTGATGAAAAAGTGTGCTGGAAAAAATCCCAGATTCTTCTGACCAAAAAACTGGTTTCGACTAAACTCTGAGGGTGGAAAAAAAAATTAAGAAACCAGAATCCAATGTCCTAGCAGAAAGTCCCCTCGTCTGAACACTCTAGTTATCCAGGGTGGCTCCCACAGAGAGATGATGGTCTGCTTGCACACCAGAGACTGGAACAGCTATGCGAGAACATGTCTAGTAATGGTAGAAACTTCAAATAGATTCTGCCTCAGCAGATTTCAACTTTCGTGTTTTCAACTTTCCAGCACGGGATCCATGACATAGCCATCAACTTGCCCATCTATAAGGATCACCTTTGTAACTTTCGTGTTTCTACTAGACCCAATTTAATTTCATCTCTATCACTCCATATTGTAGCTTGCCTTTCCTCACCACTTTCATTTATTGTATTGGCCTAGTTTCTTGTCGCCTTTCAATATGGTGGACAGAAATCTTATGAGAAGCTCCAATAATAGAAATTATCATGGTTGGTCACCAAGATGGTTTAAGCAAATAAGTTATTTTTCCGTAGGTACCTAAAAGATTTTACTAATAAGAATGTCAAGAAAAAGAAGAAAAGGCATGGCCCCAACAAACGAGAATGATATACAGTCATATACAATAGACTCCCCTCTGCAGTTTGCACGAAAGCCATAGTTGTCAAATTCGTTTCGATTCGGACGAAATGTCCGAGTTATTTCGTTTCAAAACCAAAACCGAACTGAACATCTCGCCTGAAGATGTTCGGTTCAGATTTCGTTCAAATTCGCCGAAATATAGGGTTTCGTGCAAAAAAATCCTAAATTCGGACGAACACTATCCGAATCAACATATTCGGACGAATCGGGGGGAAGACCATTAAAGAAGAAAAAAATTGAATGAATGTAGTCTAGCATTCTACCAAATCTGAAACAAAATAAATGAAATCTTTTGAAATACCTGTTCTGGAGCAGCGACACCTCATGTTCCTCTCCTTCGACAACATGCAGTCTTCAAAATCCCATTCTATCTATAAATTGGGCTCAAAGATGCAGGTATCAACCACAAGTTCTTTTATATCCCTATTCCCCTTTCAATATCTTGTGATTATTCTTCTGTTGAGGGCTGTTATTGGATTTCTCCCTCGCCGAGGGCTGTTGATTGAATTTTTCCCTCGCCAAGGTTGTTGGGTGGATTTCCTTTCTCCTCGAGGGTCGTCTTTGCTGGCTTTGCCTGATCTATTTGGAAAAAAATCTCGTCGAATCCTCAGATATGCATCGATCTCTCTCCCCTTCCGTTTCTTCCCCGTCATTCCACGTTTTTGGGAAAGGGTTGGAGCTCCGTTTGGGTCTTACGAAAGAGTAAAGGTACTATATACCTTTTATGGTTTGGTCCTGACCGCTTAAGAAAAATAAGTGGTTCTGATCAGATATGGGAAGTGAGGCCCACTTTTTGTATTTGTTCAAAACTTATTCTATTTTATATAAATTTATGGAGTTTGATAGTTGATGCTGCATTTTTATGGTCCACCAGTTGATAACGTGTCATGTGCATTGATCATCTTTTAAACACTAGATTGTGGAGTTCTTAGAATCATGGTCCACCATTTGATCACGTGGCTGCTTAACATAATTTGATTGCACGATGGGCCTTTGGATAATTGCAATCTCAATTCTCAATCTTCCATTGCTGATAATTTTGTCTATTTAGATTTTGTCATGTGGGACCTTCTGGCTTCTAAAAAATGGTAATTGGTAACCCTGTGTACACCTGGTCATTAGGGCTACAAAACAGGCAGGCTAACCTGAGTGGAATTTGAGCACACCTGGCCCCTGTCCCTTAAGGATTTTTTTTTGCGATGATGAGGCCCACTTATTTTTAATTGTCAATTTCCAGTGAAATGCTGAGAGGTCCTGATGATTTATGAAACCATTTAAAAATTATAACGAGGGGTCCTGATAATTTACAGAAAGTGAGGCCCACTTATTTGTAATAATTAAAATTTTTATAAATAATTTTTTCTAAGTGAGGCCCACATATGTATATATATAATGGGACAGGTTCTCCTAAGCTGCAGCTTAGAGTATCCTAAGCTGCAGTGTGTAAACCGCACATGTGTGAGCACACATGTGACCCATTTTTACACTACTGCAGCTTAGGACATCCCTAAGCTGCAGCTTAGGAGAACCTGCCCCATATATAATATAAATATATATTTATATTTTTTCCGAAACAAATTTCCGAATTGAAAAGCGAAATGTCCGAATCGGCCGAAATGTTTCATTTTGGAGCCAAGCCGAAACGACGTCCGAAACGAACTTGACAACTATGACAAAAGCCCCACATATTATCAAAATATCACTAAACTCATGGAAGACTTGTTAGCTCCCTCTTTTACCAAAGATTCAGCTAATCATTGCCTGCCCTGATGATGCGCTTGAATTCACATGAAGTTCATTCTTGTAAAATTCATATGTCCCTAATAACAAAATCCATCCACCACTTGATCTCCCAGTTTTGAGAATGCACTTAACAGCATTCTCCCCACCAACCATGGAAGCTCCCACTTTTAATTTGTATTCAAGCTTCTGGCAATCCCAAATTCCTTTTTTGCCCAATGCTCTATGAGCTATTCTTATTATATCCGCAACCACCTCTTCTTGTGATTCTTTCCCAAGACAGATCATGTTTCTTTCTTTCCATAGTCCATTACACAGCCCAAGGAACCATTTCTCCAAAATATTTGGCCTCTTCTTCGAAAAGGTTCTCCACTCCACTAAGTTATAAAAAGATAAACAAAGCCACTCCCACCCACTGCACACCAAAGAGACTCATCAATCAGCACCAAATTGATCAAGAAAGAACTGCATTACAAAAGGAGGTGATCGACCGTTTCCTCTTCTACTTTGCATAGAGGATAATTTGAAAGAGGCATTTCATGTGCTAATCCTTTTCTCTTAAGTTTATCCATTGTCATCACTTCTACTGCCAAAGTGCACCTACAAAAAGCTTCAACTCTTGGTTGTGCCCATAGTTACCTGATTCGCAGCTCGACCAGTTCGGATTCGAATTCGCAATTCGACAATTACTCTAATTCGAAAATTCGATGGGGTAGGTTTAGTTAATTCGTTTTTCAATTCGCTTGATTCGTGGTTCAAATTCGATGAATTCGTTGGACTAATTCGAATATATAATATAATAACTAGCGATATTCATGTCTAATTTGAGATGTATAGTTTACAAAAGATATTAACATCACAAAAGGATATATATATATATAATTACTAAATGCATTTTATTTCTAACAAGAATGTTAACATCACAAAAGGATATATATATATATAATTACTAAATGCATTTTATTTCTAACAAGAATGTCTCATGAGATCAATATGTTCAATTGAAAATAAGCATTGAAAGATTATTAAAGGGTATCAAAGCATGTCCTCAGTGGGCCCACAAGGCCCTTTTAGTCTTTCCATTCTCCATGGGACTCAATGTCTCAAGTAAGCCCATAGCCTCCATTCTTTCCATTCTTCTACCTTGAGCCCATCTTTATAATATTAATTATTAGGGGTCTGTTATGAACTAAAAGAGATTAGCTCAAATATTTTCAATAGTTTTTTTTTTTTTTTTTTTTTGAAAAGGTGACTGTAAATATTTTCAATAGTTGACCAAAGAGGACCCAGGTTTGGTTACAGAATGACATAATTGAGTCCAATCACCTCTTATCTATCTTATCAAGCTAGTATCCATAAATATCCCACTGTAACTGTTAGTCCAGATCTTTCTCACTTGAGAGAATTGAAACTCTATTATTGGGCCCATTTATTGAAAATCTGAACTACTCAAAACTAATAACCCACATTGTTTTATGATTAAGAAAAAATTTCAGTTGTATCAAAATCAATTAAAAATATATGATTAAAAAAGTTAAACCACTTATTTTAGCCACTGTCAATCTGATGGTGAAAATGACTCTAGCAAGAGTTGTGACTTTTAGTATCGCGAATTTCAAAAGTGGGCCGCTGAGAAACTTATTTCAATGAACTTAAAGAATACAAGGGTAGTGTTGTCCTTAATGCACCGTCACTTGCCCTTTTATCCAGTTTCGAAATGGAAGGGAAGAGTGAGAAAATCAAAACGGATTATGCAATTTCGAAATGGAAGAGAAGAGTGCGAGCGAATCGGGAAGAGATTATGCACAATCGGAAAGAGGAGGATCTAAAAATGGAAAGACAGGAAACATTCTATAGACTTGCTATCCTAGGAGATTGAAATGAAGAAGTAACTTCATCTTCTTCCCGTGATTTTCGAACTACACCGAGCCAAGGCTTTTGAAATTTTCGATCCATAGTGAATCGAATACCGATTTATTCGAAACGAACTGCTCATGATTCATCATCCATGGGAGCGAATTAGGTAACTATGGTTGTGCCAACCCGACAACCCCCTCAAACCAAAGTATAGGGAGAACGAGTCAACTCTCTAGAGAATAACTTCGATAGCATGGATCTCCGGGTGTGATGCCCCATAGAGTACCATTTCCAGCTTCACCATCTCTAAGATCCTAGAAATAAATGCATCATTAAGAATGGTCAACAAAGACTTGTGCCCAACCGAATCAAACTTCGACAATGACCTCCTTAACACTAAACCCCAAACTGCGTTTTTCAACCCAGTGTGCACATTACTAAAGCAAAACCAAAGTAAATAACTCCATAATATTGATTGATTAGAGGGGCAAAAAGAGCTATTGCATGATGAAGTATATAATCTTGAAAACAAAGACTCAAAGGACTTATCCCTAACACATGCATCGACCCAAAGAGGACTGATGGGAACATCAATGCTAATTCCCCCAATTCCTTCAAGATCTAACAATGACGAAAGCATAGGATTGCATATTGGGACCCAACTTTGATCGTCGAGATGTTGAGAATCCATTGTTAGACTACCATTCTAATAACATCCAACGGTTGGATCTCTTTGGATCGAGCAGTTGATAGGCAGAAGCGACCATGTGTACAATCGCATTGAAGGCCCCACACTGGGAAGTACCATGTGGGAGGAAATAAAAGAGTTACATGGAGTCAAGAGGGGCCCAAGTTGATTAAAATGAAGACTACAAGAGAAAGGGATCCATGTTTTTAAAAGAAAAAAGAAAGGGGGCCCACAACTTAAGTGAAACCCCTTGGGATGCATGCACATAGCCTTGCGCACAACATCCCATGCCCAAGGCTTGGTTTTGTTAACACGTTTATTTATTTTTATTTTTGTTTTAATTATGTGATGATGTTATCACTCTTTAGGGCTTCATATCTTAAGACAATATTATGTTCTCTTCTTCATTATGTTATGTGATGGATGCTATGCTATGGAATGAAACTCTATTTTTGAGTTCTCCTTGAGCCTCCATTAACAAGCTCACGAGATCTTCGGTAACACCTCTGGATCGGAGTTTGGTGATAGCCCAAGTAAAGGTATCTACTTCTCTTCTCCTTATTTCTTTTCCTTTGAGTTTTCCTTTGCACTCAAACACCAAGGGGTTGTTTGTGCAGAGCCATTCCGCGGCTCTACGTTCCCGACGTAGGGAGGTGGGAACCCGAGATCTGCTCTAGCGATGAAAAATCACATGAAATGGTGGATTCCACCCGGGTTTCCTCGTTGCACTAAACAGCATGAAGATGGCGCCGGAAAATCCGGCACCTTGACGGGCGTTTGTTTCTGCAGAAAAGCTCATTGCACAAAAACCTCCTAAATCTACAAACCCCCATCAACCACTAGCTACCTAAGATTGTAGATCTACCCTATCTCTACCATTAGATCACTTCTAAATCACTAGATCTATACCAACAACCCTTAGATCCCACCATCCGATCATCATAGACATCAACCCCTCCATTAATCAGCCAATAAACCCATCAGCACCACCACCCAAACCATACCTATAATCCAAGCCTAACCATTCATCCAACCCAAAACAACCCCAAACCCAAACCGCACTTCATCCAAAACCCAACCAACCTGGGCCCCACTTGATCAGCCAAACCACTATTGTAGGTGTATTTTGGCCATAATTTCCACTATTTTCACATCCTATTCCAATTATCGTAATACACCAAATCTGAATTTATTTTGGGCCTTGAACATGCTGTGGGAACATTAATTTCAGATATGAATTTTAATAAATAACCCCATATTATATATTGTTCAACTGCATTCAAGTTGAGCCAAGCCCTTTGCTCAAATCCTCGCAAACGGGAACAAGTAATCCACATGAATTGGCTATTCCCTAAGCAAGTGGAAGTTCTAACTTCCATCAGGATCTTCCCTCTCACTACTAGAGAGGCATTTATTGCTGGACTTGTAACATTGCCTTGGATCATTACAAATTATCCACTTAATTTTTAATACTAGATAGTGTGAATGGTGTGATTTATAATTAAGCATTAATTATTAATTTTCAGATTGATCTCATCATTCCATATTAGGATAGATTACATCTTATCCTGCATCATGGACACTAGACCCCTTTTCATGTTGGAATGGAAGCCGCTCGAGAAAACCTCATCCACACTATAACCTAACTCATTCACTTAACTCCCTCAATACTTAGAATGATTTAACCCAATTCACTCTAAAAGAAACACATGCCCCAAAAACCTATCATTTTACCAACCCAATGCCTCCTTTCCTATGTTGTCAATCCCATTTTGAACCTTGTTTCTATTAGCCACCGTAATGGAACATTTCTGTTGTTTCGCCTATTTTGGCAATTCGTCTCAAATGTAAAAAATTTTCTTTTCTGTTATTTACGGCGTGAGTATCCCCGTGGTATTTTTACCCAAGGGCACATACGACCCCACAACACACGTGCACCAGGTAAGTTTGGGGTGGGACTCGAACATAAGACATGGGAACAAACCACACACCCTATGCCAATGAACCATACCCACGCGGGCATATGAAAATACAAAAATTGAATATTAGGATATATAAGGTTGTAAGCATTTTGTATACTCTACTATTTCCACCACATGCCAGATTGTGTGGGGCCCACTAGTCGTAGGTACAAGAGGGCTTTGAATCTAGCCATGTAGAAAAAAGATCAGGTCCATCAAACTTCCCAACTGTCTGACTAAGGCCCTAAAAATGGATGGTTTGGGCCCTACCAAGTACAAGACAGCTTTGGATCTAGCCATAAAAATTAGGTCCATAGGATGTCCTTGTCCCCAGTTATATAAGCTGAGGATTGCAATGGACAGTCAGTGGTGACCAACCACTTCATGGGTTTAGGTGAAACAAATGGGACATCCTATAGACCTATGGGCTAACGCAGCAAGGAATGAGTAGAGTTGTCAATAATTGCCCTCCAAGCTGAGGCTTAAAGGACATGCACGTTCACGTGTCAAGGTCTCACAACAACAAACATTGAACATCAAATAGTTAGAGAGAACAATATTTCCATTCGAGAGGAACATTCGTTTGTAAACCCACCCCGATAATAAAATCACACATGACGTGGCTTATCCTTCCACTCCTTAACCTTAGCTACCAAATCTTATGATAACTAACCTAGAAAGTTTCAACTTATCCCATCCTAAAGAATAGCTACAAGAAGTTAACTACTCTAGATAAGTACCTTATTTATCTAGGATTCTAAAATTGATAAAAAAAGTAAAATATCTTTGAATTAGTTGTGCAAGGAGCCATGGATCCACTTGGGCATGAGCCTCTTGTGATAAACTATTGGGTCAATGGGCTCAACATGGATTTAGCCCATGATCCAAAGCCCATTTTGGGGAAGTCTTTCTTGAGTTGCATCAGTTCCCCCAAGCTTGCAGAGAACTCACCCTCAAGTTATATTGACCACCTCCTAGATCAAAGATCACCTGTACAAGTCTCCGATGTGGCGAAAAAATGTCTTTATTTTGCATCTGCCTAAATGTAGAGTGTGACATGATCACAGAAGAGTACCATTGATGCTTATGAATTATGATAGCTTGAATCTACTTTAAAACTCCATCAAGCCACTGAATCCACAAGTATCTTGAGTAAACTATTGAATATCTACATCGCTTCTCTGTCTTTCAAATCATATCCAGTTGTCATTTGCCATATATCCCTAAAAAGATAAGGACAATGAAGGGTACTTCAAAAGCTGGATCTTGTATAGTAGTAACTGTCAATGCAATGGAGCTGTTACCTGATAATCCGAGCTTAGTTTCTACAATCAGTAGCTCTTCTATATGGATCAGATCTACTAGATAGTCATACTCTTCAATCTGCTCATCCAATTCTTCAGTTTCTTTTCTTTCCTTTCATTCCTCCGATGCATGGTCCATCATGGGAATTTTGAATACTGATTCATCTGATGTTGTCAATGGAATCTTCTTTCCCTTAAACTCGCTTTCTCTATCGCCCTTGACGTCTTGTGTCATGGCTTTTGGCTCTTTTGGTCAAGTCGTGACTTCTTGCACTTAATCTTTTCCCTTTTCCTTCTCCTTTGGTTCTTGCACTTGATCCATCTTGGAGCACTTTCTTTTTTGGTCAAGTCGTGACTTCTTGTAGTTACTCTTTTCCCTATTTGCTTCTCCTTTGATTCTTGCACTTGATCCATGTTGAAGCGCTTTTTTTTTTTTTTTTTGGCACTTTCATTTGACACTAGATAAACATATCCAACATGAGGAATTTCTTGGAATTTTGCTTTCGTAGGACATATTGACGATTCTCATGAATTCTCACTTAGGAGAAGGTTCCCTTGATAGCACTATGATGCAAAAGATGACGCATATGAATAGATAGTACGAGCTCTTCTTAGTACAAAATTACCAACTTGAAATTGATACTTAATTGTGAGAAGAATGAATCTCTACAATGTACAAATTGTTATCCATAAGCAATTTCTTGTTACTCGATGTTGGTATAAATTGACAAGATGAGAGACGACCATACAAATGTGCTGAATGACTTACAAATGTGCTGAATGACTTGGTCCTGGATGGACGATTGTATTACATATATATAGGGAATGAATTCCCTAATTACAGCAATTAACAATATCTAATCATATCCCTAATTACAGCAATTTAGCAATAACTAATCAAATTAAGATCCTAAAGATTAGCAATTAACTATGTACAGAACTTTGACTAAATTACAAGACTGGGCCTAATGGGCCTGAAATCGTGGGCCAACATTAACACTCCCCCTCAAATTGATGCCGATGAGTCAACAAGCATCAATTTGTCAGCCAAGAATTGATGACGCGGTCGAGGAAGTGCTTTGGTAAAAATATCAGCAGTCTGGAGGCTTGAAGAGATGAATGGAAGAGAAATAACATCACGTAGATATTCGTCCCTTATAAAATGACAAGCCACTTCAATGTGTTTAGTTCTCTCATGAAATACTGGATTCTCAGTAATCCTTATGGCACTTGTATTATCCGCATGTAATGGTGTGGGAGATTTCTGGGAGAAACCAAGGTCCTCAAGAAGACCACGAAGCCATATGATTTCAGAGCAGGCGGCAGACATAGCCCGGTATTCTGCCTCAGTGGATGATTTTGAAACTCTGTCTTGTTTCTTCACTTTCCATGAAATAAGAGCATCCCCTAAGAACATGCACCAGCCCGTAGTGGACCGGCGAGTATCAGGACAACCTGCCCAATCAGCATCAGAATAGGCAGACAAATGCATCTGCGAGCCAACAGGAAAAAACAAGCCTCTGTGAGAAGTACCAAGAAGATAACGAATGATACGTCGAACAGCTGCTAAATGAAGATGATGAGGCTTGGTCATATACTGACTCAACAAGTTGACTGCATAACTGATGTCAGGCCGAGTAGTAGTCAAATATATAAGACTACCAACGAGTTGACGATAATATGTTGGATCAGAAAGGAGATCACCACTGTCACTATGGAGTTTAACATTTAGTTCTAGAGGAGTATCCACTGGCGTGGATTTAGACAATCCCGCAGATTCAATCAAATCCATAGTATACTTATGTTGATGTAAAATCAACCCCTTCTCAGAGTGATGAACTTCCAATCCCAAAAAATATTGCAGAGGTCCCAAATCTTTCAGATGAAAAGATTGATGCAGAGACAATTGAAGATCTTGAATCGTGGCTGTATCTGTGCCAGTGATGATGATATCGTCTACATAGACGAGAAGGATGGTGATTCCTTTTGATGTATGGTGCAAAAACAAAGATGGATCATAAGGACTCTGCTGAAACTGGAGCTTGAGTAAAGCATCTTTGAATTTTTCGAACCATGCACGAGGTGCTTGTTTTAGTCCATATAATGATCGTTTCAGAAGAGCAACCTGATCTGCCGATGGTTTCGGGAAACCTTGAGGCAATCGCATGTAAACTTCTTCTTTAAGATCGCCATGAAGAAAGGCGTTTTTCACATCAAATTGAAAAAGAGGCCAGGAATGAGATGCAGCTATGGCAAGGATAGTGCGAACAGTGGTCATCTTTGCAACAGGCGCAAAAGTTTCTTCGTAGTCAATGCCATATTCCTGTCGGTTGCCAAGAGCCACAAGCCTAGCCTTGTATCGATCCAAAGTACCATCTGCCTTTAATTTGATAGAGTAAACCCATTTACTCCCAATAGGTTTAACCGAAGCGGGGCAAGGAACAGTAACCCAGGTTTGGTTCTGCTGTAGTGCACTCAGTTCTTCTTCCATAGCCCGTCTCCAGCACTCATGTTTTGCTGCTTGTGAATAAGACGTAGGAATGGATACAGATGATAAAGTAGCAAAGTATGAAGAATGAGAGAAACCGTATCTATCCGGTGGACGAGATATACGAGCAGAACGTCGAACAGCAAGTTGAGGGGAAGTTGATGCAGAAGCAGGATTGGGGACCGGTTCTTGCAAAAGAGGCAAAGTATTAGCATTTGTTCCTTGTCGACGAATATACACCTTGTCCGGATGAAATCTCAAAGGTGAAGGAAGACATTCATCATCAAAGGATGGTACTTTAGAGAAGGAGATTTCTGGAGAAGAATCAGAATAAGACGGAAAAAAATACTGATGTTCAAAAAAAACAACATTCCGAGAAATGCGAAAACGCTTGGAGGTGGGGTCATAACAAACAAAACCTTTTTGATGGGAAGCATAACCAAGGAAGGCACATTTTACAGATTGAGCGGATAACTTGGAACGTTCATGTATGGGAAGATGAACAAAACAAACACAACCAAAAGTATGGAGATTTGTGTATTGTGGGCCAGTTTTGAAAAGACGAAAATATGGAGATGTGTTTTGAAGTTTTGGAGAAGGAAGGCAGTTGATGGTATGAGTAGCAGTGGTTAAAGCTTCTGGCCAAAATTTAGGTGGAACGGAGGATTCTAATAATAGACACCTGACCATGTCTAGAAGATGACGATTTTTCCGTTCTGCAACACCATTCTGTTGGGGAGTATAGGGACAAGTCCGCTGGGATATAATCCCTTTGTTTTGTAAAAATTCCTGAAATTGGTTGGACACATATTCCCCCCTGAGTCGGTTCGAAGAACCTTAATACATGTGGAAAATTGATTTTGAACATAATTCAAAAATTTTTGAAACACATCAAAGACTTCAGACTTGGCATGTAGAAAATAAATCCATGTAAAACGGCTATAGTCATCAATAAAGGTTACGAAATACTTATACTGTGAATGAGAAATAATTGGTGCAACACCCCACACATCACTATGTATTAAATCAAAACTTTTGGTAGCAGAAGAAATGTGTAATGGAAAAGGCAAGGTTTTACTCTTTCCCAGCTTACAAGTGGTGCAATCAAGAGTAACATCAGATGATAAAAATTTCATTTTATTAATATGACCAGATTGTAACAAGGATAACAAAATAGCTGAATTGGGATGGCCTAATCTATTGTGCCATAACTGCACATTATTCCTAGAGACAACCGATAAAGCAAACAAAGACATATCTGGATTTGGTGTTATTATCTGAAGAGGAAACAAACGCCCCCACTTAGGCCCCTTCACTATTACCTTCCCCGTCTCCTGATCCTGCACCACACAACCAGAGGAGGAAAAGGAAACATTGCAGTTATTATCAACCAATTGACCAACAGAAATTAAATTGGTGGAAAGATTATCGGAACAAAAAACATCATGTAAAGGTAGAGAATGAGTAATATCACCAACAGAAGTAATTGGAATTGTGGTACCATTAGCAGCATGGACTTGAATCTGTCCATCATATGGTTTAAGTTTGGAGAAATTTTTGGAGGATGATGTCATATGATTGGAGGCACCAGAATCAAAATACCATTGAGATGGAGATTGAATTTTACCAGATATACCAAGAGTGGACAAAGCCTGGAGAATCATCTGTTGGATCATTTCAGGGGAGACAGGAGCAGCAGAAGCAGGTGCCGAAGAAGATGTGGAAGAAGAATCAATAGTGCCAGTAGCAGTAATCGCCTGGTAAGCTTTCGGATTTCTGTTTTGAGGACGTTTGCGGCATTCATTGATCGAATGTCCAGATGCCTTGCAATAATTGCAGATCCGCTGCTTACACTGATTTGCAAAATGGCCAAAAGTTTGACACTTGAAGCACTGTACTTTACTCAGATCTCTGTTCGGTTGTTTCCCCTTGGAAGAATAAGCAACACTGACAGAGGAGTTCGGTGATTGAAAGGTGGGTACACTATAGGCAACCTCCAAAGTACCTGGACTAGCTTGGTGAAGCACCTCAGATTGCGTCAATTGTCTTTGTTCCTCTCTCAATAATTCATTAAGACAGGCATCCAGAGAAGGAGAAGGGACCCTACTCATGAGATTGGATCTGACTGATTCATACTGAGGCCTTAATTTCATAAGAAATTGATCCCGATGACTTGTTGCTAGTATGACTTGTAATTCTGGAAGGGCTTGAGCAGAGATATTGGCAAATTTGATTTCATTTAATTCTGTCCACAAAGTCTGAAAACCAGAATAATATTCCTGAATGGAAGAAGTCCCTTGCATATAATTCGCAATTTCGAATTCTAACTGATATTGTCGAGCAGAATTTTCCTGATGATACACTGTTTTCAGATATGCCCACATCTCTTTGGCAGATTTGTAAGGTTTCAAATTCATGAAGAATTGTGGTTCCATGGAACCGAGAATCCAGGTTTTGACCTTAGCATCTTTTGTGTTCCATGACAAAAAAATTTTTTCATCCTCTGTGGGTTTTGGATCAGTGCCAGAGATATGGCCCCATAATTCTTTACCCTCTAGATAAAGTTCAAATTGAAAAGCCCACGAGGGATAATTTTTGCCATTAAACTTGATTAATGTGATTTCAGATTTCTCCATTAATAAATATGCAGATGAACCAGCAGAAATACAGACAACCCAACTACAAATGAGATCCACAGATTAAACCTTGCAGACTACCCAACTACAAAAGAGATCCACAGAATAAAAAATGCAGTGGCAGAAGAAACCTGAACAAACAGCAAGAAGAAGCACTGTCTGACAGTTTCCGGAAAAGAAAACCACACACAGTGTGAAATCGGCCAGGTCGTCTGGGAGGAGAAACACAGTCTGGGCCCCACCTGATGATCTCTTGATAGATCAGAGAGTGGGGATGGTTGAGCAGGATAAGTACGCAGCTAATGGAAGTGGTCGCGACCAAATCAAATCCAGATCCAGGATCTTGAACGGCCGAGATGAAAACAAACCCAACAAAATGAATTGATACAAAAAGAGGTAGAAGGCCCACCTCGGATGATCAATAAATATTGTAAAAATCTTCAGAAATAAGATAATATTCGGGCGACCAATGTGGAGAAGTCTGCTGAGATGGGCCACGTCTGATCACAGGTGGGCCACGCCTGATCTGAGATGATCAGGGATGATCTGAGCAGATCTGGCTGAAGATTATGATCACAGATGATCACAAATTGGCTTTGACTGAAGAAGATGATGCCATATGATCATCGATTGGCTTCCAAGACATGGAAGATGATCAATACACTCACTGTAGGTGCTCTGATACCATGACAAGATGAGAGACGACCATACAAATGTGCTGAATGACTTACAAATGTGCTGAATGACTTGGTCCTTGATGGACGATTGTATTACATATATATAGGGAATGAATTCCCTAATTACAGCAATTAACAATATCTAATCATATCCCTAATTACAGCAATTTAGCAATAACTAATCAAATTAAGATCCTAAAGATTAGCAATTAACTATGTACAGAACTTTGACTAAATTACAAGACTGGGCCTAATGGGCCTGAAATCGTGGGCCAACATTAACATAAATGACTGTGGGCATTGATACACTTGATATTCAACTTCTTCCTGCCATGATTGCAAATCTCCTTGAAGTTTTTCTTTTGTGTAATCTTAAATGTATGCCACTTAAAATACTCTACAAGTACTTTAATCCAATTGAAGAAGATGTTAGGATCCCCTGTTCCATAAATATGTGTATATATGGAAATTCTGGAGCTTCTCAATAAAACATGTTTAAGATGTGACATTGCTAGGTAATAATAAAAGGATACAGTAGGAAAGGACTGGTTCTATTTAGAGAGTCTTTGGGATTTAAGATAAATGCAGGATCAAAGAGCTGAATCAACACTGGCAATTGCTGTAACATATTAGGTTTTAGGAAATTTGATTATTTGGTGGATTGCAACAGTTGCTGTCACAGTGTGCAACCAAAGCCAGTTCAACGGTCTTTCTTGTTTTCTTTAGAGAGAGAGAGAGAGAGAGAGAGAGAGAGATCTGCAGTCTAGCCTACGTGAACTAGATAGTTCATCAAGGTTACAAATGGCTGGATGAAAATCTCAGTATAGCATGTGGGCTAGTGATGATTAGAATGGATTTTCATGAACCATTGAGGTCCCTTGCTAGAAATCTCTACATAGGTACACATGGATTTTGATTGTTTTAAACATTTAAGTCGGTCAGACAGTCCACCAAGTGAAGCTGGCATTCAAAAAACATCCTTGTGGTTGTAGATGGCTTTAAAAGTGTGTGCAAGTTCCTTTCCCTGAGATTCAGGTTTTCACCCCTTGCCTACATTGTATAAAATGCCTGACGCCATAAAGAACTACGAAATTCTGATGATCATTTAAAAAAAAAGAAACATAAAAAAATAAAAAATCTCCATATTGTAAAATTTCCCAATATATGTAGGCCATCTAGACCATTTATACTATGATATAGACCAGCTAAGCTATGAATAAAATAGTGGTACATCATTCTGTAAGCCCGAGCCCAAAACGTATAATTTAAATTCCTGGGCCAAGATCTGTCCAGGATGGATACTTACGAACTATGATGCACAGATACTTCAAAGTGGGCAACGTATCGTATCGTATTATGTCCGATACTTCACTTTTTATGTGTAAAATCCATATCCCTACCATATCCATAGTGTGTCCCAACCATATCCTTGCCGTATCTAGGCATCATGGCTTACGGAAGGTCCTTTAGCATCATGAACTCCAAAAGAAACAAGGAGGAGGATTCTCTGTGACTTCAGAATATTTAAAAACAGTAAACCTATGGTCTAAAGAAGACCTAACACTGAAAACAGCATGTCCTTGGGCCTGATTGAAAAACTGGAGTTCATTAATTTCTTAAAACCTATATTCAATTATTTCGGCTTCTCCAAAAGGCATGTGTAGGCTGATCATTTGCTTCATCAAAAACTGAACAAACTCATCAACTGAATTTCAATTGTGTATGCTTTATTTATAAAAGGAAATTGTTGGGTACCTATTAGCTTTAATTATTTCCACAGAACCAAAGCTATTGTACACTGAATTTTTATTTTTTTATTAGAAATTAATGTTTTGCAAAATATTTGTTAATAGAGGGCCTACTGCATTCTGCTCCCTCCATTGCTTCGGGTAACTGAGCAACTTAAAAATCAGAGTCTCATAGACTGGAGTCATAACAGTTGTTATTATACAAGAAGAACCAGAAGAAAAAGGAAAAGAAATCTCAAACCCAAATACCATTTCTAGCTCCTGGGCCATCAATATACAGGGGCCACACCATGTCGCATAGAAATCAACTACAAGGGGAACATTCCTTTCCCCCTTCACCAGATCCTCCACCTCCTTAGAACTCACCTTCTTCTGCAAAAGCAGGGAAAGAGAAACATCACCCAAAAGCCAAATCCAAAGATTGTTAAGGATACACCAACATAAAATTGTAAATATCAATAGGGCTTGTTTGTGCAGAAGCATTTCCATAAAATTTCATTTCCTCTCCATGTAAATTCTAAAAAGGCATGATTTTATTTTCAGTGGAAAATAGAAGCTGAAAACATCATTTTTCTACTGTTTCAGTTTCTATTGTATGGTGGGGAGAAACACTTTTCACCTCTTGGGTTGTATGCAAAACCTGCAGAAATGCTTTCACCTCGGAGAATGAGAAATGCAGAAGATTTTAGCACGAAACAACAAAAAATCATTCTCCCATGTGACCACCCTCATTTTCAAAGGAAAACGTGCTGAAAGTTGAAATCTTTTTTCCTTTCAACAGCGGTTTCATTTCCTGAAGAATACGGAAACTGAAAAAAAGTTCATCTTTCTACTACTGTTTCAGTTTCTATTACTTGGTGGCAATGAAATATGTTTCATCATCTTCTACAGGATTGCAGAAAATGGTTTTGACCCCAGAAATGGAAAAGCACGGAAAGAGACAACAAAAACAAAAGAAAATCATGCCCCAAAAAAAAAAAAACCCGTTTCCATTTTTCCATGAAAAATGCTCCAAACAAAATCCTTATCCACACTAGTACTGACATGGGCAGAAATGATAATACAATGCAATCAAAGAAGAGTAAAGAAATGAGATTCCATGGGAATGGTATGGGACTTACAATGAGATAGTCCTCTCTGATGTACCTGCCATTAGAGAATTTTTGTTGTGAGTTGATGACGAGGGACAGGAAGGGCCTTTTGTTATTGTTGTTGTGGGTGGAAACGGAAGGGTTGAGAAAGGGAAGGCGAGGAGGCTTCAGGAAGGGAGAGAGGGCAAACGAGGATGCTAGTGGGGTTTGAAAGGAAGCCATCGTTATACTTATTTTGCTTTGTTTCTACCTGGGACAAGATGGAATGACAGGAATCCTTTTTTATCTTCTGCTGTTTTGCATTTGCATTTGCTTCGGATAAGAAATGGGACACTGCTTCACGAACTGCTCTATTTGTCGCTGAAGTCGTCGTCGCAGGCGTAGGGCCTGTTTCTTTAAATTTCCCTTGTTTTGAACTTCTTTTTTTTTTACGTGATGTGCAATCCCTAGGGTTTACCGAGTGTTCAAAACATGTTTCCTCCCTTCTTTGGAGCTAGACGTTGGTATTAATTTTCGATCCCTTCATCTCTGTAAATCAAAGGTTGAGACCACTAGTGCTACCACATATGGGAAATAGGGCTTTTACCTGGCTTCTGGCCTTGATGAATTAGTACAGCCCAAAGTGTTGGAAAGCCTCCTTAACAAAAACAACAAAAAAAAAAAAACATGATGTGTGACATTTTATCCTAGCATTTGCAAATGACACGCTTGTTCACAAGCATTTTAAGATTTTAGTCATTCAAAAGGTCTTAAATATCCTTTGAAATTTCAAAGATTTAAGTCCCTTTTTTTATTTCTGGATGTTCAAGTACAAGGAATTATTCAGAAATTCCATTATGTCTGAGAATAAATTGCGAGATCTATCTAATGAGATCCAAAACATCATTTTTTGAAATTCAGCAGAAGCCCCAAAATACATCTAACTTGGTCTAAAAGTCCTCAAATTGCCCCCAAAAAGTTATTATAAGTGCAAAAATAACACTAATACCCTCTTAACTACCAAACTAACAACTAAATAAGATTAATTATTACGGAATTCGTTTGCAATAAACAAAGAGAGCTACTAATGCCACAACCCTACTTGCTATTCCACATCCTATATTTTTAAGACCAATATACCCATTTGTGAAATGACTAGCTTGGACATAACTAATACTTTAAGGAGGTCATCCAATTTCTCTGTATAATACCCCCACAAAATATTTGGGTTTCCCTCCCATTCATAGAATCATACAGCTCTCCTTCCTCAACGTTTTCCCACCCTACTTCTCTGTCTCTTTCTCTATTCTCTCCCATTCTTTCAACAATCGTCTCACATTCATCTCAACTAGGGGTGTAAAAAAAAACCGAGAAACCGTCTAACCGAACCGAACCGAACCGAACCGCGGTTAATAACCGTATTCCACGGTTCGGTTACGGTTACGGTTAATGAAATTAAAAAACCGCATGGTTCGGTTCGGTTACGGTTTTCTAAAAAAATTCACTGCGGTTAACCGAACCGAACCGTAAAATGCGGTTCGGTTAACCGCATACGGTTAACCGTACCGTTATAAAATAAAGGAAAAAAAGGAGGGGCTGGATGAAAATTTTCTCAATACATAATACATAAGTATCAACTTTCTATGATATGTTGTTGTATTGTTAACCGTATGTGGTTAACTTTCTATGATACATAAGTTCCATATATGGACGAAATTATATATTGATCGCTCCAGCAATCAATTGAGTTCCATATATGGACGAGATTTTTCCCATTTGATTCCATTCCTTTCAATTTGAATTTATTCCAATTTGAAGATATTGTATATTAAAAGTCCAAAAAAGAAGATGGTAGTCAAAATGAGAAATTAATACTTAGATTTTTCCACGGTTATTAACCGTAACCGAACCGTCTTATACGGTTAACCGCGGTTCAGTTTTCTACGGTTTTTGTCTTCACGGTTACGGTTACGATTTTCAAATACGGAAAACCGCGGTTACGGTTCGGTTAACGGTTTTTTCAAAACAACCGGTTAACCGAACCGTTACACCCCTAATCTCAACATTCATCCTACTCTTCTTGTCAGATATTTGTCACTCTCCTCACTCATATCTCACGCTTCATGCCATTATCTTTTCATCCCCATCCATTCACCTCTCAAGCGGTTCTCATTTGTCATTCTTGAGCAATGAACAAGCAAATCATGGCTTACGATCTTTTCAGGGGCCAAAGGGATGCAATCCAAATTTTTTACAGTTTTTTTAAGCGTGTGTCGGGAACTGTTCGGCCCCGAGTCGTTCTCATTTTTTTTTAGGGTTGATCGCTCATTTTTCATGATCTCGGACAGGTTTAAATTATTCATGTGATGAGTATGTATCCAACCAAATTCAATAGAATCCAACACATTCATCCAATCAATATGAGTCTATCCAACTCTTTATATGGAATTCAATAGAACCAAAAAGTTAACAAGTTTTACATCAATAGTGTCCACCCAAAACAAATCCGTCCAACACATAAGCTAAACACCAACACGTCGTGATTCCATTTTACAAAAGAAAAAAATATACACATCATGTCTCCCTCCTGCGGCTGTAGGTGTATGTCCTCGTTCTGGGTACTGTGCATAGGTTGTAGGACATCATCTAGAGAAGCTCCATCCATCAATCTGTCCACCTGTTAAATAGCCAACTATAGGTCAACCTAGTTAATTAGAACGCTCATGTCATATCTCCTCCAAAGGATAGGTCGCATGATGCTTCACACATTTGCGATAAGCTACATTTGAAAAATCCAAACAAGAAATCAATGTTTGATTAGTGTTATTACGATCAAAATATAACATGAACAAGATAATTGATCTTATTAACCATACCAACTGGGGGGCTATGGTGGAGCTACCCTAAGAGTTATGCACGCATGGGTCATATGAGGAGCGATGATTTGGGTTCTGGATGGTCGAGCGAGAAACTTGTGCATAACATTCCATATATCCAAGTACACAATCCTATGGATGAGCCACTATCAGACCATGATCTAGAGAAGACAATACGTGTGTTGGCATGCAAAAAAAATCACACATGCACCCTGCCAGACCAAATTAATCAAACAAGGGCAAGTGTGAAGGTCTGCACCACAAACATAAAGTTAATAACGAATTACTCAGCAGAATGAAGACTGATAGAAGCTTCAAAAGTCAATGGGAGTCCAAGGAGAAGCTCAACACTGAAAATCAGCTCCAGGTTTGAGAATTCAAACATGGACTTCAGAGTTCTTAGACATGGATCTCAATAACAACTCAAAGGAGCAAAGTCAAGATGAATCCCACTCTAAGATCAGAGAATGCATATTCAAGGTTCTCACCAAAGTTTCAAAGCAATCCAGGGTCATTTGAATAAAAACCCAGCCAAAGGGTCTCCAAACCCTAGCTCGCAGACATGAACTTGAATTCCACATCCACCAATTTCTAGGGGGAAAAAATACCGATTCAAAAGGTCAAATACAAGTTCAAAAACAAATTAAGGCCATTTGGGTTGACATGCAAGAAAAGAAAGGGTGAAGTCAACTCAACTCAAATATGTGCAGACATGAAAGGCTGGAGTCCACTCTCAGCAACTTTCAAAGACTCCATCAAGCAAAAATATATGCCAAAGACTAAGGATGAACTTCAAGGGGGCTTTCGTATGATTGGAGGCCAATTGGGGTCATTTGGACCCATTTCCCACATATTAACACTTCATGTCTAAATGGTTCTCATACATAAACCATTTGGACCTACTTTGATCCATTTCTAGAGGTCAAACCAATATGAAATCTTCCATGATGATCCATAACAAGTCTCAAGAGAGTTTTCCACAATTTCAAGTTCATTGGAGGTCATTTGATATCAAAGTGCAAGGTAAAAGGGGTGTGCAGTCATGAAGTCCAAAGCCCATTTTCAGAGCTCAAATGGTGATGAAGCCCTCCTCAAAAACTAAAAATCATCCCGAAAGGGGTTTCACAAAGTTTCAGAGCATTTAGACATCATTTGGACCCATTTCCCATAGAATGGATTCTATGTCTGAATGGCTTTCAGACATGAACCCATGTTTGTCTTCTCATACATGAACTTCATGTCCGAGAGAAGCACTGTTTGCTCGAACATGAAGTTACAGTAAGTGATAGACGCCCATTTTTGAATTGTAACTCCCTGAAACCGCTGCAACTGCCCTCCCACTCTATAAATAGGGCCTTTGGACAACTTTTCAAACATTCCAACTCATTCATAAGCACACTAAGCCTCTGCAATCCTCTCCCACTTTCTACCAACTTAGAATTTCTAAGAAGATTCCTCCTTTCTTCAAATCATCTCTTCAATAAGTCGAGGTTCTATTTTTAAGTTCTGCAAACTTCCAAATTAGCCTCC
The DNA here is from genome assembly GCA_012931725.1 of Litsea cubeba. Taxonomy (NCBI): domain Eukaryota; kingdom Viridiplantae; phylum Streptophyta; class Magnoliopsida; order Laurales; family Lauraceae; genus Litsea; species Litsea cubeba. The sequence goes on from CM022948.1 coordinate 59,053,158, forward strand.
CAAATTCGGTCTTCAACCTCTGGAGATGTTCCTCCAGAGGGAGAGACTAGTATTTATGGCCTTAACCTTCCTTTTCAACCCAAATTGATTGTTCAGTCTCCCTTCTTTGTCTCTCTCACTCAAAGGAGTATGATGTCTCTTTTTAAGACTTAGTTGTGCAAATCCTTTTCGATGGCTTCATTCTAGTTCTCCGTAATGGTATGGCCTAGAATGACACGACATTGAAGCACCTACTGGCACATAAACCAATAACTCTATCGGATTGCACAAACGCAATCCTTGATAATTGAGTGATGCTTGTCAAAGATAACTGTCAATCAAAATTGATTTTCATCCATCCATATACATAGTAGAGCCATTCTAAAATCATGACAGAGGCTTTGAAGGAGTTTGACAAAGAAAACAGGGGAGAAGAAAAGAAGCTCGCATAGGCAGAAGTCCGTGTTTGAGCAGACATGATGCTCTTCGACATGGACTCACATAATTATTTTGTTCAGTTTAAAATCATCCGAGGCCGCATGGAGGGGTTGTAAAAAAAATTGTAAACAACATGCATCCACAAGGCTTGAAATGCGAACCCATGTAATATAAATTGGAGGAATAAATATCAAATTTCTCCTATTTTTTGTATTAGAATTTTGTGATCACTCCAAAAAAATATTATCACAACTTCCTGCCATCAACGTGATTGTGACACCTCTCCCATATTTGGTTTAAGTATTCATACACAATCCGATAATGGTTTGCGGTGGAACCTCCTATGGCAAGCTTTAGAGCAAGTGACGAGGAAGGAATCACTTATACCCTACCGAACAGCCTCAGTACCCTATCGGGATGGTATTACTCAACAATGTCCATACATTTCAGGTAGTCGGTGTAATAAGCAACCTCATGGAATAGATGGTCACCCATGTGTTATCGATATGGATCCCACACTACCTGCACACAATAGAATAGGCACATCAATTAAATAGAATGCTATTAACAGGTCCCCCAAGCAATAGATTGCCTATCATATTACTTCGTGACCTCTCGGTCAATCTAGAGCCTCTCAATGTGTCCGTTAAAGAGACATGTAATCTACAAACTCTCTTTGGGGAACCCAACGATGCACCCAAGGCTGGACTTCCATGTACAAGCGATTGGGAGTAGGCTTGCAATGGTTGAAATGCTCAAATATCCAAGCCTCCAGTAAGGTCAAATACCCAGCTATCTGCTTTATGCCAATCCGGGTAGCGAGCCCCAACTGTCTATATAGATATGCCAATGCAGCATCACCCCAAGCATATGTACACACCTCATCCAAGTCCATCAACAGCCTCAGATAGATCATTGGGACCCATGTGCCGAACTTGTCAGTGAAGAGTGTGCATCCCAATATGTATAACAAGAATGCTCTTGATGCATTCCTAATTTGCTGCTCTGGGTTTGCAAGAAATACATCTCCAAATATGCCCCTAATTCACTCCAACCTCACTGAATTACCCCGTGCATCTGACAGCTCATTATTGAAAGTCCGGAATCCTTACCCTGGGGGGGGGGGGGGGGGTGAATAGGGTGAGCTACTAATTAGTGACCAATTATGACCAATTTTAAACTACTTTAAAATAACAAGTCACAAGTACTGATGATTATCAAATTAAATACGGAGGCTAAACAAAAACAATCACCACAAAGTAATCAGCATAACACAATCATTTATAGTGGTTCGGCCTCAATGCCTACATCACTACCGGCTTGTGATCCAACACCCCACCGGATTTCCACTATGTATGCTTTTGATTAGGCTAAGCAATAACCTCTACAACTATGCTTTTTTAGGCTAAGCAATAACCTATACACAATGTGCTTTTATAGGCTAAGCAATAACCTTTACACAATGCTTTTCTTAGGCTAAGCAATGACCTTTACAACCAAGAAATTTTCTCTCAAGTAAGTGTCTTCACAAAAACACTCTAAGAGATACAATTAAGCTCAATAAAATTACCTCTAAAATAGGTGGATATGAAATTGTAGAACCAACTTACACAAACACTATGAAATGCAAAGATGAATGCTCATGATATGTGTGTGTGTGTAAAACTTCAATCCAGTTAAAATAAGCTCAATCACAATATGCTTAAAGCATTTAAAAGTTTAATGCACATAAAAGATTTGATTGAAGATAAATGCTAATCACATGTAAAAGATATTAACTTGTTAATGATATGAAATTCAAAAACTCACAAGTTGTATGAAACTAATTAAGTCTAAACATGTGTTGCATGTGCAATGTTGTTTTCAAAAACAAGAGTTTAACTAAGGTTCAAATGAATGAAAACAACAATGATGATTTAACCAAGTAAATAAAACATGTTATATAAGAAATCAAAGGTTTTGACAAAACATGATTTATGAAACTTTAAATCAACTTGGTTTGAAATCAAAGTGAAGAATCCTATTACTTAAATCAAAGATTAAATGAAGAAGAGGATTCAACACATCATAGTTAACATACTAAAAATAATTTACCAAAGATTAAAATAAAGCATGTAACATATGAATAAGAAAAGTAAAGCTTACTTGATGATTTAACTTAATGATCAAAGCTTTAGCTTTACTAATGTCCCATTAGCCTTCTTAGATCATTCCCATTTGATTTGTCTAAGAACACCTCAAAAATGGCTTCTTGAATCATCAAATTTGGCCTTGGAATGAACTCCTTTTTATAGAAAAAGTGTCCCAACGGCTAACTGTCGGTTAACTGACATATAGGGTTTGGTTAACCGACACCCCAACAGTCATATTTTTTAAAGTACAGTTGAGGGTTAACCGACAGGTGACCGACACCTAACCAACACCTGACCGGACACCTGATCGACAGGTGACTGACAATACAGAATATGAAATTTTAAGCTCTCTGAAATTCGAACTGACAGCTGATTCGGTTGAGCTCGGTTCACTGTCGGTTAGCTGACACCTGACCGACAGCTGAAACAAAATCCCAACTTTTGCATATTTCAAAGTATTTTCTTGTAGGGATTTTTGGGTCATTAAACCAAGCATGGAATCATGATTTAAGTCAATCTAAGTGTTCTTAAATCATGAGACATAAAAGGCCAAAAATGATTCGAAATTTTAAAACCAATGATTTGCTTGATTAATAAAAATTCTTTTCAAATATAATGCATCCAAGATTTAAATCCAAAACATGCATGAAACATAAGTTTTGAAAGATTTAAAACCATGCAAAAAAATATAGATTTCAAATTATTGATTTTCCAAAATCAATGCTCATGTGTGAAAATTCAAATGATGATTAAAATGATAATGCATCCATCAAATTACAATATACAAAATCCCTAACAATTATGTGCATCCTCGTGTGACACTCCCAACGCAGAGATCACCAGTGACACCACCCTTTCAACTGACAAACTATCAGCTGATACCGATTTACCCATCACTGGAATCCCAAGGATGGTGATGACGTCGTCTAAGGTGATAATCATCTCACCGTACAGCATGTGGAAGGTGTTGGTCTCGGACTGCCATCTTTCTATAAAAGCTATAACGATGTTCCTATTGATGAATCTATAGGATGTCGTAATAAGTGGAGAGTGCCTTGACCGGGCAGCCAAATCTTTGAACCCAGTGTTTTTCCCTCCTTCGACATTTTATGGCTATCCTCTATTTCTTTTGCCGTGATTAATGCACTTTAATGGCGGACGCTTCTACATTGCAAAGGAACATATATCAATACATAAAACAAATAATGAAATCACTGCAATCAATTAAGAATACATGTCCATGTTAAATGGCCGCAACGACGTTTGTGCTGAAGCTTAGTAGCAGATCAAAAACTACTAAACCACCAGGAAATGGTCCAGTTGTGTCTTCAGTGCCCTCAGCATCCTTGTGAACAACTTCGGTGTCCTCGGCATCCTCGGGCTAGTCATGCTCCTCCAAAACCTCAGCCTGCTTATGCTCCTCCACAACCTCGGGCTGCTCAGTCTCCTTCACAAACTCGGGCTACATGCGTCTAGTGCATCATTTCCTATTTGAGGCTGTAGGCTGAATTTGCGAAGTACCGGGCATGTCCATGGCTGATTGTTAAAAAGGTGATCTAAGTGTTTGCCAGCACACAAAAAAGTATAAAAAGAAATACGAAAAAAAAAAAGAATTGTCCGGCCGTGAACAGGCCGAACGGATTTGATTTGTTCGGCTGTATACAGTCGAATGAAACAGATTTGTTCGGCTGACTACAGTCGAAGAAATGGAATTCATTCGGACATTCAAGTCCGAACGGGCACGAACATCAAATTAAAAAAGACATTCAATGGTGAAGGAATGAGAGAGGAATGGAGGGATTCGTATACTGTTTGACCCCCTTTACACATTTTAAACACCAACATTCATCTCTCATGTGCATCCACTACCAAAATGAATGAAAAAAAAGGAGAGATGTATAGGGAGAGAAAACATACCTTGATACCCGAGTGTAAGAAGAGAGGGAGAAGAGGCGGAAGAGAGGAAAAGAGTGAGGGAATGATGAGGGAACCTGATGGGAACTCAGCCGAACAAGTCTGGAGTGAGGTCGTGTGAGAGGGAGGGAAGAAGGGGGCAATCGTGAAGTTCAAACTGGAAGACTGATCGGGTGAGAGGGAGGGAAGAAGGGATGTGCACAGAGAAATTGAGGGTGAAGTGTTTGGACAGCCTGGAAACACTAGAGAGGAATTTTAGCAATGAGTTGGACATGTATGGAGAAGGGATGTGTAAAGAGAAAGTAGGTCTGTAGCATTAGCAGCTCTCCAAACAAAAGTTAAGAGGTAATATAGAATATGACAAAAATACCCATGATAACTTTTAAAAGTTCCTCTCCTCATGAAGTGGCAAATCACTCTTATCATTAGATTAGTTAATCCAATCAAAATTAAAGCAATAGAGAAATTCTTATTTTTCTCTATTCTTTTCATGATTATGATAAATGTTGGTAGTTGAATTCCAACAAATCATCTACTGAATTTAGACAACAATCATAACTGTGTGGGGAGATTTTCAAAGTTCCAGGATTACGCTAATCACGGCCATCAGATGGGACTAAGCATTCTCACGTGCCATCCGCGTGCCATCCACGTGGCACCAGACTCACCTCGGCTACCAGGACAGAAGCCTCAGCCGAAGTCAGACAGGTCCTGGCCGCCGAGCTCAGCTACCCAGGTGCCCACCTCGGCTAAAAGCTTGACCTCGGCCAAAGGAGCCAGAACGAAAGCCGAAGCAAGATAGAACCTCCACTCGCACCTTATGCCCGCCACGCCATCAGACACGTGGAGGAATAGGGGCGCGAGCCAGTGAGACAGATGCGACATCCAGCTGTCCACAATCTTCGCCAGATCACTGACAGAGCGGCATCCAGCGGCTGAAGCCAAATCAGGGCAAGGCCCGAGGGTGGATCTGATGGTACCTCTACCGCCAAAGACGTCCAACAAGATCTGGCCCAACATGACGCATATTAAATGCGATGTGGGCTGATCCGACTGGCATTAAATGCAAAGTGGGCTGAAATGGATCGCATTTATTACTTTGTGGGCTGATGATGACATCCCTATCAAATCATGGGATCCACGCCAAAATATCATCCAAAATATCGTCCAAGTTCTCTATAAATAGAACCTCATTTCACATGCAAGGTACGCACAATCAAAACCTGAGAGTCGTTACTCTGCCTCTCTTCTTCCTCTCCTTCCTTTGTTCCAGTTCACTTACTGACTTAGGCATCGAAGAGCCTTGCGCCGCTCAGGCCAGGGTCCTCTGACCGTTTGCTCTTCCCTTTCAGGCTTCGAGGCAGCATATTATCCTCTTCATTTGGATAAGTCCTGTAAGGCACCCCAATTATTGTGGGTCATATTTTTCTGCACCTACAATTGGCGCCGTCTGTAGGGAAGTACTATCCCAACCTTCCCAATCTTCTCAACCTTCCCAGAAACCATGCCTCCGAAAGCTAAGAAGGGCGGAGAGTCCCTGAGAGCAAGACTCGAGCGTCCGGGCCAGTCGACGGACGTCCCTCCTCAGGGACGGTCCGGAGCGGACCATGGCACATCTGTAGGCGAGGAGCGTGTAGGCTCGCGACCCTTCGTCGAGATTCCCTTCTAAGAGGGAGTTGAGACCTTGTGCTCCGACGACGAAGTCGTGCCCCCCCAGCGGGACGAGCGTCGACGTGAGCACCCTCTCAAGGGCAAAGCTGCGGCAGTGGAAGAGCCACGCCGTGTGCAACCCCCTGATGCTGGAGGAGACATCGCAGCTCAGAATGCTCTCCTCCAGGAGCATGAGCGAATAATCCGCCAGCTCTAGCAGCAGCTGAGAGCGGTGCAAAATGCCTCTCTAAGGCAGCCCTCAGAGCCCCAAGGCAAGAAAAGAGCTGTCTAGAGTAAGGTGGTCCAGCCCTCCCGCGAGGATCTAAAGGCCTTTCTGGATCAGAAGCGTAGCCATGCCCACGATGAGGGCTCGAGCAACACCCATAGCCATCGTGGCCACGACGGGCGAGCTCACAGCCGTCGCAGCTGAGGCCATACAAAGCGGAAGCCAAGAGCACTGACGCTAGAGAAGGACGACGAGCAGGAGCGGCTCGACAAGCGCATCAAGTTGGCTCTTCAGCGCAACCTGGAGATGCGAGACCAGCAGGAAATCTGTGGCCCCACCGATCTGGGGGCCTCTCCCTTCACACGGGACATCGAGAGGACTCCCTTGCCTAAGAAGTTCTCCATCCCGCAGTTCGTCCCCTACGACGGATTGTCTGACCCGTCCGCTCACCTCCGTCACTTCTCCCAAAAGATGTCCATCTGGGGGAACGAGGGTTATCTCAACTGCAAGATCTTTTCCTCCAGTTTGAGCGACCTCCCTCTGAAGTGGTTCTACGCTCTACTGGAGAAGTCTATTTCGAGTTGGAGAGAACTCCAGCTCTCCTTCCTCAAGAAGTTCCAAGCCTACAGCGTCGTCCCCAAGACCGATGCTGATATCCTCGCCCTGAAGATGAAGCAGGGCGAGACCCTCGCCCAGTTCACCTAGCGGTTCTGGGCAATTCACAGCCAAATCGAGGATACCAGAAAAGAGGTGGCGACTTTCGCCTTCCGGAATGCCCTATTACCAGGGCACGAGCTGCGGAAAGATTTAGCTGGAGATCCCGCTCCCTCCATGCCGGCCTTGATGTCCCGATAAAGCGTTATATCGCCCAAGAGGAAGACGAAATCCGGGCTCGGGAGGAGGAAGGCCGGGAGATCGCAGGCCCGGAATCCAAGGAAAGAAGTAGTCAGCCCCAGCAGCGGGGTAAGAAGACATTCCAGAAGCAAGAGCTGAAGCAAGCCTGGGTCTTTAGTTCGGCGAGAGCTTCAGCGTCCAGGTCCGGGGGCAGCAGGAGGGCCAGACCTCCCTCCGACACCTACCAGGCTATGAACATCGTCTTCAAAAAGCCAATCCATCAGGTTATGAACAAAGTCAAGACCCAGCCATTCTTCAAGTGGCCTCGTCCCTTGTCAGGCGATCCTTCCACCCGTGACCAAACCAAGTTCTGCGCCTACCATAAGGGTAACGGGCACAGGACTGAGGAATGCAGACTCGCCAAGGAAGGCCATCTTGCGGAGTTTGTGAAGACAGGAGAGAAAAGGACTGTCGAGGTTGGATCGATATCAAGATCAAGCCTAGAGCTCCACTCACCTCGGCAAGTCCTTTGTGCTGATCTTGGCCCGAGCTGGATGGATCCGATCATCTCTCTTACCTGAGGGACGACCAGCTCCCCGAAGACAAGACTGAAGCCCACCGAATCAGACTCAAGGCAACTCAATTCTGGCCATCTCCCGAAAGCAAACTCTATAGAAAATCCTTCACGGGTCCATACCTCCAATGCGTCCATCCGAGCAAGGTGGACAACTTCCTGTATGAGATCCATGAAGAAATCTGTGGCAGTCACATCGGAGGCCGATCACTGGCCTACAGGGCAATAAGCCAAGGTTACTGGTGGCCCTACATGTAGAAGGATGCGCAGGTATATGTCAGGAAATGCGAGAAATGCATGAAGTTCTCCCACTCTCTTCATCAGCCAGCGCAAGACCTGAGTCCCCTCTCTAGTCCATGGCCCTTCGCTTAATGGGGGCTAGACATTATGGGGCCTCTCCACCGAGCTCCGGGGAACAAGAGATGGCTGATAGTTGCTATGGATTATTTCACGAAGTGGATAGAAGCTAAGCCGCCGTCCTCCATCACTGATAGGGACTCCAGGAACTTCGTGTGGAAGAGCAACATAAAGAGGTTCGGCATCCCCAGGACCCTGATTTCGGATAACGGGACTCAGTTCGACTCTAAATCCTTCAAGAACTTCTGCCAAGAGCATGGCATCAGAAACCATTACTCCACTCCGGCGTATCCTCAGAGCAATGGTCAGGCTGAAATTTCTAATAAGATAATCCTGGACGGCCTGAATAAGCGGTTAGACAAGGCGAAAGGGAGATGGGTAAAGGAGCTTCCCAGCATGCTGTGGGCATACAGAACGACTCCAAGGCGATCCACCTCGGCGACACCTTTCTCTCTGGCTTATGGGATGGAGGCGGTCATTCCCTTAGAAATTGGCCTCTCCACCCTGAGGACAGAGTTGGTCGACCAGGGCCGAAACGAAACAAACTTGGCAATGGAGCTGGACCTAGCGGACGTGCGTCGAGAAGCACTAGCCCTACGACTGACTGACTATCAGCAGCGGCTAGCCAGAGGCTACAATGAAAAAGTCAGATAAAGAAGTTTCTCCGTGGGAGAGCTAGTCCTCAAGAAGACCTTGCTGGCGACAAAGATCCAAATGAAAGAAAACTGGCCCCGAACTGGCATGGCCCATTCAGGGTGGTCTCACTGGCAGGACGATCCTCTTACAAGCTCGAAGACTTAGAAGGCAAGCCATTGCCGAGACCGTGGAATGCATCCCACTTGAAGAAATTCTATTTCTAAATATTTAACATGAGTCTCAGAATCAATGAAAGCAGCATTTGCCCTGTCGTCAATCTATGTCACCTCGCCTTGTCTGAGTTCGGCAGTTCTGGGTCCCTGACCCTGGAAGAGACTTCGGATTCATACATCCAGTCACTTCCTAAAGTTTGGGTCCTTGACTCTGGAAAAGGCTTCGGGTTCATGCACCCAGTCGTTTCCTAAAGTTTGGGTCCTTGACCCTGTAAAAGGCTTCGAGTTCGTACACAGTCGTTTCCTAAAGTTTGGGTCCTTGACCCTGGAAAAGGCTTAGGGTTCATACATCCAGTCGTTTTCTAAAGTTTGGGTCCTTCACCCTGGAAAAGGCTTCGAGTACATACACTCAGTCGTTTCCTAAAGTTTGGGTCCTTGACCCTGGAAAAGGCTTCGGGTTCATACACTCGGTCGTTTCCTAAAGTTTGGGTCCATGACCCTGAAAAAGGCTTCGGATTCACACATCCGGTCATTTCCTAAAGTTTGGGTTCCTAACCCTGGAAGAGGCTTCGGATTCATATATCCAGTCGCTTCCTGAATTCCGGGTTCATACACCCCTCGAGATCGTTCCCGAACTCAGGCTCGCACAGCCGGGATCCTCGAACTCTGGTTTCATCTCGGCAAAAGACAGTTCGTCTCGGCCAATGCTGGTCCATTTTGGCCAATGACAGTTTTCAAAAGAAAAAGAGCAGTGCAAGCACTGAAGTGCAAAAAAAAAAAAAGCACAAAAATACAAGTATCACAAAACAGTATAAGAAAAGCAAAAAAGAATACAAAAATACTGTACACAGATTGTATGATCACAGAACTTGTTCTTTTTATTCATTGTAATTGCTTCATTACAAGGGTTACAAAAAAGGAAATAAAATACACCAAGGAGGCTCGCAGTCCTCTGAAAGCAGAAAAAGAAATGAAGACTGGGAGGCTCTGATCTTCACTGACTCTTTAGTCCGGTCTCCAGTGCCCTGAGCTCTTCAACGCCCTCTAGATTGCAAGCTTGAAGACCCTGATCCTCGCTGGTCCACTGTTTGGAGGCTTTGGGGGACTCTGAATTTCACTGAGCTCTACAATACGCTTTGGCTGGTCAGACCAAAGTTTGCAAGAGAAAAGAGCCCCCTCGGTCCAAGGACCTCTCAATCATGCCCGCCGCTCGGAGGTCTTGATATCTCGCAAGAAGATCTGTGGCATGCTTCAGGGGCATGATTCCACGCAGGGTCCTTTGGGATGAAAACAAGACCCCCAAACACACGGGGCGCCACCAACCCACGACTGCAAAGATTCCAATGCAGCCGCGTCGGAGAGGGTTGGCCGTGGACCCGCGTTTAGAGAGCACGTAGTCCACGAGGATCGTCTTCAGAGAGCGCGCAGACCACGACAGACTGTCTCCTTCGGAGGAAGCCGTCTTCTGGCACAAGGGTTCCCCCCGTATCAAATGTTCCTAATGATCTACCAAACATGGCTGCCAGGTTGGTTAACAAAGAAAGACAGGTTCCTAAGTTTATATGAATTAAGGTGTCCTGGTTCTTTTCACCCTCCCATGGAGAGCTTGCCACTCCTATTTATAGGAAGAAGGAGGGCCCGGTCTTCAAAGGAAATTATGAGGTGAGGTCTCCCACGCCTTACGTGAGGTGCACGTCTTCCTATATGCTGACCAGTGGTTCCGATGACACCACGTGGAGCCATCCGCCCGTTTTCCTCATTGGCCATACCGCCACACTTACTGATATTTATGGTCTCTAGAATACGGAGAATCAACACAGATAACTATGAAGATCGTTCGGTACTCTCTCCAACTCAAGGCTCCCACGTCACGTCACATTAAAGGCACTCAGCCGGACTCAAGCGTAAAAGAACCGAACTCAAAAAAGAAAGGGAAGGAGAGAGAATGCACAAGTAAAGGAGCTCTATTTTTTATTAAAGGCAAAGGATGTTACAGGGCTGAAAGTTACATGCAAAAGATAGAATACAAAGAGCAAAAGCAAGAGCAGGATATAACTACCACGCGCTTCGGCGACTCCACCAGTATGATCACTGACTCTGATGAACCAGCGGTCTCGGCTACAACCGTAGCCTTGTCTGATGCTTCACCAGCAGGAGGGGCAGAAGGAGTGTCACCCTGAGGCGCGACTGGGGATCACTGGCAGGCGGAGCAGTTGGAGCACCATCCGGGGCAGGATCAGCTGCAGGGGCTTCGACTGGGGCACTCTCGCCCAAGGGTACGGAGCTCGGCTCAGGGACCATGTCGGCGTACTTCGGCAGGTTCTGGTAGACCGGGTGGTCTTCGGGAACCCCTGCACGCCTCAGTGCGGCCAAGCACCCTTCCTCGAACAAAATGGAGGTGATCTCCTCCACCTGCTTCTCATACTCCTCAGTGGCCTGGTCCACCCCCTTCTGGAAAGAAGACCGTGCCTCGGACAATAGAGAAGCCTTGAGGCCAACATTCTCCTTCTTCAGCTCGGCACTCCCTGTCTTCAACTTCTCGATTTCAGCACGCCCGGCCAGCACTTCGCCACACAGCCTCGTCGCCTCAGCCGCCGATTCAGACCTCGATCTGGCCAGCTCCGACTCCAGTTCGGCGATCCTCTTAGTCTTCATCCAGATATCACCCTTTAGCCGGTAAGTCTTCGACGTAAGATCAGTATCGCTGACCAGAGCTACTTCCAGCTGTGCGGTCGCCTCGGCGCTACCCTTCTTCAGCTCTTCCAGCTCCTTCTTCAGCCTCTCCCTCTCAGACTCCATCTGGGTGACCTTCGCAACGTTCTTGTCACTCCTTTCCATCACTGCCAGGAGCCTTTGCACGTTCTGCAAAAGGAAAAAGTAAGTCGAATAAAAGCAACCGAGCTAAAGCACTTGAAGAAAGGCGTTGACGATACTTACCAAAAGATTAGCCTGAATCGCCGAGACCATCAGGCTTTCGTTGTCATACCTCGCGTGCACTTCCATGTCTCGCGGCAAGGCACAAGCTTTCGCGAGGGCTCCAATGACGTCGGTGTTCCCCATCAACCGGTCCTCGACGTTTAGAGGCTTCCCGGGCTGCGTCTCCATCCTGGGTCGCCATGCCGCCGGGGCAGTTTGAGGCCCAGAGGCCGATCCGGACCTTTGCCCTACTGAGACGGTGAGCTCGCGAGCCGCCCCGCCAGTCACCTTGCTGGCCGGCGCACTTTTCTCAGGCGGAGCCTTGCCCCCGAGAGCTCGCGCGGGTGTCTTACCCTTCGGGATCTGTTCAGCCCCTGAGTCTTTCTCACCCGCCTTAGACTTCTTCCTGGGCGAAGATCCCTCCCTCGGGCGATCCGGAGAGCGTCGCCGCGCTCCCTCACTCGGTGTGGGGGCAGGAGCAGAAGTGGCAGCAGCACCCCCCGAGCCCGAAGCCGCGCGGGTGCTGACAGACGATGGTGTCGCAGAAGAAGAGGATCTTTGCCTGAACTTGGCTGCCAGATCCTTGGTACCAGGCACTCTCGAGCCTCCCTCCATTCCTTCCTCCTGGTCGGACGAATAGGCGTCTACTATCTCCCTTAGGTTCGGCGACCCCGAGCTAGAATAAGTGGATGCCTCAGCGCCAGACGCAGCTCGGCTCGTAGCAGGGTAGATCAAAGGGACCCCGGCAGGCACGGCCAAGGTAACAGGAGGATAATCAGGCTGCGATTCGTCCTCCAGAGCTGCTCCGATTCTCTTGTAGTGGCCGCGGTACCTCGGCGTATACCCAAGTAGCTTCCAAGCCGATCTGGTCTCGTGCCCCTTGTACCTCTTGTAAGACCCCGACCCGAGAGACCTCGTTTAGAGTTGATTAAGTTGTATTTTAGTTTAGTGTGTTTAGTGGTCTTTGGACTAGTTCGGGATTAGAATAGCTTTTATAATAGCTTTGGGGAATTTGGAGAGCCTTTTTATTTGTGGGACCCTTTGGGGGTTCTTGTTACGAATTGTGTGAGATTGGGGGTTTACCAATGATTTCCAAGAATCGTATTTTTAACCCCATTGGACTTATCTTGTTAATCCCTACAACTTCCATGATGACATCGTTTTCATTCGAGGACCTTAAACCCGATTTTTCACTAATTGAGGGCAAAATGGTCTTTTTACCCAAAATCTGGACACCGATTTCAATGTCACCAAAATGTGCAAAATATATACTTTTTTGGAAACTATAAATTTTGCCGATCAACTTTGTCTTCTTCGTCGAATTCGTTTGAAGTCCCGAAAACCATGTTTCGAGCCCGAGAAGTCTTTTAAGTTGTGGGCCCCATCCACACTTACTATATATAGAAAGCTTCTTCTCCTTTTTCCCATTTTTGGCAAAAAACCCTAGAGGAGAAGAGAAATCCCAGCCCTAAGGGTTTTCCCTTACCTTTTTTTTCTTGCTTCTTCATCTTCAATCCCCCACTAAGCCAGTGCTAATGGAAAATTAGAGGCTACAATCTTCTTCCTCATCTCAAGGGCTTCATCTTGACACCATTTTTGAAGGAAACCGCCCACTCCAAGACTTCCTTTGGACAACACCTTGCTTTTTGAAGAACTTCTTTGTAAGTGATCTTCCTAAAAGTTTTATAATCTTGTTTGTTTGGCCCTAGGGTAGCTCCATTTCGATTATTGAAAGATCTCGTTTTGTTTTACTTGGATTTTGATATTCTAGGGTTTGGATTTGGGGGTTTTTGTATAGGCGTTTGATTGTGGACTTAAGAGGTGTCTAGAGCTCAATTTGATTTGCATTGGACCCAAGGCAAGTGGATGAATGGATTTATTTCTTGTTTTCTTGCTATTAAAGATTTGAACCCTCATTTATTGCTTTTACCCAAGTCATCTTTATGAGTTTTCATGATTTTGGAAACATGCATAATATTAGACTACTTATAGTTCTCTTGGAGAACATATGTTTTATTGTCTTGCTTTTAGATCATTTATGATCATTTATGGATTTTCATCTAATGGAGATGTCTTGCATTGAATGAAGTGGAAGTGATGGAGAGATGAATGAATTATTGGAATGGTTGTTAGAGGAGTTGATGATGAAATGAATGGGTTGAAAGGAAGGTTTGAGACCCTTAATTGTATGTATAAAAGGATGCCCAAAGGATAATGAAAGGGGGAGAAAAGGAAGGAACGGACTGTACTCAGAAATGAGTTTCTGGACAGTTCGCTCGAGCGACCGTGACACATCGCTCGAGCGAACCCGTCACAGAACCTCGTTGGCTCGAGCCAACCCTCTGATCGCTCGAGCCAACCTGATCCAACATAATCTGAGCAGGTCCGCTCGAGCGAACCTTAAGTCCGCTCGAGCGAACCCCAAACAGAGAGCTGTTCGCCCGAGCGAACCTCCCAGTTCGCTCGAGCGAACTGCCTGTCTGTCATGGGTCAATGCCTAAGGGTTTGAAACTTATTTTTAGGCTTGGGGAGGTATCATATGGAGCCCCAATGCCATGTAAGGTGTTATATGAAGTCCGGAAGAAGGATGAACCTCATCATGGAGATTCCATGAGGTCTTCTAGATTGACCAATGTGTATAAGGACCCGGAATGTCCCTAACTCTTAAAGAGTACCAAAATTTTATCATAACCGACATACGGGACCCTATTCGCACTGATTCAATTCTAGAAACCCTTTTGTTAGCCTGTAAAGATATTGGAAACTATTTGTATTCGATTTTCAACCAATCACCTATTTTGGGATTTCAACCGTGATTTGTGAGTACCCTTGAACCGAGAGCATTGTGTTACCATATTGTTAATTTGTTTAGACCCGTCCCGACTTTTATACGTTTTGTATCTATGGGTTCCTGCCCCGTTATGTGTATTTATTTGTTTTGATTTTCGCATGTTACCTATGAGTCGGCACCACTAAGCTTGGATAACCTTATCGGTTTGATCCACCGGTTTGGATATCCCCCTTCAGTTATACCCGCTGCAGCATGGTTCCCGCCTCGCCCCGATATACCCGGTTCGCTACCGTGGTCCCGCAGAGTATTATATGTATTTATTATATAAAAATCGTTGATTCTCCTCACCTCGTGTGACTGAGGTCAACGTCGTTGATTCTCCTCACTTCGTGTGACTGAGGTCAATATCCCGATGTGCTCTTATCACTTTTGTGAGAGAGGATTTAGCTTTGTGTGGTTGCCATCTTGTTAGTCCCCGAATCATTGGTACCTCTACATGATTTTTATCACATACGTATCTCTTTTACATGAGGCATCATTCTTTTATGAAAATTTATTGTTTATCTAGATTCTACTATGTTTCTAAAGGCATCATTGTTTTGAATTGTTGTTATATCTTTTCACCCACCTGCCAGACCGTCGTGTCTGATCCATTTATTTTGGTACTCAGGTCCCGAGCTTATTGCCGTTGAGGAGGAGCCGGAGGAGGCGGTCGGTGAACCGCAGCGAGTGATTGAGTGGCAAGCCGATGATGTCATGTAGACATTCGGCCTTGCCCTGAGAACGATACACTTTGGGAACTTATGATATCTTTACTTTAGGTTTCATTTGGTTGTATGGTCTTTGTTGACCGTTATTTTGGGGCATTAATCAACTGATATTTTGTAAATATACTTAACTTTACTTTTGGGGAAATATGCTTATGATCATTGCTCATCCTGATACCTTGTCATGTTAACCATAAATCAGTCTTGTTTATGGATTTGAATGGTATTAGTATGGTTTGCTACACGCTTCTGCAATCTTGAGAATATATTTGATATGGTTATATGTGAGATGATGTGTAAAGATAATCCTCACCGCAGAACCCTGTGGGAAATCACATGCACGGACAAATGTTCTTTTAATTCCGTGTGCGGTTTAGCCAAAGAGATGCACGTGGCGCGGCATCACCCCCACCGTGTCCCGATTCTCGGCCTCTTTCCCCTAGTCCCGGTCCGGGGTCGCGACAGGACTGGTATCAGAGCGGGACATGTTTCCGGCAATTAAAAGAAACTAGAAATCTTAAGTACGTGGCGAGGATTCGTTAGATAGAATCGTGTGAGCAATGTGTGACCACCCTGTACTTGATTTATATGTGCTAACAATTTGTTTTGCAGCGTTATGCCACCTCGCAAAAGAACAGCAAACAGTAATCACGTTGCCAGTAACAGTGAGAATACAGAGCCTATTACAGAGGAACCACAAGACAACAACATGCAGAACCAATTCCAACAGATGATGCAGGCTATGATTGACCAACAATGCCAGGCATATGAGAACCAGGCTAGGCTCCAAGCACAAGCATATGAGACACAGACCAGATTGCAAGAACAGATGCTTAAGAAATACGAGGATCATGCTAGGGAGATAGCTCAAATGCAGGCACATTTGTTGGGGATATTAGAGAGGAGACCGGAACCAATCCCAGTTGCACCACCTGGTCCGGTGAATATTAGAGGGAATGATCCTAATGTGTTGTATGAGCGATTCAGGAAGAGAGGACCGAAAGAATTTTTGGGGACTGAGGATCCAATGGCAGCAGATGATTGGCTTGAGCACACCGAAAACATATTTGAGATATTCATATGTACCGGTGTAGAACGTGTACAGCTTGCAGCCTCTATGTTTGTGGGTTTGGCAGATATTTGGTGGAAGACCGTCAAAGCAGAATACAGGACAATGGCTGATGCAGAAGCTTGGGTTAACTTCAAGAGACAGTTTGGAGAGAAATATGTACCTGCACATGTCAAGAGACAAAAGGCAGCAGAATTTCAACAACTTGTGCAAGGGAACATGACGGTCCTCGAATACCTTACCAAATTCGAGAGATTGTCAAGGTATGCTCCAGAGCTGATAGACACGGTTAAGAAGAAGATAACCAAGTTCCTTGAGGGACTTCACCCGATTATTGAGAGGGATGCTACCGGGGTTGTACCACCCGTTACCTTTGAAGAAGCTGTCAAGAGAGCATACAAATTTGAGAACTTCCACAACAAGATCATCAAGAACCAAGGAAAGGGTCAAGGCCAGCAGCAAAACTATCAGCAAAGAAACAATCAGAACAAAAGGCCAAGGCAGGAGCAGAATGCACAGAATCCAGTGGCTTGTATCCACTGTGGGAAAAACCATGAGAGTGCCAATTGCCGTTTTATTACAGGAGCATGCTTTAGATGTGGCTCCATGAACCACCAAATGAAGGATTGTCCAAGGCCTGATAGACATAATAGGCAGCAGCAAGGAGCACAGCGTCAGGCACCACCTCAGAATGCATTAGTGGTCCAGAATCAAGCAAGACCACTATAACAACAGGCACCTCAACAACAGTTTAGGCCACAACAACAACAGCAACAACCGGCAGTTTTCATGGCATTGATGAACAAAATATTTGCGGAGTATTTGGATCAGTTTACAGTGGTGTTTATTGATGATATTTTAGTGTATTCCAAGACCAAAGAAGAGCATGAGGAACATTTGAGGATAGCACTCCAGCTGTTGAGGGAGAATCAATTGTTTGCAAAGCTTAGTAAGTGTGAATTTTGGTTGGACCAAGTCACATTTTTGGGTCATATCATCTCGAAGGAAGGATTATCAGTGGACCCGTCCAAGATTGAGGCAGTCATGAATTGGGATAGACCGAAGAATGCATCAGAAATCAGGAGTTTTCTTGGATTGGCAGGATATTATCGGAGGTTTGTGCAAGGATTTTCGTCGATTGCGTCACCTTTGACGAAGTTGACAAGGAAGAATGCACCATATGTTTGGACAGACAAGTGTGAAGCTAGTTTCCAAGAGCTGAAGAAGAGATTGACTACAGCTCCAGTCCTTACTTTGCCATCTGGGAGCGGCGGTTTTACCATTTTTACCGATGCTTCCAATGTTGGACTTGGATGCGTGTTAATGCAAGATGGGAAGGTAGTTGCATATGGATCCCGGCAGTTGAAGGATCACGAGAAGAACTATGCAACACATGATCTCGAGTTGGCCGCAGTTGTGTTAGCTTTGAAGATGTGGAGACACTACCTCTATGGAGAAAAGTTTGAGGTTCACTCCGACCACCGTAGTCTACAGTACTTGTTTTCTCAGAAGGAGTTGAACATGAGGCAGAGGAGATGGATGGAATATATCAAGGATTACGATTTTCCAATCAAGTATCACCCGGGGAAAGCGAATGTAGTTGCAGATGCCTTGAGCAGAAAGTCAGCGAGCATGGCAAGTCTTCGGGGGACTTACGTGGTACAGCAGTTAAAAGAGTTGGGAGTAGAATTTCATCCACTAAGAGAGGGTGTCATGTTAGCAAACATGTCAGTGTCAGAGCCTTCGTTCATTCAGAAGATCAAAGAGAAGCAGTTACAAGACCCAGAGTTGGCTAAGATTTCTGAGCACTTAGCAGATCGTCCGGATTTTCGTGTTGTAGATGGAGTTTTGTATTACCGAGACCGTCTCTGTGTGCCTAACTTGGAGGACTTGAGGAATGATATCATGTCTGAGGTTCACAATACCAAGTATTCCATACACCCTGGCAGTACGAAGATGTACCAAAATTTGAAGGGCAGATTTTGGTGGAATAACATGAAGAGAAAGATAGCAGCTTTCATCTCTCGTTGTATGATATGTCAGTTGATCAAGGCGGAACACCAGAAGCCTCCAGGGTTACTACGACCATTAGAGATTCCGGAATGGAAATGGGAGCACATTACCATGGACTTCATATCGGGTTTACCAAAGACTAGTAAGGGCAATGATGCTATTTGGGTCATAGTGGACCGTCTCACCAAGTCAGCTCATTTTCTACCGATGAAGACTGGGAAGAAGATGCATATGTTACCTTTGGCACAGTTGTTTGTCACAGAGATTGTCAGTCGTCATGGACAGCCAGTTTCCATCACATCCGATAGAGACAGCAGATTCGTCTCAAGATTTTGGAAGACATTGCATGAGTCTATGGGTACGAAGTTACAGTTCAGCACGGCCTATCACCCACAGACCGATGGTCAGTCAGAAAGGACAATTCAGACACTTGAGGATATGCTTCGAGCTTGTGTGTTAGATTTCAAGACTCAGTGGGATGAAGCCTTACCGTTGTGTGAGTTCGCTTACAACAACAGTTTCCACTCGAGTATCGGTATGGCACCTTTTGAGGCTTTGTATGGTAGAAGGTGTAGAACACCTGTTTGTTGGGAAGAAGTTGGTACTCGCAGTTTCCATGGACCGACCATTGTTAGTGAGACGAGTGACAAGGTCAAGTTGATCCAAGAACGTCTGAAAGTGGCTCAGAGTAGACAGAAGAGTTATGCAGGCTCTCACAGAAGGGATTTACAATTTAAAGAAGGAGATAAGGTTTTCTTGAAAGTGTCACCTACTCGTGGAACTTTGAGGTTTGGACAGAAGGGCAAATTGTCTAGGAGATACATTGGACCGTACGACATTGTGAGTAGGATTGGTGATGTGGCTTACCGGTTAGCCTTACCACCCGAACTTTCCGGCGTACACAATGTTTTCCATGTGTCTATGTTGAAGAAGTACGTTCCCGACAGGCTACACATACTCCGTTATGAGCCGTTGGAAATTCGAGAAGATGCGACCTATGTTGAGAAGCCTAAGCAGATCATTGACACCAAGGAACAAGAATTGAGAACTCGGACTATTCAGTGGGTCAAGGTACTTTGGGAGAATCATGGACCGGAAGAAGCAACTTGGGAATTACGGGATCAAGTTCAGAAGAAGTACCCACATCTCCTACCGGAGGTGAGTTTTAATTTCCATTTAGAGGACCAAATGTCCTAAGGGGTGGAGGATGTAAGACCCCGACCCGAGAGACCTCGTTTAGAGTTGATTAAGTTGTGTTTTAGTTTAGTGTGTTTAGTGGTCTTTGGACTAGTTGGGGATTAGAATAGCTTTTATAATAGCTTTGGGGAATTTGGAGAGCCTTTTTATTTGTGGGACCCTTTGGGGGTTCTTGTTACGAATTGTGTGAGATTGGGGGTTTACCGATGATTTCCAAGAATCGTATTTTTAACCCCATTGGACTTATCTTGTTAATCCCTACAACTTCCATGATGACATCGTTTTCATTCGAGGACCTTAAACCCGATTTTTCACTAATTGAGGGCAAAATGGTCTTTTTACCCAAAATCTGGACACCGATTTCAATGTCACCAAAATGTGCAAAATATATACTTTTTTGAAAACTAGAAATTTTTCCGATCAACTTTGTCTTCTTCGTCGAATTCGTTTGAAGCCCCGAAAACCATGTTTCGAGCCCGAGAAATCTTTTAAGTTGTGGGCCCCATCCACACTTACTATATATAGAAAGCTTCTTCTCCTTTTTCCCATTTTTGGCAAAAAACCCTAGAGGAGAAGAGAAATCCCAGCCCTAAGGGTTTTCCCTTACCTTTTTTTTCTTGCTTCTTCATCTTCAATCCCCCACTAAGCCAGTGCTAATGGAAAATTAGAGGCTACAATCTTCTTCCTCATCTCAAGGGCTTCATCTTGACACCATTTTTGAAGGAAACCGCCCACTCCAAGACTTCCTTTGGACAACACCTTGCTTTTTGAAGAACTTCTTTGTAAGTGATCTTCCTAAAAGTTTTATAATCTTGTTTGTTTGGCCCTAGGGTAGCTCCATTTCGATTATTGAAAGATCTCGTTTTGTTTTACTTGGATTTTGATATTCTAGGGTTTGGATTTGGGGGTTTTTGTATAGGCGTTTGATTGTGGACTTAAGAGGTGTCTAGAGCTCAATTTGATTTGCATTGGACCCAAGGCAAGTGGATGAATGGATTTGTTTCTTGTTTTCTTGCTATTAAAGATTTGAACCCTCATTTATTGCTTTTACCCAAGTCATCTTTATGAGTTTTCATGATTTTGGAAACATGCATAATATTAGACTACTTATAGTTCTCTTGGAGAACATATGTTTTATTGTCTTGCTTTTAGATCATTTATGATCATTTATGGATTTTCATCTAATGGAGATGTCTTGCATTGAATGAAGTGGAAGTGATGGAGAGATGAATGAATTATTGGAATGGTTGTTAGAGGAGTTGATGATGAAATGAATGGGTTGAAAGGAAGGTTTGAGACCCTTAATTGTATGTATAAAAGGATGCCCAAAGGATAATGAAAGGGGGAGAAAAGGAAGGAACGGACTGTACTCAGAAATGAGTTTCTGGACAGTTCGGTCGAGCGACCGTGACACATCGCTCGAGCGAACCCGTCACAGAACCTCGTTGGCTCGAGCCAACCCTCTGATCGCTCGAGCCAACCTGATCCAACATAATCTGAGCAGGTCCGCTCGAGCGAACCCCAAACAGAGAGCTGTTCGCCCGAGCGAACCTCCCAGTTCGCTCGAGCGAACTGCCTGTCTGTCATGGGTCAATGCCTAAGGGTTTGAAACTTATTTTTAGGCTTGGGGAGGTATCATATGGAGCCCCAATGCCATGTAAGGTGTTATATGAAGTCCGGAAGAAGGATGAACCTCATCATGGAGATTCCATGAGGTCTTCTAGATTGACCAATGTGTATAAGGACCCGGAATGTCCCTAACTCTTAAAGAGTACCAAAATTTCATCATAACCGACATACGGGACCCTATTCGCACTGATTCAATTCTAGAAACCCTTTTGTTAGCCTGTAAAGATATTGGAAACTATTTGTATTCGATTTTCAACCAATCACCTATTTTGGGATTTCAACCGTGATTTGTGAGTACCCTTGAACCGAGAGCATTGTGTTACCATATTGTTAATTTGTTTAGACCCGTCCCGACTTTTATACGTTTTGTATCTATGGGTTCCTGCCCCGTTATGTGTATTTATTTGTTTTGATTTTCGCATGTTACCTATGAGTCGGCACCACTAAGCTTGGATAACCTTATCGGTTTGATCCACCGGTTTGGATATCCCCCTTCAGTTATACCCGCTGCAGCATGGTTCCCGCCTCGCCCCGATATACCCGGTTCGCTACCGTGGTCCCGCAGAGTATTATATGTATTTATTATATAAAAATCGTTGATTCTCCTCACCTCGTGTGACTGAGGTCAACGTCGTTGATTCTCCTCACTTCGTGTGACTGAGGTCAATATCCCGATGTGCTCTTATCACTTTTGTGAGAGAGGATTTAGCTTTGTGTGGTTGCCATCTTGTTAGTCCCCGAATCATTGGTACCTCTACATGATTTTTATCACATACGTATCTCTTTTACATGAGGCATCATTCTTTTATGAAAATTTATTGTTTATCTAGATTCTACTATGTTTCTAAAGGCATCATTGTTTTGAATTGTTGTTATATCTTTTCACCCACCTGCCAGACCGTCGTGTCTGATCCATTTATTTTGGTACTCAGGTCCCGAGCTTATTGCCGTTGAGGAGGAGTCGGAGGAGGCGGTCGGTGAACCGCAGCGAGTGATTGAGTGGCAAGCCGATGATGTCATGTAGACATTCGGCCTTGCCTTGAGAACGATACACTTTGGAAACTTATGATATCTTTACTTTAGGTTTCATTTGGTTGTACGGTCTTTGTTGACCGTTATTTTGGGGCATTAATCAACTGATATTTTGTAAATATACTTAACTTTACTTTTGGGGAAATATGCTTATGATCATTGCTCATCCTGATACCTTGTCATGTTAACCATAAATCAGTCTTGTTTATGGATTTGAATGGTATTAGTATGGTTTGCTACACGCTTCCGCAATCTTGAGAATATATTTGATATGGTTATATGTGAGATGATGTGTAAAGATAATCCTCACCGCGGAACCCTGTGGGAAATCACGTGCACGGACAAATGTTCTTTTAATTCCTTGTGCGGTTTATCCAAAGAGATGCACGTGGCGCGGCATCACCCCCACCGTGTCCCGATCCCGGACTCGGCCTCTTTCCCCTAGTCCCGGTCCGGGGTCGCGACACCTCTCAACCTTCTTGTGGTCGTCAACGTTCTTCCTCCAGCCTTCGCTCACAGCCCGGCGTCGCCTCGCGTGCAGTTCTGCGCCACAAACAACAAAGAATATCAGCTCGGCAACATAAAGGTTGAGCAAAATAAATAAGAGAAAAGAAGCAGTATTTACTTGGGACGGCCCCGAGGTGGCGAGGGACCATCAGTCTCCTGTCCTCACCAGCGCCCAATTCCCAGTCCCCCGACACGCAAAAGAGGTCTTCCTCGGCGTTCTTACTGGAATCCTCTAAGGCCAGGACGAAGCCTCTTCGGCGCTGCTTCACCCGGAGATAATAATTGTCTCCCCCAGCCTTGCAGATGTCATAGACGTCCTCGATGTCATGGACACCCAAGTTGGTCCCCAAGATCTCGTTCAGTTTTGCCGTGCCCATGATGACTTTGAAGCCATTGGGCATCAGCTGGCACGGGGTAATCGACCACACGCTAAGGCAAGCCCTAAGCAGGGGGTGCAGAGGAAATCTGACCCCGCCCTCGATCACGGAGATCAGAGGGAACGGCATCCAGCCGCAGGACCAGCCGCGCGTGGCATAGTCGATGGGATCCGCCGGCCTGAGGCGAACTCCCTCCGGGATGTTGTAAGTAGCCCTAAACCTAGCTATGCCCTCGTCTGTATCTAACCGAAACCTAGGGGTGCCCATGTCTAAAAGAAGAAGACAACGGAAAGAAACCATAAAGGTGGAGGAACCCTAAAAAAAACCAGACAGGGGCACGAAGTTACTTACAGAAGCAGGAGGGCGAGTCAAGAACTGATCTGGGCGCGTCCTACAGTCGTCTTCGCCAGGGAAATCTCGAGAAGATAGATGAAGAGCAGAGCAGAAATCGAAGGCAAGGGCAAAGGAAATCAGAAAAAAGAAAGAAAGAAGCCAACCCTATTTATAGAAAGAAAACCCTCCTTGGGCGCCACTTTCGAATTCGAAGAGATGGATTTCGCAATCCGCCCCTGTTCCATCAATGAGACAGCGCAATCAGTGAAGAAGCTACACGTGTAGCCGTCGGTTCGCTTCCCAGGACAGACAGGACGAAACATTTATTGCCTCAGAAAAGTTGAAGCGACATCAAGCAATGATCGCTGCATCTCCAGACGGGTTCTCTAGCTTCTGATCCCTAAAGGCTAGGACGCTTAAGAGGTAAAAAGCTAGGGGGCAATTGTATGGGGAGATTTTCAAAGTTCCAGGATTACGCTAATCACGGCCATCAGATGGGACTAAGCATTCTCACGTGCCATCTGCGTGCCATCCACGTGGCACCAGACTCACCTCGGCTACCAGGACAGAAGCCTCAGCCGAAGTCAGACAGGTCCTGGCCGCCGAGCTCAACTACCCAGGTGCCCACCTCGGCTAAAAGCTTGACCTCGGCCAAAGGAGCCGGGACGAAAGCCGAAGCAAGATAGAACCTCCACTCGCACCCTATGCCCGCCACGCCATCAGACACGTGGAGGAATAGGGGCGCGAGCCAGTGAGATAGATGCGACATCCAGCCGTCCACAATCTTCGCCAGATCACTGACAGGGCGGCATCCAGCGGCTGAAGCCAAATCAGGGCAAGGCCCGAGGATGGATCCGATGGTACCTCTACCGCCAAAGACGTCCAACAAGATCTGGCCCAACATGACACATATTAAATGCGATGTGGGCTGATCCGACTGGCATTAAATGCAAAGTGGGCTGAAATGGACCGCATTTATTACTTTGTGGGCTGATGATGACATCCCTATCAAATCACGGGATCCACGCCAAAATATCATCCAAAATATCGTCCAAGTTCTCTATAAATAGAACCCCATTTCACATACAAGGTACGCACAATCAAAACCTGAGAGTCGTTATTCTGCCTCTCTTCTTCCTCTCCTTCCTTTGTTCCAGTTCACTTACTGACTTAAGCATCGGAGAGCTTTGCGCCGCTCAGGCCAGGGTCCTCTGACCGTTTGCTCTTCTCTTTCAGGTTTTGAGGCAGCAGGTTATCATCTTCATTTGGATAAGTCCTGTAAGGCACCCCGATTATTGTGAGTCATATTTTTCTGCACCTACAATAACTATCTACATCTTCACAAGTATTTAAGATCCCTTGATCCCAACTTAATATATATTTTTTTCATGATGACAATGGCCAATCATAATTGTAATTTTTATCGTGCTCTAGTGAAGCATGTTGGAATGCTAGATTTATCTAGGGCATAGACGGTTCTGAGAAAGCATCGATTTTCAACCTCACATTGCCACGGAAGAGAGCGATCAAAAGCAAGTGGGTTCCCTACCATGTTGGAAGAAAAAAAAAAGTAGGAAAGGATCGGCTTTTACACAATCTAGACTCCTTGCACTCATCTAAGAAATTGAAGTCACTTCGTTTGGTTTTTGTGAACATAAACAAAAGAAAGGCTACTGCTTGAAATCAAGCAAGAGAGGTTGTTTCATCTTCATCTTTGAGTGCTTGACAAAGAGTGAGAAAAGTTTTTTATTGGAAGCCTTGTCTAAAAGAAAAAGGTGTTGCAGAACAGTTAAAAGAAATTGGTTGTTTTTTTTTTTTTTTTCTAGAATAGAAGAATGTACAATCTTCAAGTTCCAGATGGTAAATAGTAATCTGAGTAAATTTTAGAGTAGTAGTTGATCATACTGTAATTTTATGATGCTTGTGAAATTAAATCTTTGTAGGAAAGTATTATCTCGTTGATGTGGTAATAAATGAGATCTCATTGGACCATATCATGAACCCGATTTCAGAAGAAGTATAGACATCAAACATTGGCTCATGGGACAACTAGTGAGCTGTTTAATCTGCGGCATGCAAAATTAAGGAATGTTTTTGAAAGAACATTCGGCTCGTGGAATGAACGGTTCCGATTTTGAATCATATACCTCAAAAATATCCTATTAAGACACAAGTAATGATTGTCAATGCATGTGCTCTATTACACAACTTTATCATAATGAGAAGTCCTAGTAATGATATATTTTATAAATGTCATCGTCGAGAAAAAATACACATTGATGGCGACAATGGTGATGATCATAAGGACATAGTGGCTACTGATAAATCTGATAGCCAATATACTTTCCACTTACGAGATGAGGTAGCATTAGAAATGTGGAGTGCTACTGTCAAAAGAAGAGCTTAATGAATTTACATCTAGAAACCTCTCTCTTTTTTGTATGGCATTTTGGAAATTTAAGGAATATGCATCTTTTGAAATAAAAATTTGGTGTGTTTATATAGTATATCTATTTATCTGAGGTAACTACGCCATTTTTTTACTGCCGATCCCAAGCCCGGGTAAATGAGGGTTATGTTAGGTAGGTTGATAGCTAGCATAAAATTTTATCATGGCCTAAACATGAATTTTGAGAGAGAAACATGATTCGTGTAGCCGACCCCTAACATAGTTGGTTGGAATAAGGCTTTGATGATGATAATGATGATGATCTATTTATTTGAAGTGTTTATATATGGAATTGAAATATACTGAAAATGTTGTGATGGGCTTGTTTGTTTGCATGGAATTACAATACATAGAGATGGAGAATAGTGATATTCATATGAAAAAATTGAGTTCAAGTTCTGGAGCATGCAAGCTTTATGAATGATGGCTACTTGTGTTAATTCCCATATTTAGAAGTCTATGCCAAATGATTTAATTTGGGATCCATTCAAATTGATGAGAAAATCTAGAACTTTCTCTATGATGATTGAACTTTATAATCAATATTTAAAATGATGACATTATATAGGGAAATTTCTTTGCCTTCATTCAAATCTATTTTAATATAATTTATAAAAATGCGTTTATCACATTTACGCATATTATTCAAACAAACGTGGTAAAATAAAGAAGAGGATTTAACCGGAAAAAACACTTAATGCGCCCGTGTGACGCGATCAAATACTTTAGATGGTGGTGCATCAATTAGAGCAATTGGGCCGAATTTTTTATTTTTTTTATACCTATTTGGCACATAGTCAGCGCCGACCTTATTTACACTGCATCGCGAATCCTATTAGGGCTCGAAACCCTGTTTCTTCTCTCTCCCAGACTACCGCCGAGACCAACCTTAGACGAGTGCTCCTGCGTGTAGCTGTCATTTCCACTTGCACCAGGCTTCGAACTTCCTCCTCAGCTACATCTCTTTGCTTCTGATTGGTTTTTCCATCATCTATTTTTTCTATCTTGACTGCAGAGGTATCTATCCCCTTCCATTTTTTAGTCTTTCTCTATGTTTTTGTATTTTCCTTCCTTTTGGTTCTCCCGCCATCCCGCATACGATATTGAAGTGCATGGCACATGGGCTTCAACGTCGTTGTGGGATTTATAGATTGTTCGTTTGAATGGACTAGGGTTTTTAGGATTCCGAAATTGGGGTTTTCTGAGTTGAGAAGGACGATGGTTCGGGAGCAGTTACCGTCTTTGGTAGTTAGAATGAATATGTTCTCTTTACTCATTTTTCTTGTTTTGTGAAATGGATTGAGTTGATTTTGGTCCCAAAGCTTTAAGATAACAGATTCATTTTGTTTTTTGGTGTTCAATTAGATCTGTAATTAAATTAAGAATATGGTTTGATTAGTTTCCTTTTATTTGATTGGTCTTTTTGTCTATTACCAAAACCTGCCTCATTGATGCAGCCTAAATGCATGAGATCCATATGGAAAACATGTCTTAGTCAAGTGACCCAAAACTAGGCCATTTCGTGCTCCAAAAATGGTCACTAATTTCTTTATGAAACCACATCTTAGTTAAACCACGTCTGAACTGTTATCAGGGAACCATGGGATCAATAATGAAACTCCTTTTAATCAGACCATTTATCAAAGGAATGGTTCATATACAAAGATGAATGTCACAAAATAAAAATGTTAGGATAATTTAACTAGAATGATATTGGTCTCATACTTTACTAGCAAAGAGAAACCCGCGCCGAGCACAAGTAAGCAACCACCACAATTTGTAATTCCAAACTTGTAAAGAGAGTAAAAATTGGAGATGCACCAATTTTTTAGTGCATTTTTTTATACAATGCAATTGATAAGTAATATTAACAAATGTAGTTGGTTGCAGATAACCGATAATACATCCTATACTTCCCTGCAAAATCAATAATTTACCCTACATGAACTTTAACTATTGTGGTGTTAGATAAAGTTGTTTATCTCTTACTTCAAGTGGGCGTAATCTATCTCTAATATTGGATTGTTATGAAACGTATATTTTTTAGTGTTCACTATTCTATATAAGCATGAAATTTTTAGTGTTCATTATTTCTGTCTTGTGAACATTTTTTATGTATGCTTGCCTTCATTACATTCAATGCTATCATATATAATTTGGATGTATACAGATGTCTAAAGAGAATACAAGCAAGGACGAATTGTCCCGCAACGAGGCTAGTACCTCAAATGCACAACCAGCCCAACTTTTGTGCGAGCAAGAGCATCACATTTCCATCACTATTGAACGTGGTTTGGCATACTTTCTTCCACACAACCACTAATCAATTGAACTTCCTTTCGATCTATGGCTAACGTTATTCAAACTGTCATTTTTCACAGGAGTGGTTATGTTTGAGTGCTTTATCCAAACCTCCCTCTACTCTAGGTCTAGCCGTCTGGCTTGCAGTGAACCTCCCCCTACATTTGTTGTGTTATATGTGTTCTTGGATATCGATCCTAATGTAACTTGTAATTGAAGTATGGTTATATTGTGGATATTGTCAATTTGTAACTTTAAACTTAGGAGATGTGCAGGCAATTTAGGTAAATGTATATGGGATGTTGATGGATTGATTGAATGTCAATTGAATGCATGAAATGTTTTGTTTGTATTTAAATTCATAAATGTTGTATTTGAAGCACATAGGCGCCTTTTGATGTAAATGTACTGGTCTCCTTCCTTAGGATAGTTTTCCAAATTTATATAGCGTCATCACCGACGCTGTATCACTTATTTAGACTGCTATGGCCATCACCGGCCCTAACTTAGAATTTTTTCCAGGGAATGCCTGAAAAAAGTTACAACTTTTGGTCCAAAAAAATAAGAAACATGTGTCGGTGATGACCTTATTTTACACAGCTAAGGTCATCACTAACCCTGACTTAGGATTTTTTTTATCGAAAACGCCTGAAAAAAGTTACAACTTTTGGTCAAAAAAAATAGAAAATCTGCATCGATGATGACCTTATTTTACAACTGCTAAGGTTATCACCGACCTTGACTTAGAATTTTTTTTCCGAGAGCGCTTGGAAAAGTTACAACTTTTAGTGTAAATAAGGTCGGCGCCGACGATGTGTCAAATAGGTTAAAAAAACTAAAAATTCGGCCCAATTGCTCTAATTGGTGCACCACCAATCTAAAGTGTTTGATCGCGTCACACGTGCTCATCAAGTATTTTTTTCCGATTAATTATCAATAAAGAATATGCGAAATGATGTGAAAATGGTTCTAGTCGATAAATGTTGTAAATAGAAAGACATACTTAAAACTTACATCTCAACAATTGCTTCTAAACATTAGATTTTAGTGCCATGGATCAAAAGGTTAGAATGGCCATATGGATTCAAGATTTTACATATCATACGGGTCTTTCCATCCAATGGACTTCCATAGTCATCATGCATTCCGGTGGATCCAACAAGAAGGGGCATTTTTAAGGCACCGTGCGCCCCATGCAAACATAATACGTTGTTATCGATATTTTCTTAATGACGGCATTTTAATTTAACTTTAAAAGGGGGTATTATTTATTTGACAAAATCGGTTGGAAGAAGTTATATAAAAGGATTTTTTAACATTTCATAAAGAAGCAAAGAGTTTGTAATAATTACAGTTACTCAAATGACTATGGAGGCTACAAATAGGCAAAGGGGCAGTGGTTAAGTAGAAAGCCGCGGAAGAAGTTATATAAAAGGATTTTTTAACATTTCATAAAGAAGCAAAGAGTTTGTAATAATTGCAGTTACTCAAATGACTATGGAGGCTACAAATAGGCAAAGGGCAGTGGTTAGGTAGAAAGCCACCCCCCCCCCCCCCCCCCAAAACCCAAAAAAAAAAAAAAAAAAAAAAAAAAAAAAAAAAAAAAAAAAAAAAAAAAACTCGTATATATGAGGAGAGACAAACTCACACATGCAAAAAGACGAACTCACATATGCAAGGAGAGGGGAGGCAGGGTCCAACCCAGAACTCCCAGTGAGAATTGGAGTGTCTTACCACTCAGGTAAGACACCGTTGTTGAATTCTGCTTTTAAAGCTTCTGTTGGTGATTCGGCTTTTGATTTATTTTTTTTTAATGTGTTTCAATGGGTCAATTATCGGTGCGTGAGAATGTAAAGGTACAAAGATATGCTCCTTAAAAGAAGTAGACATGAGAGCAATCTTGATTGCAATCATGAGATCATAGTTAGTTAATTTTGGTTGTTCTAATGTGGATGATGTTTCAGTGCTACTATCTTGAATTCTTGTCTAGTTTGTTTCTCTGAAGTTGTATCCCTTGTTTTCTTCAAAGGAATTTTCATTTAAAATAATAATAATAATAATCATCCTCATCATGAAAGCTGTAGGCACCCACAAAACTGGCAGCCAGCCTTGCAGAACAGAACTGGCAGCCAATCTTGCACAACCTGATTTATTTAGAATCTGGACCGGCCATCAGACACATACCAGTGCTCTTATAAGTAACTGAACAACAGAACTGGTCATGGTCAATGTCAATGTCAAAAGAGTGGGCTTCCTGGCCACACATCTAGTGCTATCAATATGCTTTCAAGAAAGTTAAACCTCCTATATCATCTCTACTTGTTTGCCAATGAACTAAATCTAAACCTAAGAATGCAAGTAGACAAGTAGCATGGGGAAGGGTTCAGGAGCTGTAGAGTGAAATAGGAAGGGAATACACATTCTCAAAATCGAAGATAAGCATACACAACACTGGGGTACAAAGTTTAATAAGTAGCAACGTGTCCAGGAAGGCCCAGTCCAGTCTCTGTAAATTTGTTGAATAGCATGTTAGCAAACTGCATATGGATTTTAGAAGAAAAGAAGACACCATAAAAATATAAAAAAGAGGGAGGGAGGGAACATTGTTGCTTTAAAAAGTGAAAACAAAATACACAGTTCGGTGAAAAGGGCATGCAGCATTGCAACAAAGTTTTACCATATGAACAACCAGCTACAGCCCCCAAAAAAAATGCTCTAAATCCCTGAAGTCCCATAGGTGCCTGCACAGCAGCTAGCATTTAGTTTTGCTCTGCTGATTTCAAGGCCTATAGGTAAACTGTTGTGCTCCAAATCATTGATCTGAAAGCAGCCCACCACCGCGAATGGAGAATGCTTCAAATTCAAAATTGGAAAAAAAATAACCCCCATCTCTGGATCCTTCTCTACAGTGCTATTCTTGTACATCAGCTAACAAAGGTTTAGGATCCTGCTATCTTGGAGATTCTTTTCCAGCATGCCATATCCACAGTGGGACCATCCAACCTATGGGGAATAGGTGAAAGAGAGGACAAAGCAGACCTAGCACTCACTGCAGCAGAGGATCCATACATTCATAGACACTCAAATGGGAAGAAAAAGTACCATAAATCAGTTTCTACATCTCATCCAAACAGATCATCATCATCATCATATGCAGAATTATCATCAGATTTTCCACCAGAGGCATCAAAAGAATTTCCCTCAGCACCCTTAACCATATCACCTTGCCCATCAGCAGCACCACCCGATGCATATGCCCAAGAAGAACCCACTTTGACAGAAAGTGAATCTCCATACAGATCATCATAAATCCCACCCTTCGTAGTGGCTTTGACCTTATTCAAAACCTGTTGAAGTTTATCAGTCACACCTTTCGGGGAGTAGTTCTCTTCTTTTGTAGGTATCTGTTCCTTTCCTCTGGGAATTACTGTGGTCTGTACAAGGGATTCATACTTTCCAACAAGACTGCCTTCTTTCACTCCAATTGGACCAGGCTCTGTATCAACATCAATACCATCTGAAATCCCAACTACTTCTACCAAGTGACCACCAACTTGATCTCTGAAAGCAACTCTCATCTTCCTATATCGCTTGCTAGGTCTTTCAGACTCATTTGTTCCAATTTCACTCCCTGAATTCTTTGTTGACTCCGAAAGTAAATCCAATTTGCTCAAACCATAACGATTGAGAATTGTATTGTATTCCAAAACTGCTTCTTCATCAGTTGGATCTGGAGGGGAAGGCAGATTGATTTCTGCAGGCAGTGGAGTAGGAAAAAGAGCGGCATTATTCTTCCTCAAGACGTAAGATCTGGTCGATGCAGCAAATTTCAGTGACTGACCAACTTCAAGCTCAACTGGGTTATCTTTTGTTAGTCGTTCATTTGCAACAAATGTACCATGGACTGAGCCCAAGTCAATTACATATATACTGCAGTACAAAAGATAAGTCCATAAATACTTGGTATTAACTACCCAATTCTCCAACCAAAAAAAAAGTAACTAACTACCCAATTCACAATTTATAGTCCTAAAAAACACCAATAAAAATCCTTGATTTCAAATGGGAGGGATGGCAATGGGACCCTTCCGCTCAATTATCCAAAGGTTATATACATGCAAGTGTACAGGCTCTCCATTGGGTCTGATTGACATTCAGTCTGGATTCAGGTTCATAGCCATGGAACCATTTGCTAAATGGTAAAAAAATTGGGTCGAACAATTTAGGTCCACACCAGTCAATGGCTGAATTAGACTGGGAGAGGTCCCAAACATGGATTTTATTACCCCACCCAACAAGGGTTATGGAAGGCCCAAGTGCACACAACAAAGGCTCAACCCTAATAAAGTTCCAATTCCAACAAACATAGATCCCAAGATTCACGCTTGGCCCAATAATAATTTGGGCCCTAAACTTGGTTCTGTATAACCCCCCTCCCTCCCTGTTATGCCTGTCATACAGTCTGAATCTGGTGTCACTAGATTTCAGCATTAGGCTGAACCAAGCCAGACCAAGGTCGGTCAACAGTCTTAGGTGAATGAATTATATATGCATCTGGCTCAGGCCTGTTTTAACCCTACAACAAACTATCAATGGCAACAGACCCCACTTACCTGATCACCAAAAGGGTTTTACCTTAAAAAGTCAGCATCAGCCCAATTTTTGGGCCCGTTTGATCCTAGAGACTGGATTCAGGTCCACATTACGGACTCAGGTATTTGGACAAGGTATGGCGTACAAAATATAATTGGGTCCACATTTGGACTCATAGAGGGCCTGACCCATTTACCTCCCTAGAAATCAGTATTTTCAAAATTAGGGTAGGTTTGCATGCCTTAAAAAGCACATGGATGGATCTTTTCCATGCCAAATTTCTATTACACATGCGTTCCACATCTTGAGCGATAAAACATGCTATTGGATTTGCAAAGACCAGGCAGGAAACAAAACCCCAACTCATGCAGTTTTTGGTTCCTAAATCACACTAGATGCATCATTGAAAGAATGAGGCATGGCCCTGTCTCTGTCCATCTAAATGCAACATTAAGACATCCAAATCCACCTTAAAGTTCATAAGGCCTGTAAACTCAAGGCAGAAGAAGGTACAATAGCAGACACGAGTACAAGCACCAGCAAATAAATGCAGAGGAAGATGGAAATGAAAGAAATTCATACACTACCTACACAAATTATGCACAAATCATATTTAAATAGGAAGAAAAAGAAATCTATCATGAAATCTAACCTTCCATTCTTGTGAGGAACGACAGCAGCATGTTGGCGTGAAACTGATTGATGGTCTAGCACAAAATCACACACAGGAAATTGTCTCCCAAAAATATGCCTTCGCTTATCAAGATTGATCCGATCAAGAACTTCACCATCCTTCAAGACCTCGAGATAGTAAACACCAGGCCTGGGCTCAATTGCCCAATCTGGAGGCTGCCAAGTAGACTGTCCTCCTCCAACCTGAGTGGTTTGCTGAGTTGGTGCTACTGCTGGTGTTAGCTCATGTCCCTCTTGTTTTGAATGAACATGGTTCTGCTGCCGCAATTGCGTCTGCGTGTGCGGAATCTGTGACTGGACTGATGTGACTGGAGGTTGGGCAGCTGCTTTTGGAGTTGAATTAAGCGTCACAGAAAATGGCTCCAAAGATGATGCTTTTCTAAATCTATCAAGACCTGCTCTCCCATACATTCTTGCTCTCTTCCCAAGAATACCTTCTTCAGCAATTTGATAGGATGTCACATATGAAATCACATTAATATAGAGCTACTTCAGGTAGACGAGCTCAGACTTCAGAAATATCAGCACTGATTTTGTTTATATAACTCAACAAGAGATTTCGTTCACAATTTCCATCAAAGAGAACTCTACAATCCATAATAATGAACAAATCTTCATCCAAAAAAAAAAAAAAGCAAATAACCAAGTTAAAGAAGAACAGCTACTTCCAAAGAAATTCACTCCCAGTCACCAAACGCAAAAGCACACCAAAATGAATATTAATTTCATCTGGGCAAAGGAAAAGACATAACACCCCTGTAAGAGAGAATAAACACCAATTTCATCAGCATCAGTCATCATAGCAGTGACCACTGATGCAGCCAGAAACACAGCCACTAAATCAGATATCAAATATTTTGGTCCATGTCAACCCAACTTTCTGTATGCCTGTATCAGAGTGCGCATGCAGCATGTGTAACGTTATAATGCAGACCAAATACAAGCGGGGTCCAAGCTCATGCAGGGTCCCAAGGTGTAGTATGGTAGAAGGGACCAGATCTAATATGTAGAGAAAGCTTTCCAATTTGGTTCGAATTAAAACTTCTAGTTTAAGAAGGTTTAGGATGCTTTATTTATGATCAGGATTTAATCATATAAGACTTTATCAAAGGTTTATGTGAGTTTTATACTCTGTTTCCTCCATTGTTTACAACAAGAAAAACATTTTTTTCCTTTCAAAGCTGACATGATGCTCCCAGAATAAGCTCACAGATTTTCTCACATAGGCAAAAGGCTTCCAGCAGTTGAAAGACCTAGGATATCCAATATGACATTAGGCAGGATCTGGGAAAGGAACCCAGGGAAGATGAAAGGCAAAGGAACGATCACCGCATCATCATCATGATGCTAGAGTTCCAAGGCCTGAAAAGTGGCCATGATTTAGCTATTTTCTTCTACAGAATGATCAGAAAAATAGGGGCTGAAACAGTGTCAATTTGTCTGAGCTTGGTGGTAGACTGTAGGGTTCGCAACTCGCAACTCAGAAAGTCTGGCAGGCCATCAACTCCTAGATGGTGCCTGTCATCTCTGTTGAAACCAGAATACAATCAAGGGCTAAATGTGAGGGTGTGGGCTGGTAGTAAAGCTGTAGAATGAGCCATTGCATCTGATCTAAGGGTGACTAGAGGTAATTTTGAAGCTATTATCGCTATTTCAATCAATAGCCAATAGTGCTCAATCATTGACTTTCATTTAGTGCCACAATGGTTGCTAAAAGGTGCGATTCAATTAAACTAAATCTATAAGGATTTTATATTTTGGACCATCATAGGATGTTGGGTTGCAGTGGTGTTGGGATATAATTCATAGATAATCCATGATTTAGAATCCTACATTTGAATTGTTCTGGTGAAGTTGGGATAATGTTAAGTGGTCTGACCAAGATAAGCCCACCAAGATTCCAGCTGCTGCTCATAATTGTTATATTGGTCCAGCCATTTGGATAAGTCCTCAGGCAGTTTAAGGCCTACTAGTCAAAAGTGATCAGTGCAATCAGATTTGATTGATCATCTATATAGCAATCAAGGCTACAACGTACGAACATGGTTCAAAATTGCGGTCATATTCGCTATTGCGGTCGACCCTATAACCGTTATGACGTGGGATCGCGTCGCAGTTCGTGGTCCATCATGTTGCGAATTTTTTTTTTACCCAAAAAAAAAATCAGAATATTATAAAATGCTAGAAAACAATGATTTTTTTCATTAGTAAACACTTTAAAGCAAAATATCGGTCCACCTAAGTCATATCAATGTCTTATCTGAAACTTGTAAAATCTATTCTAAATTAAATAGATTTACATGTATATACTAAAATAAGTTGAAATATCACAAATTATAAGCAACCAAAATTTGAACTAACAATTAGTGTGTAACCATGTCTGGAATAGACCAGATTAAGAGGAAGAAGAGATGTAATGAAGATATGAGGAATATTGGTCGTGAGCTTTTGGCATGCTCGACCCTCTATTTTATAGCCTTTAATGGCCCAAATCAGGGCTGGAATTACAATCAATCATATCTAATTACACAGGTGTACAGATTTAATGGCCTACAAGTATGGTATGTACAAAATACACAGCTTTGACTGAAACTATACACAGCTATCCCACGTGAGTGATTTGGGCAATAGATTGGTGGGCCTGATGGACCTGTTCTCCATTATCTTGGTCCCTTTCTAGATGGGCCTGATTTCTACATTCCCCCTCAAATTGATGCGGGTTGGAAGAGAGCAGCAATTTGGAACATAGATAGAAATGATGATCTCAAGGAAGTGCTTTCGTGAAGACATTTGCCAACTACTCATGAGAGGAAACATAAGACAAAGAGATTACATTTGTAATTGTTGCCGATTGAAGTGACAGTCGATCTCTCTGTGCTTGGTCCGCTCATGGTAAATGGTGTTCTTTGCAATGCGGATGTCTGCATAGAGTGGAGTAGGGCTCAAAGGAATTGCACCAAATTCTTGAAGTAATCGACGAAGCCACACAACTTCTCCACTTGCTGATGACATTGAACGATATAATGCTTCTGCTGATGACTTAGAAAGTGTTGGTTGTTTCTTGCACTTCCATGAGATGAGAGAGTTGCCAAGAAACATGCACAACGACGGGTGTCTGGACAACCAGCCCAGTCTGCATCCGCATATGCTTGTAATACTAATGAATTTCTTGAAGGATAGAACAGACCACGATTGAGGGTGACTTTGATATACTGGATGATGCGATGGACCAAATGAAGATGTGGCTTATGAGGGTTACTGATGAACTGACTAAATGTCTTTACAGCATGGGAGATGTCTAGCCTAGTCATGGTCAGGTAAAGTAGACTGCCTACTAGACGAGGAAAGATAGTTGGATCGGATCTTCGAGAGGGCTTCCATCATCTTTGCAGATTTTAACATTGAGCTCCAGAGGTGTGTCAAAGGATTTAGCATTTTCAAGACAGGCGAATTTAATTAAATCTACAGCATATTTTGATTGACACACACTGATACCTTCCTTCGATTTAAAAATCTCAAGGCCAAGAAAATAAGTTAAGGATCAAAAGTCCTTCATTTTAAAGTTCTTCATGACATAGGTCTTGAGCTCAGAAATTCCAATCGCATCATTTCCACTAATAATCATGTCATCGACATAGAGCAACAAAATAGTACACCACGGGAGGTAGAACAGAGAGCTGTCATTGGGACTCTGGTAAAAGTGAGCCTGAAGAATGGTGGATCAAAATTTTTCGAACCATGCACGGGGAGCCTGTTTAAGTCCATATAACGATTTCTTCAGTTTACAGACATGTTTTGGAGGACAAGCATATCCTGGTGATGGTCTCATGTAGACTATTTCTTGAAGATCTCCATATAAGAAGTCATTCTTGACATCCATTTTCCAAAGCAGCCAATTTCGAACAAAGGCAACACTTAACAAACGTACAGTTGTCATTTTAGCCACTGTTGCAAAGGTCTCCTCATAGTCAATTCCATATTCCTGCTTGTACCCCTGTGCAACAAGTCGTGCTTTGTACCGATGCAGACTCCCATTAGAACGAACCTTGATAGAGTAAACCCATTTATTGCCAACGATTGAGGCAACCTGAGAAGTTGGAACAAGATCCCATGTGGAATTGGATTCAAGAGCTAATAATTCTTCATTCATCGCATCGCACCATAGGAAGTGGGAACTGGAATATACCATGTAAGAAACCATATACCAACCCAAAAGCTTAAACTGATAGGTGGAAGGCCCAAACAAGTATATGAAGACATGTCCAACTCGGGACTCAAGCAATGTGGGATGTGGGGCTTCCCAACACTCCTCCTCACGTGCAGGCCCAACAAATTTCATGGACGGGCTTGCCACGTGGGTACACAAGAACGATATGAGCCACGTGGGCTACACAAGAACGATGGGATTGGAACCTGCTCTAATACCATGTAACCATGCTTGGAGCTTAGTTGCAGGAAACTCCTATATGGGTGGCGCTCCCACCTCGGAACCTCGCTCCCGCACTCCCATCCTAGGAACCTCACTCCCATTGAGAAAGGAACCCGCTCCCAACTAAGATAGAAACTCTTAGGCATATAAATCCCAAAAGAAACAAATATAGAAGATACCAAGTAAGAGAAAAAATTAAGTAATGATAAGACATTAGAAAAATATCAAATTAAATTTGCTCGATTACTTAATATAACCATAATATTACTTAGTCACTATGACAATCTTTGCAATTGATATGAATGACGCATAATAATGTTTACTTGTATTACATATTTTCATGTATTATTCCTAAACGTTTCCCGTCCCGAAAGAAGAGCTCCTATAATCCACCAGCACCGATACCACTCCTGCCCCCCTTCGTGCAACTAAGATACAGAGAACAACTGGAATTACATATAAAAATTATAAAAAATTTGATGTTTTGCAATTTAAGTGGTAGAATGATATTTTCTGTTTGACATTTAACTATATTAAAAAAACATAAAATACTCATAATTTTTCCTGAACGCTCTCGACGGCGCTCCCACACTTCTGTGATCATCCGCTCCCCCGCCCCCGCCCCCGCCCCCGCTTCGTGCTACTAAGGTTTGGCGTAGACCAGATTAAGAGAGGAAGAAGAGATGTAATGAAGATATGAGGAATGTTGGTCGTGAGCTTTTGGCATGCTCGACCCTCTATTTTATAGCCTCTAATGGCCCAAATCAGGGCTGGAATTACAATCAATCATATCTAATTATACAGGTTTACAGATTTTATGGCCTACAAGTATGGTATATACAGAACACACAGGTTTGACTACAACTATACACAGCTATCCCACGCGAGTGATTTGGGCAATAGACTGGTGGGCCTGATGGACCTGTTCTCCACTATCTTGGGCCCTTTCTAGATGGGCCTGATTTCTACATAGTGTTATCCACTTAAAAGTCAAGAAACTCGTAGCAGTAGTGCAATACTCAATTACTCAAATCACCAAGTAAGTTGAGAGTGAGTAACATTTACTACTATATCAGCATGAATTAATTAATTAAAATAGTGGAGTATGGACATACGAGCATTGTGGTTGAGGAGGGAAGAAGCATTCATGTGAGAATCTAC
Organism: Litsea cubeba; assembly: GCA_012931725.1. Classification (NCBI taxonomy): domain Eukaryota; kingdom Viridiplantae; phylum Streptophyta; class Magnoliopsida; order Laurales; family Lauraceae; genus Litsea; species Litsea cubeba. The sequence continues at coordinate 59,092,328 of CM022948.1, forward strand.
CAAAATTCTGCAAATCACTTAAGTTTTGGTGAAAAAAAGAGACTTGGAAGCTCTAGCAGTCTCAGGAAGCTCCACAGATGGTTTGGGAAAGAAAGAAGTGAAAGAAAGACAGGGACAGGAAGTTCAAAAAAAAAAAAAAAAAGAGAGAGAGAATAGTGAGCCGATATTTTGACCGTTATTTTTAAAATATTGACCATTATGACCGTTATATTCAAAATATCGGCCGTTATGGACCAACTTTTTCACTTTTTTTTTTTATAACGTGACCATTTTGACCGTCATTATGAAAATAACTTAACGGCCGTTGTTTTTAAACCATGCTTACGAATCTTTCTGTAACCCTTGGCCTGTATCAGTTAAGGATTGGAAAAACATTTATAAAAACACCAATCAACACCAAAATCGGGAAAACTTTCCCGCGGAATAGAGTAAAACGATGGAAAACCTTTTCTACGGAAGACGTCCTGCTTTTCCACACAAAATTATCCCGTTTTCTACTGAAAAGTTGTTACACAGATGTGCCTATAGTAGATTATTTTATGATCTGGATGGAGTACGTTATCCAGAATATTTTTAAAGGGGCATTGATCAATTCATACAAAATATTAGAAACAGAGCGTTAATCGCATTACACCATCATGCATGGTGTGATATCTCTCTCGGAATTGCTAATTAGCACTTCTGCAAAATAGACATCAAGAAATTGTGAAGTGCAGTTGAGACTGTAAAATTTGAAAGATCTGATTAGGTGCAAGGCATTTTTACACCGAAAAAAAAAGAAAGAAAGAAAGAAAGAAAAAGAAAAGGTCCCAACTCCATATTTGCCATCAGCACCAAAAAGGTGGATTAATATTATTTCATATTTCCTGGTCACCCAAATCCTAGAGCACAACAAGTTACCTTCCACCCTTTAAGTTATTCAAACCATTTGCACCTTCAGAGACATCAAAACACACCCAAATAAACCACTGAAGGCATTTCATCATTGAAAAAGGAATATAACAATAAAAGAGATAAAAGGAAATAAGATTTAGAGAGATTAGACGTGGTAAATATCATCCATAGAAAATTCCAAGTTTCTTTCTCACAGCTGACTCTGTGTGTGTGTGTGTGTGTGTGTGTGAGAGAGAGAGAGAGGGATTACAAGGATGCGAGACAGAAAGAGAGAGGGAGGGAATACTAGAATATGAAAGAAAGAGAGAGTAGTTTCAAATTTGAACTGGACAGTTTCTGTACAGATGTATTTCAGGCAGAACTACAGGCAAACCACATCTTGGGGAATAGTGTTCTTTAGTTTTTCCACCAATCATTAGCAATGAGGATAGAATGGTTCCGGACATTGATTGTGGGTGGTTTGTCAAGAAAGCATATTCCCAAAAAAAAAAAAAAGATTTCAATTTCCTCCAATGGAAAAAGAAAACAAGCAGAAAACCACCTGCCAAAATATGCAAACCAATCTTCACTTCCAGCTCAAGATTCCCCTTTTTAATATATAAATATATGGGGCCAGCTCTCATAAGCTCAAGCTTAGGATAAGGTAAGCTCAAGTGTGTGGTGGGGCCCACTTGGGGACCCACATGGGGATGGGGGTTGTGGGGATTTCAAGGGATCTTCCTTTCTGAAAAAAAAATCAACCCCAATCGTGATTTCTATCATCTCCATATGGGCCCAAAAGTTTAATGATCAATAGTCCATTCGGATCGATACACAGTCGACTCAACGGTCCAATAAATTCAGATCTGATCAAAAGTTGATGGACACGTGTAATTTAGAGGGGTCATGTGTTTGGTCCATTTGGATGGAACAAAGGTGGGCCCCACAAGCATGAGCTTAGGAGATTTTATCTTAAACTTGAGCTTAGGAGAGTCTCTCTCTCTCTCTCTCTCTCTCTCTCTCTCTCCTCTCTCTCTCTCTCTCTCTCTCTATATATATATATATATATATATATAGGGCCAGTAAGAGGTTTTCTTATACGGATGAGCCAACGAAACATGACAGGTAAGTAAATAACATTCCATGGAAACGTCTCTTCACAATAATACATAATTTCATACAAAAACCATTAGGGCGTGTTTGCTTCATGGAATTGAATTCCTGGGAATCCTACGAAACGTATTCCTAAAAGTGGCTAAAATTGAAAAAAGAAAAAGGTGAAGATCCATAGATGGCCATTAAACAAACCCCTATTTAAAGAAAAATGAATCATGGGTAGATGGGAAATGAAAACCCGGCCATTACCCCAGTAAACAAATCCATGAAAAGTCAGTGTCCGATCTAAATATCCACCTTTAATCCTTCACCCCCTCACTTCTCATATAATCATTTCTTAGAACCCATTTTACCATGAATTCCAAGGAATCCAATAAACTCAACACAACAAAAAGGTCCTTGGAGTGAGTTTGGGGATGAGCTTGGAACAAAGTGTCCAGCATTCAATCCAATAATTTCACAAACAAAAAGGTCCTTGGGGTGAGTTTGTGAATGAACTTGGAACAAAGTGTCCAGAATGCCACATCACTCCTCCAACTTTCCTCATTCCAATTATAACTCATGTGTGAGATGGCGAGAGTGGGCATAAATGAAGAAGCCACGCCAGCTATGGCAAGTTGCTTTTCCAACTCTGCCCATTACACCAAACATGCCTTAATTCTTTCATTGCTTAAAAGATCTTACTATCTCCAGATTCTAGGATTACACAAACGTGCCCTTAATTGTCAAAGTCGATTCCCACATTGATAAAAACACAATCCAGCTCAGAATGCCTCTTGCTACTGATCGAGGACTGTTTTAGTCCATCAATCAAAGCCGTCAGGATCGTCCCATCCAGGACACATTTAGAAGAAGGTAATATCAACAACTAGACCCCATCAGATCAACAGTCCCTCTATCCACACAGGGTTTGAGATTAGAACAAAACCCTTACTCCTTTCGGACAGAGATAAAGACCCCATCATTCAACAAGCCCTGGGAACCCTAATTCCACACTCAAAACCCTAAAAAAGGCTATCATCAAATCCCAGCTTCTCAAAGGCAGAAGATAATCAACAGTAGAAAAGATGAGAACTTTTTCACAGCAGGTGATGTTGAGAAATCAAATCAAAGTTTCGCACATTCAAATCAACAAAATACAACGAAGATGAACAGAGGAACATAAAACTCGCGAGAGAAACTAGTATGAGAAAATTAAGGATTTTGTACCTCGTAGAAGAGCAATGGATTTCTAGGGTTTCTGGCGTTTGGAAAGGTAAAGAGAGAAATCCCAACACCAGAGGAAGCAGAGAAGTTCAATTTTATATAAAAGCGTCGTGGTTTCTCATAATAGACTTCGGGAGCACGAACGAAAAATGGTCCTCCTTAGGATATGGGCTATGGGCCTATGGCCCTTGTGGTGGATCCCATATGAAAATCAGATTTATTAGATAGGTCAAATTTGAGGATGAGTATTTTTATTTATGTGTAAAATTTACACTTGTGAAATACAATATCATATTTATTTAGAAACATTATTTTTATACGAGTAAATATCCAAAAAAATTTATAGTTTTTATCGCCCCTCTAGCTTCTACACAATAGCATGTTTCTTCCTCTTTACTAGGATTCACCAACAACACCGCTCTCTCAATACAAATAAGAAATAATGATGAGATTTCTACCTTTGAACCTTTGAATCAAATAAATATGGGCAAAATGCCTTTTTGAAAATGGATTTGATTAATTAAACCTCTAATTTTTATTTTTCTTTTTAAAAATGTATGTCACATTTTCTACACACAAACAAAATTATTGTCTCTTACAAGTGCACACCACATACATTGAATCCATTCATATGCCAGTCATTTTGGTGGTTTGGTTGCATTTTGGTTATATAGCTCATTCTTTCTATTAAGGTATTTGGTTCGTATAATGTTATTGCTCTTTTTTATTATTTTAGTTCTTGCTAATATGATGTTTGTGTTAATAGGGTTTGATTTATTATTGATGTGTTTTTGAATTTTGGCTTCTTTGCTTTTTTGTAATTTATATGTTGATGTTTTTTTTTCTCAATGACAATAACCCAATACTTCAATTCCCCCAAAACATCTTACCTTGGATATTGTTTGATTTATGTGCTGGATCTTGAATTTTAGCTCTTTCCACTTGCTTTCTTATTAAATTTAATGAATTTGCTTTTTTCTTAAATCACGATATGATGTTTATGATTATGCTGGTTTCATTTGGCTTCGTATGATAGAGGAACTCTTAGAGTTCAAGAAAACAATCAAAGAGGTATTGTTTTTATATGATAATGATTTTACTTATTGGAGTTATCTATAGTTTCTTCATTATTGTTGTAGTATGGTTGCTAATTTAGTTCTCATCCTACTGATATGAATAAAAGACTTTCTTGAGAAAATGGCTACTGTAGTTAAAAAGATCATGTGAGAATTGATTGTTAGTAATAGAATATGAGTTCTTTATAGTTAAACTTTTAAGAAAAACAAAAATAAAAAGTGATGTATTTAAATTTTAAACCATGCAATAAGTGGAGATAATTACGATTTGGTGTTGATTTTGACCTTTTCAATTGACCATCATCCGCCGCACCCAAATAAAATTCCTGGGTGAGCCTGTGCGTAAAGTCCCAGATTTTATAAGGACCTTTTAACCCTCATTTTGAGTATAGTCTAGAATTCTAAAAATGTTTAACCTGCCTTAACACCTAGTGAGACCTTAGTAGGTGATGTTTCAGATGACATAACACCTATAGATTGCCTTTGGATTCGCGCAGGCAATGCCAAGTCAAGCATGTGTTATTTTATGATCATTATTACTATTTAACCCAGTAACGCATGCCATGCCCCCAAACCGGACTTCCAACAATCACCCTAATTTTCGGAGCGTGATAGGTGCGAGGTCCACCAAATAAGACAATTTATGCTGCACCAAGTTCCCAGGATTCTGTGTGTAAGGACCAATACAAGTTTCCTTTGCATTCAAAACACGATTAAGAAGCTTGTGTAACTAGTAATAACATCCAAGTCTATAGACAGTTTTTTATGTAAACCATGTTATAGAACCTGTTAGAATTTTAGTTGGCTAATTCATCTATCTTGAACAAAACTCAGAGTCCTAATCGAGTTGTATTTTCTATTTATTTTAGAATAGGACTGTGAAGATAGTATTTGTTTTATGAAGACCTCTTCGGAAGATGTTCATACACTTAAAAGTGTTTCAAAGAAAACAAAACACATCAAGAGAGAGCTTCCCGGATAAAATCCTCGTGCAAAAGGTAAGATGACAGAACCCAGTCTCGCTATAGCGAGAAACAGTTCTGTCAATAACAGAATGCAGTCTCGCTATAGCGAGACTGAAGCTCGCTATAGCGAGCTGGGAATTTCTACCTAACGGGACTCTACTATTTACATATTCTAAACTTGTTTCAAGAGTCCTGTTTCATTACAAAAAGGATTGTGCACGAACCATGGGCTATATATAAACCCCTTGCATCTACAAACAAGACACAGAAGATTTATTATTCACTTGAGTTCTTAAGATTGTCTTCTGGAGAGTTTAGTGGGCTTAATTATGCAAGGGAGATTGTGCTGAAGAATCATTCTCTTTCCCTGTGATCAAGCACCTTGAAGGGGCATTCAAGGTGGGTTTCAAGCTAGCACATGGAAGGTGAACGGCGGGCTGTCGGCAAGTTCTTCACAGTCCTTTTAGGTTGAGTTGCAAATGGGACAAAGGTCTAGTGAGTTCACTTGTAATCTTCAAATTATAGTGCTTTGCTTTAGGTGGTCTCTACCACCCGTGGTTTTTTCCCGAGTTAGATTTTCCACGTAAAAACTTGTGTCTCGTGCTATTTTGTGGTGATTGATAATTATCTAGTTTTAGATTAATTATTTAATTATCTGTGTTAGGAATACATAAGATAATCTGAAAAAAGGACCTTAGCCTGTGTTAAGGCTTAAAAAGAAGGTTAAGTAAAACCTTCACGTGGTATCAAAGCAAGTTGCACAACTCTAAAGTGCGATTCTCTCAGATTTGATCTATGGAATTCACTAGGGAAGGCACATCTACCATTAAGCCTCCATTACTTGAAGGTAGTAGCAATTATGCTTACTGGAAAGTAAGGATGACTGCGTTTTTACGCTCTCTTGATCATGATGTTTGGCAAACTGTGGTGAATGGCTACAAATCACCAACAACTGTTGTTGAAGGGAGAACTGTTCCCAAACCAGTAGCTGACTGGACCCAAGGAGAAAAGAATCAGACTCATTGGAATGATAGGGCTATGAATGCTATGTACAATGGCGTTTCTCATTCAGAATTTCGGAGAATTTCAACTTGTACCACTGCTAAAGAGGCATGGGATCTTTTAAGAACAGTGCATGAAGGCACTGATATTGTCAGGCAAACCAAAATTCAGAATCTGACATCTGCCTTTGAGACTATACGTATGAAAGACGATGAAACTTTTGATGAATTTAATGCCAAACTTGGGCATATTGTAAATTCAAGTTTCAATCTGGGAGAACCTTTTCCAGATTCAAAAGTGGTAAAGAAAATTCTTCGATCTTTGCCTGAAAGATTTCAGTCCAAAGTGATTGCCATTGAGGAACACACTAATCTCAATGAACTTCCTGTTGAGGAACTTGTTGGAAATTTACAGACTTTTGAAGCAAATCACTGCACTAGTAAAAAATCCAAAGGTATTGCTCTCATGTCTTCTAAAGCTAATAATGATGCTGAATCTGATACTGATTTTGATGATGAACTTGAGGCTTTGTTTGTTAAACGCTTTAAGAAATATTTGAATAAAAACAAACCAAATCTCAAAAAGGAATTCCCAAAGAACAAAGGATTCAATAAAACAAAAGGACTGCCCAAGTATGATAAAAATTCATCCCAACCAGCTAATAAACCCATTCAATGTTTTGAATGTCAAGGATTTGGTCATCCAGCATCTAAATGTGCTAACAGGTTGGAGAAAAACAAAGGAAAAGCCTTAAATGTTTCTTGGGAAGAAGAAGAATCTGAGAATGAGAACAGTGACTTTGAGTCACAATCTGAGTCTGCTAAATTTGTTGCTTTTATATCTAGTACTAACTCATCTCTTGAGCAGGGGTCTTCTGACAAGGATTCCAAGTCAGATGACGAGACAAATATTGATGATCTTTCTGATGAAGACCAGGATATTGAAGTAGTGTATAAGAAACTTCTCAAAGACTCATTACGTTTATCTCGTATAAACGATAAGCTCTCTCAAAAGCTGAAAGATTCAGAATCTCATAATGCAATCATTGCTGCTGAACTAAGTGATGCTCGTCTCAAGGTAACCCAGTTAGAAACTCAACGTGTGATTTTATCTGACACAGTTATTGCTGTAGGAAAAGAAAAGGAAGCTTCAACTACACAATATGAGACTGTCAAAAAGAAACTGGATTTCTTGCAAACTGAGTACAACTTGCTGGAGGCTGAGAAAAATAATGTCTGTGGAAAACTTCGGATGGCTCTATAAGAGTTAACCTCAGCCAAATCCTCGCTTGATCGAATGAACAAAGGATCCATGACTCTTGATGAGATTTTGATGCAACAAAGAAGTGATAAAAATAAGACAGGACTTGGATTTATCTCTGAGTCTTCTTCTTCTAAGCAATCAGGTAAATCTGTTTTTGTTAAAGGACCAGTATTGCAATCCGGCATGCGTGCTACCCTAAATACTCACCTTGCGAACCCAAGAGCAACCAAATATGTGTCAAAACCCAGATTTGTTCCAATCTGCCATTTTTGTGGAATAAAAGGGCACATAAGACCACACTGTTATCAATTTAAATATCAAACATACAATCAGCATCGGGTGAGGAATAATTCTCCTCAAAAGATCAAGACTAAATCTATCTGGGTTATTAAGTCTGATCTTCGCTGCAATGTGGTCCTGACTGCTCTCAAAGCTACAGAATCGCAAGTTTGGTACTTGGATAGCGGATGTTCTAGACACATGACTGGAAATAGATCCTTGTTTACCTCATTGGAAAGCTGTAATGGAGGTAGAGTAAAATTTGGGGATGGAAGCAAAACAAAAATAATCGGAAAAGGTACAGTTTTGATTCCAGGTATGTCTTCTTTATTAAATGTTTTCTTTGTTAAAGGTCTGAAAGCTAATTTGTTAAGCATCAGCCAATTATGTGACACACAACATGAAGTTCATTTCTCTCTTAATGATTGTTTCATTGTTGATAAAAAGGGAAATAATGTTCTCCATGGCGTGCGTACTTCTGACAATTGTTATGTTGTTTCCACAGAGGATACCATATCATGTCATGCAGCTATAATCAATGACATCGATTTGTGGCATCAACGTCTAGGCCATGTTAATCATAAGGACCTAGATAACTTGGCCAAACATGAGACAGTTATAGGGCTGCCCAAACGTTTAAAAGCCCCCACAATTGTGTGTGGTCCTTGTCAGATTGGAAAGCAAATCAGGTCCTCACATAAAAAGGTTGATGCCTTAACCACCACCAGGCCACTTGAATTACTTCACATGGATCTTATGGGGCCTACAAAGACTGAAAGCATTGGCGGTAAGAAATATATATTTCTAACCGTTGATGATTTTTCGCGACTTACATGGGTTCGTTTCCTAAAAGAAAAGTCCGAAACCTTTGAAGTTTTTCTTGATTTATGGACTCTACTCAGTAATGATAAAGGAAAAACCTTTGGTGGTGTAGTTCGTATTCGTTCAGACCATGGGACTGAATTTCAAAACTCTTATTTTGAATCTTTTTGTTCAAAGAATGGTATTAAACATGAATTTTCTGCGCCTAAAACACCACAACAGAATGGTGTTGTTGAGAGAAAAAATCGTGTTGTCCAAGAGATGGCACGTGTGATGTTACACAGTAAAAAAATTCTTCAACGTTTCTGGGCTGAAGCGGTAAACACTGCAGTTCATATTATCAATAGAGTTTACCTACGGCCTGGAACAAGATCGACCCCATATGAGATTTGGAGTAACCGCAAACCAACTGTCAAGTATTTTCGAACCTTTGGGAGTAAGTGCTACATCCTAAAGGATAGGGAACACTTAAGCAAATTTGACTCAAAGAGTGACGAAGGAATTTTTCTTGGTTACTCAATGTCGAGTAAGGCCTATCGGGTTTATAATCTCAGGACACTACTGTTATGGAGTCGATTAATGTGGTCGTTGATGATGCAGGAACTTCAGATTATTTTTCTGATGATGACGATGTACTAACTAGTTCTCCTCCTATACCACAGGATCATAACACAAGTTCAAGCAAGCCTGAAGATCCAAGTACATCATCAACGCATAATGATTCCAAAGATAAGAAAATTGATCAATCAAGATCAACTTCTGATCTTATGGACATCATTCAGCATTTTGAAGAAAAAAGTGCATCTAAGAGTTTGCGTCCTGTACCTAAGGTAATGAAAAGCCACCCTATTTCTCAAGTGCTTGGAGATGCAACTGAGTCTTTAAAGACTAGAAAACAGGTACGCGAGGAGGTAAGTAATTTTTGCTACATTTCTTCAATTGAACCAAAAAATATAAAAGAAGCCATTCTTGATGATTGCTGGATTAATGCGATGCACGAGGAACTTGAACAATTTGAAAGAAACTGTGTATGGGAATTAGTTCCTAGACCGAGCCACACCAATGTCATCGGCACCAAGTGGATTTATAAGAATAAGACCGATGAATTGGGTCAGGTCATACGGAACAAGGCTAGACTGGTTGCCCAGGGGTATACTCAAATTGATGGCATTGATTTTGATGAAACGTTTGCCCCTGTTGCTCGATTGGAATCTATTCGTCTGTTACTTGCTATCGCGTGTTTTCTTCATATCAAACTTTATCAAATGGATGTCAAGAGCGCATTTTTGAATGGATACTTAAATGAGGAAGCATATGTGGAACAGCCCAAAGGATTTCAAGATCCTCATTACCCGGATCATGTGTTTAAACTCAAGAAAGCTCTCTATGGGTTAAAACAGGCTCCAAGAGCATGGTATGAAAGGCTAACTGTCTTTTCGTTGGAAAACGATTTCAAACGAGGAAGTGTAGACAAGACCTTATTCATTAAAGAAGAACCTCCTCATATGTTAATTGCTCAAATTTATGTGGATGATATTGTCTTTGGATCTACATCATCAGTGCTGGTTGACAATTTTTCTGATAGTATGTCAAGTGAATTTGAAATGAGCATGGTTGGAGAACTCTCCTTCTTTCTAGGTTTGCAGATCAAGCAGTGTCACAATGGAATATTTGTATCACAATCAAAATATGCTCGTAATATTTTGACAAAATTTGGGATGACATCTGCTAAACATTCAAGAACACCAATGAGCTCAAACGTCAAATTGAGCATTGATGCGTCTGGCAAAAATGTGGATGAAACACTCTACAGAAGCATGATTGGGAGTCTTCTCTATCTCACTGCCAGTCGACCTGACATCGCTTACAGTGTGGGAGTCTGTGCTCGTTATCAGTCAAAACCAAAGGAATCACACATTCACTCTGTCAAAAGAATCATGAAATATGTTAGTGGAACTGTTGACTTTGGCATCTGGCTAACCAAGGACACGAATACAAATATTGTTGGATATTCAGATGCTGATTGGGCAGGAAGTGTCGATGATCGTAAAAGCACGTCTGGTGGGTGCTTCTTTATTGGAAACAACTTGGTTGCTTGGCACAGTAAAAAGCAGACTTCAATTTCCCTCTCCACCGCTGAAGCCGAATACATTGCTGCTGGTAGTTGTTGTACTCAACTTCTTTGGATGAAACAAATGTTGGCTGACTATGGAATTTCTCAGGACACTATGTCTGTGTATTGTGATAATCAAAGTGCAATTGACATATCCAAAAATCCTGTACAACATTCCCGAACCAAGCACATTGATATTAGGCATCATTTTATCCGTGAGTTAGTCGAAGAGAAGATCATTGTCCTTAATAAAGTTTCTACCGAAAATCAACTGGCTGATATTTTTACCAAACCTCTGGACCCAAATCGATTCGATTCCCTTCGCAAGTCTCTGGGGATTTCCTCCTGTCTTTAATTCTTCGCTCTACTCAGTTTTTTTTGCACATGCACAATGCTCACTCCACTCTATGATTTTTATTGCATATGATTTTGATTAATGATATTGCACAACTTATTGGAATTACTTCTTTTTTCACAATGGTTGTTCCCCTCCAAATAACAAAAAAAAAAAAATTCATATGCATCACATTTTTTTTTGAATCAGAGGAGTAGGGCTACCTACAGACATGTGTGAAAGCTTCCAATTTGATTGGTAAGTTTCGTTGGAGAAGGCTACCATGACTGCTAGTGTGAAAGTCACCCAGGACGATTCATAGAAAACTCTACAAAAAAAAAAGGAGAAGCAAATTGCAATATATACATATATGACCAGAGGATCAGGGCTACCTACGGTCATGAGTGATAGCTTCCACTCGATTGGTAAGTTTCGATGGAGAAGGCTACCATCTCCGATAGTGTGAAAGCCACCAATGACGGCGGAAAAAAAAAAAAAAAAAGGGGAGCATATCATTTTTCACACACTATCACAATTTTTCCTAAAGTGCATTTCTTGATCTTATCAGTGGCTATTAATTATAGATGGAACACACATAAACAAAAAAAAAAAAAAAAAAAACAAAAAAAAAAACAAAAGGGGGAAATCTAGATTGCCTGCTTAAGCCTGTCTCTCGTTCCAGTATGTAGTCTCGCTATAGCGAGACTACATCTCGCTATAGCGAGACTACAGGTTTTGTTTAAAACCGAGGCAGCTTCTTCTTTTCTTATTTCCTCTTCTCTTCCTTTCTTTCTCAAGCTAGGGATTCTTTGTTTTCTTTTCTCCCCTTTCCATCCTTCTCTATCACAACTCCATTGTTCCTTGTGTTCTTTCCATTTAGGAAATCCAATCTGTGCTTCTTCTTCTTCTCCAAGGTATGTTCTTTCTCTCATCCTCTTCTCACAGATTGTTTTCTACAATACCTACATTGGTGTGTTTGGTACTGGATTGCTTGTTCTTGGCACTTGGTTTTCAAATATGAGCATTGGAGAACATTCCTTGATGGATGGATTTATCAATCTTCTAGTTTCATGAGTTTTTTATGGAATCCCTCTACACATTGATCTTTTTGCACAAATTAGATTGCATTTTTTTTTGTAGATTATTGTGTTTCATTGATGGATTTCATCTTATTCTTATCCTTATGATACTCTTGCACATTGGGGTCTTTTGGAAGGTTGTCCAACTCCGTTGGAAATAACACTATGGTTTTGTGCACACTAGGTGTTTGGGATATTGCCTCAATGAACTTTAACACTGTTGTATGTGATTTCTTGCATTTTCTTGGCATCAGCATGGCTCCCAAATCTTCTAAGGGAAAGCGTCCCGCCAGTTCTTCATCTCAATTTGATATTGATCGGTTTCGGGATGCTGAGAGTTCCGCTCGGTTTGAATCCACCTTTAAAGACCGAACGGTGATTTTTGAACGAATTATTGATCAAAATTCTCTACCCCCGTCAAACTTTACACAATGGCTTTATCAAAATCGTCTAATGCTTCTCATGAGCTTGGATAATGAATGTTTTAAGGATTGGGTACGAGAATTTTACTGCAATATGTTTGAAGTAAAAGAAGATGGCTTCCGCACATTTGTTCGAGGAAAAACTCTCTCTATTGATGCGAAAACAATCGCCACTTTACTACATCTTCAGCGACCTGATCAACCTCTTTATCCTTTTCCTGATCTGGACGATCAAGTCCATCTCTTAGATGAGGTCGCTACTGTTCTTTGTGGCCAACCAACTGCATGGCATCCTCCAGTGCTGAAAATTTCAAGGTTGCAATCAGATTATCGCCTGCTTAACACATTTGTCGTCAATAATGTTGAGCCTCGAGGACATTCCTCTGATTTACTTCCAGCCCAGGCTCTCCTTCTCTACTTCTTGGGTACAGGCACTTCGGTCGATATTCCGCGTACAATTATTGACTGCATGTTGAAAATCTTCGATGAACCTCGGAAGCTTCAACTTCCATTTGGCGCAATGATTAGCAAATTGCTTATTGATGCCGGTTGCCATGTCTACCCACATGAACTACCTGTTCCAAAGAGGCAAAAGATTGATGGCAGGACAAGAAGCATGTCAGACACTCATGTTCGCAATCGCATTTAGGGGGAGCAAGCTCAAGTTCAGGTTGCCGATGACGATGACAACACAGTTGAAACTCGTCTCCTCGCTTTAGAACATGCCGTATATGATCAATCTGTTCAGATTGAACACCTGGATGGCAGGATATCGTCTGGCTTCACTGATCTTCGTAATCACATAACAGACATGTTCAATCAGCTTCGCCATCAGTGACCTTCTCAGTGCTGCTGTTTATCTACTAGCTGCATTTTGCTTTATATCCCTTTACTAACTTCGTTCCTCTTTACTTTCTATGCTACTTTGTCAACCCATCAACAAAAAGGGGGAGTACCTTATGTTTTTAGACTTAGACAGACTGTTTAAGCAAACTGATTAATTCTAGTTCTATGATATTATGCTTGTTCTTTCCCGTGGTCTATTTTCAGGATTGCATTCCAGGCAGATTAATCTTCGTTGGCAATTGGTCTCAGTTGTTTAAAAAGTCTTTTTAAAGTTTATCTTGTACTGGGATAGAAGATCTACTTTGTATAAGGAGTTTTGTTCATGAATTGCCAAAGGGGGAGATTGTTAGAATTTTAGTTGGCTAATTCATCTATCTTGAACAAAACTCAGAGTCCTAATCGAGTTGTATTTTCTATTTATTTTAGAATAGGACTGTGAAGATAGTATTTATTTTGTGAAGACCTCTTCGGAAGATGTTCATACACTTAAAAGTGTTTCAAAGAAAACAAAACACATCAAGAGAGAGCTTCCCGGATAAAATCCTCGTGCAAAAGGTAAGATGACAGAACCCAGTCTCGCTATAGCGAGACTGAATCTCGCTATAGCGAGAAACAGTTCTGTCAATGACAGAATGCAGTCTCGCTATAGCGAGACTGAAGCTCGCTATAGCGAGCTGGGAATTTCTGCCTAATGGGACTCTACTATTCACATATTCCAAACTTGTTTCAAGAGTCCTGTTTCATTACAAAAAGGATTGTGCACGAACCATGGGCTATTTATTAACCCCTTCCATCTACAAACAAGACACAGAAGATTTATTATTCACTTGAGTTCTTAAGATTGTCTTCTGGAGAGTTTAGTGGGCTTAATTATGGAAGGGAGATTGTGCTGAAGAATCATTCTCTTTCCCTGTGATCAAGCACCTTGAAGGGGCATTCAAGGTGGGTTTCAAGCTAGCACGTGGAAGGTGAACGGCGGGCTGTCGGCAAGTTCTTCACAGTCCTTTTAGGTTGAGTTGCAACTGGGACAAAGGTCTAGTGAGTTCACTTGTAATCTTCAAATTATAGTGCTTTGCTTTAGGTGGTCTCTACCACCCGTGGTTTTTTCCCGAGTTGGGTTTTCCACGTAAAAACTTGTGTCTCGTGCTATTTTGTGGTGATTGATAATTATCTGGTTTTAGATTAATTATTTAATTATCTGTGTTAGAAATCCATAAGATAATCTAAGAAAGGACCTTAGCCTGTGTTAAGGCTTAAAAAGAAGGTTAAGTAAAACCTTCACAACCTATAATCAGAGCTTAAACCAGTCCAAATATAAGAAGTGCAGCATAAAAGTCAAACGGTTAATAGGTGTCCTAGTTACAATCCAAGGTCCTAAGGCTAAACCACTAGACAAATGAAATTTAGCTAATCCAAAAGGATCATCTCTCGCTAAGACACCGCGCGCTCTCATCGCTTGACGTCTACTCCACTTCATCGGGGGCCCATTCTACTGTACCCTAGGGCGTTCCTTTAGCCGCCTCTAACTCTATCTCAAAGATGGTATGTCGTCACCTACAACACTAAGTATAGCAAGTTATAACAAGTAGGCAAATATAATAAAAAATAGTTACATTGCATCAAAACAAAATTAAAATGAGTAAATTATAGGAGTAGCTAAAAATGCCTAAGGTTAAGTATGATTGTACAATAAATAGAGAAACATCAATAAATCATATAAGACAAGCCAAAACAAGTACTTTCTAGTAAAATGGTAATCCACGTGAACCCATTCTCTCAATTACATGGATTTTCAAATCGTAAGACAATGGCGAGAGCTAAATAAAATATAAATAAGGGTATCCTAAGATTTCATGAGGGTGTATATATATATATATATGCCAACAAGTGAGGTTGAGTATGGTACCGGGGTCACTCCCACAAAAGGCTAAGCTGCAAAAGCATAAACAAGGTTAAATACACAGCTGAGTCCGAGATCCAAGCTAAGTCGTGTTGACACAAGAACTAGTGACAACTCTAATTGGAAATGGTAATAAGGACGGCTAGTACATCTAAGCTTTTTTAGGTAGTCACATTCCCATGAGAGGTAGCCTTACATTTCCAAGTCCTTTCTACTTATAGGCCCACTATGGCAAACCAAGTAAATGAAGGGATACAACAAGTCCCTTATAATGAGGGTCACTAAGTCCATCCCAAGTATAAGGTACAAGTCCCATCACAACACGATACCTACATAAAGATGCATGCGTAACCCATGCAAGTAACGAAACACGGGAGGACACATCTCACAGGATAATACGACAGGTTCAGGACGAGTTACAACTGATGAGTCAGTCTCAAATGACCCAACTCATGAGGATGAGTCAGGTCAGAGTAGCCCAATGAGCCAAGGTCCAAATCAGTGGAGGCCCGATTGATCCGTTCAGGTCCGGGTCCAAATCCAAATACTTTGGCCACGTCAAAGTTAACACGTCGCTGCCGAAAAAGTCATCCTCAACCTGCTCTCTCCGAGTCCAACTGAGAATATTAATTGCCTCATCTATCGGGGGCAGTTCGAGGCTCCTTGTGAGCGATGGCGGAAGGTCCTCCCCATCTGTTAGGGGAGGGTTATAAATAAAGGTCATATCGTCACTTAAAAAGGAAGAAAAATTCTATCTTCTACACGGCCTCTTTCATTGTAATATTTTAGGACTCTCAATACAAAATTACGTTTCTAAAGTGGATGTAGGTCATATTGACCGAACCACTATAATCTCTCTCTTCTTTATTATTGCATTAATTATCCATTACTCGACCGGTGTTGTCCGAATCTCATTTTGGCATCATCAACAACTACTGACCTAGGGTTTAGACTGCCCTTGGACAATGCCATCCAACCAAGCGAAACCTTAGGGTCTATGATCTTTATAATGTATTATACCGTAGTGTTCTGAAATTAAAAGACATCAAAGGCCCTGAAGCTTCACACACTTGACCCAGCATTGCCCTAAATAAATTCGGGACAATCTGTAGGTGTATGTTAGCTCAAACACTACCTAATATGGTCCCACAAGTAAGTGAGAATGAGTCATGGTCAATGGATCCCAAACTATCACCAAATTCCTAAGTTAAGAGTCCTTCAAGCATATAGAACCTGGGATATCTATGATTAGCCCAGGTTATCCCACGGTTAGTTGTGGATAGCCCTACGGTTAACCGTAGAAGAGGGTTATGGCTAGCCGAGGTACAAAAATCCTAAAATTCGGTCGTCTAAGAAATGTAGCCACAGAAGATCACGACGAGCCCCTTATAGCCTTACAGCTAGCCGTAAGTGACTCACGGTTAGTCGTGAACCCCAGTCTTGCAAGCCAAAAGGATTTGACATATTAGCCTTCAATTATTCCAATTAACATGTAATTTAACTCAAAACCCACAAAAGAGCTTGAATTAGAGTAATCTATAGTAGATCTATCATCAATTCAAGGAAAACTAGCATGCATGTTATGTAATTATATATATTTACTTGCCTTAAGTTAGATCTAGGTGTAAAACTCCTTTAAGATCTTCAAGTGCTCTCAAGACCTCTAGCTATTTCCAAGAATCCCCCAAATCTAAGCCCAAAAGCGCCCCTACACAACAAACAAAGGGAATTGGGGTTAAGATGACTTGCATGCAATGATCAATTAGATACTAAAAATAAGCAAGAAAAGAGATTTGAGAAGAGAGTTGCTTACCAAAAAAAAAAAAAAAAAACAAACCAAGAGAATTAGAGAGGGAAAGGAGATCTTGATGGAGAAGATGATGATCAATGATGCAAGGAGGTTGGATTGGCCAACTCTAGAACAATGAAATGAAATCAAGAGAGGGCTCGGCTTATATAGTTTTTTGGTATTTACAAGAAAGTTCTTGGCTCTAATTTATCAAATAGATAGGATTTACAAATATTTATGGTCCGTCAAAAGGGTGTTTTCTAAGGAATTAAAATGCCCCAATACAACTTCCCCTGTCCAGTGAGCCTAAGACATCAAAGGGTAATAACCACTCCCACTCTACTAGGTTTACAAAACAATCCTTTTAGGTAGGGGTGCACAAAAAATCCGTCAATCCGTAAAACCGATCCGATATACGGATTTTTATCTGAACCGAGGGTAAACAGATTGGTGACAGATTGAAAATCTTGTAATTTGTTAGCAACGGATTGGTGACAGATTTCACCCTCAATCCGCGGATTCAATCATATCCGATCCGTTGATATTAAATTTAAATAAAAAAAATTTAAGAGGTCTAAATATAAAAGAAGAAAAAACTTCCGGAGTCAAAATGTAATTCACTTTTGTATATAAGTATAACAAATGAAATCCTAGATCTTTTTTGGTTGTAATGTAGATAAAAACAACTCTTTGTATTGATCAATTAGGTAGCTTTCGGAACAAAAATATATATTTGTAATTTGTATTTTTTTGTGTATTGTTATCTTGTATGTTGAAACTCTTTACAACATGTTTGATCTCTTTCTTTAAATTTAGATTCAACTGATTAAACCAATCCGATCCGGTCCTCCACAGATTGGATCGAATCAATTTTTAATGACCACGGATTGGTGACGAGTTCCAAATTCATCAATCCGTATGTAACAGATTGATGACGGATTTGGACTAATTCGCACCAATCCAATCCATGTACACCCCTACTTTTAGGTCTCCAACTAAGTGCAAAACTCCCCAAACCATCTAATATCTAATTTAACACACAAAACTAGCTAATTTAACAACTAATTGTGATTAATTAGCACCTAATCACATAATCAAGGAACGAGACTTTATAAGTCCAATAATAGTGATCCTAAAGCTACACAATGTTGAATATTATTATGGCAATCCAGACCTAGGACTAATATTTGTGGTAGTTTCCTTTGCGGTGGATACCTGAATACCAAGCTATGGCTCGTAATAATCTATCTTTTGGGGCATACGATGATTCTTTCACTGCCAGAGGTGTTAATTTACCCACTAAAATATCACATATTTCTATCCAAGATCCCAGCATTACAATTCCATTTTTGTCTAAATTGCAGAGTAAATGGGCTTCTAAATGCGGTACCTTGATTAGTATTGATCACATATTGATTATACTTGCACATGTATTCGCATGGATTACGCATGCTTCATTTTATTCACCTATGTGTCATTCCTATGCTTAACCTAGACATGTATGGATAGTATTATTAGACTACTCATTAAGTACATGATTCATTAAGCTAAACCTAAATTAGAGTAGCTACCTGCTACCCTTAGAAATAAGTATCCAGTATATCCAGTTATTTAATTCATGAGTCGGCACCACTAAGATTCAATCTTATCTAGTTTACCGTGACTAGGTACTGATTGTATTTACATGTTGGCTAGCTGCAGCATAATCCCCTGCCATGGGAGTGACTTTGTCCTCCAAGTACTACACCTAATCATAATCCCTGTTATCTGGTATTTATCTAATGGTCATCACCTTGACATGAAACGCACACTTGACGGTTCCAAATCCAATGCCTAATATAGATGTTCTAGCTCTCCCCACGATCATGCAATAACAATCATGAAACTGAGAGGATATAGCATACGTGATTTTCCATTTTGTTTGGATTTACTTTAGACACTTAATTAAATAATTCTTATATGTTTTATATATGAGTGCTGCTACCTGCACACTGCATTTTGCTCTCCCCACACTGCATCTCTTTACACAGTGGTGTTGAGTGAATAATTTTTCAAGTTTTTCTCTCTACACTCTGCAATTTCCCTAAAACACCCATTCTTCCTACATGATGAAAATGCTCACTACACTCTTCATTCTTCCCTCCCATTTCACTATCGTTTCACTGCTACTCGGAGATGAAGGATGTCAACAGGGTCTTAGAAGGATTCAAAGTCTTTCAATGCGTTGTGCCATTTAGTTCTTTTGAGGGGGTAAACTGCATTCTTGCCTTCTTCTTCAAACTCCATTACTGTGAAGGATCGACGTTCCAACCTCTGTGAGTGAGTTAGATCCCTTTTGATTGATCACAAATGCTTTTAGTTTTCTTTTAAGATCAAAGATTTGGTTTATTCATATTTATTTTCATCCTTCATGCGCCATTGTCTCACACATTTCTCCAAACACTGTATTCATTTTCGTGTGTTTGTGACGAGCCCGTTCGGATCTGCAGGTACGAAAGAGGTTATTTTTTTCGGACGACACGAGCCGTAAAAGTCTAAAACTCGCGGCAATATGGGTCCGAGTAGAAATCACTTTCACGGCGTTATGGGTTCGAGTAAATAACACTTTCTAGGCACTGTAACGCCGAGAGATTAATATTCAAACGGATATTCTGGGCCGAACGGGCTGTGACTCAGTTCTGAAATATCTCTTGATGAATTTTTTTCAGATATATGGATGTACCCAGTACATCTAGGACCTCTAGGATTCGACCCACAGCGTCGAATAGGAGACTCCGTCAGAGGTTTGTATTGGATGAGTCTGAGGGTGATGAAGACGTACTTGAAGAACAACCCGAAGCCGTAGTGGAGGCCGAAGTCTCCGGACAGGCAGAAGAAGTACGTGAACGAACTACATCTGTTGCTCATGATAGTAGTGGAGAAATTCCTGGGGGGCCTACAAGTTTGAGCCTACTACCTAGTTTCCGGATACATATTGCTGCAAGTATTTGGCAGCAGCAGGTTTGTGATTAATATTGGTAAACATGTTTTAAATTTTATTACCTTATCTAATTTGTTTTTTATTTCGTTTTGTAGGAGAGGCCGCCACTTAAATGCATAAGCCATGGCCAAAAAATCAGTGACTGGGCATGGAATGCAGAGGGAAGGCAGAATACTATTTTTAGTCGTCTCATTGGCCGTTCGGGGTTGGCTCCATTGGTGGCGACATCTTATCGTTTCATCAACAAGAACATGGTGTCAGCATTTGTGGAAAGATGACAGCCTGAGATAAACACATTCTACATACCTTTTGGTGAAATGACGATTACCCTTGATGACGTGAATACCATTTTAGGGATCTCAGTCACTGGCAAATCTGTATCAGTGGAGCAACTGTCATTTGAGAGATCAAAGACACTTGTAGAGCATGGTCTCGGTGTCACATCCCAGCAGGCACACGAAGAGTTAGTAGGTGTGCGGGGCTCGTCGGTTAGAATGGAGTGACTGAGGGACCTATATGGAGACGTGACCGATGCGGATCCAGAAGAGCACATTAGGTATGCCGCAAGAGCATATCTATTGTATATATTGGGTTGTACACTCTTCACAGACAAGAGTGGCACGAGGGTCCCAGTGGTCTATCTAAGGCTGATAATGAACTTCGATGAGGCACGCACATATGCTTGGGGAGCTGCTGCGCTAGCGCACCTATACCGACAGTTGGGGTTTGCTACTCGGAGTGGAGTCAGACAAATTGCAGGATACCTTACTCCACTAGAGGCATGGATTTACGAGCATTTCCCAATGTGTCGGCCTCACCAAAACCGCACATACACAGAGAATTTACCGCGAGTGCATCGCTAGGTGCCACGAAGAGAGTCTGGGGACCAAATGTCCAACCTGCAGTCATTACGAGAGACACTTGACGATCTTCATTCCCATGAGGTAAGGTCTTATAAGTTGTAAATAAAAAAATATAAGTAAATGAGTACCGTACAATTTAACTAATGTATTTATTGATTACTGTTGCAGGTGGTGTGGGACCCCTACCGAGACCAGAGGGCAGATCACCCCATGCATGAGGTTGCTGGCTATCTTAAGTGCATGGACATCGTTGAACCATATCATCCTGATCGGGTGCTTAGGCAGTTTGGTAGGGTCCAACGCATCCCCCCCACTCCACTAGCTCCACAGCGCGCCACTAGGGGTGCCACCGCAAATCAGTATCGGATCGCTTACAATTACTTGGATCAAATATGGGAGAGGTGGCATAACCACCTCCTGTCTCCGATGGAGCGCGGTGTTCCTGCGGCGCACCCATGGGACTGTGCACCCAATTATATGGAATGGTACCTCCGAGTATCGCACCCAATAATTCAGAACCCTGAACATCGCTCCACGTTCAATCCGCGTGTTCAAGATTATCAAGGCAGCTCTTCTATAGATCCACGTTTGGTACGTATGCCGCACGAGCATATCTATTATATTAAGTATAATCAAATGAACAAACTGACTAATTCCTGCATTATGTGATTAATTAACAGTGCATCGTGAATGCCCAAAGTATTATTCAGCCTATTCTAAGGAGAGGGCATACTCTGAGTGTCCGAGATCCTGATGCCTTGTACACGGCCCTTGAGGATGTCAACAGGGTCTTAGATGGAGCCGATCCGGAAGATCTTGTTCATAGACCGCCACGGAGCGAGACACGCACTTACAGCCGCAGGGGGAGACGTGGGGTCTAGGATTTGGACCTAGCATTTGAACTCCTTTTTTGTTTTTTTTATGGGTCTGGTTGAAGTACTTTTTTTGAAAGTTTGTAAACTGAGTTTCAGTTATTAGATTTAACAAAGTTGGTACATGTACGTATGTATTGATTTTGCAGTATGTATTGATTTAAAATGACAATCTTTTTTATGGATATCTTTCTTAAATGTTGCAGTATGTATTGATTTAAAATGACAATCTTTTTTTAATCACATAGCATTTAGATGAAATGGATAATGTAGACTTCTAAATTGGTATTGTCCAAGATGTCAATGGGTGTGCTCGGCGTCTCAGGGCCGAGACCCTCTAGTTGTCTCGGCGTCTCAGGGCCGAGACCCTCCAGTTTTCTCGGCGTCTCAGGGCCGAGACCCTCCAGTTGTTATTTGAAATATTGATCAACAGCTTAAGTGAGCCATGCACCATGAAGATACGAAATGTTCTTCTTTTTTTTTTTTTGAAAAAAAGGGTGGAAAAAGTTACAACAAGGCTCATTTGCATTGAGTTCATAAATAATTGGATCCTTGTACATCATTGTCAAATATAACAATCATTCCAAATCGATGGTTTCGCACGTGGCAACTGATGGATTGATAATTTCTCTAAAGTGTTGGATCCGAGATTGATAAGCTGTATCCCAACCATCTGCAGAAGGATGATGGTGATGTATCCAATTAGTAGCAATAGGTGGAATTGGATGACCTTGTACGAAGAAAACCTACATACAACAAGGGGTTCAAATGAGTCTATCGATTTTAGACAAAACAAGAAACATGAAACTATGCACCTACTATTTATCACCTGAACAAAGTGATTCTGATTGACAAAACCGATTGCGATTTCCCACCTAGCAGCAGTAGGAATGGGGACTGATCGAAGAGGAAGAAAAGTCAGGCATTGCTCAACTGACAAATGGTATAGGACAATGTTATAGTGCGAAGCAATTAGATGTCCCATGTCTGGCATCGTCATCCACCGATCATATGGAGGGCAATCACCTTGGTACGATATGATATTGAGAAGTTCATCAACCCTTTGGTGCGATCCATATAATTGTCTGTAGTGTTCTGCATGAGTCACCAACTCTTTAGAAAGATCTTTCCGTACTTGTTGCCATGAATCCTCACCAAGTCCCATCAACCCAGCAATAGCTCTAAAGCCACAATTGCCATCCGCACTGACATCTTTTACATGATGAATAAAAGGCCTTAAACCAGCTGGGAATGTGTTAATATAAGAAATTGGCTTTAAATTTCGGGTGTGACTAACTTTTTGCTTAGGAACAAGCTTCTTCACGGCCAATAATGAGGCCCCACTACTGACAATATTCTCTTCCATGTTCAAGACAGGAGAGTAACTATCTTGAGCTGATTCGACATATTCAAAGGAAGAGGGTTCACGTTTAGTACACTTACTTAATTTCAATTTGGGGCGCCCCCGACATTTAGTTAACGGATCTGGCTTGATCAGTGAGGTCGTCTCAGGCTTTGCAAGCTCCCTAAGCTTATCCAATATCCGTGACTTCTTCCTTGAATCATAGCCCCTGAACTGTTCGACAATTAAATCTATCTCTGGCATGCAATCCAAATTGACACTGGAGTCCTGGTCAGAAGTGGCAGGTAGCAAGTCAAGCTTGCGCCAATGCATATGCGTGCTATCTAAAGGAATAGGGCGACCAGCACTTATGTATTCTGTAATCTCATGAGCACAAGGTAGGCAATGCGTCTGTCGAAGTACACAGCCACAAACATCTCTATCAATACCAACTGACAAGGCTCGTTTCGTCTCAGCCAAAACTTTCTCCAATGCACTTATAGAAACATTTCCACGAAGTTCTTTGAATTCGGAAGGCTTGAAATTGTAACCGTCTTACTTCTTTCAAAAGATGCTTTTATATCCGTATGTTGCAGCAGCAATAGGTTGTGTATCTTCATCCAGGAGTCTTCAAAAGTCCCTTGGCTTGATCCAAGCTGCCACTTCAGCTGTGCATGTGAACTCTCAACCCTGTTTGTAGTAGTGTTCCCAAGATGCATGACCTTGTCCATCCAGGCAGCCACAAATATGTCCTTGTACGCATCTAACCAGGACGTTCTAACATACTGAAGTGCTGCCGGATAGGTGATGAACTCCTGTAGAAATAAGTTGAATTGTAGATTGTAATGTTCCTCTGTGGATGAGGAGACCAACATGTTCCATGTCATTATAAACCGGTCCCACTTCTCCTTCGTCTCAAATAACTTTTTACATTTAGTTAAAATATTTCTGTTGATATGCCATCTGCATAACAAATGTTTGGCACTGGGGAAAACAATAGATATAGCGTTCATTAAAGCCATCTCTCTGTCAGTGACGATAACGCTAGGAAGAACACCCTCGCCAATAACTTTGCGCAAAATACCCAATGCCCATGAGTAACAGTCTTCACGTTCATTCTGGAGATATACAATGCATACCGAAAAAGTCTTCTCTGTCGATGTAACACCAACAATCTCTAATAAGGGCATTTGATACCGATTGGTCTTGTAGGTGCAGTCCATTATCAATACATGAGGAAATGCACGCAAGAGGTCTAGGCTAGTAGGGTGTGTGAAGAACAAGTCAATGACAGTATCTGTTGCAGGACAATTCCTATGCCACTCAGTGTAACCATGCTCCGCCAGTAATTTCAAAAGTTGTTGCATCTGACTCCGTCCAGCCCTCTTCGCAACTTTATGCCTTTTATGTGCATTGTAAATCGTCTTCATTGTGCTTACATTTAACTCATTTTTATGTTTCAGTGTCACCAAGATATCCTTTGGCCGAACCATATTCTTAGACATATCTACCAGCAATGAAGTTTCCTCCTTAGTCAATCTCCCTGCATATGAATGCCCTTCCAGAAAGTCTGCAGCAGGATGATTATGCACACCACACACTATATGCAACATCCATTCTTCATTTGAACCAACCACTTTGCCTTGTAACGTGAATGGGCATCCACATTTTTTCAAACCAGTCTGCTTCAATTTCCTCCCACCAGTCCCGTCTTTATTTATCCTTGTGTCTCTATAAGACCCACTCCTCTCACACCCGAGGGTCAGCCTTGGTTTTTTATTTCTCCTGTTGGGCGCTGATGATGTCTTAATCATAACAATGAAACCATTTCTCCTCCCAACCTCACGAGCCCAATTAACTAGGGCTTCTCGACTTGTGAATATCTGCACATAACCAAACAAAAATTATATTGAACCAAGTGTCTACATCAATTTAAATATCGAATGATTCATCTTGATTAATTACCTCTTCAGCGATAAACTCATTACTATAGTCGACTACACATTCCGAGCCAACCTTGCTGCATTCAGTAGGCGCATGAAACTGCTATGGAACCATTTTGTTAGCGTATATAAATAAATAAAAATGCACAGCTCTGAAAATCCGAACAAAAGTAAATTGTTCGGATCTAAACCATCGCATGATGACCTTATGTTCAGTCATGCATGTCTGCATATTTTTAATCTTCTCGGCACTGTAGTACCGCGCAAGCTTCATATGATCGGTCTTGTAGGGCCGCACATAGTTCATCTGGTCGGCCCTGAAGAGCCGTGCAGATGATATTTGGTTGAACATGCAGGGCCGAACGGTTCGTCTCTGCCCTCAATACACAAATCGCAATGAATATACTTACCTTGACGCTGCTAGAATGATCGAGAGACATGATCTGCTTGTCCTTTCCCTCGTCCATTGATTAAGGATGCTAGCAAAGCGAGTATAAACTTTGAATGAAATCAAGATTAATGAGGAAGAAAGAGGTAACCGAAAGAAAAGATGAAAGAGGGGGGGAGAGGAGTGATGAAGTAGGAAGAAGAAGCTCCCTTGTCTTCATTTCATTATGCATAGCACAAACTAAATGGAAGAGGGAGGGAGAGGAGTGATGAATGCTCCAAGTAGAGACCTTAACATACGTTCATGTTGGAGGGAAAAAACGCAGTGTGTATAGAGCATCTCGTTTTGACTGGGAAGGCTGAAGTTCAGACATTTTGGTAAATTTACAAATGAGCATTTTAGTCACAATCTATTGCAGTGTGGGGAGAGCAAAACGCAGTGTGTAGGTAGCAACTCTCTTCATATATTCATGCATGATGATGCCTAGTGTAGATTTTATTTGTCATCGTATGATCACCTGTCTTTATTAATTATTGATGTATCATATTTATGTTTATTATACTTGCTTACTTTCTCAGTTAACTGATGGTGTAACTTTTGGCGTTACAGATAACAGCACCCCTACCATTATTGAGGAAATCGAGGCGATCGAAGAGACTCCTAAAAGAAGAATGGACTTGTGATGATGTCATCCAGACTGGTTACGCGAGTGTTGTCATGTGGGATGGTTTCTCAAGAATTGATATAGTAGACTCGTTGTAATTCTTTTGGTATTATTGTATATAAAAAAACACTCTTGTTTATGTTATAAACTTAAGCACTCATATATGGTACATATTTTGGGAATATGTATGCTATGTATATGATGATGGATATGGCTTATGTGTTTATTTATTGTTCATACGAGCTACCGGAGGAAAATTTTAAAAATATGATGAAAATGAATGTATCCTCATACATGAAATCTTGTAAGAAAACTACAATGCGGAAAAAATATGTATATTATTGGACTCAGGTTGACTCAAATCCTCACACTAGTTTTGTCTCGAAATTCAGTTACATTAATCCAATTTACGGTCGTGACAAGGGACTGATCGGGCATTTGATCTAGGAAAAGTGTACCCATCACCATGCACCAAGAAACAAACAACAAACTTTGGCCCCTCTTCGTGAATGTTGTACTGATGTGTTTTCTCTGCCAACCGATTTCTAGGGCATATGGTCAAGACATCTGAAACATCTGCAATTTTTTAAAAACATTTATTCCCTTTTTTTGGTCCTTTTTCTTTTGCTAGGCCGCCCCACACATGTGTTTGGATGTATGGTGAAAATTTTTTTTTCTGAAGAGTTTATTTGTTTTTATTGAAGCAAAGTGAGGTGAAGCATCAAATCAAGAGAGAATAAAATACATGGAATTATAATGGTCTTTTATTTTTAGTGGCTTAATAGGGAATCTTTTTAACTTTTTGTGTAAGAAGAGGATCTTTTTTGTCATTTAGTGTGGAGAAATGAGATTGTCTTTTTACTTTATTTTTCAAAAAGATAAAATTTTGAATTTGTATACTTTTGATACGACCCCTTGTCTTATGTTGTCTAGATAATGGACGCTTTATCTCACTTTATTTCAATTCACCATACATCCAAACACGTATTATTAAAGTAAAAGTGATATAAAGCATCAAATCAAGAGAGAATAAAATATAAGGGGATTATGATGGTATTTCATATTTAGGAAATTAGTTGGGAGTCTTTTTAACTTTTTTGTGTAAAAAAATGAGTGTCTTTTTGTCATTTAGTAGAGAAATGAAGTTATTTTTTGTTATTTTTTATTATTTTTTTTAAAGAGGAAATTTTGAAGATATGTACTTTTGATGTGACCCTTTCTCTGATAAATGGAGGCTTTACTTTTTTCTAACCCAATAAATTGCCAAACCGCAGCCCCAAGGAACTAGACAAACTGAGTTTTAAGTAAAACCGAAAGCAATAAGCAAAAAAAGATAAGAAATTCTGATCCAGATCAACAGATGGTCACACGCAAACATAGAAGAAACTAATCAAGAAGGCCATAGTTGTACCATTGGGGTAATTCCCATTCATTTTATCAATGGGTTTCTGCATATTAAGTTCCCTGTGCTATTAATGTTCATGATTAGGAATGATGTCATATGTTTGGCATATAAATTAACCAAGTTAGGGAGATTACAGCCTGACTAGTCATCAACGAAGTAGATATGTATTTAGTCTTAAAATATTTCTATAAGGAGTTTTTTATTCCTTAAAAAAAATTTCAAGTAGGGAGTTTTGAAGTTTTTCCATGTTTAAATTAGCTTAAAGGGCCCGTTTCTTTATCAGAATTCTAAGAAGTCATGTCTGGGAGATATTTTATTGCTTTAGTGATTGGATTCTTACTGGTTTTGATAAGCCGGTTATCAGGCGTTTTCCAACCATTTGGTAGATGAATCCGTTTGTCTTGTTTGTACTGTTTAGCAGGAGTAAAGTAGAAAGAGAGTAAAGAAGTGGTTGATGTAACAAAAAGTTTTGCTTGAGGATGTTTGGATGGAAGAGGTAAAATGAGAGCAATCTTGATGTGACAGTTTTACTTAATGTGTTTTTGGACTTCGGATGGAAAAGGGGAAGGGGAGAGTAAATCTAATGTGACATAAAGTAGGGGTTTTACCCCAATTTATGCCACTTTGTTTTACTCTCCCTAACTTGGATAAATTGGGGTAGAGTAGAATTTTGTCTTATTGTGCTAGTTTAGTTTACTCCCCTCCTCTTTCCTTGATTCTTGAACCCTACTCTTCTTTTAGTACTCATCTCTTGTAAACAAACAGGCCAGAGATCCAAGCAAAGCGAGTACATTACAGTGGTAGGAAGGAGTATGCTACCAGAGATATATTCTTGTTTCTCTGGGAAATGAGCGGGGAAAAATGAATTAGCCAAATACAGTAGAAGCAACAGGAATGGCACCATCTAAATTACAAGAATGGGATACAGGCATTTTGTCCTTAAAAATGTTAGAAAACAACAAGAAATTGGAGAATAGTTCAAGTTTTACTCATTTTTCTGCAACAAACCATGTTCCCATTTTACTTCTGCCTCTTGTAAATCTTGCCCAAGAAGGACTTCAACACCTCCTGCACTGATTTGCTTGGCAGGGCATCAATGGAGGCAGTCAACCGCTCATAGCTTTCCCTCTCATACTCAAGAAATACAGCCTGCACAGTTGAAAGAGAATCCACAGTCCAAACTATAAAAGATGAGGTAAAAACAGACCATATCTGCATGTCCATTTTTCATTAGTTTACATACATAGTAGTGTATATGGTGACAAATGAAGGGGAAAATCAACTTGCAATTTCTAAATTATTCTCTGCAATGGGATAACACTACTTGTCCCTTCTCATTAACTGCATATATGTGATCCCTGTCCATGACATCCTAACTGTTCTTTGGTTTGGTTCAGCCACGAACAACCACACCCCAATAATCACAGTAGAACCATACTATACATCATCACTAGACTATAAATAGGTGCTAAAAACCATTGAAAATAATTGTTTACTTACATGGAATAAGTACTATGCATAGGATTTGGATGCAAGTTTCAGTTGGTTTTTAATACTGCTTCAGCAGAACAAATAAATAGCTAAGATCTTGTTGACATTTGGCTAGATGCACATTTCAATAGGAAGAAAGGGTTTGACACACTCTTGGCAGCGGTAGTTCAATTCCCAGAATAGCAGATGGCCAGAGAACATATTGTTAACTCAGGTATCTAATTTGCAAATTGGGGCAATAGGTACAATATCCATACTGTTCTCATGATGAGATCCTCCATTTGGATGGCTTATTAACTAAAGAACCATCAGAGTAAAAAGTGTGAAGCTCCAGTTTGTGGCAAAAATAGCATGTTAACAAACAATGGTCCATACTCAGCAGAACAAAGGCCAACCAGTGTAAGGCTAAATGTTCCTATTAGGGAGAGTTCCTATGTTCTGGCCACAAATGGTGAACAGTTATAACAATATGAATCAGTAAATTATGAAACACATCATCTTCTAATAAGTTCGCCTCTTCCAAGCTTTACAGTTTTAAAACAAATACCATATCTGCTGTCCCCTAACTGCCCGAAAACGTCCTTCCTCCATCTCTTTAACTTTCCTATTAAGCAATTAAAGTAATTATTCTTCTTTGTTTCCAGACAGAGAACCCAACCACGCATATCTGAAAACTACCCACCATTCTTTAATTATTTATTTTAAAACCCAAAGCAGACAACCAGACTTTTTTATCTAAATGATCTTGGTCCCAGTCAATCTCCAAATCATCCAAAATTATTGGCTTATGGTAAGCAACTTATCTGGGAACAATCTACTGCAACAACTTCATTATAATTTTCTTCCCTATCGATGGATAGCAGAAACCCCTCCCCCCTCTCTCCTTTCTGTTTGAGAACGTCAATGTGTTGTATACCACAACCATGGTGCCCAAACTGCTTGTAAGTCCTTCTTGATTTACTTAAGAATATTGTTCCTTATTCGATAATTATCTAGAAAGCCCCTTGCAACTGCATTTAATGTTTCTGAAAGGAAAGAAAGCCCAATATAATCCACCTTTTTATTTCTAATCCTAAAGGTTCATCTAAAATTTTTCATAACTGACAATGTGTGATCATCATCACCATCATCATCATAGTCTCGGCCCGTTTATCTTGGGTCAGTTT
Organism: Litsea cubeba; assembly: GCA_012931725.1. Lineage (NCBI taxonomy): Eukaryota > Viridiplantae > Streptophyta > Magnoliopsida > Laurales > Lauraceae > Litsea > Litsea cubeba. The sequence continues at coordinate 59,122,527 of CM022948.1, forward strand.
GAATTTTACTTTGTAACTCATTTAAGTTATCGTCATAATAACTATCATGGCACCCTAACATAGGCCTTCTCTAATCAGTAAAATGCTATGCTTTTTATCAGTAAAAACCTATGTGTGTTTTGTTATAATGTGTAATGAGATGAGAGAAGGAAGAAGGAGACAGAGTTGGAGAGAAACGAATGCCTCAAATGGGAGGATCGTCTGTCTATTTTATAATTTCATTATACCCTAATCAAGAGCTCTAAACATGCTAATAATACAAATCAAATATCTCCTAGTCTATACAAGGAAGTATTATGAGACAAATTAGCATAAGCAAATCCTAGATTTGATCCCACGTATGGGACTATATACAGGCTGTATATGGCCTTGATGGGCCGGGCCTAAACCTTGTTTTTACAGGGCCCATTATCTTCTACACTCCCCCTCAAATTGATGTGGTAAGGCAGAAAACATCAATTTGCTAGTGAGATCATGATGACATGTTTTGTGAAGAGCTTTTGTGAAGATATCCGCTAACTGGTTAAGAGTAGAGACATGAGGCAGAGTTATCTTCTCAGTAACATGATGCTGACGGATGAAGTGACAATCAATCTCAATATGCTTCATTCTTTCATGAAAGACCAGATTGTTGGTAATTCTGGTAGCACTGGTGTTGTCCCGATGAAGAGGTGTAGAGCTACCAACAGTGACACCGAATTCACAGAGAATACAGCGTAGCCAGATGATTTTAGCACTCGCGGATGACATTTCCCGATATTCTACCCCAGCAGAAGATTTTAAAACGGTGGTTTGCTTCTTGCACTTCTATGAAATCAGAGATTCCCCAAGAAACATACACCAGCCATTGGTAGATCGCCGAGAATCTGGGCAACCTGCCCAATCAGCATCTGCATAAGCTGATAAGTGCAGAGAAGCGCTCGAAGAGTAGAAGAGACCATGACTAAGGGTGCCTTTGACATAGAGGAGTATTAGAGATGTCAAGTGGGCCGTGCCGGCCCGGCCCGCCAGTCAACGAGCCGTGGCACGGCACGGCCCGGTCAACGGCACGGCCCACTGGGCACGGCCCATGACGCGGGCCGTGCTGGGCCGAGCCGCGCACGGCCCGCCAGGCCCACAAGTATAAGCCCGCCAGCCCGCTGGCACGGCCCGCCAGTACCGCCCAACGGTCGGCCCGACGGACCGGCCCGCCAGCACGCCCAACAGCCAAAAAAACGGCTATTTTTTTAAAAAATACCATTTACCCCCCCCCCCCCCCAACAGCTATAAAACGGTCATATAAGGGGTATTTTGTGTCATTTTTCATTATACTAAGTCTATAAATATCTTAACCCTCCCATTCTCATTCCTCACCAATTACACACTCATTTCTCACCAATTTACACAACTCTCTCATTCTCTAACTCTCTCTCAAAGCATTCAACTCTTTCACTCTCTCTAAGAAGTTTTTGGAGGACCAAAGATCAAGTCATCAAGAGACAAGATTAAAGGGGCCTTCAAAGATTTAGAGGTATTTATAATATTTAGATTTGAGATTCCATATATATATAAGTTTATATCATATTATATTAACTCTCATTTTCTCCCCTTTCTTATAATAAATTATCACAAAAGAAGGCTATTAGCATATTACTGTTATTATTTATAAATTTATTCTTTTGAAATATGGCTAGAAGATTTCCCACAGAAGCTTCTTCCGTTAATTTAGGGGTAGAAGAAGATTTTATTGAATTACAAGATGAAGTAGGTGATTTACCACCCCCCTTTCCTCAGAGTTCCCATAAACCAAACAAGAGAAGTAGAACTTCAGCAGTTTGGGATATATATACAAGGTATGATGTTATTGAAAATGGAAAGAATGTTGAAAAGGCAAAATGCACATTGTGTGGTAAGATTTATAGTGCCCAGTCAAAAGGGGGTACCGGCCATTTGTCAAGACATAGGAAAACATGTTTACAAAAGCATAAGCCAGAGAATGCAGGGACAGGGGGGCCTGGTTCACAAACCCAAATTTCTACTACTGGTGGTGGTAGTAGTAGTAGCAGTTTGGGTTTTTTTTCTTTTAATGCACAAAGTGCTAGACAAGGTCTTATTAAAATGATTGTTTTATCCGAATTACCATTTGCTTTGTTGAAAATGAGTTTTTTGAACAATGGGTCCAGCAATACTGTCAACCACAATTTCACAGTATTTCAAGAAATACAGCCAGAAATGATGTTATTAGACTCTGGCAGGAAGAGAAAATAAATATAAAAAACTATTTTGCAGAATCTCCTGGTAGAATATCCATAACCACAGATATGTTGACTTCTAAAGGGGGTGATAGTTATCTTTGTATTACTGCACATAATATAGATGCAAAATGGATTATGAATAAACGTATACTTAGTTTTAGCACTCTTGAATGGCCACACAATGGAACTAGGATAAGTACATTAATTTTGGAAAAACTAGATGAATATAGTATTAAGGAAAAAGTTTTATCTGTAACTTTAGATAATGCTAGTAATAATACAGTGGCTATTGAATTAATGAGAATGCAGATGCCACTTGCAACTTTGATAGATAGTTCTATCTTTCAAAATAGATGTGTATGTCACATCTTAAATCTTATTGCAAAAGTTGGTTTAAAGCATATTACAAGTTATACAGATGCTATTAAAGACATTGCTAGATTTGTTTTTTGCTCTGCACAAAGAAGACAATTGTATGCCCAAATATGTGCGAGGCAAGGCGTATCAGCTATTAATGCCTAAAGAAGTTGAACATAGATGGAATTCTATGTATGATTTGTTAAACAAGGCACTTTCTAGAAAAACTGTTTTGAATGAATTTTGTGCTTTTCATGCACAAGATTTAATGATTAGTGATGAACATTGGGAGTTATGTGCCCATATAAGAGATTTATTAGAACCTTTTTATACTTCAACATTATTTTTTTCCGGGATATATTATCCCACATCTAATGAAGCTTTAATGAAACTTTTTAAAATTACTTTACAATTCAGTAGATTTAGAGATCATTTTTTACTTGGTAGCACTATCAGAGACATGGAAGAAAATTTTAATAAATATTGGAAAGAGGCTCCAATGACATTTTCTTTAGCTGCTGTATTTGATCCTAGGTTAAAATTAAGTGGTGTACAGTTTTTTATTGATGGAATAAATAAAAATATGAATTATATAGATTTAAATGTTTTTTCAAATATAAGGGCAAATTTACAAGCACTTTTTCAATTTTATTGTGAGCAAATGGGTACAGCTGGGCTTAGTATGGGCAATTCAGAAGTCCAGCAGACAGGTGTTGGTGAGTGGGATGTGTGGTATTCTTCCCTGTCCACGGGCATGGCATCCAGCTCAAGCTCAAGTAACAACACTGTGATGGAGTTATCATCGTATCTTGACGAATGTGTAATTAGGATGCAGGATGCATCTAGCTTTGACCTTTTAGCCTGGTGGAAGCAACAAAAAAGCATTTATCCGGTGTTGGCAGCCATGGCTCGTGATCTATTGACTATTCCTATGTCTTCTGTAGCATCAGAACAGGCTTTTAGTGCAGGTGGACGTGTAGTAGATGACAGAAGAACAAATCTCACTGAAGAAACGGTGGAGTGTTGTGTTTGCCTACGAGACTGGTACTTGGCAGATAAGAGGAAGCAAGAGTTAACATCATTAATGGAAGATTTTGATCCAGCAGAATACATTAGTGGACTACAAATCTGATTTTTTACTTTTTTCTTCATTGTAATTTATAAGTTGTTCATTCTTTTTTTTTTTTTCTAAAAAGATTGTAAGGTTTTGAAGGTAATCCTATTTAGAAACCTTCAAGAAGTTAAGATCCAAATGGTTCTCTCTTCTCAGTGGAGTAGGTCGAGTTTGACCGAACCACTTAAATATCTTTGTCATTCTCCTTGCTTGTGTTCTAATTTTTATTTTTAATAATGATAAGAAAAAGAAAATTCATATATAGTACTTAAGTAATATGTGAGTAAATATCTATAAATTAATTTGAACCACTCAATCATTTGTCAAATGTTTGTATAAGTTTAAATATTTAGAAAAGTAACTATTGAAAAATTAATGTCTATTGATCGAAAATCAAATTCAAATCCATGTCGTTACGGACTTACGCTTACGTTATGCCTTACGGTAATTATATCAGTCTATCAAAAAAAAAAAAAAAAAGGCCTGCCAGCCCGCTGGCACGGCCCGCTCCAGCCCGCCCCACTGTGGGCCGTGCCACTGGGCCGTGCCGTGCCAGGGGTTTCCCCTGGCAGGCCGTGCCGTGCCGACCCGGCCCATGGCACGGGCGGGCCAGGATTTTAACGGGCCGTGCCGTGCGTTTGACATGCCTACGGAGTATGCACAAAGCAGCAGCAAGGTAAGGTTTGTTCACAAACTGGCTAACCGTATGAACGGCATGAGAAATATCCCGTCGAGGGATCATCTAGGGGAGGGCCATCATCTGTACTGATCTTACTGTTCAACTCCATAGGTGTATCAAAAGTGTGAGCATCATCAAGTCTTGTCGAAGTGATCGAATCTGTAGCATAGTTATGCTGATGAACCCGAATGCCAGATTTGCTACGCAAGAACTCCAACCCCAGAAAGTAGGTGAGAGGACCAAGATCCTTCATTCTGAAATGCCGAGTGAGATGATGTTTGAGATCCATAATGCCGGCACTATCATTGCCACTGGTAATCATATCATCAACATATACTAAAAGGAAGGAGTAGCCCTTCGTTGTCCATCTAAGAAATAGTGAGCTATCAGAATGACTTTGACTGACGAAATCCAGCTTGAAGAATTGCAGCCTGGAATTTATCGAACCAAGCCCTGGGAGCCCGCTTAAGTCCATAAAGAGATTTCCGCAACTTACAAACATGCTTAGGAGGACACGCATTGTAATAACCTGGGCCAGGTTGGGCCCAGATTCGTTTAACCCATTGGGCTTTGGGATGGGTTGGATTTCACTAGTTATATTTGTACCTGATCTCAGCCCATTAGTCCTAGTTGTTTGTTAAGTAGTTGAAACAATATCTCCTTGTGAGGAGAATTTGTTTGGTACCCAGGGAAATCTCCGAAGGTTGGAGATTTCACCATATCCCATAACCCTGAGATGCTATATCTCCCTTCTTATGAATAGTTTCATTTCCTATTCTTGGGTTATAGAAGAAGGAAGAGAAGAGGGTGCAGAAAAACTGATCTTGGGAAGCAACCAAGAAGGATCTCAAAGAAGCAGAAACCAGAGGATCTAGTGGATGCAATACTCAAAGTCTCACATTGATCGAGCCACGGTCTTCTATACGAGGAGGTGAGTAATATTTTCAATTGCACTGAGAAATAAATTCATAGGATTGATTGTGTATTTTATTGATCAGATGTTGCTCTAAAATTTCTATATCAAATTGATAAAGGATTGATATTAGTAAAGACAGTAATGAAACCCCAACGCAGGGGCTTGATTTCATACCAAATCGTCAGACACAAGGATCTGATGATTTGGGTAGTATGATCATGGGCCCCACCTGATCTTAAATCTGATCCAGAGATCTGAGGGTAGACATTTGGGCGATCTCAGTGATGGAGAATCCAATTGGATTAGGTCTCATCAGTCCTCAATTTTCATCTTGGAAATTCCAGATCAGTATAGCAGGGAAATTGTGATTTTTTTTGTAGATCTGGTAGTGGGACCCACTGATCCATATGATCAAGAATCACATCCATGGATCTGGAAGCCAGCACTTGGTCGACCATGGTGTAGGTGGCCCTTTTTAGAAATGGGTCCCATCTGACCCTTGATCTATAGCCTGATGTGTCTGTGGCGTCATTTTGGGTTGAAATCGTGATTTTCGTAGATCTGGTTGTGGGACCCACTGGGGCACTTGATCAGAGATCAAGGCCAAAAATAGGTTGGGTCCCTGTTGGTCGACCAAGGTGTAGTTGGCCTTTTTAGAATTGGGTCTCATCCGACCGTTGATCATTAGATGACAGCAATCTGTGGCGTCATTTATGGGTGTTTGGGATTTTTTTCGTTGATGGAGTTGTGGAACCCACTGGGCCACCTGATCAGACATCAAGGCCAGCCAGTTGTTGGGCCCCTGTTGGTCGACCAAGGTGGACCAGGTCCTATGATGATCTGACCACGGTGGGCCCACCATCTGATCAACCAAATCCTAGAAGGCGTGACTGTTCTGGAGTGCTGTATTGAAACTGTTATGGCTATTTGAGGTGCTGGAAGTCTGGAACCTCTTTTAAATGTGATCGTGTACTTTATCTCTTGTAACAGATTTGTAGATAGTGTAATAAAAAGAAAGAAGAAGGATAAATATCTGATGGCAGTGACTGTATGTTACAAGATTAACAAATCAGTGGATTCCACTTATTCATCTGATAAATAATCAGGACAGCCATCTGATTGGTCCCTGATGGGCAACCAAGATGAACCAGGTCCCATGTGAAATTGATCACTTGGGACCCACCATTTTTCTTTACTCCATAATGCTAAGCGTGGGATTCTTCTTGATATTAATGACTAGTATAGTGTTAACTCCTCTTTTATATATGTCGTGTTGTATACTTAATATGGTGATGTGGGGTTTATGGAAATTATAGACCCACCTATTGTACAGAAATTAATCATTAGTGCCACATAAGCGGGTACTTCAATTTTGAATTTAAGTGGGGCACATAAATAAGCCCGATTATGTGGGACTAATTCTTTATGAAATTAACTGGTATATGGCTTATGATAGTTGTATTGCATGATTTGGTGAACACAAATGAACTATTGAATATTTCCCAAAGGTTCTCTTTTGTTATATGAGACAGTGAACCCTTTTTGGATATGGAGTGATAAGGTGGACAGGGATTGAATAAGTGACTATTGAACCAAGCTCCTAGGAGATAGTTTTGAATAATATATGGAAAGGACTTCCTTATGGGAAGGGATTGAAACTCTGAAACTCTTAAAATAGAGTTCTTTTGAATTATAAGGACCCATATATGGGAAGATTGAATATACTAATGTGAAAGAGATGGATGTGAAATCTCATTGAATCATAAGAAATGCTTTAGGATAATTGTTAATATTTCATATCTTCCTCTTATTAGTTTTGTACTGAATTATGTTAGTAAGTGACTTGTGTATTGTAATTATTGCTCACCAGTTTTCTGATAAGTGGTTTGCCCCACTTCAGGTACGGGTCATTTAGGAAAACTTGGCAACGATGGGGATCAGCCATTGGATTTCAACTTGCGTGGCTGATAAGAGAGCGTCATGAATATTGGATTTGGAAATTTGAACTTTAGGGATGGATTTCATTATTTTCAATAATGTGGAACTTATTTCTTTCTTTATAAATTGGGAATTTTATTGATTTGAAATATTTAATTGATCGATCAAATAATTAGAAGCATTGCTCAATTCTTTGGCATATTTGATTTATGTGGTGATTTAACATGATTTAAGTAATGTTCCGAAACCTGAAGAGCTCCAGGTTTCCGGGGTGTTACACGCATATCCCGGAGGAGGCTTTAAGTAAATAATCTCTCGCAAATCCCCATGAAGAAATGCATTTTTGACATCCATTTGCCACAAAGGCCAGTTGTGGGCTGCAACAACATAGAGAAGAGTACGAACGGTGGCCATTTTAGCCACTGGTGCAAATGTCTCCTCATAGTCGATTTCATACTCCTGTTTATAACCCTGCGCAACCAATCTAGTTTTGCAGCGATCAAGACTCCCATCGGAGTGAACTTTTATGGAGTAGATCCATTTACTGCCAATCACAGAGGCTCCTTCAGGAGCCAGTACCAAGTCCCATGTTTGATTAGCTTCGAGAGCGAGCAAATCTTCATTCATAACATTCTGCCAGTAAGCAATCTTCGAGGCCTGTGAATATGAGGTGGGTATAGGAGCACTATCTAAAGATAAAAAGAGAGCAGGAAATCCATGGCGGTTAGGGGCAACGGAAAGACGATTAGATCGTCGCAGAGAGATGATATTATCAGAAGAAGCATTGTTACTTGTAGGAGCAGTAGGCAGCACTGGGAGATGATCAGGAGAGGGAGGCACCATAGGAGGAACCATGTTACGCCGAACATAGACTTCGGGAGTAGGTGATGGAGAAGCAGACTCTGGGAATTTTGGCAAATAGGACACAGCAATAGGATGGTGATCTAAACGTAATGAAAAGAAGGGAATTTGTTCCAAGAAGATCACATTAGATTCGCATGCATTTTTCAAACCAATCATAACACAAGAACCCTTTGTGTTCAGCACTGTAGCCAAGAAAGATGAATTTGGCAGCCTGTGGTGATAGCTTAGTGCGCTTAGTAGGTGGAAGATGAACAAAACGCAAGCAACCAAATACACTTAAAGTGAGAGTATGAAGGAGTATGTTCAAAGAGAACTCCGTAAGGAGTAGTCTTACCTAGAACTGTACTAGGAAGACGATTGATCGGATATACCGTAGTCTGTGCAGCATCCCACCAAAATTCTGAAGGAACTAAGGATGCAAGTAAAAGAGTGCAAACTATTTCAAGAATGTCTGTTCTTTCTTTCCGCAATTCCATTCTGCTGAGGAGTGTGCATATAAGATTTTTGATGAAGAATGCCTTTATCAGAAAGGTAAGCAGAGAATTCATGAGACATGTATTCTCCACCGACATCTGATCTAAGGATCTTGATAGCTTTCTTAAATTGGGTGTGGACCATTTTATAGAATCTTTGAAAATAGAAATACTTCAGATTTTAAACGCATGAAATAAATACAAGTATAACGGGAATGATCATCAATAAAGGTCACATAGTACTTGAATCCTTCCCTACTCAAGGTAGGAGCAATGCCCCAAACGTCAGTGTGAATGATGTCAAATGATGCTAATGCACGAGAGTTATGAATAGAAAAGGGCAAAATATGACTCTTACTTAAACAACAAATTTCACATTTTGATTAAGATAAAGAAGACATCAGTTTATTATCAATAATAGATTCCAAACAACCAAGTTTAAACAAAGAAATTAAATAAGCATTGTTCACATGACCAAGACGTTTATGCCATTTATTGAAATTATTAGAAGAAGAAACAAAAAAGGAATGATGTCCAATGTCCAGCAAAAGCAGGCACCCATGTTTACTCCCCGTCGCGATCACCTTCCCAGTTTGTCGCCCCAATATAACACAACCAGAGGAAGAAAAGTGAACAAGATAGCCATCATCAATAAGTTGTCCTACAGAAAGTAAATTGGCTGATAGTTTTGGAACAAAATAGACATTGGGAAGGGTGATGGACTGGCCAGTGACACTAGATCAAGTAATGGTACCAGCTCCAGAAATGAGTAGTTGATCACCAATAGCAGTGGTAATTTTCTCTTTTCCAAGGTAAGGGTGGGAATCTGTAAAGCTATGTTCTACATATATCATGTGATTTGAGGCTCCTGAATCTAAAAACCATGTGGAAGAGGTGATAGGAGAAGAAAGAGATGCAGAAGAATGAAAGGCAGGAGATGCTATATGAGAATGAGTTTGATACCGACCACCAGAGAAGCCCATAGACGCATATGAAGAGGTAACTGTGCTCTGGATCAGTTCTTGAATCTGAGCAAGAGTCATGGATATAGCCCCTGAGGAAGTGCTTTCTGTATCAGATAAGGGTGCTTGAGCCTGAAATGCAGATGGAATATTCTGTCTTGGCATATTGGAGGGAGGCTTCTTAGGCTGTGTCTCATTCCGTCGTTGTAGGCTTCGACAGTCATCAATAAGATGACCGGTCCGTTTGTAATATCTATCTACAAACCAATTTCTTGCGACAATTTTTGGCAATATATCTGAAGCCTTTGCATTCATAACATTGAGTCAGCTTCGGATTTGGAGTTGCCGAAGAGTCGAGTCAGCAGGACGAGGCACAAGGAAGGCTTTGGGTGCTTCCAGAATAGTACGCTGTGTAGTGAAACAAAGTTCTTCGCGAAGGACTTCTTGGAAGCAAGTATCAAGATTAGCAGTATTTACATTAGGTCGAGCTGACTTATATCTTTACACTCTATTCATGAGGGCAGACCGAAAAGATTCAAATTCAAGTCGTAGATTCATAAGAAACAGGCTAATATGAGTTTTTTCTTGTAACTAGAGAGCTCCATAAAGAAATCCATAAGAGACTGTTTGGATCAACATGGAATCCCTTTCAGTCCACAAGGTGAGGAAACCATTAAAGTATTCCTACACAGATTTATCTCCTTGACTATATTTGGCAATTTCACTATCCAGGTGAAATTTCCGGGCTTTATTGGTTTGATAGTAGACTTTCTTCAGATGAGCCCACAAATCAGCTGCTGTGGTGTGTAGGCTTGAAGAGCCACGGCAAGAGAGGGATTAATAGAGTTAAGGATCCAAGTGACGAATTTCGCATTTTATTTGGACCAGGTGGCTAGGCCTTTTAAGTCGGCAGTACTTGTAATCAGAGGCTTAGTCATCGATCCATCAAGATAACCAAAAAGTCCCTGTCCTTCAACAAAGTTCCTTAAGTGGAAGGACCAGGACATATAATTTTGCCCATTAAATTTAACTGGGATAACATCATACTTGTCCATCGCAAGAAGTAGTAGAGAAGAGACAACAGAGCATGCAAATCAGAAGTAAAAAAACGAGATCAGCCCTCAGATCTGAAATAACCAACCGATATGCAAGAAGTAGAAACAAGATTGATTGGATATGAAAGGCTAATACAGCAGCAAACAACCCCAACAATGCACTAGAGGTGCAGTTTTTCCACCAGACAGCACTAACGGTAGCACTAACAGTAGCAATCAGTACTAACAGCAGCAAGACCACAGAAGGATATGCAAATTAAGAGGCTGATGAAGCAGCCACCTTGAAATAGCACACAAAACAGTGCAGTAAAATAAAACAATGCCAGACGAACAGGAATTGTGAGGCTAGATCTGTGTGTGGGACCCACAGAGTGGTCTAATCACAGATCAAGGCTGAGCAGCTTGAAGAAGATCAAGTGTACTTCCTCCAGTCCAAGTTTGATGAGCAACGGGTACAGATCCACAAATCTGGATGGTCTTGATGAAAACTATCTGACAATAATTAAAAATGACAAAGGAAGAAGCCTGAAACCAACCTTAAATGGTGAAGAAAAAATCCAAAAAAATCCTTAAAAAGATTCTTGAGGCCTGTCGATCATAACTGTGGGAGTCGCTGGTGGGCCACTATTGATCAGTGGTGGGCCACTGTTGATCAGGGGATAATTAGCAGTGATAGAAGAAGAGTCTCGCCAGAAAGGATTGATCAATGAGAGGATTGATCATAACCTAAGCTCTGATACCATGTTATAATGTGTAATGAGAAGAGAGAAGGAAGAAGGAAACAAAGTTGGAGAGAAACGAATGCCTCAAATGGGAGGATAGTCTGTCTATTTTATAATCTCATTATACCCTAATCAAGGGCTCTAAACATGCTAATAATACAAATAAAATATCTCCTAGTCTATACAAGGTGAGGATTGATCATAACCTAAGCTCAAATACCATGTTATAATGTGTAATGAGAAGACAGAAGGAAGAAGGAAACAAAGTTGGAGAGAAACGAATGCCTCAAATGGGAGGATAGTCTGTCTATTTTATAATCTCATTATACCCCAATCAAGGGCTCTAAACATGCCAATAATACAAATCAAATATCTCCTAGTCTATACAAGGAAGTATTGTGAGACAAATTAGCATAAGCAAATCCTAGAATTGATCCCACATATGGGACTATATACAGGCTGTATATGGCCTTGATGGGCTGGGCCTAAACCTTGTTTTACAGGGCCCATTATCTTCTACATGTTTCTCCGCTTCTTACTTTTCTAGGAGTTCCCTTAATAAAGTTCTAGAGTTGTCAGAGTTTGAGTCGTTGAGTCTGCTTCTAACATTTTTGTCTTCGGGGAAGCAAGTATATACTGGCAAGTGGAAGCCATCTCCTTCTTGTGTGATTTCCTCGAAATATTTATCCTAGCTCATATGTTTGGCCCCTCCTAGAATGGAGGCATTTTGTTGGCTTGCAGTTTCAAGTAGGATGTCTATAATAGATATGCTTAGGAGGAGAGGCATATTTTTTATTTTGAGGCCATTCCCACCTAGAATGGAGGCATTTTCAAGGTCATTTAAGTTGACTACCTTTTTGTTTTTGAGACAGGAGGGCGTCCGCTTTCTTTGAGTGCATTCTTTTGAGGAAAGACATAATTTTAAGGGGGCGTACATGTTTGTGGATGATCTCATGCCTTCAGTTGTTCTAAGAATAGCAAAGTAGGCTTCCTCGCGAGTTTGATAGTTTTAAGAGTTGATGAAACCTTCCATAATTGAGAGGCCACCTTGCCTTGTCGGCTGTGCAAAAAGGGAAAAGGCCAGGGGCCGGGGTGGTGGGGGGGAGGGGTTGGTTCATGAATTTGATCTTAACATTGGAGCATTTTTCAGTTGTAATGAGTCAAACTAAATAACTCAATTGGCAATTGTCAATGATCATCTCAAAGCCTAAGGAAATACCATGATGTAATATCAATTTTTAAATCATCATGAGTCCTTCAGTTGACCACTACTACACAATACATAATCCTTTAGTGATCAAACCCTTTCATCCAATGAACACTGGAGATTTGGTTTAAGTTCTTCCCTAAAGACCCCCATATTTAAATTTCAAACTACAAGAAAACTTCAGTATTACAGTTATGACATACTAGTTCTAGCAACAAGAACAGAAATTGATTCAAACCTGAAGTTCAAGATCTTTATAAAGTGTTTTTACACTAGCAACATGCTCTGAACCCGGTTTCCCATAGTTCTCCTGAAAGCAGATATAATATATAAGCAAATCTAGTATCCATTTTTACCATTAGCAGATAGGTCATAGGAGAAAGAAAAACAGATGCTCTTACAGACAATATTTTCTTTTCATTTTCATCAGCACGTTCAAGGGCTTGCACAACCAACCACGAGCACTTAAAATCTTCTATATCTGTTCCTATCTGATAATATTTAAGGGAACAAGATCAATATTTTAATTTATAATGAAAGAAAAGCATTAATTAAATGGAGGATTGCACACAGTTCTCTATTTTTTCCCTTTCAGTAGTACCACAATTCTACTGCCATGAGGTAAAACTTTAGCAAAAGCTTATGATAAACAAATAAGAATTACAAGAACGTGAAAAACAATAGTAGCGTCCTAACTTACCTTACCAATCACTTGAGGATCGCCGAAGCAGTCCAGATAATCATCCTAAATATAAAAATAAAAAAGAAAACCAATCACTGACAATTATGGAAGGAAACCCCACTCGAAAATTATACAGATAGAAACGAGAGATGACACTAGATCACATATGTTTATGGACCCACACATTACATCTATCTTGGTACAATAGTAGTATGATTTCATTTATAATTCATGGTTATATCTCATTTGATATTATTCTATTAGCAGAAGTAGAAATAGAAGGGAATACATAAAATGGGTAAACGTCAGTACCCTGAGAAAAGTTGGGAGTTTCTTCAAATAAAAAAATCACCTGCACTTGGAAGTAGGTTCCCATATCGATAAGGATGTTTTTGACATTGATGAAGTTTTCCAAATTCTCACCTGACATAACCAATGCACAAGCAACCTGTGCGTATATTGTGAAAGATGAAAGATAACACCAGATGGTAAAAATAAATAAACTGAAGAGCAAAAGTACAGACGAACAAGCCAAATACACTGTTCATTTTATCAATTAAAACTTTGCAAGAAAAGATTAATACAAATGAGAGGAAAGAGGACATATGGCCAAGCTAAATTTACAAAGCTTGATAATTTTTTAATTAAGCACTACTAATAAGGTAGAATGATATATTTAACTACGCCCTCTTTTTGTAAAAGAGAAGTCTCTTTGATCTATTGCTGAGAGTATAAGAATCAATTGTTAAAATATTCAACAGACTATGAATCCAATGTCCTAAGGGATTTTTCAGAAATAGGGTTGGTTTTAAAATTGCCAGGGGAGATAGGATCCAGTTTTGGCTTGATGATTGGGTTGGAGTGGATCCTTTAGTCTACATATTTCCTAGGTTGTTTAAGGTGGCCCAATAAATAGTTTTCTACCAAAGATTGTTATTTCTTTAGGGGTTAACTTGTCTTGGTCTATTTTGTTCCATTGAGCCCTTCGTCAGTTTAACTTCGCCTATGTTGCGGTATCCTTGACATTAGGTAGCCGATAGCCAGCACAATACTCAGTTGGATTTCTTTATGGATTCGAGACCTAATGAAATTTCGTGGGGGCGTCCCCTACTTAGCAACGCGCTGTATGGTCCGGGTACAATGATTATGTACCCTAAGGAGTTTCCTATCACAATTGATCTACACCAAGGCTCGGCGTTAAGCCCGTACTTGTTTGCCCTGGTTATGGATGAGATTATAAGACATATCCAGGATGAGGTGCCGTGGTGTATGCTATTTGCAGATGACATTGTTTTAGTGGATGAGACGAGAGAATGAGTGAATGCTAAACTAAAATTGTGGCGGAAAACATTAGAGACAAAAGGGTTTAGGCTAAGTCGATGCAAAACGGAATATATGGAATGCAAGTTTAGTCAAGTAAAACACCTGGTAACATAGAAGTAAGTTTGGGCACACAAAAGATTGTAGATAAAGAAAACTTTAGGTACCTTAGATCTATGGTGCAACAGGATGGAGGAATTGATACTGATGTAAGTCACAGGATTCAGGCCGGGTGAACCAAATGCAGGAGTACTTCGGGGGACTTGTGTGATCGGAAAGTCCCCCTCAAGGTTAAAGGAAAGTATTATAAGGTGGCGGTACGACCAGCGTTGTTATATGGATCAGAGTGTTGGGCAGTAAAGCATAATCATGTCAAGAAGATGGAAGTTGCAGAGATGAGAATGCTAAGATGGATGTGCGGGATCACAAGGAGAGATAGGATTAGGAATGAGGATATTAGGGGCAAAGTAGAAATAGCACCGATTGGAGATAAAATGCGAGAAAATCAACTGAGATGGTTCGGTCATGTTAGAAGGCGTCTAACAGAAGCACCTGTTAAAAGGTGTGAAAGCATGGAGATTGTCAGGAGTATGAGAGGGAGAGGGAGACCCAAGAGAAGTTAGAAAGAAACTATTAAACATGACCTTGCCTACATGGATCTAACGGAGGACATGGCCCTAAACAGATTTGATCGGCGTCATCAAATCCATATAGCCGACCCCACCTAGTGGGAAAAGGCATGGCTTGGTTTGGTTTGGAGCCGTTCGTCAGTTTGAAGTCTGAGTATGAGTCCCTTTTGAGGTTGCCTTCTAGCATGTTCATTTGCAAGGATGAAGCTAACATTTATATTTGAAAGCCATCTCCATCCGAGCAATTCTCTTCAAGGATCAAAATAGCGGCTGCAACGGGCGTAGCGGGCAGTGGCCCAAACACTACATAGTGGGCAATATGTAGTGATGTAGCGGCTGTTATTTTGAACCATGTTTTTCTTCTAATTTTTCTACATGGTCTCCAATGGGTCTCTTGTCGTTAAACCTCCTTGGGTGTCTCGTGTTGATGGGTTTGGCTCCTCAAGGAGGCTTTTTGTCTATTCTCCCTTCTTTTAGAGGATACTCTTTAGATCAAATTGTGTATCATTGGAAAGAGCTGGCTTTTTCTTAGGCTTTTTCTGTTTTTTTCCTGCTTTTGCTATCTTTGCTTTCAATACTTTTCTCTTGTACCGTTTGCCTCTCTTTAATGAAAGTAACCATTTCAAAAAAAAAAAAAAAGGAGGCTTTTTATAGGCTGGCAGTGATGGGCAAAATATGTATGGTGGATAATCTAAGGAGGAAGGGCATCTTGGAGGACAACATTTATGATATTTGTTCAATGTGCAAGAAGGAAAGGGAGCCGATTAAGCATTTTTTCTTACATTGTGACTTTTCTTCCTTCCCTTGCTATAGCTTCTTTCAGAAACGTGGTTCGAATTGGTGCTTGAGGACTCATTAAGTGGTTTGATTGATGCTTGGAGGTAGCTCCACCACATGTTTGCAGGTTGATATTATGGAGGATAATCCCCTTTGCGGTCCTTTACTCAATTTGAAAAGAAAGAAATGACCTTGTTTTTAAGGGACCGTTTTCATCTCCTCAAACTATCTTAACAAGGAATGGTGTGAAGATAAGCAAAGTGGGTTTCAATTAGAAAAGATTTTGTGAATGTATCGTTAAATAATATTGGGAAGCCCCTATGACATGTTTCAATGAAAGAAAAATCAGTGATGCAGTGGTGTCCTCTTTTTGGTCTTTTGAAGTTTAATATTGGACAGCTAAAGGTAAACCAAGGCTAGCGGGTATCAGTGGTGTGCTTTGTAATAGCAAAAGGGAGGTTTTATTCATGTTTCTTAAATATGTGGGCCCTTAATGAGGTGGAGGTATTGGCTATTTTGGAAGATCTTGGATTTTCTCTTGTTCCTTTCAAGGCATGTTAATTATAGAAAGTAATACGTCAAATTTCATTTCTTGGGTGTCTTCTTCGAATGAAGGACCTTGGGAATTGCATGTCTATTTCAAGGAGATTTCCAATGTGTGGGTTGAGTGGCAAAAATAGTTCGGCAGATGTTTTAGCTAAGCAAGGGGTGTCTTGAGTTTCCCCTTTTGAGTGTTGCAATTATGTGATTTTGTTTGTTTAAACTGAGGGTATAATGCTTTTGCTGTAGACAGCAGATCAAGATGGAGGTGGGTAGAGATGGAGATGGAAGATGTAGGGCATAGGTCAGGCAAACCTAAAAAATTGGCCTCACGCCAAACTCCCTATCACAGGTTAGGAGAAGAGAATGTGGGAAACACCCAAGAGCACTCGAAAATTGTCATTTTTCATCGTCTTGTCTACCCTCAAAAGAGACGTTACAAATTTACACACCTTTAAATAGGA
This sequence comes from Litsea cubeba, assembly GCA_012931725.1. Lineage (NCBI taxonomy): Eukaryota > Viridiplantae > Streptophyta > Magnoliopsida > Laurales > Lauraceae > Litsea > Litsea cubeba. The sequence goes on from CM022948.1 coordinate 59,139,460, forward strand.
GAAAACTAAGGCTAGATCTAATCTGGACCATCCAAACGCATTGATGGCCAAGATTAAAACATCCAACTAAATAACTTAGAACATGATTAAAACTCTAAATAATATAACAAAACTAACATAAAACGAATGAGATGGACCCAAAGTTTGTCAAGATAGATGAATTGGGTCCATTGGCTGGTTGAGACAGATGGGATGGGTCTGTTGGTTGGTCTACCCACGGAGCACCATGGGTCTGTCCTGCATCAAATTATCCCCATTTCGGAGAGAACTCAACCTCGAGTTCTGTAAATGTCCTCCAAGATCGAAAATCAACCATATGAACTTTTGAGTTGCCAGTTCGTCGCCGTTTTCTTTGCATGGCTTCAATGCTTGACACAATCTTGTCATTCTCCAAAAGGAAAATTGGAGGTGTTGCTTCTTCTAATACCCATGCTTGGATTTGATGCATGATCAAAAGAATTGACACTTCACTTCTTGAAGTTGAACTGCACACAATCTTCAAGTAGTAATGGTCGATCAACGAAGATGAAATCAATGTGAGGAACCTCTATGATTGGATATTCTTTTGCAACCTCCTGAATAATATATGTTTCTTCCGATACTGCTTGCACTTGTTGATCAATGTTGTCAGTCCCTTTGTTTTCTGGTACTTGCATTTTAATTTCAACTTTGATATTTTCTTCCATGGATTCCACACAATTTGCTTCTGTTGTTTCCAGAGACTTTTCTTTCTTGCAACATAGCTTCTACATGCAATAACGTTTTAGCAGGCACTCAACGCGAATTGCTTCCCATAATGATTCATGCATATCGTTGCAGTCTTTCATATTTTTCCGTATGCTTTGTCTCAAACCTCCGAGAAAAATGTTCCTCATTTTCATCTAATCTACATACTTCTTACAGCTTTGAAAATTCATTGAAGTATTCATCCTGGGTCAATTTCCCGTCTCAAATTAGGGAATTGCTCATAGTAGATTTCACTCTCATAATACCATTGTCCATACTTAATTGTATATTTCATTCTTAGAAGTTGATCATCGAATTTAGAGGCAAAATCTTGCAATTTCATATTGACTTGGAGGTAAGGACTAAAAATTTAATACTCTTCAAAAAAAAAAATCTAGTTGACCTAATGTGTAGATTGGATTGCCTAGTGTGTGCAGGTGAAGATGGATCGGCAATTGGAATTCAGATGATCAAGATATTGTCGATTGAATAATCGCGCAAATTCTGAAATTTGGATGCAGACTTTACTGATGTCCCTATCTTGATCAACCCAAAAGTAGACATAATTGAGGCGGATATACTCAGCAACTAGATGAGTCGGGTCTGTCTGTACTTTAAAGGGTCGGGATGGATCTAATACCGAGCCGGACCTGAACCAAACTCGAGCCCAGATAATGTCCTGTAATGTGTCAAAGAGGAAACACGTGCCTCTTTCTTCTTCAGTTGTGATGCAGGAACAAACACAAAAAGGGCTTTAGACCTGATGGGGACATCAACCCTAAGCCCCCAATTCTTTCAAGATCTACCAACAATAGAGGCGTAGGATTGCAGATCAAGAAAACCTGTGGATGGATGATCATTGTCCGAGCTTCGATTGACGCGACAACGATAACCCACCTTTGGATTACCATTCCAATGGCATCCAACAGTTTGGTCTCTTTGGATCAAGCGTCTAATGGACTAGAGGGAATGGATTGATGGGAATAGGGTCAAAAGAGGCAAGCCCTAGTTTATTGGCTCAAGAGTTCTATTTTTGAGCAATTTGTCTATTATCACTTCTAATCTGGCCATGGATTATGAGCCCCAGCAGCCTGCTGAGCCTGAATTTATCACTTGGGCTCAGGCTAGGACTTGGCACTGTAGGCCTCATGTGGGCATAAGCTTTTGGGGCCGGTCTCATGAAATTTGGGCTAAGCTTCAGCTGGGTCAATTCCCAGTCCAGCCTGCCTGATTTGCAGCCCCCGAATTGGAAACCTGAAACTTATCAAGAGGGAAGAAAAAAAAAAACACCCAAAATAGATATTATGGGAGCCACAAGCAACAAACTGTCTTGGCGCCATTACTGACAAGGCAGCATTACATGCGACCCATGACCAATAAGTTAATGCCCAAAGCAAGACGATCTAGTTGTTGTACTGTTTGGTTTTGAAGCTAAATCAGTAGTGCTGGGGGTTATTCTAAATTAATAGTGAGAGTCTCATCAAAAGGGTAGTGTTTGCTGGTCTCTTGCACGTCAATTTCCTTACCATATCGAAATCTGAAGTGTGAGATATTTTAAATCAACAAATCAAAACCTGGCAGTTGGCCATACAGAAAAATTTGCATACTTAAAGAGTTCTCAAAAGAGAATCAATTCTAGTGCCTGAGTGTCAGATGTCACCCGCTACGACAGATTTTAATCGGATTAGTGTAAGATTTGATTGCGTGAAATCAAAGGAAATTAGTTCAATTTGCTCCTCTTTTTGCATAGGGAAATGCTGTATCAAAACTCCCAGAAAATTTGCGCCCGTGGAAAATTGGGGCTTTTTTCTGGCATCACAGATCAATGGTGTTAACAAACGTGTCCAAAGGAATTCACCATTGTGGAAAGATCCAATGCAATATTGCATCAGCAGTGCTGATATCATGCTAGGTTGTGGCCCTTGCAAAATGCAACCCCATGTAAAAAAAATTTGAATTAAATTGATCTGTTGATGATGGAAAATGACATCGATAAATTCAACAGAATTAATCTCGGAGCCAGTGCTCATGTTTGTCACACTGTTCAAATCTAAAACAACATCTAAGGGAAAAAAGAGGTCACCATCAATACAGATCAGCAGTTGTCACCACTTTGCTATTCTAGGCATAGAAAGAAATCTTATATTTTTCAAATGCAACCCAATTCTTTCTATCCATTATATTCATATTTACCTTTGCATTTCAGTTGAAATATTAATCCAGATATTAGAGCACTCGCACTGAATTTTATGAATCATACTGAATTTATCCAGTTGCCTATAATTAAATCAGATGGCTTGATAAAACAATTATGAACTTCTGTTGTTTCATGTTCAGGTTTGGACAATTTTGAAAGTAACATTTTTAATGAAGCAGTTTACTGATATGTCAATGGGTCTTCAATTACCTGGTTCCCCAAAAGATCCTACTCAAAAAATCCAGTTATGGACCCTTTGAAATCAGGAACAGATCAGGGCCCACATTTCTGGCCCAACTGATAATCTGGTCAGGGTCCAGTCAATCTGGACCCAAAAAACAAAGTGTATGACATATTCGGCATATAATAATATAATATATAAATAATACATTAACAATATGTGATCAATAGCATTATATGTTATATACAATATAATATATTTTTTTATCGGTAACAAAAATCATTCTATTAATAAGAAGATAAAATACTGCAATATACATAATGTATTAGATTAACATTATTATGTATAATATAATAAAATGTATAAGAAAATTATAATATACTTTGGCTTTGAGTGAGGTTTAGAGTCAGGTGTGGGTCCTATACATAGAACTATGATTCCGGGATCTGAGTAAATGAAAAAAAAAAAAAAAAAGGGTCTGGGTGCAGCAGGGACCCAACCCATTATATTCCTATGGGTAACAGAATGTAATCAGTTCACAAACCATTTTAAAAGACATGATGATAGTAACAAGATGAACATTAACACATACCGGAAGGTAAAATGAATAATAAGCTGTTTTGTACTGAACAATGCGACGATAACTGCATTCCAATAACCATTTGGCAGATTAGTAATAACAAGAAAGCTGGTAAGCTTGACGAAAAGGTAAAGTAGACAAGAGAAATATCTCAAGAGAAGAATTGGAAAGAAGAGAATGGTGATTACAGTGAACGTAAGACAACATACTTGATGGAATTTTATTTCAAAATATATAAATATTGAAAAAAATCAGTAATGCTTCCGGCATTGTGGGAGTTGAAAGTACTTAGAAGTTGCAACAGGACATCTACAATGCCCTGATGCACCAACCATTCTGTACTAGTATGGCACATTTTTTGATGATCCGGATCAATAAACTAATGGTCTACAACAATGGAATGGAGAATCCTCAAAATTATTCCAGATGAAGACTGTCGACATACAATCTTCGTTAAATTTTCTCAACTGCCATTGTCCCTTCTTGCAACCTTCTACTTGTAGAAGATTGGATGGATGGATTTAGAAAGAAAATTTAGGTGAACCTCTATCAGAAGTAATACCCATGATATGAATGGCTCAAATTATTGAACAATGGACCAATTGTACAAAATGATACGCGGGGTTATTATTCACATTGTAATGCATCAGGACCCTTTGGTTCCTCTACTAACCATTCGAATGATTGTCATCACTAATATGTTATTCCATAAGGGCCTGTTTGGTTAGAGGAATTCCTATAGTGAATTGGGTTTGTCGGGGATTTATGACATCTTGTTCCCTGGGCATTCCAAATGCCCAGTTTGATGCAAGAACTTGGAATTCCAAACCACTTGAAAATGCACTTTTAGCCTTATAAATTCACAGAATTCCAAATGCTAGAGGGAGATTGAGCATTTGGAATTCTACTTTGGGGGGCAGCATTTGGAATTCTCAAAATTCTTCTAACCAAACAGGCCCTAAAGGATTAGTGCAGAAATCAACAATGAGATGAAATGTTTGTAATTTCCTCACATACACTGGCATTTTGTACTTGGAAAGATCTTTTTCTCCTTCATGTGTAGTAATTAAGTCTAGCATCTGTCCTGAAGCTGTCTGAAACTCAACCTGTCAGAAATTACATGAATAAGTCATAACTTTTCCATTAAAAACTCAGAAACTACACTCGGAACAATCATTGCAAAGGCGACAACCTCATTGAATAAATCCAGCAGATCCACATAATAAGGCTTTTCCCTGAAGTGCCGTTTAAGAATTCTAGGAATATGGTTACGGAGTAGGACACCATCATTAACAGCAATGAAACCAACCTACAATAAGGATTTTAAAAGTGAATAAAATCTTCCATCCACTTCGAAATGAATTTATAATGTAAATATGCTAGCAAAGCTGCTTTTTCAAGGCAGGACTGATTGCATAAAAAAGAAATATGATAAACACAGAATCACCAGATGATAGACATATCAGCCTAGCAGGTAGAATAATAAATATTTTAGAATTTATTTCAACAAAATTATAGCAATTAGATGGATCTGCATTAATCGCTCCACAATGAAATGTAACATTTTTATTTCTTTTAAGACTAATCTTGTAGTATGTTAGGAGGAACAGCATGCAACAGCCCGTTTTACTTAGCATAAAGAAACATAAAACTTGGTTGCCATTTCAAATGAGTGATGAAGTAGCTCTAATCCCTAACTTTGTACTTGGTATCAGAGTAAACGATCCATCAATCTATTGTTCTTCTTTTATTGTTCTTCTTCTTTTGTTTTCTATTTTCCTTCAATTTCGTCGTCCTTCAGAAACCCATCTATATCACTCTCTAAAATCGACCGAAAACCCTCAAAACAAAGTCCAAAACATCTCGAACTCATAACTTTATGAATCTCCTATGCTTTCCAATTACATCCATACCTTTTGAACTCTGAATAGCCTCTAAAAACCAACCTTGATTTTGTACTTGAAAATTGCAGAAAAATTCAGATTCGTGTTTGTAGAAAAACAGTCCACCAGTGTGACGCCCAACTCAAATAGGCCCATGGACAATTTATAGCACGTGTGGGATCTGGTTGGATTTAGTCAAATCCTGTACAACACTATTTCCTTGTATCAGGATAGCTGTTATCTTGATTCTTTCATTATTTCATTGTAATCAGAGCCTTCGATTAAGGTATAGAATGTATTATAAATCTTAACAGTCGACCCTCTATTGATACACGACAGATTCATCATATATCTTCTTCTTCCTCTACACTTCAAAGGGCTTATCACAGATAGGTTTATATGGTATCAGAGCGGGTCCCGATCCCGTCGTTCTTGTATAGACCACGTGGCAGGCCCATCCACGAAATCTGTTGGGCCTACATGTGATGGGGAGTATTGACAAGTCCCACATCCCACATCGCCCAAGTCCTGAGTTGGACAGGGCTTCATATACCTGTTTGCGTCTTCCACCCATCATCTTAAGCTTTTGGGTTGGTACATGGTATCTTACAGTGTTTTCAAGTCGAGTTTGACTAAGGGGAAGGATAAGGCAGTATATTGTTGAAGATAGTAGCAATCTATTGTTGTCTAAAGTCTAAACTGTTTGTTTTGGGTTAAAGACATCTGGAGGGTTTGTCAGCAACTTTTATGCAAAGGACGAGGCAGTCCTCTGTGCTATGGTAAATCAGTTGGATGCAGTTCTTATTACAGCAGTAAATCAAATTTTTTTTGTGAAGTCCTAAGGTAATATTAAAGGTTCCAAAATGTTGATGTCAGGGATTGTTTTACTATAACAGTGAATAACAGAGACTTAGTTCCAAATTTTAAGAAATCCAGGAGACGCAAATAGGGCCAGAGACTTAGTTCCAAATTTTCAAAAATTCAGAAGACACAAATAGGGCCAGACGTGCAAAAACTTTAAGCATTCGGAAATCCAACCCAATCAAAGGTGTTAATCCACATATAGGGTTGCCCAAGGACTTAATTTAGGATCATTGGGTGCTTCCTATCATTCGGCGGCCCAAATGGGCCCCACAAGAAAATTTAAAAGATGTTGCAAGAACTACCAGAATTCTGATTTCTTTAAAATTTCTTTATATATATATTTTTTAATGGCAATTTCTTTCTTTATATTTTCGCTCAATATTTTTTCATTAATTACCTAAGTGAGAAGATGGCTTCTATAGTTGGCCTCTCTAGCATAACACCAAATTGACTTTCAGATATCTTGGTCTTCTATCTAAGTCTTTGCTCCATTACTCGCTCCCATTAGCTTCGTAGTATGGCTCATAAGTTTAATCCCACGATAGTTGGTACAGTTTTGTATATCTCACTTATTCTTATATATGGGTACTATAGCACTTCTTCTCTATTCATCCGGCTTTTTCTTTATCATTACTCTTTCCCATTTAACTTTTCCAAAATGAAATAGCCCTTAAAAGAAATTGAAAAGTTTGGGCCAGTTCATATATCCCACATGGGGATTGGTAACATCAAGTCTTTCTAGAAAAATCACATACACATCTTGTAAAAGGCAAAATGAAAGAAAAAGGCTCACTTCTTATGGACTTAAAGTAAATAAAATTCAATACTTGTTTCTCTCGGATAATGCTAGAAATCTAAAATTATACCACACAAGGGAATACACACCACGAAACATAGAAAGCATAAAGCAATAATTCGTACATACAGTGCATATATGATGATGGAAGAATTGGAATCAATAATAACCCTCCATTCAACCAGCTGCAAAAGATATAAAGGAAGTGAAACAGCCCTCAAAAGGGAATTGCAAAGTTTGGGCCACTTCATATATCCCACGTGGGGATTGGTGACATCAGGTCTTTCCAGAAAATTTGCCTACATATACAGGAAAAAGGGGAAAAAAAGAGTAATTCACTTTTTATAAACTTAAAGTAACAAAAATTCACTGCTTAGTCTCTCTTGGATAATGATAAGAATTTCGAATTATACCACTAAGGAATGTACTTCACGATACATATAAAGCATAAAGCAACAATTCCAGCATACAATGCATATATGATAACAGAAGCATTGGATAATCAATAATAACCCTCCATTCAACCCGTTGCAAAAAAATATAAAGAAGTACATCAAGTAAATAATGGATTAGTTAAAAAAATTCAGCAAACACCTTCGGCATTCTGAACCAGCAGGGTTGACCCCGTCGTGTGAGGGAGCCGTCCATAATATCATCAAGGACTAGAAAATATGCTTGAAGCTGCAAGTCTTGCCAAGAAAGACTCAGATGGGTAATCACTACAGCAACAAAAAGGTGAAAACGACTTGTACTATAAACATCCTAGCAATAGAAGCATTAGACTGTAAAAAATTGGTAATTAGAAGTGCTTCAGGATGTACCCATTCGATGCACCAACCAAGCACACATCCAAGGAAGACTTCATCTGTGCTTATTCCCATTCCTTGTCTTAACAACCTGTAGCTATCAATTACAGATAGACCTCGGTTCAGCTTCCCTGTCAACAACACAAATTAATCTGAGTGTCCACAGAAACATGTCCCTTCTGACCATGATTCCCAATTTAGTGAACACGATGCATGAAACTTAAAAGCTTCAAGCCACCACACAAGTAAATCATGACTAACGACCAAAATCTTCTTTAAAACAAAAATAATCACGTATAAGTGTCTCTGTTCCCCACCTCCAGGCACATTGTGGTCCAGCATCTGTAATGAAAATGGCGGTTAGATAAGGTCGAGGCATGAACCAAGGTTTGGGAATTAAAAAATGAACAGAAAATGTTCACATTAAAATTTTAAATCACCACATAACTCAAGGCTGGCAACAGATAGATGGGATAATGTTTCCATGATGATGATCATGATATAACTCAAGGAAAGTAAAGATATATTAGGAACATATGTTAGACTAATAACAAAGTTATATTAATCACTGAACTTTCAAATCATCTCAGTGAACTCTGGAAATTTCAATTAAACTTGTGAAGGAAAAAAAAAAAAAGAAGAAGAAGAAGAAACTACCATTATATTCAATAAACTGAAGCCTGCCATTTATGTGTTTAATCCTCAATTACCATCTAATGAATGTGAGGGCCACTATCATCTGATGCAATAATACAGGATATAGCAGTTCGTTATACCAAATAGAACCAATGTCTGTGAGGGTATTTTCATCTAATATATGTCGGGAAATTGCCCTATCCTCCATTCTGAGTGTTTAAGACACTGTTATACAGACTAGAATCAGTGTAATTACATCAGGATTAAAGAAGTTAAATTGCAGAGTGCAGCTGATACATTTGTTTTATTCATTCCTGTTTCAACAGTGGCCTAGTATGGGTCTCATTTTAAAGTGTTTGGACATATTTTGTATGCATTTTAGTTAGCTATAGTATTCGTACTGTTTTATTGGGGTAAAAGATCTCTCACTGTGATTATCAAATGCCCTTATATGATTCATTAATCAATTAAGTGAATGTCCTCTTTTATACATAATTTGAATCAAATTTGCAACCTTGTAGTTGCAACAATGCGGACCTGCCAACTGTGGTACATGGCTCTTCCCAGATCGATTACATCCCTTATTTAGAGTCAAAGGCCCATTCTACAGAAAAAAAAAAAAATGTGAACTGAGAAACACGCAGATACGTCCAATTCAAAATGAAATTGTTCAATTTAGTCTCTCTTGGATCAAATTTTGTTTTATTAACTACACTGGGATGGTGGGTTTCTTTATGATTAGGTACAACAGCGGGAGATAGGTCTGATAAGTGTTAGTGTGGGGTGAGTGCTGACTGATCGGATGGGAAGGATTGATAAATCCGTATGCCCCACAAGCCAGAGCTCTTTTAGTTTAAAACAGATCCTGACTCTAGATGATTTGTGTTTTTAGCATGAGAAAATATTGAGTAGTGTCAAATGTCATTTATAATTGTTGTAGTGGCATAGAGAATTCTACATGGTTCTAAGCCATTCAATAAAGCATTCACACCTGAATTGTCTTGGGCCCAAATTTCACTCAAATGGGAATATTCAGCATTGGATTTAATGAAAACACGCGATTAGTATTATTGGCTCCTTTCTAGCTGGTTCTATATGTCTATCATCATCAATGTTTTCTTCTTCAAAGCATTTTCCCATTCTCTGGGGTTGGCTATTGAAAGCCATGTTCTCGGGAACTCTGTCTCTAGTTGGTTTGATGCATCAGCTAAAACTATTCAGATCTAACTTAGATTTAGGCCCATGCCAACTCATGGGGAACGATATCCAAAGGTTAGCCTTTATCAGAGGAGGGCCGCATTGTTTGGAAATCACTGGAACTACCACACTTTGTGTATATGTGAGGAATGCTTAATACTGGCGGCGACACTACCACCAGCTGTGATACAAGTGGTATCATTGAATTTCAGAAAATCCATCGCACCTGGGTTGAAGGTAGTTCAACTTTCCTCCTATAGTTAATATCACTCCAACCTGAGGAAACTTCAGACCAGGGCCACCCGTGGTTTGATATGATGTCCATCTTGATGAGAAGCTGGTCCCATGCCAAAGATCTTGCTCACATATTCACATTTACCACAACTAATGCTAGTGCAGCCTGAATTATCGTTATTCATATACCAAATCATGCATTCATGTGCACAAGATCAAAATTCCCCTTACTAAGAGTAGTACTCATCCCCAAAACCATCTGCAAATGCATGCAAATCGCAGGCCAGAGGGACCCAAAGGTCTCCTCTCGAATTAGCGGATGGGTACAACATAGCCATAATCTGATGATCATAACCATCTGATTGAGGGATCCCAAAATCAACCTCAGATTTATAACTGTGTACAGAACTTTTAAAACTTTTAGGACCCCTAATCAGATGGTCAGGATCATCATCATCAGATCATGCCCGTATTCGGTCCATTCACTAATCCATGACGAGACCTTCCAATCCCCCTACCTCAATGATCCGGATGCATCCAGGTGGGCGGTAAATCCAATGTTGGCAATGATCATATGATTACCAAAATCAACCAACTACACATAGGCATCATTCTAACAGAATCTAACAAAGTTCACACACTACTGTAAAACGAGTTCAAATGGTGAAAAACAATCCGAAGCTAGGAAAACTAAAAATTAGTTGATCAACCGAACAAATCTCAGATCTATGTCCATAAAAATCTCAGAAACTCACATCCACCCAAAATGCAGAGCTCATCAAAAAGAAAAATTGAAAAAACAAGATTCTTCCGATCAAAATCCACGAAAAAGTAGAAGCATTGCATGAACGATTTCTTTCCTACTAACAGATCTAGTTCAATCAATCCCAAACTCGAAAGAAACTCACAAAAGTTCAAATCTTTCATTGCATTTACAAAGAGGAAAAACAAACAAGATCTGACGGTAGAGAAAGAGAAAGAGATGTGGCGGGGTTTCTCACTCGTTCTATCCATTGGCGAGAATCATCGGTGAAATCGAAGGCGGGATCTTCGAGGAGTTCGGATTTGAGGCGATTGTAGACCTGCTCAAATGTAGATCTCAAGTCCGTTGCTTTCCCGTTTGTAGCATCAGAAGAAGAAGCAGTAACACTAACAGCAGCAGCAGCAGCCATGGAGAGAGTCTTTGAGAAAACGCACAGAGAGAGAGAGAGAGAGAGAAGGAATATTTCTCTTGTGCTGTTTGTTTGTTCCTGTGACAGTGATAGAAAGGGATAAATATAGTTGGGATTGGGACTGGGAGTAACGGATCTGAACGCCGGTAGCAGTCTTTCTGGCAGCCTGGAGCAAACTTCGGAGTCACGTGGGGAGGAAAAATTTTGAGTTTGGGTATATTGTTAACCTGCTAAGCTGGGGCTGGGGCGGGCGGGGGCGGGGCTATCAAATTAAATGCACCCTCTTTTATGAATTTTGAATTCTATGATTGTACTCAATAAAGTGGAGAAGCTTGTGTTGATAAATTTAATGTGAAAATTCTATGAAAACATGTACCCACGTGGTTCTCTACGGCCAATATCTCTGTGATGGATAACGGATGTTCTTATAAGTATATTACTTTCATAGGGCACGCTGGTGTTACCCATTATCGCATAAGGCCACGTTTATATAGAAGCAACTTTTATAGAAAGATGAAATTAGCACATAAGTAGATTCTATGATTTTTAAATACCTTGAAAAAGGTTTTCTGAGTTAGAAATTCATATTTGGTGCAAAAAGCTTTTTCTCAATGAATTGATGCTAATGTTGTTTGGTGCAGTTGCGGATTTCTTTTTTGAAAACTAGAGGTGTAAAAAATTAACCGTTACCTGACCCGACCTGACCCGACCCGACCCGTGGGTCAATGGGTGGGTCATGGTAGTAGATTTTTGGTGCTCGACCCGACCCAACCCGTGACCGTCAGTACCGGTTCATAGGTCTCATGGGTCAGGTTACCGGGTGACCCCTGAACCCGGTAATAAAATAAAAATAATAATTAAATGTAAGGGGGTTGTATGGAAGTGGGGGCTGTGAATAAGAAGGCCCAATATAGGGGGGTCGACCAATAGCTGCAGCCTAAGCTGATGTCTTGTCATGGGCCCTACAGGTCAGCATGGTTTTAATTAATATATGGTCTGGATCCCATGTATTAGTTAGGACAAGTGTGGTTCTAATATAGAGGTTACCCAATTAGTGCTAAGCATTTTGAAACTGGTGAGGCCCAAGTGATCGTGGTTACCCAAGCAGGTAAGTGGACCATGAATGGTGATCCAATGTCTTGACCCACATTTAATTTGAAACATATACAACACTCCTTCCTTGGTTGAAGGGTCTTCTGTTCAAATGGCTTTCCACGACCTGTCTTACCAGATGAACGGTCATGATCTCTTTTGCTGATAGGGTCTACCAGTAAAAAAATGTCAGACTCAGTAAACAATTGTGTGATCTTACTCTTACTCAAGTGATATAAAACCTTAAGTATATTGTAATCTCACTCTCTCTGTGATCTTGATTTTACCCTCAGACCAACAACATAACATTTATTGTAGGTTAAATATATGGTCTGGATCAATAGTTACTGAATGGGGATGTCTAACCATAAATAATAGAGTGGTCCAAGTATTGAATTTTGAATGAAAATTATTTTGACCCGAACCCAACCCGCTGACCCGACCAACCCATGACCCGAATAAACCGGGTTCGGGTGGATTTTCGCCCACATAAAAAATTTTGGGTCGGGTCGGGTTTGACCCGTTGAACACCACTAGTGAAAACAACTGTTTAGTGAAAACTATTAGGTGGGTAGGTCGGTATGTGTGTGGAGTGAGCGGCGTTGAGAGGAGAAGGGGAAAAAAGAGGGTGACTCAGTTGAGTGGGAGTGGGAGTGGGAGTGAGGAATTAGGGGTTAGTTTTATGTGGAAATGGACTTCCCATGCCCCCCTATAGGAAGTCTATTTCTAAGATTGGGAAGGAAAAAACCGACGTGCCGAAAAAGCTGTTCCACGGAAAACTGACGCACCAAACACATGAAAAAGGAGTTTTCTGCAAAAAAAAATAACTTCATTTTCTGTAAAAATGTGTTATTAAGACATGCCCTAAAAACTTTCTGATTTTTCTGTGGAAATGTCATTTTTTTATGTATTTAGTGGGGAAAAAGTCCACGCAATTCCGCCACGTCAGACTTTTCCGCAAGAAGCCCGGAATTGCGAATCCTATGGGGTGGATTGGACTTCCAATTCCGTAGAAAATTACCCCCCATATATAGGAGCCTGTTTCCTCTGGTCTTCCTCGAAATTGGGTAAAAAAAAGGGCCGGAAGCTTTGGCGAAAAAAAAAATGAACGTTCTCCTCCTCCCTTCCTCTGTCAATCTCCATGCCAAATCTCTCTCTCTCTCTCTCTCTCTCTCTCTCTCTCTAATACCAGCTCCGTCTCCATCTCCATCTCTACCTTAACTTAAATCTAAACCCCATTTTAATTATGCGATTTCCAAGCCCTAACAATAGAACCAAATTGTAATCCTAACGCTAACCGTAAATCAAATTCTAACCCTTACCCTAACCCAAATCCGAGGATTGCCCAAGGTCTCCATCTCCACCATCCCTGCTGGATTGCAAGTTCTCTCTGTTTGCAAAAAAAAAAAAAAAAAATCAAGTTTTGTGATGTGTGCTTTCTCAGGTTTGTTGTGAATTATGTTGAATTTGATTTTTCTTCTCTATGATTATCATTGTTGTATTTTTGTCCTTGTTGATTATGTTGAATTTGATTATTATGCTATTGTTGGATTCAATTTATGTTGAATTTGGTTTTTCTACAATTGTTGATAATTGCTGTCTGCAATATTAATTGGGCAGAATGGTTGAGGAATCCACAATCTCACCAAACATGACAATTACCATTTCAACAAAGAAAGTATTTATGTTCCAAACACAGATTTTTTATTGTCATGGAAAATCTTTCCTGTGGTATTCCTTTCCCACAGATTTTGCTAATGTGGCAGTTTCCGCTTTCTATAGAAAGTATGTTTACACAAATGTGCCCTTATTGATTTTTAATTTATTGGGATGCAAGATGGTATTACATTCCCAATAAATTAACAAACTATCGATCTCCCTTTAAGATCTTAAGGAAATCACAATTTTAAAGCAATTTTCTTTTTTGTTTTTTTCTGCTAACCCTTAATCCTTTGGACTGGACTAATCTCTTAGGGCACAGAGAAAAGCCGGGTAAAACCCCTATGGCCCCCAAGTGGTAGCACTAGTGGACTCAACCTTCGATTCTTAAAGAGAAGAGAACCAGAGATCGATACTAGGACCTTTAGCTCCGGAAGAGAAATGAACTATGGTCCTGACCACCCGGCCAACCCCTCCGAGCCTAAAGAGAAGCAAATTCATAAAGTGAGACCCTTTGAGTTTCTTATTCCCTTATCTAGTTTAAGATATCAAGTCTTCAGGTTTGGATAAATGATCTCGAGTATTTCATGTTTTGGAGAAAATGCTTTGGCAACTTGCTGGACATCACGAGTTTCGTGCTAGATAAGTTGGGACGGATATTGTGTTCCACTCATTTGATTGTTTTATGTTCGATTTGTGTTTTTTTTTTAATTTCTTATTGACCGTTTTTCATATAATCAAGACATAGAAATTCACCGGCAAATAAGCTTGAACAAAGAAATATTTAAGAGGTAAAGAAGTGAACGATATAAGGTGAAACGTAGACGAGAAGTTACTTTTTTAGTGCTTAAATTGCTAAAATGATGGATGAATATTCATTTTTCATCTCCCTTTTAAAGAAAATTATTTAATTATTTTAAAATATGTACATTTATTTCTTTATTTTTAACTGCTTCTAGAAATATAACCCTGAGAATTTTGATAACACGAAGCAAACAAGGCGTTCTAATTTTCTTGTATCTACAGTTCTACACATGCATGTTTGGCGAATCTGGACGTCGACCCTCATTTTTTAGCTCATCACATCTAGGGTAAGGGCCCCTTTCCGAACAGACGTTTTAATAAATGTATGTTCACATCTGCAATGATGAGAATAGACAGATAGGTACTTGCTATGTATTTGGGTTTTGGAATATAAGTGGAGCCATTGGTGTCACCACATGGGTCTAGACTCTAGATCCTCTTCTTTGGGCATGTAGTAGAGTAATTTATTTATTTATTATTTTGAGTGAAAGAGACACGCAGTAGACTTATGTAGCTTTTCTTTCCTCAAAAATTAATGGGACTTCGACATACAACCATCTAAAAGAGATCGGAGAAGGATCCCCGGTTTGGTCTAATGAGGGAGTGACACATGATTTGGAGAATTTTTTTTATTCATCAGAGGAGATGAGATGTCAGCTGAATTAACTCTTCTTCCCTATATATCTTTCTTGTTAGGTCCAAACAGGAGATCCTGCTCCAAAGATATCATACATCGATTGATGGCAACTCAAATTTATATGCTCCTGTGCCCTACAAATTCTTAATACATGCCACTTTTAAATGAAAGATAGTTCTTGTGTCCAAAGATGGAACTCTATAGTGGACCCACCTGTAGACAATCAAAGCTATTTAAAATAAAGATCCTTTATCATATATACTATAATTAAATTAATATGATCAATAATGCATAAGATTGTATTAATCATATTTTTTTAATAAAGCTAACTTAAAATTTGAAGACAATCTATACATGGTTTGGGCATTCATTTTGAAAAGCTCAAATCATCAATAAATGGGCCCACCGTGGGTTCCACCCTTCAACTCAGAAAAACCAAAGAGAGAAGCCGAATTCCTTAGTGCAGGCTTCATAGTTCACAGGGCCTCTCTCTCGGCTCGAGGGCTCCTACTTTGAGAAATGTGGATCCGAGTTAATGGAGTAATGCTCCACACTGAGATTTGCTCTCAAACTTTATTTAAATAGAAGTTGGTTTCACCATATATATATAATATTATATGTTTAATTGAAAATCTGACTAGCACAATTTAATGCATTGTTATTTATTTAAAAGATGGTCAATTAAAAGTAAAAAATTGTGGGATAATTCATAGTCCGGGAGGCTAATTCATGGTCCCGCAGGACATTCATTTTGAGCTCCTCAAATATTTTAGCGGTGGGCCTCACTTCAAATTTTCAAATTTCATTCCCTCACGTCAGGATTTTTTGTTTTTTGTTTTTTTTTTTTTTTTTTTTTGAGTCAAAAGCCTCATAGGATTCCGACTCTTTTCTTTCTCGATGCTTTTCGAGATTCCAAGTTTCCAACGAAAGGATGTGAGCACGTGAACTGCCACGTGTATGTTGTCAGATGGCCAGCTAGATTTAAACACATGGGTTGTCGACCTCATGGTTCATTTTCCGTCGTATATGGCTCAGGCTCAGAGGCGCACGCGAGTGCAGATATTCTCTTAGATTTTTTATGGCTGTAAATCAGTCTAAGTAGTAAATACATTCGGTTTCAAAACTCGAATCCACATAAATTACACACACTTTCACACCAATTATTTTCACGAGAAGCCTAAAAAAGTGCATGGGCTGTGGCATGGTCCCGCTGGTGACCGTTTGGGCAGGAGCTTTTTCGGGTTGCATAGACTTTCGCTATTTTCACCGTAGATAATTGCTTGAAGAGGACATAAGTTAACATTTTCCCCATTTTTGTAGTCTAGTGAATTCACCTGTCACACATATTACATCCAAGGTAATCATCATCGGGGGTTACAGAGAGATACCCCTTCAAGATCAATCTCATCCCCTCTATTGATAGATTCTCAAGTTTCAGCTCAAACGATATGGGTCCCATTTTCCGATTTAACACCCTAATAAAAATGTGACTGATCTATTAATAGAGGGTATGAGAGTCATCTTCAGCAGTTGAGATTGTATTTATGTGGGCCCCATGTGTTAGATTGTATCTCTTCAATTCAGTGGATGATGTGTATAATTCTATTTCTTATCTTAATTGATATATGACTTTTTATATCTTTTATTCATGAGATAAAAATGATTCTGTTGATGGTTGCAAATAATTGATACAAAAATGACAAGGTTGTTAATGAGATGAACATCAGCCCTTAAGTATATTAGATATGATCCATGTGTGTGGATGAAATTCGCATGCGGAAGACATAAATCACAAATCTTATACTTAAAATGTTTCACAGTCAGTGATGAGATAGGGCATCTCATCTGAAAAAGTTGTAGCGCTACAATTACTATGAGATAGTTTGGTTTGTCTCGACCATCAGAGTGGAAGACTTGGGGTTGTTATGCTAGTGCATTGGATGTACTGAAGGACCATGAGTAACGCCTTATACAAAATATTATCTTTGATTAAGGAACGCTCTCATAATTTCCAAGCAAAGTGAGTAATGGACTCAAGTTTATGCTACACATTTACTTTAATTTACCAATGTGTAAAGTCAACGGTAAATCAACACCTCGGTATCTTGGGTAGATGGTGGTGGAACTGTGGAAACGTATATTCTTAAGATGGAATTTGTCCTCATAAAAGAAATATCCCCTCGTTCTGATTAATAAATTTTATTGTCGGTAAGTGTGCACTCGTTTTGATTAAGAGTTAATCAGATGGTATCAATGATCAATGTGATTAATTGGGTCGCAAGGAAAACAAGGGGTGGGTCCACATTGGTTATTCAGTTGATATTTATTTCCAATGGACCCATGGATATAGTTGATGGATGGGCCTGCTTGCAGTAATTGAAAGGTTATAATCTTCTTGTAAAATTCCTAGGGCTGGAGTGCAATTGCATTTATATAGTGGAGTTATCTCATGAGGTGTGGGGTCCAGATGCATCAGTTGGAGCCAATTCCAAGGAATTCTTAGAGATCCCCATGTTATTTCTAAGTGAGAGGGTTATATTTAAACAAGAGCTCATAAGAAAAAGAGGAGTGGAACTAGAAAAAATAAGAGAAAGAGGAGTAAAACTAGGACTCATAAGGGAACTAGGGCTCTAGGACTATTTAAGTCCAAGAGGAGCCGGACGTCCCACAGTATTATTGGACGTGCAGGGTGCTCTCTCTTTCCTCCCCTCGTTTCTCTCCTCTGGTTTTCTAGTAAGAGTGTCTTGGGCTTTCTTCTCAATTGAGGTACCACTATTCTCTTTAAGAATGTCTCTTCTATTTGGTAACAGCGTGGAAGACTATGAGGTATGGGAGATTGTTTCTGCGAAAGAATTTTGCAGAAATAAAGATCAAAGACTCGATTTGAGTAAAACAGAGCTCCTCGGGTATAGATATGAACCACAATTATTTTTTGTAGATCTAGATGATGTATGTTCAGATTTGTTTTCCTTTAGATAGATCTGGGATCTTAATATACTAAGATTAGGGGTTTGAGATCTTGGGATTGATTCCATGGCCTTTTGAGTGTCTGATCCATGCGCTAAGCAGATCAAAGTTTTTGAAATTCCGTCTGGAAGACCCACCTAGTTCCAACACCATGATGGAGTTCCAGGTATGTGTTACACAATCTCCGTATAATAGCTGTGATAGGGGATCCAAACTAAGTGTTTTCAAGTTATTAACATAGCATTAAGCATTATTCATGTTAGAGTAAAATTGTATGAAGTAATAGTCTAATATGAGGTTTGATTGCAGTCTAGCCTTTATATTATAAAAATGACTCACAAGTCCATTCAAAGCAGTAGAAGTAAGAGAATCAAGGCATGTTTCTTTATTAGAATTTATGATAAGAATTTGTCATTTTGATGTTTTCTTGACATGATGTAACATCTTATCCCTTGTCATTTACAAATGCCATGTTTTTTTACAAGCATTTTAAAATTTCAACCACATGAAAGGTCTCAAATTCCAACCCCTTTATTTATTCGTGGAGTTTCTGGATGCTCAAATACAAGGGAACATTCAAGAACTCCACAATATCTGAGAATTTCAAAATTCTCTAAATAAGAGTTCCATGAATTCCAATAAAGAAACATGCCCTTAGTATGCCTAGGCCTCGGAGAATCCTAGTACATGGCATTAGATGTTGTATCCCCTCATGAATTTTATAACCATTAACCTAAGTGAACATATTATATAGGGATTTTGACCATACGGGATAGAAAAGACAATGAATTTCTCAAAATGACGTTGACCAAAACTATATCCCAAATGTGGTTATTGTACATAGGCCTCCAAATTCTTTTTTCCAATTCTACTCATATTGTGTATATTGCAAAATCTGTGCGATATCGCACAAACTGAAGGTGAAAATAATCAATTTTCGCTTATATTTTCTTCCGTTCCCATCTCCTTAAGCACTAAATCTCCATTTCTTCATGCTACTTTCTTTGTTCCTACTACTTCCTCTATCGTTAACAAAGGTTTTCAATAAGGTTTCTCCATTGCTTTTCCATTTATCCAAAGTATCTCAATGTTTCTGCACAACTGTTCTTCCTTTTTCTTTTCCATTTGGTCATTGTCCTGTTGTGATAGCTTTACCCTGAGGACAAGGAATGGATCCACAATATCAATACCTTGTGAAATTATGTGGTCTATGTACGCTTTATGGGAACTACTTCATCTTTAGGTGAAGAGAATGAGAGACTACTCTTTTAACGATCGAGAAAGTAGTAGGAACGGAATATCGCGAAAAAAAAAGGAGGTTTAGTGCTTTAGGAGATGGGAATGGAGGGAAATATAAGAGGGAGATCGAAAAGTTTGTGCAATATCGCATAGATTGTGAGATATCGCACAAAATGGGTAGAATTGTAAAAAGAATTTGGACTTCCATGTATAGTACCCACGTTTGGGATATAGTTTTGGTCAAAACCATTTTAAGGAATTCATGGTCTTTTATATCCCGTATAGTAAAAATTCCTATTATATATGCTCTACTAAATAATGCATGACAAAAATAAAGGTCTAAAGTATATGTAAAAAATACACTAATCGATAATCATGGATTAAAAGGTTTCGGCATGGGTGGACGGATGAGCCGAACATGAGCATAACTTGATGACCATAACCAACTCATTAAGGGCTTATGTTTAATATATATATATATATATATACACAAAACTTTCCGGCCCTTAACCAGATGACTCTGATCAATTGTAAACGTGTAAGGCCCATTCACTAAACATAACGTACGAGACTAATTCCCCATATTCTATGTATCCAACTGAGCCCCGAATCCAAAGTCATGTAACTCTCAGAATTGCTAATGGCGCATAGTGAATGTCGACTCAATATGACTAATAGAGAGATGCAAATTGGGTTGGGACAAATTCACACCTGCATTGCTCTTGAGCTTGTGAGTTGTCAACACCTGTCCTTATATTGGATTTGTACATAATATAGTAAAGCTTGCATGCCACTGGTACTTCAGTGAGTTGCCACATGGCATTTGGCTAGTGAAAAATGCTCATTGCATTGCATTGAATATTTATTTTTATTTTTGAAATTGCATCGAATTTGTAGATACTATAATAAAGCCTACAACAATACTACTAAACAAAGAAAATCACAATGTCATGGGAATTTGGAATGAACTTGTTCATGTTAGAGCCAATCCTGGGCTTGGGTTATGAAACCCATATTGAATTTGGGTTTTAGGATAAGACTTTGGTCTCCAAATTAGACCCATGTATCAGACTCATCTACACATATATGACTCAATTAACATGTTCAGTTGTTCACTTACAGGACTGCTGCATAAGGACAGTGAAGGATATTCAATCCCCAGCCATCTACAAAAGCAAAACCCCTCACATCAAGACTCCAATCGATATTCCCACACAGGAGCCATGCAAAATCGCCCCATGTATGCATGCATATGCATAATATATGATACATATATCATATATGCTAATGAAAGTTTGAGGCATGTATTGACGGTCAAAATATTTAAGGTGCATCCTTTAATTGTTTGAATATTATACAGTGGGCATGCGTCTTGAATTCTTTAGAAATGATAAAAGTATATAATTTAATTTATTTTTTTCTACCCTTTCAAGTTTCATGTGACAAAAAACATGAAAAATGAAAATATTTGCAAAACATGGAAGATCCATCCTTCATGCAACAAGAGTCAATACAAGACACATATAACGTGTTGTTGCTAGGGTTCATTAATCCCAGCATATAAAAGATGGATATAGCAAGCATGAATGATCATGTTTATTGAATATCGCTTCTGATTCATTTAAGACAATGACGTTTTAATACTTGCAAACACGTAGTTCTATTGAAGGACCCACTCTGTTCAATCCAAAATGTTAGATGATTCCCTTCCAGTTTAATTAATGGATGGCTGACAACACTTACATCTAAGTGTTTTTCAGAAAAATTGAAACAATGAATGTAACTGAAAATGAGGGAGTAATCAGGTCATTTATACTGTTTTTAGTCCGATGAATATCACCCTTACAACTGTCATATCTGAACAGATTTCTATTGAGTCCGGATCTGGTGGGGTTTTGAGGTAAAACTTCACAGTGATCGTGAGTGAACCATTCACGGTTCGCCACTTCACCGCGGGTAGCCTGCCAGCGGTGACATGGTGGATCCTGAGTGGTCCACATTAACCGTTCATAGACCCACTAAGATTATTCCTATGAAGACAGATCAGATATCTCCGACTCCCTCCGAGTAGATATTCCACTTCTAGATCTTTCACCCTTTTTAAGAACATCCAGTGGAACCAAAGGACTCCCGTTCAGTCCCCTATTCTTTCTGAGCTTCACGAAAAAAGCTCCAATATTCTAGCCAAGGTTTTCAATCTTGGTAGTGACTGTGACTGGTATCTGGCATACTTCATTGCCTTGGTTATGAACCAAAGCCAATGCAAGCTACAAATGGGTGCATCCATTTCTTCTCGCCATTTCAATCATGTAGTCAAATATAGAGGCATTATGCTCCAAATTCTCAGGTTGAAATCTGGGGATAAATTGCGAATCTAATACACATTTCAATAATATATCACGAAATCAAAAGTTGTATTTATAGATGGATAACATATGAAAAGATAAGATTACATAAATTTACTTATTTATACACACTATACCATTGCACCAACAAACCATAAAAATAAAAAAATAAACGTTTCTTATACTAGTATAGTCAACAAAGTCATCACCGGGAATATAGTTTCAAATTACAAATATTCTTCTCTTTCTTGATACAATACTGTTAAAAGTTTAGTTGCAACTTGCAGTTTATGCCACGTTGGAGGCATGTTAATCTGAACAAAGCTCAGTACAAAATTCAAAATCACAACAAATTTACAAGTACTTCTTTTCCCACTTGAACCACCTTAACACAGATGGGTCACAACGCAGTAAACTTGGGTGCTTGAATTAGTAACTTGGGTGCTTGAATTAGAATGTGAAAGCTGGGTTCTTACTCCTGGAAAAGTGATGGTGAAATTACTTGAAAGTCCAGTTTAATCTGCTTAAATGGGGGAAATGTGGAAGCCTGTGTGGTCATAATCGGTGGTTCTATTTCATTCTCCATTCCATTCATTTTGGTTACTGCCGAGTGACGGCATTTCATCTGAATGCTATATTGACAACCAGAAAAACCAACCCAAGTTGCCCCGTAATCAAGTTACCTATAACTGGTTACTGCAAAGAACAAACCAACATGATTTACGGATACCTCAAGTTATGCAAATGCAGAACTCTCATTTGTGTGTTTGCAAAGATCTTAACAGGCCCTTAGGAAGGTCACTTCCATAAGTTAGCTACACATCTGTGTCTCAATAGAATCAGACTGCACATATGGAAAACAGTCCCTGCAGAACTGTCTTGCAAACTCTTCCTATGCTACCAAGCTGATACCAACATGCCTCGATATTGATATTTCGGGTTTGGGTTTTTTATTTATTTATTTATTTGTAGTTAAGATAATTAGTGTTAACACCTCTCTTTCCTTCTAAATCCTCTTTTTTTCTTCTTCTTCTACTCAGCCTCCACCCTTGGCGCGCCCCACCCCACCCCCCCAACTTGCTGCCATGGGAGGGAAGAAGAAAACCTCCCCCGAGCAGAAGCCAGTCCCAGACGGTGTCCTCTTAACTTTGAGGAGTGGCTATGATGCTTTCCTTAAGGCTGCAGAAGAAGAGAAATCCATTTTGCAGTGCATCTGTACTGGCATTAAGCGAAACCACCTGTATGCTCTGCCTTCATCAATCATCCTTGATCTTATTTCCAAGGCCAAACAGAAGATTCAGGGTGGAAATTCTGATTGCAGTAACAAGAATGACTCAGCACTGGGCCAAGTTGCTCATCAAATCCCCAAGGCTGGTAGCCTATCTATCAAAAATGTTATTGAGCCAAGTTGCGCAAACCTGGAAATCCAGAATGCGGCAAATCTGCAGTCATCTGCAACTCGTTCGAGCAAGAGCCTTTTGTTCTTCATCTGGAAGAAGCAAACAATACTAATAGGATCTGTAACAACATCAACCAAAAAACGAGTGATTTCCCTAGCTCGCAGCTGATGAAAGCCTCAAAAATCCATGTAAACTCCTCTGTTGCAGAAGCTTGTGAAAATTTGAAGGGCATTTCAGTCAATCTGTCTTCTCTAGCAAAAAAAGAAAGAGGGCTTCTAAATACACAACGATTTTTGCCTTTTACACATAATTTTTTGAAACTTTTTTATTACATTTATTCCCCTATATGAAATTACCAAAAACGACGATCACCTATCACACCAGAACCTCTAATTTCTTTTTGCACACAGTCCCATTTAACTTTCATCATTCCACTCCCATTACTCTCGTTCCTCCCATTCCACCGTCTCATTCATCCCTTCACTCTCATTCCCTTCTTCCTCCAATCTCATTCTTCCCTTCACATCACCATCTCTCCATTTATCACATTCTACTCTCCCTTCATATCCCACCATTGTCAAACATATTACTTCTTAGTGAAACCTCACTCTCAATATCATTTTTTTGTCTAATGGATGAGCAAACTAATAAGCAAAATGTAGTTTCCGAACATAACATCAGTGAGAAGATGAGTTGTTGTGTTGTTTATTTTGATTTCTGCCATTTCTCGAAGCTTGAAAAGCCTTTTTTAATTTTTGTTGCCGCGAAATGTTTGGACTTTCAGTGCAGAACAAACTACCAATGTTTAGCCTTTTATAGCTGAACATATCAATTTTGTTCAGCCGTATATGGCTGAACAAAAAGTTTATGTTCAGCCACATAGGGCTGAACATATCGATTCTTTTCTCTCATTTTTCTTTACTTTGTAATCAACAACGAGTTTGTCGTGGGTTTTATTGTGGACTGGATGTAAGTGCTAAATACCAGATTAGACATGGCATATCATAGTCTATGATGACCCTATCTATGACGAAGCTCAAATACACATTCAGAGATGAACAACAAATGGAGAAAATGTAGCAAACATTACTTGATTGAAAGGGGACAAGAGAGAATGGTAATGATAGATGGATGGATGGCTGGAAAAATAAATAGAGGAGAAGGAGACGAAGAAAATGATGATCTTGAGTACACTCACCATATGACAGATAGAGAGGAATAAGAAGAAAAGGAGGGTTTTCACCGATCGGAAGGAAAGCTCCAAATGATGGTGGTAAGTTGTGTAGAAAGAAAGGGGATAGGGCTATTTTAGATATGTTTTGAGTGTGTGGAAAGCAAAACCAGAATTTTAAATTTTTTATGCTGATTGTGGATAGAATTTGTGTAAAGGGCTAAAATCGTTGTGTATTTAGAAGCCCTCAAAAGAAAACATTTCAAAAACAGATAGCATACCTCTTGCCTAATCCACAGGCCCAAAACTATAAAGGCCCGCCAATTTTTCCAAACCTAAATGACCCGCCCATTTCAAGTTCAGCTCCAAAGAGTTCTGTGGCTGGCAGCAACAGGAAAATCACTGTAGCAAGCTCTGTTGCAGCTTCTGCTCCACAGCATACCATAACTTTTGCATCCAGCACCACTGCAGGACCTTCTTCATTAGCTGGAACGAATGAAAACCTACAGGAATGGACATCTCTGTTCAACCACAGCTCAGACCCAGTCACAGAACTTCATTTCACAGAACATCCTTAGCTCACCCGGACGTGGACCTACACGCTTGGGAATTAGGAGCAACTCCAGATGAATGGAGCAACGCTCTAATGGGATTCTCTGTGGGTAAGAAACCACACTACCTTGCAGTCAAAGCTGCTCTTCCAAGAGCTTGGAAGACACAAGAAGAGTTGGAGATCGAAGGTCTAGATAATAGCTTCTAATTTTTCGAATTTAAATCCTATGAAGATAGAAAATTCTTGAAGAAGGACCATCGTTTGTGGGGGGCATCCTTCGGCTCTAAAGAGGTAGCATGAAGACCTCAATCTCCAGAAACTTGATCCGAACTCCATTCCAATCTGGCTAAAATTCCAGATTTTGAAATTCATCTGCAGATCCAGAAGCAGCTTGTCAAAGATTGCCAGTTGCATTGGAAGACCAATTTGCATGGACAAATTTACTGCAACTGGGAAAATAAATGGCACTTGCAAGGGTCCTTCTAGGGGTGAATGTTGTTTCAAAGCTTCCAGACATCAAAACAATAGGTTGCAGAGGGACTTCCTTCCAGCAAGAACTTCAGTACATTGGAAGCCAGCAGCATGCCAAAATTGTAAAACATTTAATCAATCGCAGAGGTCATGTCCTCTCCAAAGGAAAATCAGCCTCCCAAACAGCAGCAGAAGCAAATTTGGGTCAACAGAGCAATACCACCAATGCTTCCCCTTCAAAAACATGTAAACAGTAACACAGACTGGGTAACTCTAAAGCACAAGAAGAACAATGCAGCATAAAAAACAATCCCAAATATTGGGAATTCTGGCCCATTGCTCGACATAGCAACCACTAGAAAATACCATGTTCCGGGCAATCTTGATGGTGATTCAAATGTTTCAGACAGCAAGATCCAGGCAACCAAAGACTTCGTCACCTTTGTTGCATGGGCTCATTCCCACCAGATTCGCTTGAGTTTTGGTCAACTAGCCATTTGCAGAACTCCCCATCTGGCGGTTGGGAAGATGATGATAAGAGAAAATGAGAGAAAGACGTAGTTTTAGGGCTCTTTCTCACTCTTTTATAATACTGCATAATACTCGACATGATTAGGTCGAATATTTTGTTGAGTTAGAAAGACAGTCTTTCTCATACGAGATGAGTGTGTAATGCAAACATTTCACTCAGGTTGGCATGTGGAGCACATCTTTCTTCTTGACAGTAGGTTTACAAATATTCATTTGTACTTTGGGGGCAACAATGACTCCACAATAGAGAGGAAAATAATTCCCGGAACGACCCACTGTTCTATCATTTTGCAGCACTTCTCCGCACAAAAAAGAAAAAAAGAAAACACGACAGAATCAAATTAGCTTTTCTATGCGGGGTAAGGACAGCATATTCCTTGCACAGAAATTAAAATTCACATAGCAGATTCTATAAGACGTTTCTAATTAAGGTGAGCCCCACTTGATTCAAATGTCTAACATTCTAAGGTTTCCTAATAAAGATAAAACATAGCATTTAAAAATAATAATAAAACATAGGACAAATAGGAAACATCAACAAATTCGGCAACCTTGATGGATAAAGGGACCTTAAGGTTTTCTTATAAATATGGTTGACCATCCCTTTTTGCTCTCTCACTTCAGCAAACATGTAACCATCATCCTTGCTGTAAGGTGGAGATGCTTAGGAGAAGATCAAGGCCAAGTTCAAGCACAGATACAGGCATGTCTTAGCTCTTATCTAGTAGACTTTTTTGTGGTTAGACTTCAAGATCCAGCCATCATAACTATAAAGATCAAGATCATGGAAAAATCATGATTTAGGACAAAAGCTTCGGCCAGCAGCTAGGAAGCACGGACACGACAAAATGAGTGGCGTATCCGTATCCCGGACGTATCGGATACGGATACGCCCGGATACGCCATGGACATGTATGGGATACGTGTTTTTCGTATAGTAATTTTTTTTTTTTATATCGGATACGTGCGGGGTACGTCCCGACACGAGCGAGACACGCACGGTGACCATCGGGACACGTCCCGGACACGAAATTTGTTATAAAGAGGGGGGGAAACTGAAGAGGAGAAAAAAAAAAAAAAAAAAAACCCTAGAGCAGAAGCATCACCGGAAGCTCGCCTCCATCCTCCATCCGCTGAACCTGTTTCGACTCACAAGAAGGAAAACGGAGAGCTGATGGCGAGTCGATGAAGCAGGGACCTGGCTGCTGGTAGCTCGTCGTCGGTGCAAGGTAGCTTCTCCCTCCTTCTGTCTACTTCTTCTTTCTGCAGCTTTTCTTTTTTCTTCTCTGGGATGGGGTTTTCGACGAGGCCGGAGAGCGTGGTGTTGTTTTGATTTTTAGGTCTGAGACGGAAGAGGGGAGATGGGGGATGGGATTTCAACAAACAACCAGTAGATGGGTTTCGATGAGGCCTGAGGGATGAAGGCAGAGGGGTGAGGCTCCCGGACGTCGACGACCGACGGTGCTGCGCTGCAAAATCTCGCCGGTGCCAGGTAGCTCTCTTTCTCTCTTCGTTCTACTTTTCTTTTCTCTCTTTTTTTTTTATGGGTTTGGGGATGCTTGAACGGAGGTAAACGGTTTAGGGTTTCGTTTGGGTGAAGGGGAAGAGTGTCGGTTTGGAATTTGGATGAAGAGGGTTCAGCTGGGTTTTAGGCTTTGATGGATATGGGAATGGGGTTATGGTGGTCCGGGTGAGCAAATGGTGGACGGTACTCACGCACGCATGGATCATGTGCTATGCTGGCACGAGATTGGACGGCTGAGATCATCTTGTCAGTGTGATGTGGTGCCCCACTCAAACGGGGCCCATATGCTTTAAACCCATTGATCGATGTGTGCTGATTGTTGGGATTAGTGGAGTGTTGACTATGCAGTGTCCGTGCTCTTGGAATTTCAACTTGGAAGTTGGAAGTATTGGATGTAATGTTTAATGATGATTAAATCAATGAAAGTCCATATTTATGGCTATTTTGATTGAAATAATGTAACATTTTTATTCCATGGTCATATAAAAAATATTTAAAATAAAAAAAAATCAACGTATCCCCGACGTATCGTATCCTACTTTTTTGAGAAATTGCGTATCTACGTATCCGTATCGTCTCGTATCCGTGTCTCGTATCCGTGTCCGTGCTTCATAGGCCAGGAGTCACAAATTACTAAAAAACCAAAGCATGTTATTGCTTCTCTCTGACATATTCCTTGGTATCTTTTATTCAACTTTCAAGGACATGGACTTGCTCTAAGTTGGATCTAAACAAAGCCTTGCAAGAACAAGCTCTATATACCACATTCATGTGTATTAAATAGATGATAATGGGTACAAAACTATTTACATAGGAATAAAAGATAAAGATATATGTTATTTTTTTGGTTCATTAATTCAATCTTAAAGATAAGCCCCTCAGTAATTAGTTCAAGTGAAATATACCAGAAGACTCTGCACCAGATTGTTCCGGATAAATACCACTGAAGTTAACAAGCACAAGCAACTGACTTACATATAAGCGTCCCACTCTATGCTGCACAGATACTTCAAAATGGGCAACATGTCATGTCGTATTGTATCCAATACTTCACTTTTTATGGGTAAAATCCATGTCCATGGCGTGTCCCTCTCGTATCCATGCCATATATGGGCATCTTAGGTCACACTAAAGTAATTTTTTAGGCAAAATAGTCTCTTTTTGTACAAGGAGTTGCATCTATCACATAATTCATTAGTTAAATACCTTCCAGAATCCAGATACATTGTAGAAGAGTGAGCGGCGATGAACCACAAATTTCTATGGCCCCAGTCTCTGCTTCTTTGGGACAAATAGACATTTCAACCAATTTGGTTTGGTTATTTGAGGCTCCTAAGTATCTGCAACTTCAAGGGACACATGACCTTCAACCTTTCCACTCACCAGAATATCATAAGTTGTATTATCAGGCACCAGACCGCTATCAAGCATTTCATCATGCAATCTAAAAGCCTCTTGCAAATTGCCTTCTCTAAAGTACCCGGCAATCAATGTATTATAAATTAGGACATAGGGGCACATATTCTTTCCATTCATTTCATCTAAGATTTTACGAGCATTCTGAAGCTGCCCTTTGTTGCCAAGACCATGCATAAGAACAGTATATGTGATTATATCAGGCACAATACCTTTCCCCAACATTTCTGAATAGAGTTCTGAAGCGAAGAGGATATTACCCACTTTTAATGATCCATCTATTAAGGTGGTGTAAGTGGCTAAGTCACAAGGAATCCCCTCTTTGCACATTCTCTTATGCAAATCAAATGCTGCATCCATATTATTCTGATTCTTGTACCCACTAATCAGGCAGTTGTAGATTATAGTATTTGGAGGCAAACCAACTTGAAAAAGTTCGTCAAAAAGTTTGTGTGCACCTTCCATTTTTCCTTTCTTGCAATATCCATCAATGAGAACATTATATGCAGAGAGGTCTAATTTAATACCCTTGCTTCTCATCTCATTTAGTATCTTCAAAGCCAGCTCAATATTATCACATTTGCAAAACCCATCGATTAAAATAGTATAAGTAACAACATTTGGATTCAAACCATTTCCACACATTTGCTGATAAGTAGCAAGGGCCATGTTCATGTTACCTCCTTTTATGAAACCGTCAATAATACTGTTGTAAGTCATGCACATAGGATTAAAGCCCTCCTCTGTGAACTTCTTCAACATATCATTTGCCTCAAGCGCCTGGCCAGCCTTGCAAAGCCCATTGATGATGGTGTTGTATGTGAAGTCATTGGGAGGAATACCCAGCACTGACATTTGGCTGTACACTTCAAAAGCTTGATCAATTTCCCCTTTCCTGAAATACCCATCTATCAGAGTAGTGTAGGTGATAACATTAGGCTTAATACCTTTCTCATACATTTGGGAAACCACAGTAGATGCCAAATCCATGGTTCCTTGTTTGCAATGACCAAGTATCAAGTTGTTGTAGGAAACAATGCTAGGTACCACTCCTTTCTTCACCATCTTATCCCATAAATCACAAGCTTCCTTCACCCTACCCTCATTACAAAGCCAATATATGACATTGTTATATGTAAAAACATTGGCTACTCCCGAGTTGACACCCTCATCTAACAATTTAGAGGCCTTCTCCCACATATTATTTTTCAAGAACCCTCGGATCAAAGAATTGACGATAAAGACATTAGGCAAAAAACCCATCATTTTCATCTGATTGTAAAGCTCATAAGCCTTCTCCATCTTTCCATTTCTGTAGCAGCCTTCAATTAGAATCGCATATGTAACAGCATTTGGAGCTACACCGGTCTCAACCATTTTTGAAAACAAATTCAATGCACTATTCAGATCACCTTGAATGCAATAACCTTTCATCAAACTAGTTGCAGCCACCAGATTCACAGGTCGACCATCACCAACCATTTCATCTTTCAATCTCAATGCCTCTATCATATTACCCTGCTTCACACAAGCTCCAATTGCATTGGTATATGTCACCTCGGAAGGAATCCAACCCAAATCTTTCATTTCTTTCAACAATTTGCATGCCCTCTTTGAATTGGGTTTCTTACAAACTGCCTGAATTACAGTATTATATGCTACCGCATCAGGTTTGAGCCCCTTAGATTTCATTTCCATAAAACAATCCTCTGCCTCTTCAGGCTTCCCTTGTTTCAAAAAAGCAATCATCATAACATTAAGAGTAACACAGTCAAAATCCATTCCCCTAGCCTGCATTACTCTGTACAGGTCACAGGCTTTTCCAATCAATTTTTTTCTCACCAATGCAGATAAAAGGATATTTCTTGAAGAGACACCAGGAACAATTCCTTTTTCAACCACAGTATTAAAACACTCTATTGCTTCTTCAATTCGCCCATTCCTCACATATCCATTTAATAAATAATTAAATACACGAGAATCCGAATCAAACCTTTTAGAGCTCTCGATCAGGCGATCAATCATAATACCCACAGCAGGACTTGAACTACCTGAAAGTGATTGCTTCAACAGCAGTCTGGCAGCCCACTGTTTCCCGTGGCACACAAGGATGTGGAGCATGATGCATAAGGTGTCAACGCCTCTACTGTATCCTCGCTGTTCCTCGGCCCATTGGAAGTATTTCAGTGCGGATAGAGGATCTTTTTTATTGTTCAGAAGAACCTCAATTACGTGCTCTTGACTAAGATCAGCCTCTGATGGAAAAGAAGCCATTTCTTTCTGAATTTGTGATAGATGTGAGGGAGATTCCACATACCTGTACACTTCTGAATTGGGTGTCTCTGAAAATCCAGATCCTGAAGTGGGTTTCTCCGAAAATTGATTTTCCGAAGTGGATTTTCCCGAACAAACAGTTTCTGAAACGGAATTCACCAGAGATTCTGTTTCTGAAGTGGGTTCCTCAGGCACACCTGTTTGCAAAATGGGTTTCTCCGGAAACGCTGTTTCTACAGCGGATTTGTCAAAAGACCCTGTTTCTGAAGTGGGTTTCTGTAAAAACTGTGTCTTTGAAATGGGTTCCACTGTAAATCCATTTTCTGAAGTGGGTTTCTCTGGAGATTGTGATTCGCAAACTATTTTCTTGGGAGAATCTGTTTCTGAGATGGGTTTCTCTCGGAGAAGTGAATCTTGAGGAGAGCAGCTTGAAGTTGAGCAAAGAGACTTTGAGTTTTTGCGAGAGTAGAGACTCTTCCATGGCGTGAGCGCTGAAGAAGAAGGGATTGCGATTCTCCTCATTGGACTTTCGCTGAATATCTCTGTCTGCCGCGGGCTCAATGTGTAGGGCTTAGGGTTTTAAATTTAGGAAATTGACATTTGGCTTTTTTTTTTTTTTTTTTTTGTTTTGTTAATGGGGGCCAATGGCAATCAAATTCAAGTCATTTTTTCTTCTCACTATTTACTTTTCGAAAAGGAGTGTCTCTATAAAAAAAAAAAAAAAGTGTCAATATCAATTTCCTAAATTTAACCATGACATTATCAGTATCGAGGGAAGCACCGATTCTCCTCACAAGGACGTCACACGAATCATTGAAGGCGAGTCCCGGCCCTACCCGGTTGCATGTAAAAGATTGGGATGGAGGATGTTGGGTTAAGGATTATCATATGGGTCTCACATAAGCATGTTATGTGTTTTGGAAATTCTATAAAATGCCCCCAATTGTAAAGGGGCAAAAACATAGTGGTCAATATCATTTCGGACCACATTTTGATCTGGCCTATAAAATGAAAAGTTTAAGTTCGATTCAAAATTTTGGTGAAACTTTTCTGAATTACATTTAAGGGAAAATATAAAATAATATATATACATATATATGTAGAAAAATAAAAACATAATAAATGCAGATTTAATCCATTATAGTAAGATATTTTGGAATTATATTTTGAAAAAATATAAGAAATACAAGTATATATGTATAAAAATAGATTATATAAAATACCATTTCGGCCGAAATTGACCGAAATTTAAATCCAAAAGTGTTGATTGAAATTTCGTTTCGGCCACTTGATTGAAATAAAAAATTTTGACTATTTCGATCAAAACAGTACAAAATTAATAAATATGGGCAAAAACGGCCGTTTTAACTGGTCCACTTATATAATGCCAAATCACATGGAAATGCGAAAGATAGTCGTAAGCTGTAACGACCCGGAATCCGGGGCCCTTCGAATTCCGTGCCGAGACTCATAAGCATCACACACATAGGTTAAATCAAAGATCACATAAAGATTCAGGCATTTATCAGCTTAAACCAACTTGTATTAAAAATCCAAATCAAATGTAACATTGTCCAATAATTGCAATGTCTATAAAATGAAATAATCTGAACAATCTATTAAATCTAAATCTTCTCCATATATGAGGCTTCGACGCTCAAGTACGCATCCCAAAGTCTATCTCCCGGTCATCACGGTTTTCCTGAGTTGCTAAGTTCTGGTTACCTGGATTGGGGCAAATCCATAAAATATCAGTATAACTGAGTGAATAGATATTCTAATCTATTTGTCCATTTAAACATATGCTTAGATAAGATTACACAACAAATTAAAATAACATTCAAAGTCTCATTCAAAGCCAAGGTTGGAATCTGGTCAAATAAACGACAACCTCCTAGCCACCTGTTAGCACCAGCCCAGAAACCGACCACCAAGGTCCAAAACCATCGACCACTAAGGCCCAAAATCATCGACCACCAAGGTCCATCGTATACATGTATACCGGTCACCATGACCCTGTCTCATCAGACACGTCCACTAAGGACCAGCCATCAAAGTGGCTCATCACGTCCATTAAGGACCCGCCGCTATAACGGCTACCATGGCCCGAAGCCATCTATCATCCGGACACAAGTCCAACATCAACAATCCTTACAAAATCGGCCATACATGCTCGTGGTCTAGGGGTGTCCAAAAGGTTCCTCCAAACAGACAAAGTCACCGTATCTCAGTTTTCCAGTCAAATAGCAAATACATGTCTCATCAAAAATATGATATATAGCATGTCCTCAACATTACTAATGGGCAAATTCCATAATCAACCCCTTCTCAAATTATGTGAATTTAATTGCCTCAGTCCGAATCAAAATTGGTTTACAAGATGAGAGAGGTCAATTACATAACTCACCCTTTGCAGTTTTGAGGTAAATATTCAATTACCAAATTAATCACCACATATACATATACAAACCACAGAATCTACCATGTGAGATCCCCAAATAACAATGGTATACAACAGGTATCATAATCCACAATATGTTTCAAACCATAATTACTCAAGAAGCGAAATAAAGAAAACAACTCCAACAATAAATGTAATAACCACAATTGAACAGTCCTTATAAGGTCTAAAATCCAAAGAATGGTCTCAAATTAATCAAAACAGGCCCAGCTATGAAGAATGATAAATATCAGGCCCTTACTGTAATTTCAGAAGTCCATCATTAGAGAAATATCTCAAAACAGCCTCAGGTTATAATAAGGAATAATAACAGGGGCCATAATGTAAGTTTCTAAACTTCTGAAACCTAACAGGAATTTGGCAAAATAGCAGTCACGTTCAGGGTTTCTGAGTCAGTTGGATAGTGGGCCTCACTGGGCCCCGTCCCCAAAGATCCTCACTACTGTGGTCGCCCAACACTGCCCTGCTCAATTAATGGACCAGATCCTTGATCAGGTCAGCCAAGAAGTCCCACTAAGGCCTGTCGACAAAACAGCCCAAAACTACAAACTTCCGCCTCCCTTTCCAACCAACTGGATGGTGGGCCAGATGGGACCCACTCCCCATGGGTCCATCACCACTAGGGTAGCCCTAGGTCCCCTTCCAGATGTGGGGACCTCATCTTTGATCAGGTGGTTCGACCAAAACAGATTCTGCAAGTCTTCCGTCTCCTGTGATTTGAATCACTTAGATAGTGGGCCATACAGGGCCCACTCCATATAGGTCCAGTACCTTAGTGGTTGACCATGGGTCTACATTCAGATCCATGGTCCTGATCTATCATCAAGTGGGCCATGTGGGTCCCATATCCACTTTCAAGATTTCTGCACAATGACGACCTGAATCAATGAAGTCTTGGTTTCAGCTTGGATTTTTACAGATCTTAGGTTGATTAGGGTTGGAATTGCAAACTAAGAACATTATCTACATGTAAATTCAGTTGTTATGAATTCTAGGGCTATCTGATGGTGACTCAAGGCTTCACATCCATATTTACATGTCGACAGTGAGGGGATGACACTGTAGCAGTAAACCCACCTTGAAGAAATCCATTGGATTATCATCTGTATCTAAGGTCCCGTGATAAAAATCAAGAAATCAAGATATACCATAGCATAAACCAGAAATTTAGAATTATACACAAGTAGATCAGAATTTCTCCTTACCATACAATAAAGGAGACTACACAAGAGCAAGGCCAGAAATTCAAAACCCTACAATTAGATCAGAATCTCTACTCACCTGTTATGGCTGACTAGAACTGGGTCTTCCTCCTCCTAGTTTCTTCGAGGCTAATACTAAACTAGGCTTTGGGTTGATCAATATATAGAAGCTAAAGGTAGAATCCTTCCCAAAGTCCTCTTTCTAATTTTTATTATTTCCTTCTCACATGCCAATCCTATTCCTAACAATACTAGGAGTCTATGGTATAACCAACACAAGTCCCACTCAAATTCCTCCATCAAATTATGGGTCCCAAAATTCTAAATAAAACTAAGATAATTAAATATTAAATATCAGAAAATAATCTAGCCCTAATACTGGGCCCGGGGTATTACATAAGCCATGCATAAGCCATAGAAGCAAACAAAGGAAATAAATGTGAGCCTCACATTCCAAAGCAAGCCAACCATGTCATATATTCTTTCTTTTTCTATATCTTTCTCTCTCTTTTTTATTCACTAACGCCGTGCTCTCCCACCCACATTTTCTAATATCGCGCAGCTGCTGTTGATTGATTTATGTTTCATTATCAATGTTGTATTGATTATTTTGTGCTTTCGTTAGCCAATCCAACTGATATGGAAAGAATGACCAATGGGATGTAAAAAAATGGTTTGAGAATAACTAGAAAAAAAGAAGAAGCAAAGATTGACCATTGAAGAGACCATGAAGCTGTTGTATATAGGGTATTTCCTCTCATATATATTGATAGTCTATGGCTTTTCCACCATTTCATTGCATCTTTTCCATTATTGATCTATGTCTACGATCTCCACATTTGATCAAAGATATTCATCTGATGAACTTAATAAAGGCTTCCTCATTGATTGGTTAGTTATCCTGCCCTAAAATCAGATTACTGTAGCTATCCGCATCTCAGGGCACAAGTTTGGAATTAATTGGGTAATTGCATTTCTTTTCTAGGATTCGCGTGTGTGAGGATATGAAAATCTCATCACTAGCACTTCGTGAAAGCTTATGCGGTGTTGCAACTCAAATTCCGTGAGCCTCAGATTCCGTATCACAACCAAATGCTTAAGCATATGCGTACTATAAAATGATACATCATCATGCTGGAGTAATACATAAACACAAAATTACAAAGCATGGCAGTGAACCTATTCATTACCCAAATATATTTAAGTTACAAAGAAAAAAATGTGCATTAATTACAACCCATAATAAAAAAGGCCAACAAAGGTTTTTACAACTGAGATAAACCTAAAATGCACATGCCAACCATCTAAATTGCTACAAACTGCTCTGGTGTCAACCGACATCGTCAACGCACCGCTTACATATGCACTACGGCTCCCCCTGCCTCAGTAAGCTTTTGTCTGTAAGGAAAGGGGCTACAACTTGCAGCACTAAGGTTAGTAAGGCCAAGCAAAACAAACTGACAGGTGTTTCAAATGAATTATAAAACATGTTTTGCTGCAAATATGAGTACTGAGACAGGTGATCGTGATAGAATTCCAAATAAAGTCTACTACTAGGCAAATAGTGCATGAATAGTAAGATTGAGCAAGCTAAATAGAGTCAATGTAAAACAGATCTAAACATCACTGTCTAACAAAATGACAATCACATGTAGCTATACTCTCTCCACCCCTAACGGCGGTGGGAGAACACAAAAAAGATCTATCCACGCGAACATATAATAATTGTAACCCCAGTATAGCCGACACAAGGCAAGTAATAATAAGAGTAAGCCAATACCTCCATGATGTGATCAATATCAATCATAAAATACTGCAAGTGCACGGCTGCCTTTATTCAAGATAGTGGCAAACACGGTCCAAACCCACAGGGAGCGAATCAAAAAGAATTTTCCAATTTCAGAAAACTCATGTAGAAAGTGAATAGGTTAGCATAAAAACTACTAAAGCGAGCAAATAATGAATTAAAAAC
Organism: Litsea cubeba; assembly: GCA_012931725.1. Classification (NCBI taxonomy): domain Eukaryota; kingdom Viridiplantae; phylum Streptophyta; class Magnoliopsida; order Laurales; family Lauraceae; genus Litsea; species Litsea cubeba. The sequence continues at coordinate 59,176,451 of CM022948.1, forward strand.
AACCAATAGTGATGGGACTGATTAAGGCACCGGAATCGACTAAGCAATCAAAAATCCTATTTTCATTAAAAACACTTACTTGTTCAGTTCTTTACTTCATATCAAGACCCAACCAAGACATCAAAATCCAAATGATGTAACATTAAAAATCAATTTCTCCTTTTAGAAAGAAATTTATTTTTCTACAAAAATATGCAAAAACCCAAGACCTCCTTCCCTTCAACAAAGTGTTAGAATTATCTAAGCATCACCCATCAAACATCAGCGTAACCCATTAAAGAAAATATAGTCCTAAGCATGACCTATCAAACGTAAGCATGAATAATAAAAAAAACATATTCTAACATTAAGACCTAAATATGAAAAGCAGCGACTAGTATGAAGACAAGTTTATTAATCAATAAATTAGTAAATCAGTAACATGAACAAGCAAGCATAATCAACAAAAAGAAAGAGATTAAGAATACTTAGCTTCGTCCTACACCTCAATCACAACTTAGCTAGCCATTGCACAAAAGAAAATCAAGTCTTTCATTAATAGCATATCTTCAGTTCAAAGCTTTAACTCCTCCTAGATCTACGTCTTGCTTGGACAAGTCTTAAAACTATCTTTAATATATATAAAATTACAAGTGGAGAACTAGAACTAGAAGAGAGGAGAGAGGAAGAGGGTAGAGAGAAGCGAGAGGGGAGTAGTGGTGGATGTTCCACCCTAAACCTAGGAGAGCATGGCTTAGACGTCCCCCCTAGGGCCCTATTTATATTTTTTTTTTCTTCTTTGGCTCACAGTTGAAAGTCCGGGATCCGAACCCTAGAGGGGTGGGGTGAATAGGGTGAGCATAATTTTATGCCAATTATGCCAAATTTTAATTCTTTAAAATACTTAGGCACGAGTGATGATTATGAAATGAAAAAAGTGCAGAAACTATCAAAATAAACAATCACCACAAAGCATTCAACACAACATAACTATGTATAGTGGTTTGGCCAAATGCCTACATCCACTCTCGACTGCGTTCCTACACCCCGCTGGCATTCCACTATCAATTTATGCTTTTCAATAGGCTAAGCAATAACCTTTACAATATGCTTTTCAATAGGCTAAGCGTAACCTCTACACTATGCTTTTCAATAAACTAAGTAATAACCTTACAATATACTTTTCTAGGCTAAGCAATAACCTTTACAACTCTAAAGTTTTTCTCTCTAGAATGTGTCTAAAATACACAAGAAGAGATATAATTTTAAGCTCAATAAGATGCCTCTACGATAGGCGGATATGAGAGTGAAAAAACAACTCAAACATACACTCTATGAATACTAAGATGTATGATCAATATGCATGTATGGTGACTTCAATCAAGTTTTTAAAATGTAGCTAAAAAATGTAAGCTTTAAAGCATTTAAAAGTTTAAACCATATAAAAGATTTGATTGAAATATGATGCAAATCACATGTAGTTTCAAATGAACAACTTGATAATGATATGACTAATCAAAGGCTCACAAGTTGTATGAAATTTCAAAACCAAAACATATGAAGCATGAGCATGTTGTTTTCAAAACAAATTAGTTTAACTATATGTTTCAAGGTATAAAAAACAACAAGGTAAAGATTCAACCAAGTATGAAGATCATGTTATAAGAGAATTCAAAAGTGTTGAAAAAGCATGACATATAAATTTTAATCTAACTTGGTTTGAAACAAAATGAGGAATCTAAAACAACAAACTGAATTAAAGTGAAATACATGTAATGGATTCAACAAATCATAGTTATCATGCTTAAATTGATTTACCAATAATTCAAACAAGGCATTAAAAATATATGATGAGGAAAATAAAGCTTACTTAGAGAGATTTAACTTAATGAATCCAAGCTTTAGCTTTCCAAACAACCTCTAGCCTCCTTTAGCTTATCCCCCTTTCTTTGGCCTCAATATACTTCAAAAATTCCCTCTTTGTGTCCTTGATTTTGGCCTTGGAATGAGCTGATATTTATACAAAAAAAAAAAAGGCCAATGGCTAGTATCCGGTTGACCTGGTGTAGGGGCCGATCGACCGGGTTCCAACAGTCAAAAATCCCAACGGTAAAAAAATGGCTAGTGTGCTCAGTCGACTGCAACTGTGTACTCGGTCAACCGAGTACACTGGCCTGACACCAGAATTTTAGATTTTCTAATTTTCAAAGGGTTTTCCTTTGGGGACTTATGGGCCATGGAAATCATGCTTGGTTCATGTTTAAATCAACTTTAAAGTGTTTTCAAAACATAAACCTATCAATGCCTAAAATGATTTACCTATGAGACCATAGGCATGCATGATCAACTTTTCAATATTAATGTATCCAAGTTTAAAACATGCTTGAGGAATGAATTTTAGAAGTTATGAAAACAAGCATACCTAATGTCAAGAGCTCAAGCTTTTCAAATAAATGCATGAGCAAAAATCCAAATGATGCTTAAAATAAATATGTATCCATCAAATTGCAACACACAAAATCCCTAACAATCTCCCCCTTTCTAATTTGATGGCAAAACACACTGAATAATCACTCTAAGTCTTCGGCTCCCTCTGAACTGGACAACTCTTGAAATCTCTTGAATGTTTCTTTAAGCTAGGGCACTTGGTCTTTTTCTTCATTCTTCTTGATGCTTAGAGCTTGATCATTCTTCCTTTTTAGCTTGCTCCCCCTCTTGGCCAAACGTCTTCTTTATCTTCCAAGCCTTTCTTCTTCTTTTATCTTTCCACGCTTTCTCTCCCCTTTTGACCATGCAATCTCTCTCCCTTTGGCAGGTTATACATTTTCCTCCTTTGTGAAGTTATGTATTCTCTCCCCCTTAGACAGATTGTACATTCTCTCTCCCTTTGCCATCGAATTGAAAAGATCCTTACACACATGAAATAAAGAAAATATCTTTTAGTAGCACCTGTTAACAAAAGAAATAAAAACTAAAATGCATAAGAGGTTATCATGTATGATAAGTATCAATTTTAAGGAGTCAACACCAACTAAAGGGTGAATTTGATCAGTTTGCATAGGTCTAATGCTTCCTTTGATTGTCTATACTCCCCCCTCAATTCATTCTTTCCTTTCGTCAATAAGTTGACAATGATTTTACTATGTGGTGCAAGGAGGAAGTGGTAAGAGCTAGAGAGTCCACTCTAAGGGATGGATTAGGTAATCGTGCATGCGTATCTCGATGGTGATAGGCCGCTACTACTTGGTGGACGCTGATTCCATAATGCTCCGGGTTTTCTAGCCCCATACCGATCTGTTAGGTACCATTTCAGGAACCATCGTGGACAGACGCCATAGAATCCAAGGGAATTGTTCAACAAGAGACATTCTCGGGCCCTAAACATCATTGAAAGGGCATTTGAATCGCTTAAAAATAGACTTGCTCTACTCAAAACAACACCACCCTATGATTACGACGTTTAAGTGTCGATTGTGCTTGTCTGCAGCATTCTACACAACTTCATACTAGAGCATAGCAACCACTCGGATGACGAGGAGATTGTGGTCAATGAAATAAGCCACCCGGACGAGATCGATGGGCTCCAATCCAATCTGGATACCAATGTCCTTAAGGGAATAGAAGGATCCAACGCACTTCCAGCTCAAGTACTGCGGGCCTATACCCGGCTAGAGAGGGAAGAGTGGAACGCATTCAGACGCAACCTTGCAATTCAAATGTGGGAGAATTACACAAATATGGAAGCTAATTTATTCTGACAGTAGTGCCATTTTTGGAATATGAATGGAAGGGGCGAATGTTTTGATGAAAGGTCCATAAAACTATGTAATGGATTATGTAATTAAACTACTGCCTATCAAACCATTATAATGGACCGCTACTTCTATATTGTTGTAGTTGTTAATATTCTTTAACATCATGCATCTCTTCAAGCTATGAAATGTTTGTGGTGTTGTTTGGAGTACATTTCATCATTTTCGTTACATAAGCTAACACTCTCTTTTTGTAGCACCTCTTCCCTTGAGGAGCAATATTGTTTTCGACAGTGTGATGGATGTAGAGCTACTGGCTCTAATGATGGAATAGATAGAAATAGAACAGCATGGAGATCGGGGATTTAAAAGTGAAGCCCATGTTGCAGTAAATACAAGCATGACCGAAAGCAGTGGGGGAAAATATAAATTCACTGATGCCGCCATTCGGAACAGATGCAAGAAATCAAAAACTGAATATGCTTCAGTGACAGAGATGTTAAACGCCTCTGGGTTTGGCTTCAATAACAACACTCATCGCGTCATGGCTGAAGATGAGATTAGGGCTTAATGGCTGAAAGTAATTTGAGTTTTTTTATCCGATTTTTTTCGCCAAATTAAATTATCTGTTATTTTAAGACCGAGCATGCTAATTTCTGTTGTTCTTTCTTTTCAAGGGACACCCTAAGGCTAACACCTGTAAATTAAGGATTGTTGACTATGACAAGTTGTCTATGGTGTTTGGAAGAGATATTGCCACTGGTCGTTTACGCGGCCTTCCGTCAACCCCACTAGAGGTAACACATAGCCAAATACACAGGGAAATGCAAATATGTCCGGCAACATGGACATTGGCATTGAGGACATGATGCATGATGTTAGAATGAGTTCATCTAGGTGTGGAGCCAGTTGTAGGCTTGTAGGCTTGTAGCGCATCGCGGAATAAGAAACATACCCGGGGAATGTCAGAGTTCATGGTCGGGTTCACGGCAACCTCTCATGAAATCCGAGAAGCAATCGATGGTATCACTGAGAAGACAGTTGACCCTACCGAGCGCTTGTCGGCCATAGTGTTGAAAATGAATAAGAATTTGTTGGCAGAGGACATTGAGATTGTGCAAGAATGGCTAAATGCACACCTCAACAAGGCTTCGGCCTTCATAGATATTGACGACAAGAGAGGTTGGATCCTGCGTCGCATGCAGCGCATTTAGGCATTTGCCACTGCCTGAATAGTTGGAAAAGAGGCATGCTAAAAAGTGAATGTGGTTGTGGCAACACTGTCAATAAGTAGCAATCAGGTCCAGCTCATGTGTCTCCTAAACAGGTCCCGAGCTTTTAACTAACTCTATGAACGTTGTTGGTTATTCCTCCCGCGGTTGGAGTTTGAAAAACTCTATCTTGTTGTGTCTTGCTTGGAACAGTCTCCCTAGCTTTGTCTTAGTTTTTTTTTTTTTTAGTTTTTTAAAGCATTTGGCAGGTATGAATGTTGTAATTTGTTGGCCTTGTGACATCATAAAAACCGCTTTGCAATCCTTTCACCTGTGTTCCCATGTAACCATAAATGGGAAATGGATGTCAGATGCCCAATTCACATCAGGATTACGACAACTACCAATGCTCATCCTTGGGTAAGCTCATACTTGCACTGGAGGAAATGGTTGGCAAAAACCAGCAACGTAAATGATTATATCAGAATGACCAAGATTCCCATTATGTGAGCATAATCTGGCATGCACACCTGTAACCACTGCAACGGACCAGTTAGTGTCTTAATGAGGGTGGGTATTGATTTGTTGGCCTTTCTGATGCTATTGATAAATCCTTAAAAATGCATATTTTATGCACATTTTAGACCATTTTAAGGACTTATTTATCCAAAAGAGTCTCATTTAAGGAAAAATCATATTTTTATACATTTTGGGTTCATTGTAGTGCATTCATGTACAATTGGCACAAAAACCATAATTTTTGCATAAAATAATAAAGACCTGCCATTTTTTGAACTCTATTTTTGGAAAATTCTTCCAAATTCATTTTTCTCATGAAATAAATCAAAATTTTCACCATTAGTGAATTCAAGTAAAATGATGCATTTTTATTGTCATTTATGTGAGATGGGCCCACTATTGTGCAGTTGTGATGTTTTGGTTCAAAATTATTGTTTTAGAAATGTTTTTACTCTTTGCTTGTAGATCATTGGAGATATGGATCCTAGAGACATTTTTGGAAGGAAGAAAGAAAGAAAGAAAAAATAGAGGAAGAATTCTCAAGAAATCATGAATAATGGCTTTATGGGTTCCACACACATGCACATGTGTGGGGCACACATGTGGGACATCCAATTGAGGGTCCACCTTCTTTGCAAAAAATCCCAAGGTCGTTTTGAAGATAATTCAAAATAATCAAAGAAAATCCATGAAGGGCCAAATCAAGAAAGAATATTTTCAAAGAGACAAAAGTGGAAAAAATCTACACATATTGGGCATTCAATCTTCTCTTGATTCCAACTTGGAGTTTGCCACCTCATGTAAATATTCTTCCCTTGTTTAATTGTCTCTCATAAAATGTTAAGTATACTTCAACTAGAGAAGTTCCTTTCATCCTAGTATTTAGTTGTTGTTTTTTGGAATTTTAATTCTCCATCGTTTATGTAAAAACATTACATATTAGTAAAACTGTTATTGTTTTTTCATTATTCTTTTTATTATGTGATTAATGCTTGAATTGTATTTTCTTTGTTGTGGTTCTTGGATTGACAACCCAAGATCCTAAGGGCATGAAATAAGTAATTATGAACCCGATTTGAGAATAAAAAGAAAAGAGCACATTTATCACACATTTATTTTTTATTGCAATTCCCACACACTTATTTTTATCCACACATTTATTTTTTTGTTAATGCCACTCATTTATTTAATTTTATGCAATCCATATTGATTGTGCCCCAAGTGTAGGGTTGTCGCGATGTAGTAATAACCGACGAAACCGGGTCGATCCACAGGGAGTCAATGATCGCAATGTACCTGTCCTATTGGAACACTAATGCTAGCCTATCAAAAATCTATAAAAATCACAAATCCTACTTTAATTAAAAATTAACTACATATCTGAATAAAATTAATTACAACCCGAATTAAAGAAAAATCCTAAATTGAAAACCTAGTCTAATGAAACTATACTATTGCATCCACCATAAAAATAGTCAGGAAAACAATTGGAGGTGTTAAAAATTCAGAAATAATTAAATTGAAATTCAAGATTGAATGAGATCCTTGTAATCTAAGGGTCATGGTTCAGTTGTTTCCTCAATACTGAAAATATGGGCGATTTCGTTAGATACTCAAAATCTGAAAAATCAGATTTATTAATATTAGAGAAATTTCAGAAAGACTCTAATCTCCTTCTAATATTTTCAGTATTTGGCGGCCTTTAAGCATGCAATATATGATTCAAAAATAAGGCATCCAAAAGACAAAATAGAGAAAATAGATTAATAAATTAAATATCAGATTTTGAATTAAAATAGCTCACCCATATTCAATCAATAAAAATAAATCAACTTACACCCTTTCTCCTTAGATTACAAGTAGAAAATCTACCCCTCCATCCTTCTTCTTCTTCCTTCACACATCAATGTTTTCTTTGGCCTCGTATGATAGGTGAGTGAGAGATGTAGGAGATGGAGGGAAAGAATGGAAAGAAGTTAATGGGGGAGAGAATGAATGGACGTCATGGAGAGAGTGGAAATGAGAGAGAGAAAGAATAATCCAGAGAGAATCAAGAGAGAGCCCTCTTATGCGTCAGATAGATATGGAGTTAACGTCCATGCACTCCTTGCCATCGTTTCAAGATTTGAAAATTTCCAAATCTTTTTAAAAACTTGTTCGATTGAGATGCAAGCTTTGGTGGCATTTGGTAACCTTGATAATAGGATCTTGGACTACTTGTGGAGTCTTTTTGAAACTTGAAACTCTTTAGTACACCCACGTTCCATATTTAGGACTCTTCATAGCTTGCAAATATCCACACTTGGGCCCACATCTTGGCTTTGAAAATATCTTTAGAATTCTGAAACTTTATTTGGTTGCAAACTTGGATGGATGTGGGCCCCCTCTGGGGGTGTGCAACACCTTGGATTGACATGACTTGGGCATTTGAAATCTGAAGAATTCATGCATTGGACGACCACTTCATGGCTGGGTTTCTTTCTTGCATTCTTTCCTTCAATCCTCTCCCTTCTTTAATTAATTTTTTGACCTCTAATTCTTTTTTAAACTTTCCTCACTTGGGCCCACATTGGGTGTGCACTCCTTGGAAATACCATGCATGAACGTGCCTTCTTTGGGCAGCCTTCTTGATTTTCCACTTCTTGCGGGTCCTGGTTTTTGAATTTCTACAAAATAATTAAAACTAATTCAGAAATAATAATTTTTATTAAAAGGAATGATGTTATGCATGGGCCCAAAAAAAATGCAGAATGTGATAATTTCACCAAGACATGCATTTTTATGACATTTTTACATAAATTCAACCAAAAGAGTCTAATTGCATGATTTTGTGAAAATCTATGAATTCAATGCATTTTGTTTTAATTAAGTCCATAAATTTATGTAAAATAATGAATTAAATATGTGATGTTGTGGACTTATCACATACATTTAATTTTTTTGCACCACACACATTTAAATTCAAGCACTTCTTGTTGTATTTTCTTCTTATGCTTCTCATGTGTTTATGTGAATTTTATGCATAATTTATGGTTGGGATTAGAGTTCATTGCATATATTTTCATATCATAAGGTTAGTGTCATGACCCCAAATCCCTAATCCGGATTAAGATTCAATTAGGGGCTAATGGGGCTGCGACGGCATACGGGTGTCGAGAACAGGTGAACCCTTGATCCACATGCCATTTATTTTACACACGGGATTCCGCTATGTGAGATTCTGCATGGTCCTCGATCCACGAGGATTATCATGGCGGAAGCTTACAGGGGCCATTTTAGAAAACATGAATAAAAAGATCAGAGTATAATGGCATCATTAAAATGAATAACATAAAGGAATTCATTCCGTAGTTAGCATTCAGGTTTAACAAAAAAGATTAAGTTTAGTTACATCCCAGAATAAGGCCGGATAAAAAAACTGGCCATTAATTACAAGTACAAAAGATGAATTCCCCAAAAATAACAAAAACCCAAAAGATGATGCTACGAGCTCTGCAGCTGTGGACGCTACTCTATGTTGTCGACTGCCCACTTTCGTATAACTGGCGGATCCTATTGGACCGCCGCAAAGTCCAGTTCAGACACGTACGGGAGCTCGTTACCTACGGCATCAAGCGTAGATCAGATATGACTGAGTCTGGTAAGTATTTAAGATAAAAAGCATAGTTTGCTGGCACAAAGCAGAATATAAATATAGATGATTAATCCGAATATTAGTGACAATGAGCTAGGCAGGCTAATGCATGAGAATATGATTAACATCATCATAAATAGTACTTTTATAACAGAAGAAACGGGTTGCTTTGTGGAAGAACCAAGAATTTCATAGCTTGGAATGGAGGGGAATACTTCTAGTTGATTTACAATCTCCATAAGTGTTGCCTCAAGTCCATCATCATCTTGCATGATTTCAGATTTGATGAGGCCTTACTAAATGCATGTGTCCAACTCCTCCTTACACCCATGTGCTCTTGGAAACACCTCTCCTATAGCCTGTGCAATCACCTCGATTTGAAAACAATCTTCATCTCTAGGCATTTTCAGAGCTTCGAACACTTTGAATTCAATGTTCTGCCCATTGACCTTCATTCAATTGTGCCTTTCTGTACATCTATCTTTGAACCCGCAGTGGCCATGAAAGGTGGGCCGAGTACAATAATGAGTGATGAGGCTGTATTACACTCTCCATGTCTAGTACCACAAAGTCAGCAGGTAATATGAATTCTCCTACCTTCACCAAAATGTCCTCCAGAATGCCCTTTGGGTGCTTCACACTCCTATCCGCCAATTACAATGTAATTGAAGTTGGTTTGAGCTCTCCCAAACCCAAATACTCATAGACTGAAAATGGAATCAAATTGATACTAGAACCTAAGTCTAGTAAAGCCTTCTCAAATATATGATCTCCTATCTTCTAAGGTATAGTAAAGCTCCTAGGGTCCTTCGATTTTTAAAGGAAGCTTTCTTGAAAGAACTACACTAGCTTCCTTAACTTAACATCTTCATGATCTCTGAATCTACTCTTGTTTGTAAAGAATTCCTTGATAAATTTCACATAAGTGGGTATCTGCTTGATAGCATCAATTAGTGGAATGTTAATCTCTACCTTCCTTAGAGTCTCGAAGATGTTCTGCGTGAACTGACTTTTCGTCTCCTGTCTCAGCCTCTGAGGGTAAGGTGGAACTGGCTTAAAGACCCTCTTTGGCGCTATAGAAGTTGTTTCCTGAATAGGAGTGGCCGCAGTGTCTGTGCTCTTCTTATCACATTTCTGATTCACATCAGTCTCAGTTTGCCTTGCAGTGTCCTGTGGCTCAGTGTCTACAGTTTTAGGATTTTCCTTTGACCCATTAACGCTGGTGTCTATGGCTGTACCATGCTACCTCATTCTCTTGTAGACCTTCTCTGGCTCCTTGGCGAGGGTAGTTACGGCCTTCACATGCTCATAATTTTTAGGTTTTATTTCAATCTGACTTGGGAACTTACCGTCATCCCTCTTGCTCAAGGCATTAGCTATCTGACCCACCTGTGCTTCCATCTTAGCCAAACTCTACTGAGTGTTTTAATTGCTTGGCTATGTGGCTGGAAAGTAGCCTGAGATGATTGAATAAACTAATTCACCAAACTTTTGAACTCATCCTCAGGTAGCTTTTGTGCACTGTTATGAGAAAAGTTGTTATTCTAGGGGTATTGGTAGCTTCTTTGTTGTCCTCGATATTGGTTCTGATCCCCTTGATTTCCTTGATTGTTCTGATTCCCTCCCTAAGAAAAGTTTGGATGATTCCTCCATCCAGAATTGTAAGTATTGTTGTAGGGATTGTTTTGCTTAGGAAAAGTGTTACCAACATAGTTGGTATGTTCCTGGTCTGTAAAAGATGACATGGGGCAGCATTCAGTAGCATGGTTAGTGTGAGAACATATAGCACATACTTCTTTTGTTGTTTGTCCTTGCATGCTATTGGAAGCCATTGCTTTGATGGGCATGTCAATTTTTGTATCCATTACCGCCATCTGGGCTGCTATATTTCCTTGAGACCGGATCTCATATATTCATTGCTTCTTACCCATCTGTCAGTTTCTACAAGAAAATTATTGTGAGTTTTCACTAAGAGTCTCAAAGAGATCATAAGCTCCCTCACTATTTTTCTCCATCAAGGTCCCTCCACACGCAGAGTCAACTATTCCCTTTATTCAACTCGTTCAGTCCTTCATAGAAAGCTTGAACCTGATCATCTTTAGTGAGGTTGTGATGTGGACACTTCAATAATAAATCTTAAAATGCTCCCACGCTTCCCAAAACTGATCTCCCTCTTTCTGCTGAAATGTTTGGATCTCTCTTCTTAATTGCCTTGTCTTTTGAGCCAGAAAAAATTTCTTCATAAACTTACTACTAGCTGCTGCAGAGAGTTGATAGAATCAGCATCCAAGCAGTTTAACCATATTTTAGCTTTATCCTTAAGAGAGAAAGGAGATAAATGTAGCCTGATGCCCTCTGAAGTAACTCCCTGTATCTGTTGTGTCGAGCACAGCTGAAAGAATTTCTTAATGTGAAAATAAGGATCTTCATTAGGTAACCCATGATAGTGTGGCACCATATTCAGCAGTTGTGCATGGCGGGTGAAATTTCCAGCCATATTAGGTGGATAAAGAATGGTGGACGGTTGTTCGGTGTGCAAGGGTATGTAAGACTCCTTCATTGGTCTCTTTGATTGTTTACTACCGCTTTTTCTTCTTCTTCTCTGTCAGCCAGTTTTCTTTCAGGACCTTGATTTTCGTTAACACTGGTTTCTTCAAGCTCTGAGTCAGATGAGGGTTGTGTATTGGATCTTGCTCTCTGAGCTTGTCTTCGATATCTTCTAAAAGTTCGTTCAATTTCTAGATCATAGACAATAATGGTTAAGTCCTGAGATCACCTACCTTGCATATACAGAATTTATGACCGCAAGTAATCACCTATAAAAGAAGTAATGTGCTAAAAGTAAAAAAATAGAAATCTGAAATTAAATAGCTAAAATACTATGATAAAACAGTAAAAAATAGCACTTTAAAACTTCAAGTAACTGAACTAAAAATGAAACTAGACTATGACACTATACTAAACACAAGTTTTGACACTATTCTATGCAAACAAGCCCCCGGCAACAGCGCCAAAAACTTGGTATGCACCATAGAAATAAGCTACTTAATATGCACACAACTTAAAACTCGCAAGCGCACAAGGTCACTATGTAGTGTAGTGAATTGTAAGTACGAGGTCGATCCTACTTATACATTCTAATTTGACTTGGATTCTTGCTTTAAACTTTCCTTATTTTTCTCCTTTTTCTTCTCTATTCTTGGGCTCCACTTGTACTTGAATAGGACTTTCTAAATTCTGAAATTCAGCTCTTTACAATAGGTGTGGGGCCCCTTTTGGGCGTGTAACATGTAGTTGGGCTTTTTTCTTCTTTCTTTCTTTCCTTCTTTCACTTTCCTTTTCGATTTCTGATATGAGTCTCCAACACTTTCCTTTTTGGGCTCCTTTTTAATTTCGAATTTTAAATCCCCAAAAAGAATACGGAGGGCCCACCTGATTCTTTCAATTAATCAATTGCTGAAATTTCTTCTCTTTTGGCTCCTTTTGACCTTTTCATAAAAAAAATAAAAAAACAATGTAAAAACAAATAAAATAACAATGAACTAGCACAAGATAAACCAAATATTATGACTCAAATTATAAATAATCAAGCACTTATCAGCCACCTCCCGGGGTACGATTAACAATCCAGTCCAGACTACTAATACCAAAGTCCGGCTCTAGTGGGATCCTACCTCCCAGTCCTGGGAATAGCAACACGATCTTAACCAGCTTCCAGCTATTCAATACTATGGATGCTGTCCTATGCCGACTGTCCATCCCGATGTCCGAGTAGCCGGCCCATCAATAAAACCCCAAACTGCAGTTGGCCATGATATGCAAATAGTAATAAAGTGGTATTGACACAATGACAAACCAAGACAAGCAAGTATGGCTAGTTCAATGCACAAGACATGATCATAGGGATTATCTCATTTAAACCATACAAGACAAGTAAATCACCTGATAATCCCTTCCATGCTAGCTAGTCATGTTTATCAATTACATGACACAGGTTCCTAATGTACACTCTAAGTCATGTCCAAGTCCTAAATCCTACAAGGATTTATGTTTCATAGTTAGTTAAGTATTTTATACCAAGAGAGTGTACAAATAATAGTAACAATGGATACAAGTCACAAGTCAAGGAAGAATTACAATCCAAACCTAGGCAAGTGGTGTCATCCCTATATCCTACGTGTTTCAACGGATTACATGTGGAAATTGGATCAACGATACTTCTAGGGAAATCCCTTAGTATACAATCATGTAAAGCATCGTTCAATTCAACTCCATATGGATTCGATTACACCACGTGTAATACACGAATACCTAGATAACCCATCGAAGCACACCAAGCCACGTACTTCGATTTCAATCCTCATTAATGGTCAATGCATGGTTTCTAACATCTAAGGCCTAAACCTAAGTTATCGGTCTCATTTCCAAGTAAACAAGAGTTGGATCATTAAACCAAGTATTAACATCATTTTTCGATCTCCGATCGTAGTGAAATAAGAACCATTGGATTCTACATTGCAAGGGCTTTTCATCAATATATTATATGTAGAAATCGGACGGGTGGATTAAAAGTTACAAGTCTCCTAAATTGTCATGTCCAGCGAACCTTCACCCTCTGATCGATCGGACTAAAGGACCAATCGATCGGCACTGAACAACTCTCAGTTATTGCACAATCCAATAGATCGGATAGAGTGCCCGATCGATCGGCACTGGGCACCTCCTAGTTAATACACTGTCAAGTCCCCCGAACCCGATTAAAGAATAACCGGATCCGGAGAGTGAATTTTAGGACTAATTTAAATTTTTTGTCCTTTGGGCCCACGGACCGTAAGTCTGCGGTAAGGATATAATATTTCAAACCTCATGTAATATAATATTAATTGAGTTCATAGAATTCTAGGCACATGGAATATCAAGCAATGAATAATAATTTCTCATTGAATAATTAAATTACAAGAAAGATAAACAAAACTAATGAGTTAAGTAATTTATTACATTGGCCAACCCAGTATACAAGGCCAATAAAAGAAAACAGAGTAAATGATATAAAAGTTCCAACGAGGTAATAAAAGAATAAGTAAAAACTAGTGATGTCCCAATGAGTCACTCTCGTGCCAGGAATGATGACGCTACTTTACGTCATCGGCACGCCACTCTCGCTCCTCCTCTGCTGATTGGAGATCCTCTGGGATCTCCTCACCAGCCTGCTCCTCGTAGTAATACTCACCTGAAGTGTCTGCACACCAAGGAACAGAGTCAACGACAAATTGAGCAATAGATAAGCAAAGCATAATAAACATGACATGCATCAAATATAGATTAATGACAAGTACATGATTATCTGAATACAAGGTAAGCGAAGTTAGGCATAAAGCAAGAGTATTATATGGAAACAATAACAAGAATCCTAGCAACCATCTAACAACAACCACTATCCATGCAATGCAAAACAAGAACAAGAGGGAGACTCCGAGGATGTCCAAAGCCACCTCCCGGGGTACCAGTAACAATTCACTTCGAACTACTGATACCAAAGTCTGGCTCCAGCTATTCAACGCCATGGACGCCGTCCTACGTCGACTGCCCACCCCGACAACCGAGTAACCGGTTCGTCATTAAACCCCAAACTGCAGATGGCCATGATATGCAAACAATAATAGAGTGGTTCTGACACAAAGACAACAAGACAAGCAAGTCTGGCTAGTTCCATGTACAAGACAAGATCATAGGGATTATCTTATTCAAGACGATACAAGACAAGTGAAACACGTGATAATCCCTTTCATTGCTAGCCAGTCATCTTTATCAATACAAGACTCAGGTTCCCAAGTATACTTTAAGTCAGGTCCAAGTCCTAAACTCTATAAGAATTTATGTTTCATAATTTATTAAGTGTTTTATGCCAAGAGTGTACAAGGAATGTTATCAACGGATACAAGTCACAAGTCAAGGAAGAATTACAATCCAATCCTAGGTAAGTGGTGTCATCCCTGTATCCCACGTGTTCTAACGGAGTACATGTGGAAATTGGATCAACGATGCTTTTAGAAAAAATCCCTTGGTGTACAATCATGTTGAGCATCATTCAATTCAACTCCATATGTATTCGATTACACTACATGTAATACACGAATACCTAGACAACCC
Organism: Litsea cubeba; assembly: GCA_012931725.1. NCBI lineage: Eukaryota > Viridiplantae > Streptophyta > Magnoliopsida > Laurales > Lauraceae > Litsea > Litsea cubeba. The sequence continues at coordinate 59,191,696 of CM022948.1, forward strand.
ATCGAAGAACACCAAGCCGTGTGCTTCGATTTCAATCCCAATTAATGGTCAAGTGAGTAAATTAATGGTTTCCAACATCTAAGGCCATACCTAAGTTAAACAGTCTCTTTCCCAAATAACAAGAGTCGAATCATTAATTCAAATAATTACATCACTTTCCGACCTCCGATCGTGATGAAACTAAACCATTGGATTCTCCGTCTCGAGAGCTTTCCAACGGTATATTATATATAAAATTCCAACGGGCGGATTGAAAGTTACAAGCCTTCGAAGTTTCAGTGACCATGCACCCTCCGATCGATCGTACCAAAGGTGCGATCGATCGGCACTGAGCACCTCTCAGTTAACTGAGAGTTTTCACAGACCGATCGATCGGACTGTGTGGTCGATCGATCGGACTGTGTACGCTCACAGTTAATTGAGAATTGTTCACTGTCCAATCGATCGCACTGAGCGACCGATCGATCGGACAATGAACCTGAAGCCCGAAAATGGGTTTCTGCTCCCTTTTTCCTCCGGCCAATCCATGGCTAACCTGCAGAAACTGAGCCTCCTTGCTCCCCATTCAATCCATACATCACATTCTCATCATTTCTTATAATTTAAAACATAAAAAGGCTACCAATTTAACAATTAATCTCATTCATTCCATAAACCTAACCTAACATTAAAAATCCCCAAATCAATATCAAAACATGCTTGGAATTAGAGGGGAATTCTATCAGAATCATAACCAATCAAATGAAAATAAACATACATGTTTAAAATGCAATGCAGATCTACTTGCCTCAACCAAGAAGAATGTTGGAATTGGGTGAAATTTGAGGAGAAGCTTTTCTACTCCGAAATCCATGATCTAACCCGATAAAATGAAAACTAGGAAGCCAAGAAGAAGATAGGAAGGAAAAGAATTAAGATCGGACCTAATCTAACCAAAGAAATGATAAAGTAAAAAATATGAGATTGTGAGAAGTCTTACCAAAATGATACTGGAAGAAAGAGGGGATCGATAGAATGAGTACTAGCGGATCGGATCTTCAAGTTGGATCTTCTAGGGCGGAGTTCTGGCTTGAGAAAGAAAGAGGAAGAAGAAATGGGCTGCGGTTGTTCTTCGTTCAGTTGCAGAGATTAAATGAAAAATTAGGGCAAATCTTCGTTTAAGAAGAAGATAGAGAGGAAAAGACCAAATTACCCCCCTTAAGTGGGTCCGGTGAAAGAATGGACAACTTGAAGGGTTTCTGATCGTCGGATCGCAACGAGTCAAGAGACAAAAATGATCAGAACGACGAGACCTTTCGAACAAACCCAAAATCACGGCATTTGAAATATTTTGGAAAACACTCAATTTTCCCTAAATTGCAAACTACACCCCTGCTATGATCAAACGAACTCGGAATCGAACGAAACTTTAGAGACACTATTCTAATGCTAAAAGAAACTCGCTCATAATCTAAACCCACTTAAATATCTAAAAATATAATTAAATAAAATTAAAAAAAAATAAACGGGTCAGGGCCTGATATTGGGCCCAACTGACCCAGTAAGGTCACAGACCTTACAACTCTCACAAATAAAAAGAGCATTTGGTCCCCCAAATGCCTAAACATATCAAGTATATATTTGAGATTTGCGGAAGTGTGTAGTAAATCATATTAGTGCTATTCCATTCCATAGACAAGACTGATTTATAATTGATATGACAAGATATCAGAATGAGCAATGATCATTAGCATATTTCCCAAAAGCAAAGTTAGAGTCACACAAAAGATCAGTTAATTAGTTGCCCCAAAATAATGGCCAACAAAGGCCAGTACATCCAATAATAACCCAAAGGATGTAAATCACAAATTCCCAAAATAATGTCGAATCTTTAAGCCTGAACGAATGTCTACATGACATCGTCAGCTTGCCACTCTATTACGCGATGCGGTTCGCCGACTGCCTCCTAAGGCTCCTCTTCAATGGCAATATGTTCGAGACCTGAATACCAAAATAAATGGATCAGATACGATGATCTGGAAGGTGGGTGAAAAGATATGACAATACATTTAAAATAATGATACCTTAGGAAACATATTGAAAACCTGTATAAATAATAAATTTCGTAAAAGACAATGCATCATTTATTAGGTAAAGGCATAAGCAATATAAAGTAATAAAGGTACCAAGAATAAGGAACTGTCAAGATGGCAACCACACAAAGCTAAATCCTCTCTCACAGATGTGATGAGAGCACATACCCTACATGATCATTGACCTCGGTCACACAAGGTGAGGAGGGACAATGATAAAATACTATAATATACATATATATACTCTGCGGGACCACAGTATCGAACCGGGTAAATACTCTGCGGATTCCAGGCTACAACTGACTAAACAGGAGGAGAGGGATCTCCAAGTCGGTGGATCAAACCGACAAGGTTGTCCAAGCTTAGTGGTGCCGACTCATAGGTCAAATGCGGGAAGTCAAATCACATGCATAATAACGAAACAGGGTGCCCATAGGCACTAATACACATTCATATCGGGTCGGGCATATACAGGTTAGCAAAAGCTAAACACATTTTCCAATACTTTCGGGACAAGTCCAAATCATAAGATATGATGTTTGAAAAGCACAATTAAAATTCGGGTCAAGATAAACATGAATGGATTTCCAACCTTCTCCTGGCTAAGTGTTGGAGGTCCAAGATTTGGATCAATATAAATAGGGTCCCGTTTGTCGATTTTGATATATATTTGGTGCTCCGTAAGAGTTAAAGACATTCTGGGTCTTTACGTACATTGACAAGTCTAAAAAGACCACAACAAGATCAGGATGATGGGGTTAAACCTTTAGTATAGTTCCATATATTTCTCCAAAAGAAACTGGGAAGAAAATGGCTGTCGATTAGCTCATCGGCTTCTGTCGGTCAGCCGACAGGGTTATGGCGGTCAGCCGATACTACAGTATCAGAAATTTTCAGAAAATGCAGCTATCTGGAAATGGAGCCGAGAGTCTGTCGGTTGGTTGTCGGTTGACCGACATTGGGATCTCGGTCAGCCGACAGCTGACCTACAGAAGTCCTGGCTGATTGCAGCTCTCTGGAAATGGAGCCGACGGGTTGTCGGTTGGCTGTCGGTCGACCGACATGGGGATGCCAGTCAGCTGACAGCTGACCGACAATGAACCGACGCTGCACAGTCAATTCCGTTTCAAGTCATATTTATACATTTTTCTTCCCCTTCTTCCATTCCATCCTTATGTACATTTAAGTACCCTTTTTTCACAACTTTGGAGGTTTCAAAACTTCATTAAATCTCCATGAAATCCATCATCCAAACCTCCCAAAACATCCAAAAAAGGAATCCAACCTCTTCATCCCAATCAAATTCAACCAAAGGAAATCCATCACATGTAATAAATCAAAATTAATACTATCAAGATGTCATTTTCAAGAGGGCAACACACTAATGAGTGCATTTTCAAAGTCTAATAAAAGAATGACATGAAACCAAGCTTGAGTAATGAAAATCATTAATAAAAGATAAGCATTTGCATAAAACATGATTAATGAAAATAAACCATTTCATCCACTTGCCTTGAGTCCAAGCTAATGTAAATCAAGCTCTCTAATCACCTCTTAAGCCAAAATCAAAACCTATACAAAACCCCCAAAAGAAATCCTAAAATATAAAAAAACCAATCAAAACAAGATGAAAGTTTCCAATAATGAAAATGGAGCTTCTCTAGGGCTATACAAACACAAATCTATAATTTTTAGAAAGATCACCTACATGGAAGTTCTTCAAAAGTCAAGATGTTGCTCCAAGGAGATCTTGGAATGTGCGGTTTTCTTCAAAAATGGCATCAAGATGGAGCCCTTGAGATGAGGAAGAAGATTGTAAAGTCCAAATCTTGATTTAGCAAAGCTTTGTGGTGGTTTGTGAGGAAGAAAGCAAGAGAAAAAGGGGAGGCACGGTGGCTGCTGCTGGGATCCTCTCTTGGAACAGTTCTAGGTCAAGAAATGGGATGGAGAAGATGGGTTCCCTTTTATACAAAGGGGAGAGTGGGTCCCACAACTTAAAATACCTCTCGGGCTCAAACATCAATTTCGAGACCTCAAATGATCTCGACGAAGAAGACAAAGTTGCTCGACGAAATATCTAGTTTCCAAAAAGTATACATTTTACGAGTTTTGGTGATATTAAAAATCGTGTCCAGATTTTGGGTAAAAAGATTGTTTTGCCCTCACATTGTGAAAGGTTGAGTTTAGGAGTTTCAAACGAGGACGAGTGCAACATGAAAGTTGAAAAGCTAAACAAGACAAGTTAAACGGGATTAAAAACACGATTTGAGGAAATCAAGAATAACCCCTAAGCTCACGTAAATCTGTAACAAGAACCCCTAAAGGGTCCCACAAGTCAAGAAGACTCTCAAAATTCCCCAAAGCTATTCAAAATGTTATTCTAACCCAAAACTAAACCAAGATCCACTAAACACACTTAAAATTAAAATACAACTTAATAACACTAATCGAGGTCTCTCGGGCCGGGGTCTTACAAGAAGCATAGTCATTCAATAATAAACATACACAACATGATCAAATATACAATGCAAATCCACTTGCTTCAACCAAGATGATGATGAAAATTGGGAAAACTTGAGGAGAAGCTCTACTATCATTAAATCCCCAATTTAATCCGATAAAACGCAATCTAGAAAGCCAAGACGAAGAAAGGAAGGTTGAAGATCAAGATCAGACCTAATCTAAAAAAAGAGAAGACGATTAAAAAGATGAAAATATGAGAAAACTTACCAAATTGATACCAGTGGAAAGAGGAGATCGAAAGGATGAAGATTAGCGGTTCAGATCGCGGAGGTTGATCTTCCAAAATGGAGTTCTGGGCTTGAGAAGATGAAGAGGAAGTAGAAGGGGGCTGTAGCTTTCGTTGCAGAGAATGAATGAAAAGGATTAGGGCTAATCCTTGTTTAGGAAGAAGAGAGGGAGGAAAGACTGAATTGCTCCTTAAGTGGGTCCGGTGTAGGAATAGACCCCTTGAAGGGTTTCTGATCGTCGGATCACGACGATCTAAGAGACAAAAATGATCAGCGCGACGAAACCTTTCCAACGAACCCAAAAAAAATTGCGGCGTTTATAATTTTTTCATAAAAACACTCAATTTTCCTAAATTGCAAACTATCCCCTACTAGAATCAAACGAACTCGAAATCGCACGAAACTTTGCATACACTATTCTAATGCTAAAAGAAACTCGCTCAAGATCTAAACCCACTTAAATTTCTAAAATAAAGTTACATATAATAATTACTAAATAAACTAGTCAACGGGCCTGCTGTTGGGCCAACTGACCCAGTAAGGTTGGGGACCTTACAGCAACAGACTTATGCTCAGTCAAATAGATGCCCAGTCAAACACAAATAGGTGAAACATCCCCCCTAAAGAATGAGTCTCTCTGCCACCTAATCATCTGCTGCCCTACCAACTATCACTTGTTGTTTGAACAATTTCTATTTGCAACAACCCATTTCAGACGTCTTGTCGTTCACTGAGAACACAACAGTGAACGCCCTAGGACATCAATTTTTTTCAAGCTTTGAAATGTCTGTTGCTATTATTGTAAAAATGGTTCTTTCATATCAAGATCCCCTTCTCACGTAAGCATGCACCCAACTCCCCTTCTCACATTAGTATCTAGCCATTTGCATCTCACAAAATGCAGCAAGGGTAATTTCAGGTTGATCATGTTGCAAATGTGCTTTGATCATTGCGGTCCAAGAGACGACATTTCTTTTAGGCATTTTCTTGAACAAGTGCATGGCGGTATTTAGTGGTAGTGGGGGTTTGGATTGTTCAATGAGTAGTGGTACCAAGCATATGGTGTGGTTGCTGCTGTAATGGCATAACCGTGTTTCTCTTTCTCTCTATCACTTTCATTTTCTTTTAATCACGATCATCTCTTTTTTTCTCTCTCTAATGACAAGAAAGCACCCTCTTCATCTTGCAACTTCGCCATCTTCCATCTACCTATTAAATTGTATGTCCTAAATCCAATGGATGACGTGAACAATTTTATCTATTATCTTAATTGATATATAATTTCATGCTTTTATTCATGAGATGAATATGACTCTAGTAATTGTTGCACATATTTGATAAAAAAAATGACATATTTGTTCATGAGATGAATAAAAGCCCTTAAAGTATATTAAATGTGATCCATATATGTGAATGAGATTCACATGCAGGAGACATAGGTCACAATTCTTATATTTAAAAGATTTTGCAATCAATGATGAGACTAGGCATCTCATCTAAAAGATTGTAGCACTGGAATTAATATAAGATAGTGTGGTTTGTCTCGACCATCAGAATGGAAGACTCTAGATTGTTGTGCTAGTATATTGGATTTACTAAAGGACCTTGATTAACACCTTATATAAAATTTTATCTTTAATTAAAGAACGCTCTAATAATTTTCAAGCAATAGGCTCTCATTCACGGGGGAGTAATGGACGCAAGTTTATGCTATACATTTACTTTAACTTACCAATGAGTGAGGCCTGCTATGACATTTAGAGAGAAATGTCTTTCAGAACATGAGAGAGAGAGAGGTGAATGTCGTATCCTTCTTTGGATCGACTGATGTCTATATATAAGGGATTAATCCCTAATTACAATCAATTACAATAAATTACAATCAATCACAGATCCTAAAATTAAGAACAATCTTTGACTAATTATAATGCAATAAATAGAAACAATTAATGGGCCTGGATATGGGCCAAAATGGATGGGCCTGGATTGACACCCCCCCTCAAATTGATGCTGGAGAGTCATAAAGCAGCAATTTGGAGACAAGAAATTGATGTCGAGGCCGATGAAGTCCCTTAGTGAAAATATCGGCAAACTGAGATTCTGTAGGGACATGCGGTAGACTAATGACATTTCGCTTAAATTCATCTCGAATAAAGTGGCAGTCAACTTCAATATGTTTGGTGCGTTCATGGAAGACGGGATTTTCAGTGATGCGAATAGCCCCAGTATTATCGGCATGCAATGGAGTAGGAGAGGTTTGAGCAAACCCGAGTGCCGAAAGAAGTCCCCGTAGCCATAAGATCTCAGAACAAGCAGAAGACATTGCCCTATATTCAGCTTCCGTGGAAGATCGAGACACCCGTTCTTGTTTCTTGCATTTCCAAGAAATGAGAGAATTTCCAAGGTACATGCACCAACCAGTAGTAGAACGGCGTGTATCTTGACAGCCTGCCCAGTCAGCATCCGCATAAGCGGTCAGATGAAGAGGATTATCCTTGGGATAATATAAACCACGAGGGACAGTTCGCAGCAGATAGCGAATAATCCGCTTCACAGCTGTCAAATGAAGGTGTCGAGGAGCTGTCATGAACTGGCTTACAAGATTAACAGCATAAGAGATGTCAGGTCTAGTGATAGTGAGATAGACAAGACTGCCCACCAGTCGCCTGTATGTATGAGGATCAGGAAGAAGATCTCCATCATCTTTACTCAACTTGAGATTGACCTCTACAGGTGTATCAACAGGGGAAGAATCCTGGAGGTCGGCCAACTCGATAAGATCAAATGTGTATTTGTGTTGATTAACAAATAGACCTTTCGGAGATTGATGCACTTCCAAGCCCAAAAAATAATGCATTGGACCCAAATCCTTCATACGGAAGGAATCTTTGAGAGAAGCTTGGAGAGAGTTGATCATATCAGCATCCGTGCCAGTGATAATAATATCATCAACATATACGAGAAGTACAGTAACACCAGTAGATGTGTGGCACAGAAAGAGAGATGGATCATAAGAACTCTGGGTAAAGCCACTCTCGCATAAGCGACTCTGGAAGGTTTCGAACCATGCCCGAGGAGCTTGCTTTAGACCATAAAGTGATTTTCGCAAGCGACAGACAGTCCTTTTTGAGGTAGAGGGTACACCTTGTGGTATCCGCATATAGACTTCTTCGTGCAGGTCGCCATGGAGAAAAGCATTTTTGACATCCATTTGATATAAAGGCCAGGATTGCGATGCAGCAATGGCGAGAAGTAACCGAACAGTTGTCATTTTTGCCACAGGTGCGAACGTTTCTTCATAGTCAATGCCATACTCCTGACGGTTGCCGAGCGCCACAAGTCTAGCTTTGTGTCTATCCAAGGACCCATCAGATTTAAGTTTGATCGAGTAGATCCATTTGCAACCAATGGGTTTAACTGTTGAAGGACACTCCACAATATCCCAGGTGTGATTCTGATCCAATGCATCCAATTCCTCCTTCATGGCCTGGTTCCAACAATCTTGTTGCACAGCCTGCAAATAGGAGCTAGGGATAGGGACGGAAGATAGAGTTGTCATCAAAGAAGTATGGGTAAATCCATACCTCTCAGGTGGTCTAGAATCTCTGGAGGAGCGACGCAAGGTTTGAGTAGGCGCGGGACCATTGGTCGGTGGAGGATCAGGAGGAAGGCCATCTGTAGTGGTAGGTTTTTCCCGTCGGTGATACACAAAATCAGGATTAAACCTAGTAACAGTAGGTTGATCAGTTGTTTGATCCGAGAAACCAGGTAAGAGAGCTGGTGAAGAGGATGAAGGACAGTCTATGTGAGTCGGGAAGAAATTCTGATTTTCAAAGAAAATAACATTGCGAGAAACCCTGATACGACGTCCAATGGGATCATAACAAACAAAACCTTTTGGATTAGTGGCATAACCCAAAAACGCACACTTGCGAGATTGCGCAGTTAGTTTTGTTCGTTCCGTGAGAGGAAGGTGAACAAAACAAACACACCCAAATGTATGTAGGTGATCAAACACAGGTTGTTGCCCAAGCAGTTTAAAATAGGGTGTGAGATGATCAATGGTAGATGAGGGAAGACGATTGATGAGATAAACTGCGGTGGTAAGGGCTTCAGTCCAAAAACGAGGAGGAACGGAAGATTGAAGGAGAAGTGTTCGAGTTACATCAAGGAGATGTCTGTTTTTCCGTTCCGCAACTCCATTTTGTTGTGGAGTATATGGACATGTACGTTGAGAAATGATTCCTTTCATGTTGAGAAAAGATTGAAAATCATTGGACACATACTCCCCCCCTGAGTCTGATCGCAAAATCTTAATGCATTTGGAGAATTGTGTTTCAACATAGTTTAAAAATATTTTAAAAGCATGAAGAACATCAGATTTGGAATGTAATAAATAAAGCCAAGTAAATCTACTGAAGTCATCAATGAAGGTGACAAAGTACTTAAAATGACTATGAGAAAGAGTCGGAGCAATGCCCCAAACATCACTGTGAATTAAGTCAAAACATGCAGTGCTTCGTGTGTTAGAGTGTGGAAAAGGTAAAATTTTACTCTTTCCTAATTTACAAGCATCACATTCAAAAGAAGCAGAATTAACAGGTTTATTTATTAAGCCAGATTGAAATAAAGTAGACATGGTAGAAGCATTTGGATGTCCAAGTCTATTATGCCACAACTGAGAATTATTCTTAATAAAAAAACAAAAGAACTGATGTAAGGAGTTTTCCGGAGTAAATGAAGACACTGGTAAAGAAAAAAGCCTTCCACGCTTAGGCCCCCTCGCGATCACTTCCCCCGACTCCTGGTCCTGCACAACACAACCAGAAGGAGAAAAAGAGACATTGCAGTTATTTTCAACAAGTTGACCCACAGAAACTAAATTGGTAGCAAGATGAGGAGAAACGAAAACATTGGTTAATGGTAAGGGACTAGGGGTATCACCAACAGAGATGATGGGAAGATGATCTCCATTGGCAGCTTGGACAGTAAGATGACCAGTGTAAGGAACAACATTTTGTAATTTGAGTGCTGAAGTGGTCATATGGTTACTGGCACCAGAATCTAAATACCAAGTATTGGAAAGAGAGGAAGCATTACCTGCGATGTTCATGGAAGCTAAGGCATTGATGATCATTTGGTTTACCATCTCAGGGGTGAGAGGGACTGTTGATGCAGAGTTTGAGGAACCAGGTTGGGAGGAAGAATCAGACTGCAGAGAACTACTGAAGTCAGATGAAGCATATGGTGGAGTGGTCACAGTGTAAGCAACTAGGAGCTGATGGCACGCTGTAAGTACCAGGGGCTGACTGCACAGAGTTGCGAGGAGTATAATTACGATTCCGCTTCCGACACTCTTCAAGAACATGACCAGTGGCTTTACAATATCGGCAAATTTTTGCCTTGCATTGATTAGCATAGTGTCCATATTTTTTATAAGTATGGCACTGAACTTTACTGATGTCCCGAGGAGGCTGTCTGGTTGTAGCAACATAGGCTAATGGAGTCTCAACAGATCGTTGTTGTTCCAGAGTAGTTTTAGTAGCCAGACGCTGTTCCTCGCGCAAAAGTTCCTGAAGACAAGCATCCAAGCTTGGAAGAGGAGCCCTGCTCATCAAGTTTGATCGAACTGGCTCAAACTCCAGACGGAGTTTCATGAGAAGCTGATCCCGATGACTACTTTGTTGTAACGGAAGCAATTCCGGTAAAATTGCTGCAGATACCTTGGAAAACTTAATTTCATCATATTCAGACCACAGACGGCTTAAGCCATTGTAATACTCCTGAATAGACTGGGTGCCTTGATTGAATTGAGAGATTTCCAGTTCTAATTGAAACTGGCGAGCAGCATTGCTCTGTTGATAAATGTGCTTAAGATAGTCCCACATGTCACGAGCAGTTTTGCATGGTTTAAGGTTGAGAAAGAAATGAGACTCAACAGAACCCAGCAACCAAGTCTTAATTTTAGCATCCTTTGTCTTCCATGCTAAAATTTTCTTATCATCTTCCGCAGGTTGAGGCTCAGATCCATCAATATGTGTCCACAGTTCTTTTCCTTCCAAGTAAATTTGGAATTGGAAGGCCCATGAGGTATAATTAGTGCCATCAAATCGAATCAGGGATACTTCATGTTTTTCCATGATGAAAAAAAAAAATAACACACAAGCAGAATAGTAGAGATCAATGTGAATAACACAATCAGAGAGCACCCAGCAGCCAGAGCAGTGGAGAAATCAATGTGAATAACACAATCAGAGAGCACCCAGCAGCAGCCAGAGCAGTGGAGAAATCAAAAAATTTCAAACTGTGAAAGAAAACCTCAACAATCCACTCTGATGATCAATAAATCATGAAAAAATCAGCATAAATCCAAGAAACCCCAGGCGACCAGGATGGTAGTCTTCCGCTGATGAGTTGGTCATGATCTCGGGTGGGCCATGTTTGATCTGAAATGATCAGGGATGATCTGGCTGGAGAGAATGATCACAGATGATCATATACTGGCTTCCAATGTGTTGGAAGATGATTTAGGAGAAGATCAGAGTTCACAGACCATCGATCTAGCTCTGATACCATGACATTTAGAGAGAAATGTCTTTCAGAACATGAGAGAGAGAGAGGTGAATGTCGTATCCTTCTTTGGATCGACTGATGTCTATATATAAGGGATTAATCCCTAATTACAATCAATTACAATAAATTACAATCAATCACAGATCCTAAAATTAAGAACAATCTTTGACTAATTATAATGCAATAAATAGAAACAATTAATGGGCCTGGATATGGGCCAAAATGGATGGGCCTGGATTGACATGCTATAGGTCAACGCCTCGGTATATTGGGTAGATGGCGGTGGGACTATGGGAACATATATTTTCAAGATAGAATCTATCATCGTAAGAGAAATATTACCTTGTGCTAATTAATGAGATTTATCGTCGGTAAGTGCACACCCGTTCTGATTAAGAGTTAATCAGATGGTATCGATAATCGACGTGATTAATTGGGTCACAAGGATAATAAGAGGTGGGTCTGCATTAGTTAGACAATTTATATATTTTTCCAATGGATCCATGGATATAATTGATTGAGGGGCATGTTCGCAGTAATTGGAAAGTTTAGGGCTTCTTATGAAATTTTTAGGACTAGAGTGCAATTGCTTTTATATAATGTTGTTATTAGCAATTAACTGTTGGTTAGAAACTTACATGAGATGTGGGGTCCAGATGCATCGGTTAGAGCTAATTCCAAGGAATCCCTGGTGGTCCTCATGCTAGCCCTAAGAGAGAGAAGGACATGAATTAGGACTCATAAGAGAAAGATGAGTGAAACTAGGACTCATAAGAGAACTAGGAATTGTGGGATTATATAAGTCCACCAAGGCTGGACGTACCCCCCCCCGCTCTTCACTCCTCTAGTTTCTCCACTTGAGTACTTTGAGGAATTTCTTCTTAGTTGAGATCCCACCATTCTCTTTGAGAAGTTCTCTTGATTTGGGTGATAATGCGTATGACTGCAAGGTTTGGGAGATCGCGTATGCGAAATGGTTTTTGCAGAGACAAAGGTCAAAGACTCGATTTGAGCACTACATATCTCTTCAAGTATAGTCTACTCCAAGTTATTTTTGTAGATCTAGATGGTGCTTGCTCATATCTATTTTTCTTGTCATAGATATGGGATCTTATTGCATTAAGATAAGGGCTTTAGATCTTAGGATTGGTTCCATGGTGATTTGGATGTCAAATCCCTACGTTAAGCGGATCAAAGTTTTAGAAATTCCTTCTGGAAAGCCCACCCACTTCCAAGAGTTCCCTCATCAGCTCATCTAAGGCATTCGGTCTATATCAAACCTGAACCTTCTCCTCCATCGAACCCCTCAAACAAACAATAATCCATTAAAAAAAGAAAAAACCTTCACCAGACCACTTTCATGGCCTATACTAGCCCTGCAAACACTACACACGAGCAAACAACCCTATCTCTCTTTCCTACCTAACCATACAACCGACTCAAGTCTCCATCCAACTCACCACTCCTTTCAAACCTTAAACTTAAAACACCATCGTTCCATCTCAAATCCAAAACATACACATCCCTCTCAACACTAAGCCTGTTTGGTAACTCTAAAAATAAGCACTTATTAAATGATTTAGAGCTTATTAAAATTTAGAGTGTTTGATAAAATTCTAATCATGATTTAAAACTAGAACTTATATTTCGAAATAAGTGATTTTAATCGGTTGCTTTAAGTAGCTTTTTTTTTGTAACTTTTTTTTCTAAAGTCGGGGAAGCCATTTCACGATTTCTTTCTCTGTTACTTTTCTCTTGGCACGACCATCCTAAGGAAGATGATGAGGGGGACTTATTTAGATGGTTATCAAACACTCAATTATAAAATAAGAGCTTTTTTTTTTTTATAATTTTACCAAACAGTCTAATTATAAATTTGAACTTAAAAATTAGATATTTCATTTTAGACCTTAATTTAATTAGCTCTTATTAGATAGATTAGAGTTACCAAACATAGCCTAAGAATCAAATGCACAAATAGATACCATCCCAAAGTGGGCTAGGAAACTGGAAAAAATGGAAAAAAAAAGAAAAGCCATCTCGGTGGAGCAGCCGAGTCGGAGGAAGACAAACATCGTATGAAATATAGAGTGGTCTGGAGTTTTTTCATGAACATTTGACGATATCATTTTTAATTGATGATATCATCAATAGGGTTATTTTGGTTAAAAAATGTACGAACCACAAACTCGTAGTATTAATGTTTTTTTTTTTTTTGGTGAAACCATCTAAGCAGACCTTAAACTTAATTATTTCTTAAAAATATATTTTTTTTTAAAGAACCCATCTTTTTCCCCGAAAGCTAATATGCATTAGTACAACCTATGTGGCCCAAATTGAAAATTATTGCTTTTTTTTTTTCTATGGGCATGGATATGGATATTAGATAATTAGGATTGCAAATGGATATCCGATTTTCCGATTACCCGAAAGTCTTAACTTGTTAAAAAGATGGTTTGGAACCTATTTTAGGTTCCGATTCATTAACGGGTCTAGGGCCGAAACCCAATTTATGTTACGATTGATAAACAGGTTCGGTTTTGGATCCATATAGGTTTCGACTCATGGATCTAGGGCCCGATTTATGAGTCTTTGATATTGCATATTGTACCCAAAAATTAATTTTTGGCTAATTTTTTTATATAATACTGGAGGTAGCAGATTTGATGCAAAGTTGAATGATATGTTTATTTTAAGAATGCACCGTTATAAATTAAATGATATGCTTATTTTAAGAAAAAATAAAAAATTAAAAGAAATTAATTCGGTTTTGAAACTAGATTCCAGAACTCTAGGTAGACTATAACTGGATCCGAAACAAACAAAATAAATTTTAAATCAAAATCGGATTCGAAAGTGGAACCATTATATTAACGGGTCGGGTGCTGTATGGTTCCGACCGTTTGCAACCCTAGAGATAAAATCATGTTCCATAGTGGACGCAAACAGTTGATTTTTTTTGGGCCGACTGTTGCATGGGATTCCCAGCCCTACCTCCCCTCGCATCCTCTCCCAGGGCCTGTTTAAGTTCTCTGAACTTCATTTCCAGTCCTATCCGTTCACGTGACTGCTAGGGCGCCAAATCCTGGTTTATCTTTTCATATCCCTCTCCTTCTTCTTCTTCATGAACTCAGTCGGGCTCCTCTTTCAATATACAATACTCTTCTCGTAACTCAGTAACTCTCTCTCTGTCTCTCTTAAATACAAGGAGTTGCCATGGAAGTCTGCAACACTCGTTCCCTGCATTTGCTTAACCCACACCGGGCTTTTCGTCCTTCGCAGTTCGGCGTTGAAAGGGTTCTCTCTTTGTAAGTCGGTTTCTGATATTCTCCGTCTTGTCTTTGAAGTCCTTGCTTTGTTCTTTGGGTGTTTAGCCTTTAGGACTATTATGTTGCACGTCATTTATTAAATGGGTTTTTATTGAATTGAGGCAATCTCTGGAACTTACCTTCTTTTTTTTTCTTTGATATATGTAGTCCACTTGCATGTTTTGATGGGATTTTGAATTGGGTCTTGCGGATTTCATGTTGTGTTCTGTTTTGATGATTTTTTTTTTTACAAGTTTACTTGTTAGAAGTGAATTTCTAGAAGTTTCCAATTCCTATCCTCCCCTCCCCCAACCCCCCATCACACACACACAAAAAAAAAAAAAAAAAAAGACCCTGTGTTGGGAATTTGAACTGAGTTTTCTTGAATTTCACTTTTTCTCTAGTTGGGATTGTTCTCATAAAAAAACTATTTATCTAGTTGCATTTTTCTGATATAATAATAAATTGATTGCATCATTATAGATTCTTCCTTTATTGGGTTCTGTTGTTGTAACATCAGTTTCTACAGTCTCCTTACACTATTATCAACTCTGTAGATTAATTGTTTACACTGATTACATTAAGTTGACCACATGGTTTGGTCAAGTAAGGTCAAATCATATTTATATGTGTGGGATCCACCATCAAAGGTTCAAAGTTCAAGTTGTGGGCCCATCCTGCACACCCATAGTTGGCTTGAGATTTCAGCAAAGAAAACAATATGAACTGTTAGATTGAGTGAAAAATGTGATTAATGCACTAATTGACAGTGATCCGTTAATAAATTTATGTTTTGCGCTTAATGGGGGCTGACATTTTGGTGATCCGGACTGTAAATTAGTTAGTCAGTTCCCTCCCCTATTACCATGAATGAAGAAAAACAAAAAGGTTTTTCGAAGATGGAGTGTGTGTAAATGTGATCGACAAGAAAACACACAAGTTTTGGAATGGGATTTTTTGTCTTCATTGATCGACCTCCAAGGGTATATATAGTTTACAATCTTCATCAAAAGAAAGATGGAAAGGGAAGAGATGAGTAGACTATCAATTACATGCCCAATTAGTGGGCTATTACAATCCAGAATCATTTGTGCCTATCCTAGTTAGTACTGTACATCTCTACTCAGTATTAATGATCCTTCATGATATGGCAGTCCATAGGACTGACTATTTATCACTCCCTTCAAACTAATATTTGGTGGATCAAACAATGAAATTTGTGAATAAAAATAATGCTTGCCTTGTATCATTAGCTTGGCAAACAGATCGCAATCTGAAGACTTGAAGGCATAGATGAAGTCTAATGGTGTGAAAACATAGGCTTCGCGATTTTAACCACAATCTAATTCTATATGCTTTGTCCTTTCGTGAAATATTGGAATCATTTCAATTTGAATGACACTAGTATCATCAACTTGAAGTGGTTTCGAATGATATTGAGAAAATCTAACTTAGGAAAGATGACCATAGAGCCAAGTGAATTGAGAGCAATCTGATATCATATATTGATATTCGGTTCAGTATAGGATTTGGAGGCTCCTATTTTACATTTCCTTAGCAGTACACCATCCTATAGACCATAGTAGATATCCATCTATTTGGACATCCCACCCAGTCAAACTTTAGCAAATGCATCAACTTGAATATTTGATTGCCGAGAAAATTGGTTCTCATCGTAGTGTGCCTGGTAGATATTGTATAATATGAAGAATGGTATCACATGGAGATGTTTGAGTATTAGTCATAAAGTGACCATGAAGATGAACTTACAAAGGGCCTTTTCATCCTTTCATAGCTTAACATTAAGTTCAACAACAATAGAATCTTGCAAACAGATGAGTATGATGATGAGATATATTTTTGTGCTGATTTATGAAGATCCTCTTGATAGATTTATGAATTCCCAACCCTAATAAATAAGTAAAATTGACCAAGATCTTTCATATGAAATGATGAATCCAAAAATTTCTTTAGTTTATCCATTCCTTTGGAATCTTTTTCTGTAATTAGTATGACAATGTTGAAAAAATATTGAAGGGTCATATTTACATCCATGTCCTTCCAAATAAAACAATCCTAGTATCCATTGGCACTACATTGCACCATAGCGTAGTCAATCCACAAGAGCTTGTGAGATGATGTTGTTAGAGCTTCCACTGTCAATCACAAACGTACAATCTTGCCTATTTACATTGCGTGTCAAACAAAATACGTTATTTCATAACCACCTCTTCTTAACCCTTGGTGTAGGTCAAGGATCAAAATAGCGATTGCGGCTGGCGTAGCGGCCACTGGCCAAAACACTACGGAGCGGGCAATATGTAGTGGTTGCGGTGATACGTAGCGGTCTAAGTTTTTTAAGTGGTCAAAAGAATTCAAATCTTGTGTTTTTTTAGTGATTTGAAACCATATAAGGATAGAGATAACTTTAGAAAAGCTTATTGAGGAGAAGAAATAGGAAAAATAGGATTTGTAAATTAAAACTGCTTAGCTCTACTATTGTTCTTCTATTTTTATGGTCAACTGCTCCTTATATTCTAGCCCATCATGTTCTTCAACATCTTGTTCTTCTGTCACATGACTTGAAGTTTTGGAGGTCGTTGTGAGCATTGAAACAACAAGTGACCTCTTTCTCGACAATCTTAACATACAAGAGAATTCTTCTTTGCCCTCCTTGTCTCATTAGATTGAAGACTTGATCTTGTATTCTGGCTTTCGACTTGTGTGATTGTATGAGGTGACAGATATGATTGGCCTATTCTCTTTAAGGATACGAGAAGCTTGATGATTGGCCATTTCTTCTGCTTTTAATGTATGTCGCACCACTTCCTCGACTGGCTATTTTTTGCACTTTTAACGTATGTTGCACCACTTCCCAACTGGTACAAAGTTTTGAAAAGCCAAGAGATGCCGTATGTCCATTCTAAGGCCATGATAATGATACTTGCGTCGACATCCTTTGATTTGTCTAATCACACCTTGTCTAGGCTAGAAAGTTTTTGTTTTTTTTGTATACTCGACAACTGGTGTGTTGCCCTATTTTAAATCTTGAAGTTTGGAAGAATAGACCCCTTTGATAATTGGCTAGAATTCTCTTTGTTCTATCATATTCCACATCTCTATCCATGTTTCATTGGATCCATATTCTGACTTTGTTGTTGTTGTCGTTGCACCTCTGTTCACCAAATAGCTGCATGCTCAAGCAATTAGGGAGCCACCTAGTGTCACTTTGTGACCATTTGTTATTGGTTTGTGTGCAAACACATTTTCGACACATCGTAGCCAATCCATGAATGTTTCTGATTGCATCTTGTCATCGTACTCGGGAATAATAATTTTGATAGCCAAATTCCTACCAATGTTTGTAAGGATCCTTGCGTTGCTGATTCTGAAAACTTGGTTCTTCTCGACGGTTATCTTCTTGATGGTTTTTGTCTGTGAGGCTGCGCTCGAGATTTGTAAGTTGAGCATCTCTTTAAGTTAACTGCTTTTGAATTTATGGAAACATTTAAAAATCGAGTGTGGCAGAGATGAGAGTGTTGAGATGGATGCCTGGTAAAACTCAAATTAGAAATGAGTGCATTTGGGAGCATTTAGGGGTAGCATGGTAATAAATTAAGAGAGATTCTTTTGCGATGGTTTGGACCTATCCAACTCAGGCCAACAACTATGCCAGTGAGGAAAAGTTTCTCTATGTAGGTTGACGGCCCCCTCTAAGAAAAGGGGTAGGCTTAAAAGGACATGGAAGTAGTAAGCATAAATTTGGAGAAGTGTAACCTATATGAGGATTTGTCCTAGGATAGACAGGAACGGAGAAACAAAATTCTTGTAATTGGCTCCAACATAGTTGGGACAAGGCTTTGATGATGTAATTGTATTCTTAATTTGATCAACATCAGCTGCCAATTGGGCATGCTTTTGGTGAGCTCAGCAGACAATTGGTCATAACCCTTTCTCAATTCATCTACTTTTGGGTTTAGATCACAGATTGATTCACTTATTTGTTCCAGGGTCAAAATACCCATCTCTACTTGTTGTTTCTTTGGAGGTATCTTCATTGATTTTTTTTATAATTTGCAGAAATAACTGAAAATTAAAATAGACCCACTGGAAGATTGAGAAGGCTCCAAGGTTAGTTATGGTTGATTATTTTGTTCCTTGTTAATCTTATTCGATTGTTGGGATTTCTAAGAATTCTAGAATTCTTTGGATTTTTCTGGTTTAGGTTATTTGTGCCCTTGATAGTACGATTGCGTCAAATCGGTACTGCATCATCCATGCACTACTACAATGTCTTGGGAGTATTTCTTTTCTGAATTTTGCAAATAAAGATAGTAGTGTTTTGACTTTTGAGATGTGATGCTTGTCAGTTTGCTAAGAATAAGAGGATAGTGTACTCAGTATTAATAAAAAAAGTACTTGTCCGTTTGATTTGACTCACATCAGTATGCTCCTGTTACATCCATTTATGGTTATTGATATTTTGTGTTTTTTTAATGATGATACAAGTATGGTGACTTGGGTTTATCTTATGAAGTCTAAAGATAAGGTCTTACATATTTTTTTAACATATTATAAAATGATTGAAGTTAAGTTTGACAAAAGAATCAAGGTGTCTTGGTCTGATAGCTGAGGAGAGTACACCTCCAAAGACTTTCAGAATTACCTTGTTGAAAACGAGAGACTGAATCACATACCTCGTGGGCATATAAGCCAGAGTAGAATGGGGTTCCAGAGCACAAGAATAGGCATTTGTAGGAGGTTACCGAGGCTCTTCTAATTTGAGATGAATTTTCTGAAATCTTTTTGGTTGGATGGAATTCTAACAGCAACATATTTAATAAATAGAATGCTTACAAAGACAAAGGGAGGAAAGAGTCTAGTAGAAGCATTGTGTCCTAGTGCATCGTCGTTCCAAGTTCCACAAAAAATATTCGGATGCACTTGCTTTGTTCATATTCCTAAGCATCAAAGAGATAAGTTGGACCCAAAGGCAATCAAGTGCATATTTGTTGGGTGTCCTAGTTCTTAGAAAGGCTACAAGTGTGATGCTCCTGGGCTAAAAGGTCACGTCTTTAATACAATGGAAATTAGCTTCCATGATCGATCCTATTTCCCCGCTAGTATATCTAGTATATCAGGAATCAATACATAAAGCTGGTACTGAGTCCAAGGCTCTTCAGAGGAAAGTGAAGCAACAAAGAAGCTCCATGTAAGGCCACGGGCCTTACCCACCGCAAAAGCTAGCAATTGAAGTGGAGGTAACCATGGGTACTTAAGCCCAGGCTCTGGACTTGTCCGCTTCCGATGTGGGACGGCGTGTACATCTGCACGCTTCGGCCTTTGGCGATGCCACGAATTGTCCTCATGGAGGGAAGCCACGGGTTTTACACTTCCCACCAGAAAACAAGATCTGTCATCAGCTCTGATACCGTTTTGTAACGCCACGAGCCTTACCCACTGCAAAAACTAGCTATTGAAGTGGAGGTAACCATGGGTACTTAAGCCCAGGCTCCGAACTTGTTTCCTTCTGATGTGGGATGGAGTGCACATCTGCACTCCTAGGCCCCTGGTGAGACCACAATTACGATCGTCATGGAGGAAGGGAAAGGAAGGGAAATAGACCATTGTTTTCACCTATACCATCGTCAATTGAAGCTCCGAATCCAGATCCTCAAGTTCTTTTCATATATCAACGTCTGTCTGAAGTTGTTCCCCAATCAGGTATTACCTTTGCTGGTTTCGAAAAAGAACAAGATATTGTGTCATGCATCATCCCATTCAAAACTTTGTTTCTTATAATCGTTTGTCTCGTCATTCAAAACTTGCCATTGCATCTATACCTAACACTTGCGTTAGAAGCCTTGACTCACCCTAAGTGGAGGGAGACATTGGTGGAAGAAATGAAGGCTTCGGAAAAGATTCAGACATGGGAGTTGGTCACTCTTCCAAAAGGGAAACACATTGTTTGTTGTAAGTGAGTTTTCACCTTAAAGCATAATCCAGATGGCACAATTAACACGTATAAAGCAAGACTTGTTCCAAAAGGTTTCACTTAGTCATATACTCATATGAGGTTGATTACTTTGAAATTTTTTTCACCAATGGCTAAACTGACTTCCATCCGGGTAATATTATCCCTGAAATCTTGAGTGGCTGTCATACCAATTGGATGTAAAAAATGTATTCCTTCATGGGGTTTTGAAGGAAGAGGTTTATTTGGATCCTCCACCCGGATTTGTTGTCAACAGATGGGATTTGGAAGACAACTTGTTTTCTCAAAGTGTCCTTATATGGATTAAAATAGTCCATCGAGCATGGTTTGAAAGGTTCAATAAAACTGTGCGAAAGTATGGAATCCAAAGGTGTAATGTAGATCACACTGTATTTGTGAAAAGGTGGAAAATGAAGGTGGTCATACTTGTGGTGTATGTTGATGACATAGTTTCCATAGGAAATGATGATGATGAAATCTCCAGATTAAAAGATTTACTCAGCATGAATTTGAGATCAAGGACCTGGGATTATTAAAATATTTCCTAGGAATTGAAGTGGCAAGGTGAAATACTGAAATTGTCATATCGCAACAAAAATATATTCTTGATCTTCTTGAAGAAACAAGGAAGCTAGGTGCGAAGCACACTCCAATAGAGCTAAATCACAGCCTACATTTAGAAATCGAAGAGTTGTTTCAAGATAGGAGAATGTATTAGAGATTGGTGGGGAAACTATTTATCTTGCAATCACAAGACCTGACATCTCTTATGCTGTTAGTTTGGTTAGTCAATTTATGTATGCTCCTGATCATTTAGTTGTAGTGCATAGAATTCTTAGATATTTAAAAGGATCCACAAGCCAAGGAATCCTCTACAGATCACATGGGCATGCGAAGACCATTGCATGCACCGATGCTGATTGGGCTAGATCATTGCTAGATAGAAAGTCCACTTCATGATACTGTACAATGGTTGGAGGAAATCTAGTCTCTTGGAAAAGTAATAAACAGGTTGTTATTGCCAAGTCTAGTGCAGAAGCCGAGTATAGGGCTGCTACTCATGGATGTTGTGAACTACTATGGCTAAAAATATTGTTGGAAGAGTTAGGTTTCATGGAAGGTAGTTTGACGAACGATGAATCTATACTCTGATAGTACTTAAGCAATTAAACTTGCCAACAATCCTATTTAATGAAAAAACAAAGCACGTGGAAGTCGACTGTCATTTCATAAGGGAAAAAATTGAGAGGATATGTTGTTGGAAAAAATTGAGAGGATTTGTTGTTGGTACAAGGTACAAGTTGGCACTGAAGATTAGTTAGCATACTTTCTCACCTAGGCAGTAAATAAAGCTAAGTTGCATAATGTTTTGTCCAAGTTGGGCATGGTAGATATCTATGCACCGGCTTAGGAAGAGAGAAGACATTTTTTTTTTTTTTTGGTAGGTTGGGGCGAGGCCGGGGTGGGGGTGTGGGGGGTGGGTGGGTGGGTTGCGGAGTGGTCGTCCGACCTAATGGGGCCGATCGATCTTCTACATCTCATTCTAATTCTTCTTCTTTTTCTCTCTTTTCCCTTTTCTTCCTCTTGTCAATTCTTAAGACACAATTAGGAAAAACCCTAGATACAATTCAATCTAGGGTTCCAACTTTTATAACCAAAATAAGATATCATATCACATAACTGAAACAAGTAGTTGTAGAATCACGATGAATGGGAAGAGGTAAAAATTTACTCTTACGGAAGGAATGACTTGTTAGTCAAATTTAACATCATCCAAAGAAAAATGTATTATATTTTGAAGCAATCCTGAATTTAAACATTTAACAATTTATTATAATAAAGATTTCCTAAACAGTGATGCCATAAAACAGAAACAATTTTTTTTTCCTCTTTTTTGACGCAACTGAAAATAATAAGGATTTTCCTGTATGACACAATTATCACACAAGAACGAAACAAGGCGGCTATTATTAACAAGTTCACCAGCAGAAAGCAAATTGACAGATAATTGTGGTACTTAGAAAACATTGTTTCGACATAATGATGAGATTTGATGCCTGAAATAGAAATATCTTGTCCAATAATTTTTTGTACTATGGAGTACCGAATATAAGGTTTTGATTAGGTGGACACCAAGTTGTATGACTTAAGACTTTGGAATGAAGGTACCAAATTGTTGGAGAAGAAAACGTGTTCCTGAGAAACCAATCGTAGATAGAGTGGCTTGGACCATTTGTTGTACAACTTCAGGTGTGATAATGGAGGAAGAAGCAATCTGGTAACTGAAGTAGTAGAGCTGGAGGCATGGACAATAACAGAGTCATCTGTAGTGGCTTGATATGTGCTATTGATCCTATTTTGTGGCCATCATTTGTATTAGGAAATGACTGTTGGGAAGTCCCACATCCCACATCGCCTGAGTAATAGGCTTGACATGTCTTAATATACCTGTATGGGCCTTCCACCTATCAACTTATGCTTTTAGGTTGGTATATGGTTTATTACATGGTATCAGAGCGGGTTTCGATCCCCCGTCGTTCTTGTGTAGCACACGTGACAGGCCCGTCCATAAAATCTATTGGGTCTGCACGTGAGGGGGAGTGTTGGGAAGTCCCACATCCCACATCGCCTAAGTAGTAGGCTTGACATGTCTTAATATAACTGTATGGGCCTTTCACCTACCAGCTTAAACTTTTGTGTTGGTATATGGTTTATTACAATGACATGCCTGGACCACTTACGATAGTTGCTTTTTTTTTTTTTCCAACAATGAGTGTCAATATGACCATACTCTTTTCTAGAATAACACTGAGTTATGCTAAGATCTCAGGGTCATGACTTGCCTTGAACTGTGTGAGAGTGTAACTGATTTTTTCGAAGCTGCTTGTGATCGGACCGTCTGTTTCTCTCATAACGATTCTTGTAAACATGTATCCCGACTTGGAAGAGAAAATCATGTCATCAAATTGCCTTTAACAGATTCATATTCTTCGCGAAATTTCATAAAAAAGTCGATCTCTTTGGGAGGTTTGACGAGTTTTCTGAATTGCAGCAATTGCATGAGGAACAGCGGCATAAATGTGTGATGTTTATTCCATTGATAGAGTTACAAAACGAGAATAGTAATCTTTTTTCCAGAAATTTAGATCACTAGAAAAACCAATAGGATTTTTCGGTTGATGGCTTCCACTGTTGATCGTGCACAGTAAGAAATACTCACAACTATGGAAGGAAAAAAAGCAGAACCTTATCTATTGATCTAGTTAAGCATCTAATCTTTTTCCAGAGATTTAGATCTCTAATGAAGAGAAGATGAGATCCAACTCAAGAAATTTCAATGGAGCAGTGATCCAGTCAGGTAGGGACTTAAAGACCTATCAAATGTGGATTTAACCACAGATGGGCTCTAATACCATGACAGGAAGATAAAAAGGATTTTTGGGATGGAATTTTTTGTCATTTTGATCGACCTGTAGGGTATGTATAGTGTACAATCTTTCATCACAAGAAAATATGGAAAGGAAAGTAGATGAATACAATATAAACTGGCCCAATTAGTGGAATATTATGATCCAGAATGATAAGTGCTTATCCTAAATTCCAAACCAATAGGACTAATATAGCAGTGACAGAATGATCCTCTTTTCATGCTGTTTCTTGAGTACAAAAATAGCATGCACAGATCATGATTATACCTTCATCTTATCCTAAATTCCAAACAACATATGGTGTTGTTTTGATTCATAGGAAATTCTTGTCCTAGGTAATAAGATAGCCCTAAGTAGTGTGCGATACCATGCTCCTTCTTTGACTCCTGACGCCTCTTTAAGCTCAGATGCATTTAGGAACTGAGTTGACTTGGGCTCAACCGACTTTTAAAACATTGATTGAGATGCCCTCTTTTTTGACACTTACCTGTTGATTCCTCTTTTTTGACACTTGCTGTTGATTTTGAGACCTGACATCTAAACCAAATAGAATTTGATTGAGCTGATTTTTGGTGTCTTTCTTATCTATGCCTAGACCTTCTCATCCCTTCTTCCCTGTAACCAGTGGTGGCCTGAGGTAGGCCCCGTTGAATGTTGTGTAGGATATCATTTTCGCAGGTGTATGTGGTGCTCATGTTCATTGAGTTTTTTTTAGCTATTTTGATTGCAATTTTTGTTAGTCTTTGATTTACTTTCATTTTTCCTCTTAATTGAAATCTATGTTTGTAATTTGACTCCCCTTTTTGGTTCTGTGATGCAGTCCTGATTTGACATGTTCATACTGTCGAAGGGCCCAATCGGTGAAACGGCCAATAACCAGAAAAATTCCAGCAACAATGGATGTGTAGAAACCAACTAAAATTAATTTCAGAATTAACTATGCAAGGAGCACTGCAGAAAAAAACCAAAATCTGACCTTAAAAAGCCTTCCTCAATCTCTATAGACCATATGACAAAGAGAGGCGAGAAAACAAAAATAGTGCTTTTCTGTAAAATACTATTCACGGGCACTGTAGCGTGAACAGTAACAGACGACCGACGACCATAGCATCTATATATAAGACTTAAAACCACACCAAACCCATAGTAATCTGGCTATAATTAAATCCTAATACAAATAGGAATCCTTAGTCATTGTTTCTAATTGAGAAATCCAGAAATTACTAGAAAGAAAATAGAAAATTAGAAATGTTCAGAATTGGAGTCGTCTGGGACATCTTGCAGAGATCTGATGTGGGCCCCCCATGTCCCACCCTTTGATGAAGAGCGATGTTCAATGTGTTAGATCACTCATGGATGCTCCTTGTGGTGCAAGTTTCATTGAAATTGGGTCAGTTTTGACCTACTAAACCCCGGCCCAAAAACAGCTCCACGTGAGACCTTTTTTAAGTTCTGATTTTCCTGTAAATTGTAAAACAGCCCCCTGCTCTATTTAGAATTCTCCAAACAGCCCCAGTTAGTCATATGTAGCAGAATTCCTGACTGGTTGCGCCCAAGTTTTCAATCAAAACTTGTTGGGACACTTGCGGGGACCCTCTTGGGATGCTCAAACTGTCTCAAATAAGATTCTGCGACTTCAAATTCATGATCTAAAACCAATTCTGCATCATTCTGCGAGTTAATTGCTGTGCCTATTTGGATTTTGCATTGGTTTGTATTGAGTTATAGCTTTTCTTATCTTAGTTTTTGATCTGAAGATTTCATGAACTATTTGATTGAATGTCTTGTAATATGTAATACTCTGATTGCATTTTGTACCTCTATTTTTCCTCGTTTGCAATTCAGATTAGCATGCTAATCTGTAATCTAGACACACACTTGCAACATCCCTCAAATTGTTAATGGCTTCGATTTTTGTAGCAGGTGTTCATTTCATCATACACCATTACAGACTGCTTTTAAGATTGCTCTTTGCGTACGAGTTCATAGTTCTATTTTGAAGTCACCCGTAATGTCCCTAAGGAAAGGTAATCTGCTTTAGAAATGAGATTGAACTTTTGTGGGTATGATAGTAATACATAAATGGTTGGTTCCTATATAATTTGGACATGCACATTTCCTAATTAGTTATCGACATGTGTGTTGACATTGGATAAGCAGATGCATTTTGGACACAGGGCCAGGGGACTCTCTAAAAACCTATTGACATATTTGTAATTAAATATGTAATGAGAAACATGCTGAATTATATAAGTTTTTGTTCATAAATTCATAAGATAAATTATGCTTCTACTTGACAACATTTTGCTAGAATAAAAAGACCCGAAGATAGATTAAAATACTTTCCAAATAGCTACATTTGCTAGATAAATTTACTTTTGTGTTGCAGAAGGTAACTAGAAGGTCAACAAGATATCACTTTTGGTTTTATCGATTTATTATGTGGAGCAGGGTTTTAAAAAGCACGCCTAGGCGCGCGCCTAGGCTCAAGGCTAGTCAAGGCCCAGCAATTGCGCCTCAAGTGATGGAAGTTGAGGCGAGTCGAAACAGGCCCCAAAAAAGCCCTTGAGGCACGCGCCTCAGGTCCAGGCTCAAGGTGTGCGCCTCTTGCGCCTTATTGTCACCCAGGCTTTAAATTAAAAAAGAAAGAGATGTAAGGGGCTAAATGAAAATTTTCTAATATAAATAAAGATGCCGTGCCCTGCCCTAGTTGTTTCCTGTATCATCCAAAGAAAAAAAAAAGGGAAGAGAACGGAGAAAGGAGAAACACCAGCCACCGATCCACTCCAGCCAGCAGCCAGCGATCCGCCTGATTAGCAGCCAGTGGGGCCCATGCTAAAATTTTGGGATGACCTGCACTTGCTGGTCTGGGGCTTTTTTTTTTAATTTTTTTTTTCAAACGCATCATCAAATCGGTGGGAGAAGAATCATATTTTGCTTATGCTATCACCGACTTAACCATCCATCAGTGGGGCCCATGCTGAAATTTTGAGATGACCTAGTATGGCTGGTCTGTGGGCTTTTTTTTTTTTTTAAAACATCATCAGGTTATCACCAATCTCGTTAGGTCCTCCTTAGGAGCATCTGTGTTGTTCCTTTGACTTTGAAGTTGTATTGGTTTTGATGGATTTTGGTACTTTTGTTGAATGTTTAACATTTATAGTGATGGATGCTTTATGACGTTTAGAATTTTTCTAATATTCCTTGCCAATTATCTGTCAATCTGTCTAATTTGTTCTACTTTTGCTCTATTTTGTGAATTATCTATCTATACCAAAAAATATATATTTTTTATATACAATGTGCGCCTCGCTTCAGTGAAGCCCGCGCCTCGCCTCGCGCCTTAACGCCTAGGCCCCAGGAGACCTTAGCGCCTTGATGCGCCTCGCGCTTTTAAAACACTGATGTGGAGAATTTATCGAAAAAGACTGAAGTCATGGCATTTATTTCACTCAAGGAAGGGTTTCTCTACGAGGTGTAATGCTTTTGGCTTCATTGGGTATTCATGTTTGTCATATGCCTGTCCTGACTGAGATCTTTGGGGATAATTCGTACTACATTTTGGTGGAGGAACTTTAGGACACCTTTGTGGAAATACATCTGGCGTACTAGCTAATTGGGTGGCTTATGAAGCATGGTGCATGCTTTAACGAGGGACACCATGTTGCTTGTAAGGTAATGAAATTATCTGCTAAGCTAGCAAATGGAGCCCTGAACTAGAAACCTTAGTTGGTACACGACCCCTTTAGATGGAGTAGGAGGGGCTTTATCATCAATTGGTTAGCATTACCATTGGATTTAGTTTTATAGTGTAACATATTACTGTAACACCCCGAAACCTGGAGCTCATCAGATTTCGGAACATTATTTAAGTAAAGTTAAATCACCACATAAATCAAATATGCCAAAGAATTGAGCAATGCTTCTAATTATTTGAGAGATCAATTAAATATTTCAAACCACTAAAATAACTAAATTATAAAGAAAGAACAAAAGAACAAGTTCCACATTATTGAAATAATGTAATCCATCCCTAAAGTTCAAATTTCCAAATCCAATATTCATAACGCTCTCTTATCAGCCACGCAAGTTGAAATCTAATGGCTGATCCCCCTCGTTGCCAAGTTTTCCCAAATGATCCGTACCTGAAGTGGGGCAAACCACTTATCAGAAAACTGGTGAGCAATAATTTCAATACACAAGTCATTTACTAACATCAAGCAGCATAAAACTAATAAAAGGAAGATATGAAAAGTTAACAATTATCCTATAGCATTTCTTATGATTCAATGAGATGCCACATCCATCTCTTTCACATTAGTATATCCAATCTTCCCACTTATGGGTCCTTATTATTCAAAAGAACTCTATCTTAAGAGTTTCAGAGTTTCAATCCCTTCCCATAAGGAAGTCCTTTCCATATATTATTCAAAACTATCTCCTAGGTGCTTGGTTCAATAGTCACTTATTCAATCCCTGTCCACCTTATCACTCCATACTCGAAAAGGGTTCACTGTCTCATATAACAAAAAAGAGTCTTTAGGAGATATTCAATAGTTCATTTGTGTTCACCAAATCATGCAATACAACTATCATAAACCAAATACCAGATGATTTCATAAGAAT
Source organism: Litsea cubeba (assembly GCA_012931725.1). Lineage (NCBI taxonomy): Eukaryota > Viridiplantae > Streptophyta > Magnoliopsida > Laurales > Lauraceae > Litsea > Litsea cubeba. Next base: position 59,220,448 of record CM022948.1, read on the forward strand.
TAGTCCCACATAATCGGGCTTATTTATGTGCCCCACTTACATTAAAAAATTCAAGTGCCCGCTTATGTGGCACTAATGATAAATTTCTGTACAATAGGTGGGTCTATAATTTCCATGAACCCCACAGCACCATATTAAGTATTCAACACAGCATATATAAAAGAGAAGTTAACACTATACTAGTCATTACTATCACGAAGATTTCCACGCTTAACATTATGGAGTAAATAAAATTGATGGGTCCCAAGTGATCAATTTCACATGGGACCTGGTTCATCTGACTTGCCCTTCAGGGACCAATCAAATGGTTGGTCCTGATTATTTCTCAGATGAATTAGTGGATCCCACAAATTTGTTACTTTGGTATTACACAGTCAGTGCCATATGATATTCCTCATTCTTCTTTCATTTTATTTCACTATCTATCAATCTGTTACAAGTAATAAAGTTCACAACAACATTCTAAAAGAGGTTCCAGACTTCCAGCACCTCCATTATTCATAACAGTTCCAGTACATCACCCAGAACAGTCACGCCTCCTGATCAGATGGTGGGCCCACCATGGTCAGATCATCATAAGACCTGGTCCACCTTGGTCGACCAACAGGTGCCCTCTAAATGGCTGGCCTTGATGTGTGATCAGGTGGCCCAGTGGGCTCCACAACTCCATCCACGAAAAAGTCCCAGACACACAGAAATGACGCCATAGATTGTGATCATCCAATGATCAACGGTCAGATGGGATCAGATTCTAAAAAGGACAACTACACCATGGTCGACCAACAGGGACTCAACTTATGTCTGGCCTTGATCTCTGATCAAGTGCCCCAGTGGGTCCCACAAACAGATCCACGAAATCCACGATTTCAGCCCAAAATAATGCCATATTCACATCAGGCGTTTGATCAAGGGTCAGATGGGACCCATTTCCAAAAAAAGTCACCTACACCATGGTCGACCATGTGTTGGCTTCCAGATCCCTGGTTGTGATCCTTGATCACATGGATCTGTGGGTCCCACTAACTGATCTACGAAATTCACAGTATTCTGCACCCCTGATCTGAAATTTCCAGGATGAAGGTGAAGACTGCTAATACCCAATCCAAAGATATCCTTCATTACTGACATTGTCCATATGTCTACCCTCAGATCTCTGAGTCAAATTTGGGATCGGGTGGGGCCCATGATCAGACTACCCAAATCGTCAGATCCTTGTGTCTGACAATTTAGTATGAAATCAATCCTCTGCGTTGGGTTTCATTACTGTCTTTACTATTATCAATCCTTTATCAATTTGATGCAGAAATCACAGAGCAACATCTGATCAATAAAATACACATCAATCCTATGGTATTATTTCTAAATGCACTTGAAAATATTACTCACCTCCTCGTATAGAAGACTGTGGCTCGATCAATGTGAGACCTCGAGTATTGCATCCACTAGATCCTCTGGTTTCTGCTTCTCTGAGATGCTTCTTGGTTGCTTCCCAAGATCAGTTCTTCTACACCCTCTTCTCTTCCTTTTTCTATAACCCAAGGATGGGAAATGAAACTATTCGTAAGAAGGGAGATATAGCATTTCTGGTTATGGGATAGGGTGAAATCTCTAACCTTCGGAGATTTCCCTGGGTACCAAACAAATGCTCCTCACAAGGAGATATTGTTTCAACTACTTAACAAATAACTAGGACTAATGGGCTGAGATCAGGTACAAACATAACCAATGAAATCCAACCCATCCCAAAGCCCAATGGGTCAAACGAAACTGGGCCCAATCTGGCCCAGGTTATTACAATTACCATTCTTAATCTCAATTGGTTGATGATGAAAAGAAATGAATATTTATGATTGGGAACTGATATTTGCACCCTTTCTATGAACTTTTGTTTCTTCTCTTTTGTTTTCAGAACTATTCCTTTTTATTATTCTAATGTTGAAAGCAAAAAGAAATGGTGTAAATTATCTTGAAAGGAATAACTGAAGGATCTTTTCCTGAAAGGGGTTGATCAGTTGAAACAACTTAGATCTGAAATTCCCAAGGCTATATGCTTTGAGTTGAGTGAAGTACAAATTAATGATGAATTGGATAATTTCATTGGAACGAATGTTCTGTGGGACATTGGCTAGGAGAAACTTATTCAGTAACGAGGTTCTGTGGTGAGAGAGTTGTTGTGTTTCAATGTTTTGATGTACCTGTGTTGGACATGTCTCGGGCATGGCACCATGTCAGATTCTTAACGAATTCTGTTACTTAGACATTGTTTTGTAGTCATAAAGTTGTAGTACGTGTTGTTTTTTATTGAAATCTACCTAAAACGTCTAAATATCTATCACTTTTTTTATTTAGATAAGATTAAGGCATATTTTCTTAGTGCTACTTTATATATTTATCTAGAAGTAATCATTTATTTAGATTTTTTTCCAATTGGTATGCCAAATTCTTGAATCCTATGTTTTGGGATTTTTCAAATCGGACACTTCATACCAGTATATAATTCCAAGACATGCATCAGTAAATGGAACATAGTTGTCTATGCCTCACAATGTGCACTTGGACTTCTCTAGAGACACTACATCTTGAAATGGCCATTAAAAAAGTATTTATTGTCTAAGGTGGCGTTCAAAGCTTTAAGCAGCTTCCAGAACTCTTATCCTCCTTTGTTCAGAGTTTTGCACGAAGGGGCTCCCCAGATGGATGAAGGTTTTATAGCGGCGGTGTCTAAGGAGACCTTGACCCAAAATATCCTGAAAAGGAGGCTTAAAACCACATACTTATATGGTTGCATCGCTTAGGTTTTTGATCAGTAATAGTAGAATCACATCAGATACATAAAAGGTCCATTACACCTTTAAAACCAAAGAAACCAAAGATAAAGCAGGCAGATATATAAGAGCACTGCACCCAACGTAAATTACAATTAGATAAGAGATGCCTCCAAATGACAAGCCCTATCAAAACTCTGTTTGGCTAATGCATCTGCCAGACCGTTTGTGGACCAGCTAACATGAAAGAAAACCATCTGAGTAGAAGACAAAACAGTTTTTCCCCCTTCTTTTGTGGAAATAGTGATATTTCCATGACATTGTCTCAATTGAATTTATAACCAGGAAATGGCATTGGGGTTATTGCTTTCTATGATTTGCTCCTCTATAAAGGTGTTAGAATATATATGGAGAGCTTCTAGAATGGATAAAACCTCGACTACATAGGAATCCCTCACCCCACATACTTGGGTAACAGGAATAAGACCTCTCTTTTGCAATTCTGAAGAACTCCTATGCCCGCTGGACTTGGCTTACCTTTTTCCACCCCATCAACATTTGTAAGAAAGAGGAATCCAGAAACCACTTATTTCTTTGTTTATGTTTTATTGCAATATTGCTTCTGAGGTTTGGTAACACTTCAGAGGTTGTTCATAGTTTATAGGTTCTTAGTAGATCTGTTGAAGAAGCCTTCACTGAATGGATAGGAGGTGTTTTTTGAGCAAAAAAGAACTTCCGGGCTTTCAGGTTCCTTTCTATATCGAAGGAGAAAAACTTGAGGACCTTTAATGATAAAGAGAGACTTTGGGAGCTTAGTTGTCTCCATCATGTGTAATTTTTCTTGTGTGGAAACTGGAAAGCCTTTATACGTTTTCTGCCAGGGGACATTTCAAGTGATTGGCAGTTGTTAGCATGCTGGAAACTCATCTATAGTCCATGTTCTTGTTGCTATGATAAGTTTGGTTTTTAGCCTTCTTGTACTGCCCATAGTTTTCCGTCTGAATAAACATTCATTACTTATTATAGAAAAGAAAAAAGAGAGAAGAATTAACGTAGGTACTGTTATAAGTCATATTAGGGGCTTTTATGTAATTAGTATTTACTACAGTTTTTTTTTTTTTTTTTTTTTTTTTTTTTTTTTTTTTTTTTTTTTTGTAAATAGCTAGAATTAAGGTTTGTAATAAATATGAGTGGTCGTTTAACCTTTAGGGTTACGACTAATCACCTTCCGATCTTTTTCCCTCTCTCCTTTCCTTCTCTTTATTTGTTCAACTATTTCTTGGTATCTTTTTGATAGAACCCTAGATCTTCATCCATCTAGGATTCTAACTTGGTATCAAGGCATTGAAGCATCAAGAAGATTCACAAAATAAGAAATCCAAGGGACCATATTTAAAGTTTTCGGAGGATTAGAGGTTGTTTTGCCCCAGCCGTACAGAAGGATATGTTCGGCTGGGTCGTCAGTGGCCTTTAGTCGTTCAAATTTGTAGTTGACTAGTGTTGATGTTGGTTGGAGTGAAAAAAAGCATCTGAAGAGTTGTTTGATGCCCCTCTAGTGGTCGGTTAGGGTTATCGACCTGTGTGGTTTCTCCTAGAGAGCCAGGTATCTCCATCAAGTCAACAAGTTGGTGTTGGAACGTTTGATTGAGTCGTATCTTTGGCTGGAGTGCTTGAGACAATACTGTTGGTGGTCGACAGAGGCTGAAGGTACTCCTGAAGGCTGTGGTGCTCCTGGTGGTGTTTGCTAGAGGCTGTGGTGCTCCTGGTGGTGTGTGGTGTTAAAGCACAGGCCCGCAGGCCCAGCACAGGGTCCAGGCCCAGCAGGCCCAGCACAGGGTCCAGGCCCAACTTCTAGAATAAGTGGTTGGAATTAGTCAATATACCATTCAGCTGTAATTGCTCTATTAAGATTTTTGGTTTCCTAACTTAGAATAGAAATTGATTGTAATTAGATAGACTGATTGTAATTAGTTAGCTTTCTGTTTTGGAGCCTTAATTAAGGCATTGTAATACCTATATATTGTGATACAATCTACAAAGGAAGACAGGCAATTACAATACAATTGCATTTGAGTTTCTGTCGTGAGTTTCTGTTGTGAGTTGTCAATACTGTCACGATCAAAATTTTCACATGGTATCAGAGCCACGTTCAAGGGAATCTTGTTCTTTGTTACATAGTATCAAGGAAATCTGAGTAGAGAGTTCTCACTATCTTCCTGAAGAACAACAGATCAAGGATCTGTTTCGGAAATCCAGATACATCCAGACGACATTGCCACCATATCATCTTCCTAGTGGCTGGTGGCCCATCACAGATCATCAGATCAAACTTCCAGAAAACCATTCCACCCTGGTCGACTGGTATTCCTAGGACTCTTAGTGATTTTTTCAGAATTTTACAGAGACTCCAGGTTGGTTCTTTTTCTCATTCTCCAGTTTTCCAAAGTTTCACATTGTTTTCATCAAGACCGTCCAGAATTTTCGATATTCAGTAGATTCAGATCATACTTGATTCAGTAGAAGCCAGATTAGAGGGCCTTCTCAGATCTGTTCCTTGATCCTTGATTAGAAGCATCAGTGGGGCCCACGTGGTGATTTTCAGCCATTATCAAGGCCGTCTGGGACTGTTTCTTAGCACAATTTTTGTGCTGTGTTGCACTGTTTATTCCTGTTTAGTTGGATTGAGTTTTCTTCCACAGGATATAAATTCTACATACTTACTCTTGTCTGTTGAGTAGTTTATTGCTACTTACATCGAAATTTTTCACAATATCAACATTGAGATGGAAAAATCTGAGGTCACCTTGATCAAGTTCACAGGAAAGAATTATCCTGCTTGGTCTTTTCAGTTTCAAATCTATCTTGAGGCTAAGGAATTATGGGGTTATATTTCTGGATCTGACCCTAAACCCACTGAAGATGAGAAGAAGATCTCCTCTTGGCTAACTAAAGATGCAAAGATCAAATCATGGATCCTCGGCTCTATTGAGCCACATCTGATCATGAATCTTAAACCTTATCCCACTTCCAAAGACATGTGGGGGTATCTGAAGAAAGTATACCATCAAGATAATTCCGCACGACAATTTCATCTTGAATGTGAAATCGCAGAATATAAGCAAGGAACCTTGTCCATCCAGGATTACTATTCCGGATTTCGTACACTGTGGTCGGAATATGATGGTATTAAGTATGCTGATGTAGCTCCAGATGTTTTGCTCGTTATTCAGGATCTTCAGGCCTCTAGTCAAAGGGATCAATTTTTGATGAAACTACGCAGTGAATATGAAAGTATCAGATCTGCTCTGATGAATCGAACGCCATTACCTTCCTTGGATGTATGCTTAAATGAACTCCTCCGGGAAGAACAACGCATTGCGACCTCAGCTCATATAACACAACAAACGACTGAAACCTATTCAGTTGCCTTCTCGGCTAATAAAACTTCTCAGCCTCCGCCACGCGACTTGAGCAAAACGCAATGTTATAGTTGTCAAAAAATTGGGCACATTGCAACTCAATGCAAACAGAAGGTCTGCAGCTACTGTAAAAGGTCGGGACATATCATCACTGAATGTCGCCGCCGACCCCAACGTTTATCAGCACTTCCTCAGACTCCTCAGTCTCAAGCTCCGCATGCGTATGTTGCTTCTTCGGCTATACCTGCTGCTTCATCTGCGTCCTCACAGCCTGGTCCTTCATCATCCTCTTTCACTCCTGAAATGGTTCAACAGATGATTGTCAATGCCCTATCTGCCTTTGGTCTCTCAGGTACATCCTCTCCATCTTCTACTTGGTTTCTTGATTCTGGGGCATCTAATCATATGACGTCTTCCCGTGCTACACTCTCCAATGTGCAAAGTTACAAAGGTCCTTTTCAAATCCAAACTACTAATGGGGACCATGTTCCCATTACTGCTGTCGGTGACATCTCTGGTCCCTTTCCATTGCAAAATGTTTATTTATGTCCAAATTTAACTTCCAACCTTTTGTCAGTGGGGCAGCTTGTTGAAAATAATTGTAATATCTCTTTTTCTTCTTCTGGTTGTGTTGTGCAGGACCAGATGTCCGGGAAGGAGATCGCGAGGGGACCTAAGTGTGGGCGCTTGTTTCCGCTGGACTTTTCAAAATATTTTAGGAATAAATTGACCAATAATGTGTTTTGTTTTTCAATTAGAGATAACTGCCAATTGTGGCACAAAAGACTTGGACACCCTAATTCGAACACTTTGTCCAAGATGTTCAATTCTGGTTTAATCAATAAAACTGCTGGTTTATCTTCTTGCGTGAATTTTGATTGTGCTACTTGCAAATTGGGAAAAAGCAAAACCCTTCCTTTTCCTATTTCCACTTCACATAGCACTCAGAATTTTGATTTGGTTCACAGCGATGTATGGGGCATTGCTCCATCTCTCTCTCATGCTCACTATAGATACTTTGTGACTTTTATTGATGATTTCAGTCGGTTCACATGGGTTTACTTCCTGCATTCCAAATCTGATGTTTTTCATGTTTTTAAGATTTTTTTAGCTTATGTTGAAAACCAATTTTCTACCTGCATTAAAATCTTGCGCTCTGACTCAGGTGGGGAATATATGTCCTCTGATTTTCAACAATATTTGCAAACAAAAGGAATTATTTCTCAAAGAACGTGTCCTTATACCCCACAACAGAATGGAATCGCTGAAAGGAAAAATCGACATCTCCTTGATGTCACTCGATCCCTTCTCCTTGAATCTTCTGTTCCTTCCCGTTTTTGGACTGAGGCTTTGGCTACTGCGGTTCATCTCATTAACCGCATGCCTTCATCTTCTATTGACAATCAAAGCCCATATTATCGTCTCTACAAGATCTCTCCATCTTATGATGATCTTCATATTTTTGGTTCTGTTTGCTTTGTGCATTTGCCACCATCTGAACGGACCAAACTTACTGCTCAATCTGCTCGGTGTGTTTTTTTAGGATATGCACCTTTCCAGAAAGGGTTTCTTTGCTATGATCCACACATTCGTCGCATTCGTACATCTCGTAATGTCGTGTTTTTTCGAAAACGAGTATTTCATTCAAAAACATCTTGATGCTCCTGACAACTCCTCTTTGGTTTCCTTACCTGGTTTTTCTGATGACACATCTATTGTTCGGTTTAATCCTAATTTTGTGTATCACAGGCGGACTACAGCTGTGCCTCCAGGGGGTTCCTCTCCCGATCTTCCTCCCACATTCGGTCCACCTGAGGTTCCTGGTCCCTCTGCAAATCATCCATTGCGTCGCTCCACTCGCGTTTCGGTACCCCCTGATCGCTATGGGTTCTCCCATCCTTCCTTAATGGCAACTTTGTCCTCCTCTCCTATTCCTCAATCCTATTCTCAGGCTGTGCAGGACAAATGTTGGAACCAGGCTATGCAAGATGAACTTGATGCGTTGGAGAAAAATCTTACATGGGATGTTGTGCCAGCTCCTATAGGTGTCAAACCTATTGGCTGTAAATGGGTTTTCTCTCTCAAGCTAAAATCTGATGGTACCTTGGATCGATATAAGGCGCGCCTAGTCGCTCTTGGAAATCGGCAGGAATATGGCGTTGATTATGACGAAACATTTGCTCCAGTTGCGAAAATGACCACTGTCCGCACAATTCTTGCTGTTGCTGCATCCCAGTCTTGGCCCCTATATCAAATGGATGTCAAGAATGCGTTTCTCCATGGTGATCTAAAAGAAGATGTTTATATGCGTCTGCCTCAGGGATGCTCATCCAGACCGGGTATGGTTGCCAAACTTCGTCGCTCTCTCTATGGGTTGAAACAAGCTCCTCGTGCCTGGTTTGAGAAATTTCAAGCTGCTCTTCTGCGTTTAGATTTTCATCCGAGCCCCTATGATCCTTCTATGTTTCTTCATCATGCTCCATCCGGGATCACCATACTGCTTGTCTATGTTGATGACATAGTTATTACTGGTCTTAATGCTCAAATGATTCAGGAACTCCAAGCTTCTCTTAGTGCGACATTTCACATGAAAGATCTCGGACCCTTGCACTATTTCCTTGGTCTTGAAGTACATCAAACATCTACAGGTCTCTTTCTCAATCAGCACAAATACACTATTGATCTCATTGACTTGGCTGGCCTTACTGCTTCTGCTCCAGTAGATACGCCGGTCGAACTGCATGTCAAACTCAGTCGCGAAGAGGGTGATCTTCTTTCCGATCCAACTACTTATCGCCAGTTGGTCGGGAGTTTGATTTATCTCACGATTACTCGTCCTGATATCTCTTATGCGGTGAACCTAATGAGCCAGTTCATGACTGCTCCTCGTCATCTTCATATGGCTGCTGTTCGCCGTATCATTCGGTACCTTATTCGTGCACCGACTCGTGGGTTGTTTTTTCCATCCAACAACCCTCTCTGTCTCAAAGCTTATTCAGATGCTGATTGGGCTGGTTGTCCTGATACTCGCCGATCAACAACAGGATGGTGCATGTTTTTGGGTGATTGTCTTATTTCCTGGAAATGCAAGAAACAGGGCACAGTTTCCAAATCCTCTACCGAAGCGGAATACCGAGCCATGTCTGCTGCCTGCTCCGAAATTCTTTGGCTCCGCGGTCTACTCTCTGACATTGGTTTTCCGGCAGATGGTGCTACTCCCCTCTATGCGGATAATACCAGTGCAATTCGGATTACTGAGAATCCGATTTTTCATGAACGCACTAAACACATCGAGGTTGATTGTCACTTCATCCGTGATGAGCTTAAACGCTGTGTCATCAGCCTTCCGCATGTCTCCACTGAACTTCAACTGGCTGACATTTTCACTAAAGGTCTTCCCCGACCTCGCCATCAATTCTTGGTAGGCAAATTGATGCTCGTTGATTCTCCCGCATCAATTTGAGGGGGGATGTTAAAGCACAGGCCCGCAGGCCCAGCACAGGGTCCAGGCCCGGCATCTAGAATAAGTGGTTGGAATTAGTCAATATACCATTCAGCTGTAATTGCTCTATTAAGATTTTTGGTTTCCTAACTTAGAATAGAAATTGATTGTAATTAGATAGACTGATTGTAATTAGTTAGCTTTCTGTTTTTGGAGCCTTAATTAAGGCATTGTAATACCTATATATTGTGATACAATCTACAAAGGAAGACAGGCAATTACAATACAATTGCATTTGAGTTTCTGTCGTGAGTTTCTGTTGTGAGTTGTCAATACTGTCACGATCAAGATTTTCACATGTGGTCAGGTGTCTGTTGGAGGGCCGTGATACTCAATAGTGGCCCCAACCTAGTTGACTGAAGGAGTTTCTCTTTGGTGTGGCTGTTAGGATCGAAGAACTCGTTGGTTCCTAAAGAGGTAATTTTTCACTTTAATTTGTGATTAAATTTAAGTTTTGCAATGGAGGGTAAACAACAGGGTGAGAGTTCAGGTGAGAGTTCAACACCGACTGCTCAATGACATCCTGGTGTTGTGAATCCAAATGTGCGGATCACTCCCAAGTCTTTTTAATGGAACAAAACCATAAAGAGTGGGCCTATTTAGCCAGAATGGCCATTGGAGGATAAAAAAAGACTTGGTTATATTGATGGAATTATTAAGGAACCAAAAACGGAGGATCCTAATTACTCAGATTTGGTTTTTGAGAATATGTTAGTCATGAATTGGATCCTCAACTCTATGGAAGAAGGGGTTGCAAGCAGTTTCAAATATCTTGATACAACAAAGGAGTTATGGTACTCCATCGGGGCATCATATGCGCAGAAAAGAAATAATGCACTGATACTAGAGTTAAAAAACGAAATTGCCACATTTCGTCAAGGGAACTTATCCATTGGAGACCACTATGCAAAGTTTCTTGCCTTATGGCGTGAGTTGGAACTCTACCTGAGTCTTAAGCCATGTTGTGCAAAGAAACAGGCTAAGTTGTTAGAAGATCTGCATGTGTTTGAATTACTGGGTAGTGTAAACCTGGATTATAACACTGTGTGTGCTCAAGTGACCAGTCAAGATCCACTTCCTCCTAGTGGAACAGTTTTTGCATGTTTGAAGGGAAGAGAGTCGAAGAAAAACAAGGGGGGATTAATGTTGATACAGTTCATGATCGATCTGCCCTTGCTACCAATAGTCCTACAAACCCCGGTGTGAATGTTGGATTTAATAGTGCCAGAGGTTGTGGCCGCAGGAGTAATTGCAGTGGTGGGCGTGGCCATGGTGGTGTTGATAGAGACAAATTTTTCTGCATACTTTGTGGGAGATACAGACACACGTGTGAGACGTGTTGGGATTTGGTTGGTAGGACTCGAAATACATTTGCAGTACTTACGGAGACAGATAAACAATAGTAATTTAAGTGATCAAGACAAGATTTATGCTGAAATAGAGTCTCAAACATGGAAATATGGGCTTACCACTCTTTGTCAATGACTCACAGCTTTGGAAGGTGTATCTCATCAACCAGTAGGTGGTATGGTTTCTTCTTCTCATAACCCAGTTGCATTGGCTTCCTCTTCATCCTCTTCCACCTGGGTAATTGATTCTGGTGCCACAGATCACGTGACAGCTATGCGTTCTGAGTTTCATACCTATACCCAACAAACACTTGGAATAGTGAAAATAGCTGACTCTCCCTTCACCCAAGTAGCAGGGAAGGGATCCATTAGTGTATTACCGAATTTTTCCTTTCCTTTCATTTTGCCTGTTCCATATTTTTTTGTCCTTGCCTTTCATTTTGCCTGTTCCAAAATTTTCATTTAATCTCCTATCTGTTCTTTAACCAAGCATCTAAATTGTTCTGTTACTTTTATCCTTCCCATTGTGTCTTCCAGGATCTGAAGACGGGATGGATGATTGGTGGTGGCTGTGAGAATAATGGTCTATATCTTCTAGAGCCTACAAAGAAGGAACCAAAGGTGTTGCAGTCTACTATTACTGAGGAGGATGAAGTTTTGATATAGCATCATCGTCTTGGACATGCTCCAGTTCAGAGTCTTAGGATTTCCTTTTTCAACATTAGAAATAATGTTGTGACACTTGTCAGTTTGCAAAAAATAAAAGAAGTGACCAATTAGTACTGATAAAAGGAGTGTTTGTCCATTTGATTTTGTACATTCTGATGCCTGGTATGCTCCTTCCTTCTATTTATGGTCCTTTTATTGATGATGCCACCAGGTGCGCATGGGTGTATCTTTCAAGGTTGAAAAAATGAAGTTCTGAATGTGTTTAACATTCCATAAAATGGTGGAAATAACGGTTGATACGAAGATCAAGATCCTTCGATCTGACAAAGGGGGAGAGTATGTTTCCCAAGATTTCCCATCTTACCTATCTTTTTTTGAAATGGTAACTTGTATTGATCAAAAGCTTTACAGTATAAAAGGGCTATACTGAGAAGCGGCTGGGGAAGAACCCCAAAAATATAGCCACCGCCCAAAAAGAGGAGAAGCTATACAAGGAGGCTAAAGGCCTCAGACAAATGGAAAATAAAGAGCCAAATCAAAATGAAATGACTTCCCTCTAGTTGAACAATAATGTATCAAGGGTTAAGACCCAAAAGTCTGGAAGAAAGGAGACCCAAGAGGCAACACTGAATTTCATTTTGAGATTAGGTCTTCTTGGGAGGAAGAGGTCCCTTCAAAGCACTTTCTGTTTCTCTCTTTCCACATCGTCTAGATACAAGCCATAAATGATAGGCACCAAATGATCTTCCCTTTGGTGGTAGAAATCGGGCAAGCCCACTGTTGGAACATCTGGAGGAAGGATTGTGGAATAACCCAACTACAGTTAAACTCCTTGAGGATTCCTGACCAGATTTCTTTTGCCTGCTTGCATTAAAGGAATAAGTGTTCGATCGATTCCTCGTCGGCTAAGCAAAGGGGGCAAGCGTTGACGATAATAGCATCTTACCTATCTGAAAATGGGATTGAGTCTCAAACTTCATGTGCATATACTCCTAAATAAAATGGAGTTGCTGAAAGGAAGAATATGCATCCTTTAGAGGTCACAAAAGCTCTACTAATTGAAGTGACTGTTCCAAAATCTTTTTGGTCATATGGCATATTAACATCAACTTTTCTCATAAATAGGATGCCGTCAAGAGTATTGGGAGGAAAAACTCTGATAGAAGTTTTATGTCCAAATACACCTCCATTTTCCAGTTCCACCAAAGGTGTTTGGATGTTCATGGTTTGTGCATATTCCCAAGCATCAGCGAGACAAGTTAGACCCAAAGGCCATAAGGTGCATATTTGTTGGGTATCCCACTTCTCCGAAAGGTTACAAGTGTTATCTTCCTGGAAAGAGTGGTAGTGGATAGGGGTGTACACGGATTGGATTGGGCCAAATCCGTCACCAATCCGTTACCTACAGATTGAGGGATTTGGAATCCGTCACCAATTCGTGGCTGTTAAAATCCGATCCGATCCATTCGTGGATGAACAGATCATATCGGATTGGATCGGATTAATCCGTTCAATCTAATTTTAAAAGAAAAATATCGAATATGTTGTAAAAAAATTACATTTTGACCCCTTAATTTTTTTTCTTATTTTAAATTTAGACATCTTAATTTATATTTAAACCCCTTATATTTTTTTTATTTATATTTAATGTCAACGGATCAGATCGGATTGAATCCGCGGATTGAGGGTGAAATCCGCCACCGATCCGTTGCTAACGGATTACAAAATTTTCAATCCGTCACCAATCCGTTTACCTTCGGATCGAATCGGATCAGATCGGGTTTCCGGATCGATGGATTTTTTGTGCACCCCTAGTAGTGGATGTAACATTCCATGAAGATGTACCTTCTCACAAGGAAAAGATGACGGCCATGATAAGAATGAGGGGGAGCAGGTTCCTCTTCTTCAATCTATACGTTCTCCATCTTATCAAGGACAAGCGCATGATAATAAAGGGGATAATGACAAGCATGATGATAAGAGGGGACAATGACAACATCAACGAAATAGAGAAGACTATGTCAAAGATTCCAGAGAAGGACAACTGCTGAGGTGCTAGAGAAACCGGTGCAAGTGTACTCCAGAAGAAAGCATAAGAAGAGCTGACCATTATTCTCTACCAAACCAATCGAAGCCTTGGAATTAGAGCCTCAGCCTCAGGACCCAGAGCCCCAACCTCAATCACTTGGGGACCCTTATTAAGGTGATTCTTCAGATATTGATCTCCTGGTTGCTTTCTGCAAAGGAATAAGATCTTGTGCTACCTGTCATCCAAATCAAAACTTTGTTTCCTATAACTACCTTTCTTCTAGTTTTCGTGCGTTTGTTACCAATATGTCATCAGAATGCATACCCAAATGTGTGTGTAAAGCACTTGCTCATCCTAAGTGGAAGGAGGCAATGATTGAAGAAATGCACGCCCTTGAGAAAAATAAATCATGGGCTTTGACATCTCTTCCAAAAGGAAAACGTACAGTTGGATGTATGTGCGTCTTCACATTAACATATAATCCAGATGGCACAATTCACAGATATATAGCTCATCTAGTTGCAAAAGGGTTTACCCAATCATATGGAGTTGATTATTTTAGACCTTTTCTCCAGTTGATAAACTAAATTCCATCAAAGTAATATTGTCCTTGGCCACAAATTTCTTATGGCTTCTATACCAACTTGATGTGAAGAATGCTTTTCTTCATGGAGATCTAAAAGGAGAAGTATATATGGATCTTCCACTAGGCTTCATGGTAAAAGGACAAGAGGACAGAGTTTGTCATCTGAAGAAATCATTGTATGGGCTAAAACAGTCTCCACGAGCTTGGTTTGATAGATTTAGTAAAGCTGTTATTAGTTTTGGATTTAGTAGGTGTCATGCTGACCATACTGTATTTGTAAAAAGAAAAAAACAAGAAAGTGGTGGTCCTTGTATATGTTGATGATATCGTAGTCAAGGGGAATGATGGTGAAGAGATTAATAAGCTTAAAGAATTTCTGAGTACTGAATTTGAAATCAAACAACTTGGATTACTAAAACATTTCCTTGGAATTGAAGTTGCCAGATCTAAGAGTAGGATAGTTATTTCTCAAAGGAAATATACCCTTGATCTTCTTGAAGAAACAGGAAAATTAGAAGCCAAACTGGTTGATACTCCAATAAAACAAAATCATGGCTTGCATTCTAACAATGGAGAATTTCTTCGTGATCAAAAGGGCTACCGGAGGCTAGTGGGGAAGCTAATTTATCGGAGAATCACTAGGCCAGATATTTCCTATGCTGTAAGTCTGGTTAGCTAGTTCATGCACACATGGATGAAAATAGCGGTAGCGGCAGGCGTAGCGGCCCGCCGCCAAACCGCTCGTAGCGGCGTAGCAATGCGATTTGAAAAAATCGCCCAAAAAATCTGAAAAAAACTCAAAAAATCCAAAAAATTGTAAAATGAAAGAAAATGTGGTTCTTTTGCGAAAAGTAAGTAAGAAAAGGGGGCGTAATGGTGCCCTCAATATATGAGGTCCTGTATCGCTGTATAAATAGAAAATAATAGTAATGATTAGTTTTTTCACATGTATTCATGTTTCTTAGTTATGCTAACTTAGAAAGTAATGGAAAGCTCATAAAAAAAAAACTATAATAAGAAATAAAGGCAAAAGACTTAAGAGTTAGGTCATTACTTAGTGAACATTGAACAATCAAATATCAATACTTCAACATTCAAGGTTCAAATTCAATCAGGTGAATGAACTATGAAGTGATCAACAATAACATTCATTGGTTGTCCATGAGTATTCACATTTTTTTTTTCAAAAATAAATAAATCCGAAGATAAAAAATAGAGAAAAATCAATAAACATTCAAAATGTGATGGATTGATCTATGGGAAACATAGATCTATCATTTACAACCAATTTCCAAGTTGTTTCATTGGTTGTCCATGAGTATTCACATTTTTTTTTCAAAAAATAAATAAATCTGAAAATAAAAAATAGAGAAAAATCAATAAACATTTAAAATGTGATGGATCGATCTATGGGAAACATAGATCTATCATTTAGAATGCATTTCCAAGTGGTTTCATGGGTTGTCCATGAGTATTCACATTTTTTTTTTCAAAAAATAAATGAATCCGAAAATAAAAAATAGAGAAAAATCAATAAACATTCAAAATGTGATGGACTGATCTATGGGAAACATAGATCTATCATTTACAAGCAATTTCCAAGTTGTTTCATTAGTTATCCATGAGTATTCAATTTTTTTTTCAAAAAATAAATAAATTCGAAAATAAAAAATAGCAAAAAAAAAAAAAAATGTGTGCATCATCAAAGGAAAACATAGATCTAACAATATTACAAGACAAGGAAGCATTTATAGTAGTTAGAGAGATGAATTGAATGTGATCTCAAAAGTCCACTACAAAAAATCTAAAAGAAAAAACATACCTAGAATCTTTGAAGTTGTGTAACTTGTGTTTGATTATTTCCTTGTTTTGATGTTTGTTGTGGATCTTGTGGTAAAATCTTGAAAATTCAGCACTTGGGAGGTTTCACAGTGACTGAATGAGGTGAAAAGTGAAAGGGAAAGTGAAAAGGGTTCGGTTGTGTGTGTGTGTGTGTGTGTGGTGGGGGGGGGGGGGGGGCTACGTGGAGGTATGTATCACGTAGTGGCCGATACGGAGCGATACCTGTAGTAGATGGTTTGGTTGTTGTTCACAGAATTCTTAGATACTTGAAAGCATCACCTGGTCAAGTCTTGTACAAGTCACATGGGCACATAAGAGTAGAAGCTTACACTGATTCTGAATGGGCTGGGTCCCTGATAGATAGAAGTCTACTATAGGTTGTTGCACTATGGTTGGAGGAAATCCTGCGTCTTGGAAAAGTAAAAAAAACACGTAGACACTGCGAAGTCAAGTGCTGAAGCTGAATATGGAGTGGTCGCTCATGGGTGGTGCGAGTTAATGTGGTTGAAGATATTGCCAGCAGAAATGGGCTTCAAAAAGGGTGGACCAATGGTTATATATACTGATAGTACCTCGGCTATCAAGCTTGCCAGAAATCGAATTTATCATGAAAGAAGGAAGCATGTGGAACTTGATTTTCACTTTATAGAAAATTCTAAGTGAAGATGTGGAGCTATTTCAATTAAGTACAGATGACCAGGTTGCAGATTTCCTCACAAAAGTAGTTGGTAGGAGACAGTTACATGATGCCTTAACCAAGCTGGGCATAGTTAATATAATGCTCCAGCTTGAGGGGGAGGTGTTATAAGTCATATTAGGGATTTTTATGTATTTAGTATTCACTAAAGTTTTTTTTTTTTTAAAGCCAGAATAAATAAATAGCCAGAATTAAGGTTTTTAATAAATACGAGTGGTTAAGGCCTTTACGGTTACGACTAATCACCTTCTTTACTTCCCTCTCTCTTTCTTCTCTTTATTTGTTTGACTATTTCTTGGATTCGTTTTGATAGAACCCTAGATCTACATCCATCCAGGATTCTAACTGGTACAACTTAGGTTGCATTACTCATTCCTTTTATAAAGTAATTATCAAAATTAGATTGCATAACTCATTCCTTTTTAAAGTATTTTCATCCTCTAGAAAAGCTTTATCAGATTGATCTGATCTCTAAGGCAGTTGGTACCATTCTGATTTTCAGGGGACTCCACTGTGGCATCTCAGGATACGTGCAAAGTGCTATGGAGTATTGAAGCTGATATGGCAGATGGCCAGCTTTTGTATATAACTGGGGACCTGATTGCCTTAGGCTGCTGGGATCCAGATATGGCAATTCTTATGTCTCCGTCTACGGAACATTCTTATTTGTGGAAGACCGAGATAAATGTAGTACACTTCATATTTCTACTTTTCCTTTCCAGCTAACCATGCTGTTTCTTATTACCTGTCATTCACTCATTCTAGTTGAATCTGTTAGTTCTCTGTGAGAAGAAGTTGATTGTAGTTAGTATCCTTTGGAATTTAATGCTTCATATAGCGCATGCTACCATTTGTGTCAGACGTGAAATTTTTCTGGTTTGGTCTCCCTTCATTTGATGGTATGTTTGGGTGCGCACCCAAATCTCAACTATTTCAAGTATTTGGCTAAACAAACATTTTTTTTCATCTGATCAGTAACAGTAAAATATATTAAAGAAGAGAATTGGCTAAACAATTATCAAATTAGCAAAAGAAACGTAAACATTATAAAATTCAAAATTTATGCTTTATTAAAAGATGAGAGTAATCGTCGATGGAAAGCATGTAATAAAATGCCACCTTTAGTGGGCTGAGATGCTGTTCTCCATATGTCCGAATGAATCAATGCTTTTATGGAAGGGTAATGCAGTTTATTCTGATGGGTGACATCCCACACAATCATAAATACCAATAGGCTTACTATGCCCCAAAACACCAAAGAAACTAACATTTTCAATTTATTTAAAGATAGATGTCCTAGTCTAGTGTGCTAAAGATAAAAGGGATCTTGACAATGAGAAATTGAGGCAATAATTGGAGTCTTAGTTGGTACATACAGCTGGTCCAAGAAATACAATCCACCAGACTTATGGCTTGTCCCAATTCGCTTCTTGGTATGCGGATCCTGTACAGAACACCCAAAGTAAATGAGAATATGAATATATTTATTATAATATATAATATATATGTATATCCAAAATAGTCAAAAAATTTAAAGATTCGGGAGACATGAAACATTAGTAAGAGCAAGTACTAGCGGATGTAGAGTAACAAATCCGATAATTGAAGATGGGGAAGTGGAGGACCATCTACAAAGGATTTTGATAGGAGAAGATGGGGAGTGACAATTTATGAGGAAGGAGGCATTAGAGGCCAGATGAAGGATGCGTCTGAGTCAAACATCCATGACTTGAAAAATTTACTTGGGAGTAACCACAGTCATGGCAGAGGCAACAAATCTGTGAGGGACTAAGCCTGGAAGAGGTGGGAAACATCTCCAGAAACTGTTCGTCAATCATGCTTTGGATCTGTACAGAATGAGGAGGTGATTGCTCAAGTTAACATTCAGTTGTGGCCAGCATTTTAAGCCTTGACCGAGTTGTCTCAAACTAGGGCTGGAGCGAGTCGGGTCATGTCCGGCTTGGCCGGTTCATATGGGACTCGCCTATTTCCTTTTCCTCTTCTTGCTTGGGAAACCTTCCCACAGCCCTACTCTTCCTTTTTTTGAGATCAAGAACATGTTTTTGGGGAGAACGGAGATTCAAGTGAAGCGTTCTTTGTTTTCCTACTTTCAAATCCTAGTTTCTTGACTTTCTTCCATTGTTTCTCTTTTAATGTCAGAGGAAGCGTTGTTGATGAGAGTGACCTTGCCTGTCATGCTTTTGCAGAAGGGAAGGAGAAGGGTGTGGAAGAGCTTCTAGATGAAGAATAGAGGCAAGAAAAGGAGGAGGAATATGATAGCTATGTGAGGAGAGAAAAAAGGCTGTAGACTATATGACAAAGTTTCACAAGGTCCATGGCTGCCGTGTTTCTTCACCATTTTGGGAAGTTGGGAGGCCCATACGGTGGTTACTGAAACAACATTTATGGTTTTTTTTTTTTTTTGGAAAAATTAAACAGCATTCTGTTGGTGTCCTTCAATACCATTGTGTGTAGTTGGTAGTATTAAACAAAAGAGATGATTATTATTAAAGTTCTACTACTTGGATGGGTGAGTAGCATTAAATAAAAGAAAAGATTCAAAACTGATCAACACATCCCAAAAAAGAAAAATAAAAAATCTAAAACAATCTCCAATGCTAGCCCCAACTACATGGAGCTCAAAAAAGGAGAGAGAGAGAGATACTTGACCTGACCTACCCAACTCCACGCTGGCCTAGTCGGGGGCCGAGTCTGAGTTTAAAACACTGGTTATGGCAGCCGCAGTTGGAAAGTAAGGAGAATAAGCAAGTTGTCTGGGATTGAATGATTGATTGTATTATTTCTGCAGAACTTTGTTCATGACGATTTAGATAAGTTTGACTTCTACAATTATTCCAATTCCCTTGTCCATTTGGCTGAATGGGACAGTCATGCTCCTAGTGCCTTTTTTGCTTGAAATAACTGCAGTCATTGGGAGTAACTGACCTTTTGAATCGTTGAGAAACCATCCCTTGAAGGTGGTCTTTTCTCCCTGTGATAATTGCAGATATGAAGCAGTAGACCTTTTGATTATTGAGCAACCATCCATTGAGGGCGAGAAACATCTGTGGAATTCGTTTGTCAATTTTGCTATGGATCTGTGCACAAAGAGGATTTGATTGCTCAATTTGTTGTTGTGGCAGCCGCAGTTGGAAAGTAAGGAGAACGAGCAGGTTGTCTGGGATTAACTGTATGATTTGATGCAGAACTATGTATATGACCGTTCAAACTACTTTGGCTTTAATTGTGACTCCCTTGTTCCCTGAAAACAGGACTATCATGTTTTCAGTCTCCTTTTTGCTTGTGAAAACTGCAGATTTTGGAAGCAGCTGACCCTTTGGATCTTTGTGCAACCATCCCTTGATGGCGGTCAGTGTAGTGGTTTAAACGCTTGTTCAGAATCTCTTCTATCTTCTTTTTGGCAAGAGAATTATGAGTTTGCCAACAACTCAGAGGGGGCGGAGGTGATCTATGGAGGGGAGAACCTCGCACATGTTCAATTTTTTTTATGTAAGGGCCATTAGCTTTTGAACATATCGGTTCTGTTATCTGTAAGTATCAAAAGCTCCGGAGTCTATCCTAAGGAGAAGCTGAGTCTCTGTAGGGAAAGTTGGTCCTATTTAATTTTAACATTGAATAATGGCGGCTCCTTGTTCAGCATTTTTAATCTGCCATTTGAGATGGTATTGGCAGGCAGATTTTTTTTTTTGGAGAGTTAGTGCAAATACTCCCAAGCTTCTTTTGGACGTTTGTTTTCAGCCAGTTTATAACCAATGGAAGGAATGAGTGAATTGGAATTTTAGGAACCAATTTTGCCCGCATTACATTCCCATTCCTCGTATTTAGGATCTTGATCATCTAGATTTTGAAACATATTTCTGCCTTCTCCGAAAATTCTTCTTTAGATGGGCTCTGTGGGCAAGGTTGTTCTCATTTAATGTGACTATTAGTCCAGTCCAGGGATTCACTCTTGATTCAAGATAAAATAGCAGCTAATAAGGATCTTCAGATAATAGAGAAGTGAGGTTCCAGAAATCAGTACAACAAGAAAATGCAGTCCTGGGTACAAATCAGTAAAAAAACTGGTCTAGGCATCTAGCCATATCATACTTAAGGATTTTGGTTCGGTTCGGCCGAAATCTCTGAAATATTTTGGTGCAGTCATGCATCGAACCAAAATAACCCCTTGAAACAATTCGTCTAGAATTTGACTGTTTGGCTGAAATGGATTTTCAAAGCAATCAAAATGGGGATTTTTTTAGGGGTGGGAGGGGGTTGTGAATGCAGATTTTTTTTTTTTTTAATTTAAAAGAGAAGAAGACATAACCCTGACCCTAAGCCCCATTTTCAGTTCGTTTAACTGAAAGAGAACAAGGAGGATGAGGAGAAAGGAGAGGATAGGCCCTACTTGTGTATAAAATTTAGGGCTTGATGATCAACGGCCCATAAGTTCAACGGCTTTATATTTTTTTAATATTTAGTCAATCCAATAGTCTAGTCCATTTAGATGGGTGCAGACCGATGGGATCGATGTAATTCAAGGGGGGTCCTTGTGTGTGAAGTGTGGACCCCTCGGATTGATCTTAAGCAAAGAAGCACGAACACGGGACACGGACACGAATCGGACACGCCGACACGACATTTTTCAAAAAAGTAGGATACGGACATGTTAATATTTAATAATAATAATAATATGTCTAATCATATACTAAAAGATAATATCATTTTAACTTTGTAATCAATTTAGCAATCAAATAAATAAAAATTCAAGTACCAGTGTACCACTATACCAACTAACAAACATATCAAATAATCAAATAGCAATACAAAACTGAAACATAATTCATAATCATTAAACATGAAATATCCATAGTTCCATAAAATCCATACAAAGAAAAGGGAGGATCATCAATTTCCCCTCCATTCCAAAAATACAAAAAGCAAAAAAGAAGTCAATTTCCGTCTATAGTTTACTCAATTGATGCAACTTCAATTGCCTCAGCGTGTCCCCAGCGTGTCCGGGAAATAAAATATAAAAAAATAAGCAAGACACCATTTTTGGCATGTCGGACAAGTGTCCGGGCGTGTGCCGGCGTCAGAGAGGTGTCCGCGGTTCCTAGATCATAAGGTGCGCACTATGTGTGACCGGTTTGGATGGATCATAAGGTGGGTCTGCTGGAAGTTGTCATGACCTAAAATTTGGGGCCCTTTGTATTCTGGGTTGTGAATGTGTTGTCTCATAATTTACAAGTGTATAATTTGGCCAATTAAAAATTTCCTAAACGAATATCAGAGTGTAGCAGTATTATATTATAATTGCAAAAGTATAATTATAGCATGTCCTACAGTCATTAACTAACGCAACCTTGGCCAAAAACAAGGGCCTTAAGCAAAAACAAAATCTACAAAACTAAACAACTGCCCAAAATGTATGTGATGGCTGATGGCTCTGTTTACGCAGCATGATGCCTCTAGAGCAAGTCCTCTGCACCACACTTTACCTAACCCCGCAGTTCTTCCACAACCGCCTTACCCCTAAGTGCTAATGGAAGGGAAACCTACTACCTACAACACCAATAGCAGTATTAGGCTTACGAAGCCTAGTAAGTAAGCATTTTGAAATTGTCAAAGTTGCTAGCCAGTAATCCCAAAACCAATTGGTGATAGGAAACTGCACAAACAACTACTTAACACCCCCCCTCGGGCGGGACACCGCCCGGATCCGAAGCACACGCCCGCACAAGACTATAACGCGGCATGGGGCCTTTTTGCCCTGCGCATTTTACGCCCGCACAAACACACAACGCGGCATGGGGCATTTCTGCCCTGCGTGGTTTCGAACTCGAGACCTCAGGCTCTGATACCATGTCAAAGTTGCTAGCCAGTAATCCCAAAACCAATTGGTGATAGGAAACTGCACAAACAACTACTTAACAGAAATCTCATAACATGATGTGATGAAATAAAGTGAAATAATGAGGATTACACGTGGTAAAATTAACAAAGGTTATACTTGTGCTTGCATGAGATCAAGATAATGAATCATTGCATGATTGTGCAAATATAAAATCCAACTAAGCAAAAGTCACGTGTCTACATCACGAAATGGAAAATGAACAAAATGTCAAGAATTATAGATCAATTGGCAACCACATGGCCAAATCACATGTTATGATGTTTTCATACCCATAACTACGACGAACACATCCAAGGTTATCACAATGTATATTTGAAGTTACCTGCCCGAAGCATGCTCGGTATTCGAGTATACCTACTGATGCACTCTCGGTATCCGAAGATTCCTACGAAAGATACCCATTAAAGCATGTTCAGTATCCCAAGATACCTACTAATGATACCCATCAAAGCATTCGCAATCAAAGATCAAAATAGCAGTTGTGACGAGCGTAGCGGCTAGTGACCGAAATATTACGTAGCGGGCGATACCTAGCAGTGTAGCGGTGTGAATTTCTCAAGTGGTAAAAAAAACTCAAATCTTGTGTAGCAATCAATCTTGTGTTTGTTTAGTAATTTAGAACCATAAAAGGATAGCAGCGGCTTTAGGAAAGGCTAATGAGAGAAGAAATAGGAAAAATAGTGTTTTAATTTAAAATTGTTGGTCTCTAATAGGTTTTGGCCTATAGTGCCTCTATTTTCAAAATAGCGTAGCGTCTTCAACCACTACAGCCGATAATGCGTAGCAGCCACTATTTTGAACCATGTGCTCAGTACCAAAGCTATCTATAAAGCATGCTTGGCATCCGAAGATACCTACCAAAGCTATCTACAAAGCATGCTCGGTATCTGAAGATACCTACCAATGTAAACTTAGCCAACAAATCATGACACCCTACTAGTGGGCAAACACAGTGTCCATAGTCCTACAACACAAGGCTTGACTAATGAGACACCAAGTTCGATCTATTGCAACTCCACCTAATTAGGACTATCTAGGGATATTGGGCCTTCTATTACCAATTGTTGTCAACTCAAGTGGACGAGCCTAAGTTGGAATTTCCTGGATTTGGAAGTTTCTATTGACACTCATACGATGTACATAACATTTATGACCAATGTCCAAATTCGATGATCTATATATGGATCTCGTACTGCCCGACGAGATAAGCCGTATGTTAAAAAATCTCCGACTTTTGACACCTCACTGTTGCTGCCTTTCCCTTAGAAATTAAAACTATATCCTTTAGTGATACCCGTCTATCCTGTCAAATCCCTAATTTCCTAAAGAGTAGCAATCCTGCCAAACTAGGATTTCTGGGTCGATGTTGTCTCAGATTCTACAACGTTACAATTATATGGGCCACACTATGCAAGGGAAATACATATGCAGATCATGCTAAAAAGGGGCATAAAAGCATACATCTATATCAGGCAAAATTGTATAACGAGGAAGGACGACACATGTTAAACCTAGATCTCGATTCCCGTCCACATGTGAGCGACTATCATTCCATTCTATGGTTTCATAGGACTCGGGTCCGATACTATACTCTTGGTGTTTCTGAAGGTAATTGACATCCCAACATCCTACGTCACCATACCTTCAACTTAATATTGCCTTCCATAAATATTCCAGACAACTTGTAAGTCATATCATGCTCAAACATCATATGTCATTTAGTCCCATCTTAGTCTTCATTGTACAAGTTTAAAGGTACTTAATTTTCCATTCAAGGTCCTAAGTTCAAGCTTCTTAAACAAAGAAAGTTGGGGTCTTCATTGGCCGTAGGTCACCCCTACAGTTAGCCATAAGGAAATCGATGTGCATTTTGGCCTTAAAAACAGCTCTGGGAGTTGTAATTGAAGGGTTGCTACGGTTAGCTACCGCGTGTCTCTGGCTGGCTGAAAATGAGTCTCCGGCCAGCCGAAACTCTTAGAATTGCATCAGAAAACACCCAAACCGGATCTGATTCGAAGGAGATTTCTCCCGTACACTATAGCCAATATACTGACAAAATTCCTTGGCATACCATGCCCTTATCAAAGCCATACACAACATTTCTAGGTGTTTCCAACATAACATGCATTTGGGCTTCAAGATACCAAATTAATCTTAGCATAGCATCTCAAATGGAGCAATTAGCAAAGGAATCAACAACAAAACACATGCATAAATTGTAATTAGAATTTACCACAACATCATACCCATAAACATCATCATGTATATACAAAACATCATCAACCCTCTCCATTCTTGCAACCCTCTCTTCATATTTTTTCTTTTCTTTTTCTGTCTTCTTTCCCTGTACAATTTCCCCCATTTGTTTCTTCACTTCAGTTGGGACATTTGGACAACCTTTTGCATTGATATATGTGCAAGATGATGTTTAAATTCTATGAATTCCACCACTCATGATTTTATGACCGATATATGTGCAAGATTATGTTTAAATTCTATGAATTCCACCACTCATGATTTTATGACACCATTTACAGTTGACCTTATGACGGTCCCCACCAACCATCTTTCCATGTTCCCATCCGGGATCAACTCCTCTCTCTCTCTCGGTGCCATTGTGATCTAAGTGGTTGTAATCTGCACAATTAGAGAAATGAATTAATGAATAAGGATACTTATCAGTTAACAATTAACATTTCAATCCACTCATAAGTTGTAATAATGGAATGTCTCAATCTTCTCATGTATGTAACATACTATAGACACTACCTAACTGGTAATATTCTTCCTAATCATAATTTAAGACAAAAAGCATTAAATTAAAAATAAATAATCTTTTAAATTACATGCTTATTAGTAAGTGAAAAGATTGATTATTTTCATAACAATGTATAGATCTAGGTGAAGTTCCTTAGTTCTACACTCTATATTACTTATGTTTAGAAAATCTCCGAATAAGTAAAAAAAATGCTTTCTTTAGAATTTTACACATTGTAAATATTATTTTCTAATTAAGAAATTACTATTTATGAGGGAACATGCATAGATCTATGACTTGAACCATAGATCTATGTGGTACACACCCAAAATGTTAAGCTCATACAAAAAAGAAGAAGTAAATAATAATTTTTTTTTCAATTTTCCTATTTTTTTTCAAAAAATAGACAAAAAAAATCAAAGAAAATACATTTTTTTTTAACAAAGCAAGAGTGGAAAAATCATCTAGAAGCATAACATACTTCCTTTTATCTATTCTAAACAATTTAAGCATGTAGAAACAAAAAAAAAAAACATATTTTTAATAATAATTTTAAATAGAAAAATTTGAAGAAATTACAAATTTTGCACATACATGCATAGATCTAGGGTTTGAACCATAGATCTATGTGGTACACACCCAAAATCTTATGCTCATGCAAGAAACAAAAGTGAAAAATAAAAGCAAAACATACTTTCTATCCTCTTTTCTAAACCATCTAAAGCATAAAGAAACAAGAAAACATACCTCAAAAGTCAAAACCCAATAATGGAAAACCCCTCTTTTGGATGAATAGTAGATTTGATCTTTGGTGAGTTAGATCTCTGAAAATACAAAGATTTGATCTTCCCTCTTGCAAGAAATGAAGTTAGCAGAGTCTCAAACCCTAGATCCAACTATTTCCAACTAGAGAAATGGGGAAAAACCCCCATTTCATCACTTATATAGTCGGCCGAGTCCCGCTTCCCTGATATTGAGTTTGCCCGACCCGACTTGGCAGGTGCCAACCATGACGACTATGTCCCGACTTAATGGAGTTGTTGTGAAATGAAGGGTTTCCGGACATTGAATGACCATGAGTTGAACATGAAGGTTACTAGGAATAATTTGGGCTGTCTACTGAACCTAAATTGGTATTTTTCTCAAATACCCAAAATTACACTTGGTAATGACTGAAATGACTAAACTATCCTTTCTAAATCGAAACTCAGTCTAAATGCGATCAAATTGACTCGATTTTTAAACTGACACTACAACCTACTTAATTGACACTAATCACACTTACTTAACATTTAAACTGGGTAATTAGGATCGACGTCTTACATTGACATACTCTCAGAATTACGGCGAACTGCTCAACTTTCCTAGAAATTACAAATGGGTCCTCTATTGCCCCACACTTGGTCAAATCGGATCCAAACTAATCATGTCACTACCTAACCCTTAAATCTACCAAACTGACAACTAAACATAATTATTTACACTTAATCAATACTATTTAGGGCTGCTATGCACTAAACATAGTCCAGATGCTCTCAAAACACTTAAATCATTAACCCAACTCGGTCAACCCTTAATCTAACATTTAGACCAAACTAATTATCATCTAAACAGGGTTAATTTCGGTTGGGGTCTTACAAGTTCTCACCATAAGAAGGTGGGAGTTCTCAGAGGAAGATTTGCCTTTATATATTATATTGACTATGACTGTAACTGGACTCTTTAGCCTGATCCATAATAGATTTACATATTTCGGGTTAGGTTTAGGTTACGTTAAGTGGGCAGCTGCATGTTGGGGTTAATAACCAGGGGATAGTAAATCCTAGTGCAGATCATCAACAGGAATAGGCCACCCGGTAATTTTAGATGTCTGATCTGCCTAGATTACACAGTAGTTGTACCATTGGCTGTAACACATCTTCAGATCACCTTTGCATGGGGCTATATGCAAGCTTTAGACGACTGCCAATGCTATCAGATCCAGAGGCAGATCTACCCTTTAGATAAAAAACCAAAGTGGAAAAATCCTTCTAGAAAGGAGGTACCATCTGAATATCACAGTTTTGCAGAAGGGGAATTTATTTCTTTTAGAATACGAAACCTGCCCAGGATACACTAAATGCTTTGATACCATGAAAGGTCTCATGCAGCTGAAGCAAAAAGAGATTGAGAATAATTCCTGGGATGCTGTCTGCGTGACAGGCAAGTCCTTTAGATATATCCTTTATTGGATGTATATGTTTGGTATCTATGTCCAGATGATGACAAAGGATAATTACCGATATTATGATAATCTCAAGAAAATGTAATGGCTATAAAGTACACATGAAATGGGGCGTTTGGCAACTCTACTAATAGAGTCAAGTGAAGTAAAGTTGATTTTGAAGAAAGAATAAAATATAAGTGGGTTATGATGGTATTTTGTTTTTAGTTGTTTGTTATGGAATCTTTTTGACATTTTTTATATGGGAAAGTGGAATTTTTTTTTTTTTTTGATAAAGGTGTTGCTTTTTGACTTTTTTTGAAAAAGATGGAGGGAGTTTTGAATTAAAGTGCTTTTGATGTGACATCTTGTCCAAAAAATGGAGGCTTTACTTGACTTTTACTATGTTAGTAAAGTGCCAAACTAGCCCTGGAATAGTGGTGATCCTGAAGGATGCTCAAAGGATGCAGTTCTTTGGCTTTTTGTTACCAATTACTAAATATCAATCGTTTGGCATCTTCACTTTCTCAACCCAATTATGCCCTTTTTTTGGGAAAGCAAACCGATTCTATTGATGAAAGAAAAATATGAAACAGAAAGATGATAAACTCATATACAAACAAATGGTTTGAGTCAATTTATTGCTACCTGGTTAGGCTGGGTATCAATCACTCCTTTGGGGAAAGTATTACATTCCCTTTTAGGTTTAACCATCCCCCTCCCTATAAGTATCTAAAATATCGATTTGATGAAATGCTACGGGTCCAATTTTGCAATTTTTTCAAAAGATCTGGTTGTCATGGGTGTTCGAATTTGATAGTTCATATAATTCAAAGTATAAAAGTTGTTTTATTAGGTTGAAAGAACGTATTGGCATAGTTTTCAAAATCGGAATCGTTTCGCAAATCGTTCATGCCCATGAATCAAATCAAATCGCGAATCATAGGATTTTTTAATTTTCTAATAAAAATGAAAAATAATTAAAAATTAACAGAAAAGAAAAAAAGTAATTATTCATAATCATCCATTTTCCCATTTATAGCATTATAAATATAAATATATAATAACAAGTCCAAGTCTATCATACAATCATATTAAGAACATCATGACATATATATATACACGCGCGCGCGTGCACACACTATATATATGTATATATATATGAAATAAATTATGTGTAAATAGTTAAATAAGTGTAAAGTATTAATATATATATATATTTTATAATCTTTAACCATCAATCTTACATAGTAGGGTATCTCTTGAAGTTAAAGAAGTGTTCATGAAGAAAAAACCAAAATAGATTAAGAAAAAAAGAAGATATAGACAAGCACCATACGTGCGGTCGAAAGCTTTAGTTAAATGCATGTTCTTTATTCATCTTTAAAACCTTATCAAAGCCGCAAAAAAATTCTTTGGAGGTTTCGTTAACTACTAAATAACCTTTCAAAAATAAAAGCGCTAAAAGAAAGAAAGAAAAATGGTAAAAGATTATTGATATTAACTTACTGGCTGTAGCTATTCTCGCTTAGCCTAATCGCTTGGATCGTAAGATTCAATGAAACGAGTATCGAATCGTAGGATTCGCACATGAATCCAAAGATTCATATGTAAATGGGATTTTGTTGCATAGATACAAATCGTTTTCTTTAAGATTCGGGATACGAATCGGGATTTGGGATATGAATCGTAGGATTCTGATGACTATGCGTATAGGATTGGTCTTAAAATGAAGAACACTTGCAAAATATGATAAGAAACTCAATATAAAGTGCTGGTTCAGCGATACAAAGCATTCCTACTCTTTTTTTTTTTTATGTATTTTTTCGTTTGCTATATGGATGATTTGAATCACACTCTCTCACTCACTGATGTACTCACTGATGTCCCTAACCAGCCGAGAAACAGTGGGACGCATTCCTGCTCGTTTACATCATGAATTGTATACAAAATGAAAGTCGCTTGGTATTAAAAAAAAATCTCTGTTAAACAAAGTGTGTACACATAATCTATGGAGAACAGATACCTATAAAAATAAACAAGAATCCTTGAAGAAGAATAAGATAATGTAATCTTATGGCTTGGTTGACCAGTTCATTGCATTGTATACAGCAGACTGACTGCCTGAGCAATCTGGTAGCTTTGCTTTCAATCTGGGCTATTCATTTTGGCTACATGGTAATGGTTTTGCAGACTATCTTATAAAGGTAAAAACAGCTCGTCATACAAAAGCTTCAGATAATGGAAACAAGTATAACAAGTTATCTCCATAAAATTTCCCATACTAGTCTTGATTCTTCTTCGAGGAAAACTCAGTGTGTACCAACTACCAACCACTCCTTAAACCCTTCATTTTCTGGATCATTAATACATAAACCATAATTCTGATTGTTTGAACTGCAGCCTTGAATGTTGAAACTTGAAATGCATGTCTGCAATGATTACCTGACCTTTTCTCTGGAAACATTAGAAAAAGAATGATTCATGTTATGTTTCGAAAATTCTCACTGAGACTCATTGGTTGGCAGGTTCCTTGTGGCATAAATTTTAAATACAATTACTTCATAAAAGAAGAGAAGTGGCCTTCGTGTGATCTTTTATGGAGATCAGGACCTGAATTTTCCCTTTCAGTTCCTCATCAGTGTAACTGTGAACAACCTGAAAAGATTATGGTAAGAGATTCATGGATGGACACTCGCATTGAGAGGCTACTGGTTCCTCCATGGGGATCATGGATGGAAGAGATGTACCCTTTTATTCAACAAACGAAGCTTTCAGGTTATCAATATCTATCTACAGGTAAAATGCTTCAGTGATCTCCCTCTATATGTAACATCAGTTCTTCTCATGTTGCTGAACACTTAAATGCTTCCAGTGGTTTGACAGGTCAACATGAAATTCAAAGAATCCTTGACAGTGATCTTAGAATAGGAGATGAATCGTGCTCTTTAGAAAAGGAAATGGCAAAAGATGCTGTTGATTCAGGCTCAGATTTGGGTCAAACTTTCACTGAAAGAGATCAGCCTGTTGAGGAGCCCTGGCTACTTCATTCCACTGTTATATCTTTTAGAAGCATGTTGGATACAGGTAAATCAAAGAAGAGGTCTGTTCAGAGTGATTCCATCCAAGTTGAAGCTTCTGACAAGCCATGTCAAGGCATTGAAACAGCGGTCTCCAAAGAAGAGAGCAAGCTAGCTTCCACTGAGGATCCTGTTTCCACTGTCATACTGATCAATTCTTCCGTGTGTACCATGCAAAGAATTGCTGTCTTAGAAGATGACAAACTAGTTGAGTTATTATTGGAGCCTGTTAAAAATAATGTACAATGTGATAGTGTATATCTTGGTGTGGTCACAAAGCTTGTTCCACACATGGGTGGTGCATTTGTTGATATTGGGATTTCTAGACCGTCGCTGATGGACGTTAAGAAGAATCGAGAACCATTTGTGTATCCTCCGTTCAGATGTAAGACTAAGGTACTGGAAATCCAAGACTCTGTGGTCCGTGAGCTGAAAGAGAGTCCTGATGCCTTTGAACTTGTTTCACATGGTGGGGATTTAGTTGTAGATGGCTTCTTGGATCCTGATTTTCAGGAGAATTCAGTTCCATTCATGCCTGAAGACTTTGAGGAACATGAAGCTGAGGATGACATTGATGTCTCTGATTCACTGGAGGGGAATTTGAATGGTTCCGTAGTTGATTATGATGAGGGTGAAGCTGATTTTGAAGACTATTTGGAAGAAAATGGGCATCACATGGAGGGGGAAACTGTAAAAAAATTCCTTCCACCGGAAATGGAAAATCTCAATGACTCTGAAGTGTTGCATCATACACTGCAGGATCCAAATGTCTCTGATGGTGCACAATCTGATGCGAACAAATGGGCTCATGTTCGCAAAGGCACTAAAGTGATTGTTCAAGTTGTTAAAGAGGGGTTAGGGACAAAAGGTCCTTCTTTGACTGCTTATCCGAATTTAAGAAGCAGATTCTGGGTAGGTTCTATTTCTATTCTTTTTCCTACGACTTCATGTAGGGTTGCCAGTGGGCTGGCTTCAGGCTGTTGTACTTGATGCCACAGATATGTGTGAGCCTCAAGCTTGTAACCACTAAATTGGCCTGCTCTGATTTTGTGTCATCAACAGTATATGGTCTGTGATGGGGCCGTGTGTTTCTGGTTTTTTGTGCTGGATGTGGTGCTTGGATTGATTTTATGGCCACGTAAGTCTGTGATTGAGGACGAGGCACATAGGCCAGGCTTAATTAAATGGATTATGATTGGGCTGGCCATGGCTTGCCAAAACCTAAGCTATTGATATCCTTACTTTCATTGATGTTGTCAAGAATTTTATCTATGTTTCGTTCTGTTTTTTTGAGCTTTGATTTTCTCTTTAGTTACTATTTTGAAATTCTTTTTGGCTTTATCAACTAATTTGCCTGGAGATTTCCCCAGGCAATAGGTTTTACCTAAACCTGTTTAATGGATGATGGGTCAGACATTCAAAAGTAATAATATCTAAAGAAATTATCACTTGAAATGTTTAGTTGCAGAAAGTATGTTCGATGTACACATTCATGCAGAAAGACACATGTTTTGTGCCCCAATAACTATATAATCTACATGCTTCATACTCATGTTTTACATACCCTTGGGCCCCATATGTACAAATTCGAGGCCAGAGGACATTGCATATCCTTGGGCAGAGGATAATATAAATGCTTTTGATAATTATCCGCGGTACACTTGTTTTGTAATAGCTTGATAGACATGATGATGCAATAGTTGAATTTAACCCACTCTGGGCTGCTGATGCTCCAAATCCCTCAGTCAAATTCAATATTCAACTGGTATCAAGAAAGTAAAAACACAAACAGCAAACTGCCCCTTCTGCTCCATTAATTCAATAGACTACTATTAAATCAAAATCCACTGGTAGCTCAGTTGGTGAGGCACCTCCCTTCCATAGAAAGATCGAGGGATCAATCCCCGGCTGTAGTGTTAATGATGAGGGACTTGTGTGTGCATGTGCGCGCGTCATAGTTGGGATTTTCAAAGATGATATCCACTTGGGATCTTCAGAGATGACAGCCACATACAAACCAAATGAATGCTTCTTGCGAGAAATAGCTACACAAGTCACAGAAACCAGGAATAATAATCTATAGCTGATTACTATGTGTACCATTTATCTACTAACTCAATTTGATCCACTTGGGACTGCACAATCTGAATGAACTTTAGACTTACCTAATGCAACTACTGACTATGCTAAGAAACTGAAAAGCTGATAATGACTCCCGACTCCCCTGTTTTAGCCCTAGGGTTCTTGAAAGATTTACCATGTCTTTCTAGCATTCTTTATAGCATTAAGGCATCTTCTAGCTGGGATTCACTCGAATAGAAGATGGATAACTTATTTATAACAAAATAGGGGAGAGTTTTTTTTTATTATTTATAAATATATTGGGTTAGCCAACCTTTTTAATTTTGAAATGGCATGTCATATAGAGGTTTATCCATTTACCATTCTGGCTCTTTTGAATCTCACGCATTCAGTATAACTCCTTTTTTTTATTTATTTATTTTCTTCTTTTCAAAAGGTTTTATTCTACCATTCTTTATAGTAGACATTCTCTCTTTCTACCTTGGGCATAGTATTAGTACATTATTCTACTATTGTAATGTCAAGTTTGGAATCAGGGAAGGATGTATCAAATAAGTATGCACTCCAGAAAAAAAAGAAGTATGGGAGAGCTTCCTTTTGCTTTTAGCTTAACATTGAGCACCGAAAATGAAAAAGTACTCTGTTTTTGTGTCTGGCTTGCAGGTATTGAGCACTCGGTGCAATAGAATTGGGGTTTCAAAGAAGATTACTGGAGTCGAGCGTACACGCTTACGGGTTATTGCAAAAACATTGCAGCCTCCAGGTTTTGGTTTGACTGTAAGAACTGTTGCTGCTGGTCATTCCTTGGATGAATTGCAGAAGGACTTGGAGGGCTTGCTTTCTACCTGGAAAGATATAGTTGAACATGCAAAATCTGCTGCTCTTGCCGCGGATGAAGGTGTTGAAGGGGCAGTTCCTGTCATTTTGCACAGGGCAATGGGTCAGACGCTTTCTGTCGTGCAGGATTATTTCAATGAGAAGGTGAAAGTTCTCTTGTTCATTACCAGTTTTTTCAGAGTTTTTTGGGATTCACCCCATATCCACACTCGGGAATATATTTCAGGAAGGCATGAGTGCCAGGGAAGCTTGGGCCATGGTTAAACAGAGGAGAGCCACAATACATGCATTTATATTAAATTATATTATATTTTTAATTTTTGTGTTCATACTTAATTTTGATTAGTTTCATGGAGATTTGAGATAAAAATACAACCCAGGGAATCCAAATGGACCTTATGCTTTCCATTTTCTGTTTCTAGGAATCAGGTGTCCATAACAATATTAAGTTTTGTGGTTATTTTCTTCTCAGGTTAAGCGCATGATTGTTGATTCACCTCGGACCTATCACGAGGTAAGTCATCTACAAAACTAAGTAGATTATTTATTTATTTATATCGAAAGCATGTAGGCAATGCAGAAGCCCCAAGAAGACGTGTTGGATGTTGTCTTGAGTGGAACAACAGTCCTCTTCCGAGCATATGGTGAGTATGACATGTCCCAGATGTGGCCTAAATTGGGTGGGCTTAAATGTGAACATGCTTTGGCTCAAAATACAGGTTGGTCCACTCCCTATGTGGACGACATGTGTAGCATTGGATGTAGACCATTGGTCAATTTGTTTCAACAGTCCATCTTTGTTGCATCCATAGCCCACTGGATGAATGCCCTGCATTTTCGCATGATTCTTTGCTGCTAATATGGTTTTCTATCCTCTTCACACTTATATAATTAGAAGCTACTGTTGAAATGTATCTATAAGATCTTTGAAACGCATAAGTGGTTAACTGGTTATAGACTGTTTGGCTGAATGTGGCTTGTGTTTTCTTATATTCTTCCATGAGTAACCATTAAAAAAAATAAAAAAGAAAAGAAAATATATTGTTCAATGAGCTGTGGCACAATGAAGGGCATCCTTTTTAGTTACTTGAATATTGATCTGAAACATTGATGCCTCCTTGTATCTGTATTTCTGCTATCACTTCCTTTACAGTATTATCTTTTATCTTCAGGTTAAAAACTACCTTCAGGAAATTGCTCCAGATCTTTGTGATCGGGTTGAGTTATATGATAAAAGAATTCCTATTTTCGATGAATATGGCATTGAGGAAGAGATCAATAATATCCTCAGTAAAAGGTGAAATATACCGCCAAAAATGCTTCCTCATAACCGATAAAAAGTGCTCCTTAAGATTCAGTCTGTCAGTTTTATTTGATCAGAATTTCCATATGTTGATGAACATTATCCAATGAAACATGCACATATAACTTCATTCGGACAGTTATTAGCAATGTTTTATTTATTTATTTATTTTTTGGTGGGAGCCTTGTGGAAAGTGTGGAAAGGTTGATTAATGCAAATAAATCCTGATTATCATACCGACTGTAGAGGTTTATGCTATGCACCTTGTATTTTGGAATATGAAACTTTTATTTCATTGTATTTTTATAGATTGTGATGCTTTTTATTTGGCCATTAGCTACATTCGCAGACATAAACTCCTGTTCTTCTTTGATGATCAAGATCTAAATGATGCAATAATCGATTAATTACTAATGTATCTAATCTCACATAGATATTGTTTATCATGCATATCAATCCATGATTTGGACTATAAATGTTTGCTATTGTATACCATACTACCTTGACAGGGGCCAACAATTTAAAAATAGAATTAGTTATTTAAATTGATCATAATTAAAATTTTGTTGGCATCAATGTTAAAAAGTAAAAAACTAATAAAGTAATGTAAAATTTTATGTGGAATAAGAAATTAATACAAAAGTTAGGTGTAGCTTTGAAATTAAATGAAACGAAGTATTCTTTACATTTAAGAATAGGTGCAAAAAATTAGGAAGGGAAAAAAATAATTTTGCAACTTCCAGTAATGCAAGATTCTAAAATATAGAAGTGAAAAGACGGATACATATAATAGAATTCAAAATAGATGTCTATCATTACTAACATATGTGTAAAACTTAAAGACTTATGGCACGTTGAATGACATCCACAGAAGATTAGATTGATTTCTTGTAAAACACATGATTAAAATACACAAGAGGGAGCAGAAATATACACAATTAAAATATGATTGTGACGAAAAATAGTAAACAACATAAAAAAAGAGCAGATAAATCTAAAGCCAACGTTACCAAGTTAGCACTTTTTCATAATAAAATCAGGTCATAGTTCTTCATCAATTTATCTATTAGTATTCTGATCATTGGAATGCTTATATATTAACATACATATATGGAGACAGACCTAAATATATAGTTATTGGGTCCCATATAAGAAATCATGTGAATGACATGGTGCATATCTCCCATAACAGCTTTGACATGGATTGAATCTTTCATCTCCCATGCGTCCAATGCTGCTGGAACCCTCTATAACTGCTTTTGACAAAATTTTAATGAGTTTTTCTATAAAAAACTTTATGTGGTGTAGTGGTTAGAGTATGTTTTCAAAAACCTAGGGGAGGAGTTGTGAGTTTGGTCTCATATGATGCGTGGTCTGGTGAGAGTCAAAGTTGAAAGTTCGTGGCCAAATTGAATTGAAAACCTTCTGCTATAATAAATAACCAACTAAGGAGTCCCAAATTTAGATTTTCTTTCAGATATGCTAGGAAGAAAATAAATCCAAAATAGACAAATATATTATTGATCATTCTTAAAATTCTTTTTATCAAATTTATTCTAATGGATAAAAATTGAAGTAATATTACTTTAGCTACAAATCAAATTTGAAGTTGTAAAATCTCACATATTTTGATTTTTTATGTAATTTTTAGGTAGAAAGAGACAATAAAAATGTGTTAGAAGTTAAATTAGCTGCTATCTTATCTCATAATTAAGACATTGCTAAGAAGCAAAGTCAGTTAATTTCAATATCTAAATATATAAAGATCCTTATATTCTTTAAAAAATCATAAACTCTTAGATGTAATATTATTTTTGTTTTGATGTATATATATATATGTATGTATGTATATATATAAAATAAGAGAGTAGGCCCATGCTAAGCACGGTCCCAAAATAAATAAATATTTACATTTTGAGTTTTCTTTGAGATTAATGGAAAGGAAATAAATCGTAAAGAAACAAATATTATTTATTAATTCTTCAAATCTTATATCAAAATTAATGTCATTAGATTGGAATGGAAGTATAATCGTCCATGTGGACCCATGTTCAGTGGCGTTGCATTTGGGCTTTCTACATAGTTGCATGGCCCACAATATTTGAGATTTATAATGTTCATTTAGATGTCTCCATGGCATATAACATTGTGTTTCTCTGAACTCTCTGCATAGTTAATTGGGTCCCATAGTATATGAGATTTATGATAATTGGTTAGACGGGTCCCATAGCATACAAAACTGCATTGCATTGGACTTTCTACATAGTTAGATGGGCCCCATAGTATATCCGATTTTAGATGTGACAATCTTATTTCAAAATGGATTTGGTTAGATGTGCCTGCAACAATGATGTTTGGTTAGATGGGCCCCATAATAATGGCACGGCATCCTCACAAATCAATGTGGAATAAAATAAGCTTTGAGAGAGCGTTGACATGGAGCTGCAAGAAGGCATCTCACGAAAGTAATTGAATAGGAATAACATTAGGTTAAAAATGAATCTCATTAGATTCGAATGGAAATACACTTGCCCATGTGGGCCCATCTTTAGTGGCATTGCATTGGAATTTTTGCACAGTTAGATGGGCCCTACAACGCCTGAGATTTATGATGGTTATTTAGATGGGCCCCATAGCATGTAACACTGCATTTCTTTGAACTCTCTGCATGGTTAGATGGGTCCCACAGTATATGAGATTTATGATGTTTGATTAAAATAGACATCACACCATACAACATTGCATTGCATTGGACTTTCTGCACAGCTAGAGCCTAGATGGCTTATTTCAATATGGGTTTGGTTAGATGGGCCTCATAGCATATGATACTCCTGAACAACTACAAGACATGGGGGAGAGATTAGTGGAATATAGGAAGTTAAGAGGAAGAGGTTACAACCATTTGGAAACCGTGAGAGAGAAGGTATGAATTAAATTCTCAACGATCACTCCATCTCTCCATTGGATCATTTTGTTAGGAAATCTTATACAGAGAGAAATTATAAAATTGGAGAGATACGATCAATGTAACTAATAAGATAGTGATGTGGGTTGCTTCAATATGTGCTTGCCACGTGGATGCTGCTGATGTGGCTTCATGAGGAGGCTCTTAGTTTTTGTTTTGCTGGGTGGTTGGAGGGGAAGCACTTTAATACATATATATATATATATATACTAGGTTGATATCCGGTCTGGTGAGAGTCAAGATCGAAAGGTAGCAGTTAAATTGAGATTTTTATTGTTGAGTTTGATGTAAACATCTAATCTACTCAAATGGTCTAAAGTAGAATTTAAGAAATAAAGTACCAAAAGATTGTGTGGGTTCAACTCCTAATACAAAGATTAGAATATATAATACAATTTTTATTATTTTAATCTTTGAAAATAAAATGCGGGCTTTCTGAGCACTTTAAAAAATCAAAATTGAGAAGCAGTCAGAACTAAAATTGAGATGGTCAAAACTGAAATTGGATTGGTAAAAATCATAAGCTTTCATGTAAAATGGTGGGATGATGTGGGGCCTGGTGAGAGTCAAAATTAATAGGTCGCATTCAAAACTGAATTGAAAATTTCCTCTATAATATATAATAATGGCACTGTTAGGTTATTCAATGTTTGATATAATACACCATATGGAGTCGTTAGATTCTGCTTTATACATCATATTTATTGTTGGTAATCATACATGATTATTGTATGGTCATGTGCAGAGTTGTCACCACGGTTACGTTATCATATACTGGTGAACTTCATTTCTTCCTTGTATTTAGTTGCTCGAAAACATATGGCAGTATGTGCTTATGAGTCTGTTCATTCTATTCCAGATGCATTATGTCTGTCTCAAATACAGATATGTTCATTTGGGGTCTCTCCATCTCTAATAGTCGGTTCTACATTCTTTATAAAACTCAGAAGCTACAATTGCCAAACGTAAAGCGTATTACTATTTCAATGGCATGGTTATGTAATATGTTATTTTCCATATCATAGGATCCTATCTGTATTTCCTTGTGACTAATAAAACAGGGTTCCTGTCCATGGAATAGATTAAATCTAATGGGAAACTTAGCAACAATTTGGCAAATCAAGTGAAAATTTCTGATAACGCACTATTGTGACTATGAATTTGAAAACCATCTTCGAGCAACCTGAAAACAGACACGCTAAATGCAAATATTGCGACAATATTTGAATTCTACTTGCATGATGATGCAACTTTATTTTTTTTTGGATTGGTAATGATGATGTCACTGTAGATATCTAATGAATCTTAGAACTGTACCCATATGCTATATGAATAGCATAATGTTAAGTCCACTCAATGTTCTTCTGTCTCATTTTTTATTTTTCAGGATCCTGCTACAACTGTTAATTTGTAGTTTGATCCTCACTTCTTGTTTTTGTCTTGCAGGGTTCCACTTTCCAATGGAGGATCTCTAGTAATTGAACAAACTGAGGCATTGGTTTCCATTGATGTGAATGGGGGCCATGGGATGCTTGGTCAGGGAACTTCACAAGAGAAAGCTGTTCTTGATGTCAATCTTGCTGCTGCAAAACAAGTATGTTAGAAGCCAAACCTTGGTCACCTCTTCAGACTTGCATGTTGGATCATGGATGAAATTGGGTTGCTTTATA
Source organism: Litsea cubeba (assembly GCA_012931725.1). Taxonomy (NCBI): domain Eukaryota; kingdom Viridiplantae; phylum Streptophyta; class Magnoliopsida; order Laurales; family Lauraceae; genus Litsea; species Litsea cubeba. The sequence continues at coordinate 59,260,121 of CM022948.1, forward strand.
ATTTCAATTTGCACTCAATTATTACATATATGATGAATGAAAATATAGTTAATTGGAATTGTGTGATTTTTTTTGAAGCTTTTGGAAGAGTGGAAGCTAAATTAAAGTGGAAAGGAAACAACCCGCTTCCCATCGTGCACTATCTGAGAAGAAGTGTCTAGATTGCAGGAAAGAACAGAGGCTTGAACAAAATTACTAACCTTTATATAAGCTTGAGGCACACCAATAGCCTTAGACAACAAAAGGCCTGAACACTGCTTCCCACATAGTTAATTGGGATCGTGTGATTTTTTTGAAGCTTTTGGAAGAGTGGAAGCTAAATTAAAGTGGAAAGGAAACAACCCGCTTCCCACCGTGCACTATCTGAGAAGAAGAATCTAGATTGCAGGAAAGAAAAGAGGCTTGAACAAAATTACTAACCTTTATATAAGCTTGAGGCACACCAATAGCCTTAGACAACAAAAGGCCTGAACACTGCTTCCCACATACTTGAATAGGAGTGGGCCATTGGATCAGAGACTTAGGAGCATCAATTGTAAGGCAATCCAAACTCTGACCTATCCAAACTGAAGTGGGCCATGTTCTTATGAAGAGGGCCCTACACCACCTTCCAAACCAAAGCAACATTCTGATTAGCCTCTACGAGACGATAAGCAGTGTCTTGATTGATAATCTTGGTGCACTAAAGAAAGGAAAAAAAATCCTTTCACTGGGAATGTTCGAGATGACATGGAGATCTAGGAGGGGTAGGAAATGCCGTATCTCCTTTGTGCACCTCAATCCTCGAGACAGGGTAGCCTGCCTTGCTTTTGCCTGTATGATGGTAAACCTTCCAGAATCTCTCTTCTTCACAGCTCCCCGGAAACTCCTCTCACCCAATCCATTTGGTCTGATTACGCTGAAAGTCTGACTAGTTTCAGCCCTATCTCAGCCACCTACTCCTGGGATAGCAGCTTTGATCCTCTTCTCGCAAAAGGCCTTCCATATCACCACCTGAGGAGCCCACCAATGTTGCTTTTCCTCCTTGGAGAGGGCTGACGGAAACTGTCTCCACCATAGGTCCTCTCATGATCATTGCCTGCTACAACTCCCTTCCCAGAACCGAGAGAAACCTCCTGTACCATCTTCTTCTTGCCCTTTTAATGATTCCACATAGTGCCAAATTAGAAGATGACAATCCTTTGGGAGGCAGCAATCCTCTATGCACAGAGATCCCTCCATTCAGAAGCTCTATATTCATCTAGTTTATCCCTCACCGAAATAGGGAAGATATTCCCAAAGATCTCCCACCTTAAAACTTTTGTTGATAAAGGAGCATTCCTCTGTGGATAGACAAATCCTCCCATACTCGAGGATGGATTTATCTATCATCTCCTTGGCTATACCTAGAACCTCAACAATCCTCTTCCCAATTGCCTGAAAAATATGATTATCCCACCCATGTAAAGGAATCCCAAAGCATCTTACCCATAGAGTTTTTTAGGAAGAAAAGAGCAATGTAGCAGTTTTTCCTAAGCTATAAACAACTGAGAGAATTCAAACTTGAATTCCCTACAAGCCTTGTCAGCATCTTCTATAAGTTCCTGAAAGAAAGCAGGACCTTGTTTCCTCCCATCCTTTCAACCTGAACTACATTAAAGCCACAGGCCATCAAAAACTCTCGAACAGAAGACATATTCTCATCTCATTGTGCCAACAAGACTGTTGGAAAGCCTTACCACATTGTCAAACACCACTTCTTTGCCCACTGGATTGACATCCAGTGCCTTAGCTCCATTGCCTACAACAACATCAACAAAGGATTTCAAATTAGTAGAACTACTAGGACCTCCGTCCTGAACCTTGACAGCTTCCCCTCCCTCTCCTCGCTATTTCCTCCAACTGGAATCAAGCTCGAAGCCTGCAAAGGATTGGACTGTCTCTGCTTCCCTTTGTTCCTCAGCATAACGGAACCTAGCCAGATTAACATTCAACTTCGTGCCTTCTAGACTGCACCCATTGAAATCATTGACGGCTTTCAAAGCTATACTCTTTATCTCTAAATCTAGAGAAGCTAAAAAGAACATCCCTTGCCCCTCGGATAAGAGGCTGGAAAGAACGCATCCATAACTTCTCAAAATGAGCAAATGCAGATCTAATCCATTCCACAGACCTTTCTGGCATGTTGCCAAAAAACACCGACACCAGTTACCCTTGTTATTATTATTATTTTTTAATTAATAAAACTCTCTGTTACTTTGATAGCCAGCGTAAAACTGTCACAACCCAAAAATGTTGCAACTTTAGTGGGCACATACAACGAGCTGAAAAACTACTATGAGAATTGAAGAATAGGAGATACTACAAACAACAAAGTGATTCATTCCATTACCTTGGCTCGATGATTAATAAGGATGGAGAGATTGATGAAGATATCGAACATGGGATAAAAGTGGGTTGGTTGAAGTGACGACTTGCTATTGGAGTGCTTTGTGATTGGCGCATGCCAATAAGATTGAAGGGAAAATTTTACAAGGAAGCTATTAGACCAACTATAACCTATGCAATAGAATGTTGGCCAACCAAGAAGCAGCATATGCACCAAATTGATGTAGCAGAGATGAGAATGGTGAGGTGGATGTTTGGTAAAAGTAGGAACAATAAAATTAGAAATGAGCGCTTTTGAGAGCATTTAAGGGTAGCATCAGCAGGGGATAAAATTAGAAAAACCCGTTTGAGATGTTTTGGGCATGTCCTAACTCAGGCCGGCACCTCGGTAAGGAAAAGTTTGGTTATGTAGGTTGATGGCCCAACAAGGTAGATGGGTGGGCCGAAGAGGACACGGATGAAGGTAGTAAAAATAAATTTAAAGATGCGTGATGCAGGCCCTAGGGTTAGGGCTTGCGTGGAAAGTGCTGAACCACAATAGGGCGCTGAAGCGCGTGTTCACAGACACTTCAACAAGTCTCCGGAGAGACGATAACGAGGACGCACTGTCACGACCCAAATCCTGGGGCCCTGTCAGATCTCTGGATCGTGATAACTTTGGTAATATTTACCAAACATTAGTCAAATAATTCACATAAGCATTTGGCATTTAAAATCAAATAATAATTTCATTTAATCAAATAGTTCTCAAACTTTACTATGTTCGGTCTGCATCAATAATGTACTAAAACATCAAATAATATCCCTAAACCAGGCTAATCCCTTTATCTACTAAATTATCTTTTCTCGTGCACTCTTGTCAGCCACGCATATTGAAATTCACGTGCTGATCATCGTTCCGCTCTGTCCCGCCCGCAGCTTGATTACCTGAAGGGGGTAACACAACATCAGTACTACTGGTGAATGAATATTCCTAATTACACAAATCACATAAAATATAACATCACATGATTTAACAAGTCTAAATCAATAATTAAATATTATTTAGATTCTTTCACGCACAATCCGTGCCCATGCACATCACCACGCCTCAAAGGCCTCATCGTATACATGTATACCGGTCACCATGACCCTGTCTCATCAGACACGTCCACAAAGGACCAGCCATAAAAGTGGCTCATCACGTCCATTAAGGACCCGCCGCTATAACGGCCATCATGGCCCGAAGCCATCTATCATCCGGACACAAGTCCAACATCCCAAGTCTGGGACCCAGTGCACAATATCTCATAAACACATATCAACCATAACTCAGTAGTAATAATGCACACAATCAGTAGTATGGATCTAACCCATACACAATTCATTAATTGCTACCCACTTCTAATCAATTGGTACTGATTGGTGTAAGGGTGGCCCACACTATGTATTTTGAACTCAACATTACACAATATTAATTAATCACATGTCCATATAGTTATACATAGTTAATTAATCACTAAAACTTAAGTAATCTGAATATGAGGGCCATATGGTCATTATCCACCAAGTCTAGGATTAACCTTAATTATATGTTTCATCCGGCCAGTTTTATTCCTTCAGAGACTAGTACAGTAACTAGTTCACGTCTGAATCATCTTGGCCTTAATCATAGTGGGTCCCACATAGCCAATCCAAGATCAGACATCTAGGTCATGGTCGCCCATGCCTGATATGTCATGCTAATGGATTTGATTTATCAATTGATCAGCTACTGGGGTCCACAAACCCAAAACGTATTCCATGCTAAAAGACGCCTGGAATTTCTTGTATTCCCTGGATAATGGGTCCCACTGGTCCAACCTCCAGATGCCCAACTCTACCATGGTCGACCAGTAGTCCTCAACAAGATGTGAGGTTCTGATCCATCATCAAGTCACAATGTGGGGTCCACAAACCAAAATCGGTAATCTACTGATTTGTCCTCAATTCACGTCTGAAGTCTTTTGAACACATTGATCAGTGGGTCCCACTGATTCAAATCTTAGATGCCCATCTACACAGTGGTCGACCACAACTCCTCTCACAGATGTGGGGTCTAGATTCTTGATCAGATCATGTAGTGGGTCCCACAACTACAAATCGTCAATACAGTGAATTCTGTGATTTTCACGCCTGGGAGTCTTTGAACACCTTGATCAGTGAGACCCACCGATTCAAAAATCAGATGTCCATCTACTCTTTGGTCGACCAAGTGTCCTTCATAAGATGTGGGGTTCTGATCTTTGATCAGGCCCACTGATGGGTCCCACAATCCTCAAACGGCATTCTGTTCATTGACGATTTGCTTCTGAATTTCACCAAACAATTTCTATTTGATGTATTTCCCTGGATTTTGCATTCTACTATCATTCATATCATTCCAATAGCCATGTAACATACTTCCACTGATCAAAAATAGAACTCACCCCAAATCAATAGGTTTAACTCAAGATTACCAATCGTCTGGGACATCATTAAAGAGTAATAAGAAAAATTCACTGCCACCTCTTATCACAATTGTCTCCTTTGACATGCACAGCTTTCGCCTTCGCCGCCTAATTTTGCAATCCACAAATTTTTTCCCCACTCAGACTTTCTCCAATAGAATCACAAAGGGTCGTGTGGTTCTCATTTATAGAAGGGAAAGATGGGAATTCCAATTCTTTCAACTTTTCCTTTAGAGTTGTTGTACACTCTTTCTTTCCCAATCTCCCTCTCTCACGTGGGATGCAGTATTTCTAAATCTAAGAATTCTCTTCCCTTAAAACTTGGGTCAGACTAGGATTAAGATACTACCTGGGCCAGACCAATCCTGGGCCCAAGTACTCAGGATATTACACGCACCTCAATGGGAAAACCCAATTCAATTACTCAAACTCTAAAAATAACCGTCTACAATGCCATATAAATAGGAAAAGAAAACTTAAGCCCTGAGAAACCTAACTAAACTAGGAAACTAAATAATATTGGAAAGCTAATCCTAATTACAAGAAAATTAGAAACTAACATTTAATTACTGAATTAAAAATCCTAAATTTACTTGGGCCCTACACCTGTGGCTTGAGGTCTTTCTACATCAACGTGCAACTTATCAGAGGATTTGGCTCGTGATAGAGCGAAATGGTGAAACATAATATATGTAGCTGACCCCAACATAGTTGGGACAAGGCTTTGATGATGATGATAATGATGATGATCTATTCGTTACTTAATAAAAAAAAAAGGAAAAGAAAAAGGAAAACAGTGACATCAGGTCATCCCAGCTCTCCATCTTGGCTCTGTCGTTGAACTTCCTTTCAACTCTGGTCCATCCGTCTTTGACACCAATCTTCTCTGCAGCTTGTGATCCATAAGCACCAACAGGGCCCCGTAATTTGGGTTGTGACAAAGTTCGAAGTTCCTTTCAGATTTTGGGTTGTGACTCATAGATATTATTTACCAAGCATCAATCAAATAAATTCATTGAAGGCATTAGGCATTTAACTACTCAATCAATATTGCAATTAAAATCCCAAATCCAATAGTAATCAACATCAAGACAAAATCCCATAACATAACCATAATTTAACGTGTTCAAAAATAAATAAAGAAAGATTATACCATCGACTAGTCCCTTAAACTACTGAATTTTTGATGTCAAGCTCTCTTCAGCCACGCATGCCAAAATCTATGTGTTGATCATCGTCGTACTCTTGCTCTCCTGCATCCTGATTACCTGAAGGGGCAATCCAACATCAGTATGCATTGGTGAATGAATTTCCTATCCTAACAACATAATGTATAACATAACAGATAAATAAATGCACAAGATTACTCGAAAAATTAGCAACACAATCATATTATTCATTTTTCCATCCCATGGCACATCTCTGAACTACATCCTCGCACCTGATCCTGCCGCCAAGGCATCACACACATATCAAGATGACACTCAAGCATCATCTCACTACATACATCCAATAAGGACCTGTCAACACAATGACCTCCACGGGCCCACATCCATAATTCACCCACATCATATACATATCACAACCTGAACCCAAGGTCCATAATTTTATAACCACGAAAGACCCTGAGTACGAGACCGCCACCTCATACTGTGCTAGTAGTTCAGAGTTCATTAATTTCTTTAGCTTATTGAATTCCCTTATTAATTCCTTTCATAATATACAACCAAGCACAACACTAACCATCAACATTCATCACTGTGCAACCAGCCCCATACAATTATTGTTTCACTTCTCATCATAACTGGTGATTATTTGTGTAGTAGCGGGCCACACCCTTTTTTCATCATCACCACATTCCACCTAGGTTCAGAATTTCCACATCATACACTAATTCAAGAAATCAGCCTTATCACAACATCCATATTCCACATTCCCTCAGGAGTCTTTATATATATATATATATATATATATAGTGTTAGGGCTCTTTTTAATTTTCCCGAATTCCCAAGGTCTCGACAGAACTCAACTCTGCCAAAACCATGCACGCTTGATAAGATTTGGGGCCATTGGATGGTGGGCTAGACGGGGCCCACTCCTTGGGGGTCCTCTACCACTATGGTCACCCATGGATCTATTTTTAGATCCATGGTGCCGATCAGGCATCAGGTGGCGCACATGGCCCCACAGCCCCACCCTCGAAGATTCATCCCAGACGACCTGGGAATGAGAAATCTGGATTTCGATCCTGAGTTCTTCCATTATAAGAGGAAAATTGAATTGGAGAGGCTTCTATTCCCTCCTACTATTGATAACACAGGTTTGCAGCCATCTTTACCATTAAAAATAGGATTTAAGCCCCTAGCAATGCATTATGGTTTCGTCAGTCATTGAAACAATCACTCGTTGGAAAGGAGGATTCAACTGATCAAGTATAAGAACTCTAACTGTGGTTGGATAACTTTCATTAACAAGATTTAATCATCATTAATCACCAATACAGGCTTCATTAAATTAATTAACTGGTCTGCTTAAAAAAAAGAACAGTGCAGGCGTATGAATGCGAAAAATAACAGGTCATCTGGTTATCAGATCTGGATTCTGTTATATTTGTAACGACCCGGAATCCAGCGCCCTTCGAATTCCGTGTTGAGATTGTAATCATCACACACATAGGTTAAATCAAAGATCATATAAAGATTCAGGCATTTACCAACTTTAACCAACTTGTATTAAAAATCCAAATCTAATAAACATTGTAACATTGTCCAATAAAAAAATAACTGTAATGTCTTTAAAATGAAATAATCTAATCATTTTATTAAATCTAATTCTTCTTCTTCTATGTGGCTCCGACGCTCAAATATGCATCCCAAAGTCTATCTCCCCATCACCAAGATTTTCCTTGGTCGCTAAGTTTTGGTTACCTGGATTGGGGTAAATCCACAAAATATCAGTACAACTGAGTGAATAGATATTCTAATCTATTTGTGCATTTAAACATATACTTAGATAAGATTACACAACAAATTAAAGTAACATCTCAAAGTCTCTCCCAAGCCAAGGTTGGAATCGGGTCAAACAAACGACAACCTCCTAACCACCTGATAGCACAAGCCCAAAGTTCATGTTCCACAAAGATATCACATGTACAAAGAGTTCCCAAAACTCATTTCTGCACGTCTCAAAATCATTATTTTCTGTCCCAAAACAAAATCAACCACCAAGGCCCAAAACCAGCAAACTGGTACCACAAAATCGACCTTTTCCAAAAAGGTCCAACATCAACAATCCTCACAAAATTGGCCATTTGAATGGGGACGTCATCCCATACAGTGCTAGTGGTCTAGGGGTCTAAAAGGTTCCTCCAAATAAACAAAGTCATCTTATCATCTTATCTCAGTTTTCCAATTCAAATAGCAAATATGTCTCATAAAAAATCTGATATTTAGCATGTCCTCAACATTTGTAATGGGCAAATTCCATAATCAACCCCTTCTCAATTTATGTGGATTTAATCTGCCCCAGTCTGAATCAAAATTGGTGCACGAGGTGAGAGAGGACAATTTCATAACTCACCCTTTACAGTTTTGATGGAATTATTCAATTACCAACTTAACCACAACATATACATATACAAACCTCACAATCTACCATGTGAGATCCCCAAATAACAAAGACACATGCATAATAATCCACATACATATTTCAAGTCACCGTTAATTCAAATAATAGGGTCCAAAAGTGCAGATTTGACAAATCAAGAACTAAAGGATACAATTCAAACAAATTTGCCAATAATAACAATGAATAACCAGCCTTTGTTTGTAATCTCATAAAGTCTGAAATCCAAGGAATGGTCTCAAATAAATCAGAACAGGCCCAACTATGAAAAACAATGAATACCAGGCCGTTAATTGTAATTTCAGAGGTCCATCATTAGAGAAGTATCTCAAAACAGTTTCAAGTTATAATAAGGAACAATAACAGGGGCCATAATGTAAGTTTCCAAGCTTCTGAAACTAAACAGGAAATTTGGCAGAATGGCAGTCACGTTCAGGGTTTCTGGGTCAGTTGGATAGTGGGCCTAATGGGACTCAATCTGCATAGGCCCTAGACTCATAGGGTCGTCTGGGGATTCCCTATCGGATGGCTGGATCTGATTTCCCATCAAGTGGGCCATGTGGGTCCCATAGCCAGTTTCAAGATTTCTGCACAATGACGACCTGAAGCAATGAAGTCTTGGTTTCAGCTTGGGTTTTTACAGATCTTAGGTTGATTAGGGTTGGAATTGCAAACTAAGAACACTATCTACATGGAAAATCAGTTGTTATGAATTCTAGGGCTATCTGATAGGGACTCAAGGCTTCACATCCACATTTACATGTCGACAGTGAGGGGATGGCACTGTAGCAGTAAACCCAACTTGGAGAAATCCATTGGATTATCATCTATATCTAAGGTCTCGTGATAAAAATCGAGAAATCAAGATATACCATAGCATAAACCAGAAATTTAGAATTATACACAAGTGGATCAGGATTTCTACTCACCTGTTATGGCTAACTAGCATTGGTTCTTCCTCCTAATTTCTTTGAAGCTAATGCTAAACTAGGCTTTGGATTGATGGAAAAGAAAGTGGAAAAGAGAGAGAATGGCATGAGAGAGGCTTGGGGTCGATTTATATATATAAAAGTTAAGAGTTAGAATCCTAACCAAAGTCCTCTTCCTAATTTTATTATTTCCTTCTTACATGCCAATCCTATTCCTAACATTACTAGGAGTCTATGGTAGTATAACCAACACCAGTCCCACTCGAAATCCTCCATCAAACTATGGGTCTCAATAATTCTAAGAATCATCAAGAAAATTAAATATAAAATACCTGAAAATAATCTGGTCCCTGTAACTGGGCCCGGGGTATTACAATATTAAACTCAGAACATCTGAGATTCCAACAATGGTTCAGCGAATACAAAAGATAATCCAGTAATATACCCATCAAGTCTCGCTGTTAGGGTCCCTTCTTGCTTATGCAATGTCGAACCCAGGCCAAGTAGTTTCTGCCAATCCCAGATTTATTACTATGTTCCTTCGTTAATTCCAATCCTGACAATAATACCGCTTCCTTGTAAAGGCTTCCAATCCCTTAATCTCAATCCCAGGTTTATTACTATGTTCCTTCGTTAATTCCACTCCCGACAATAATACCTCTTCGGCTCTTCCTTGTTAGGGCTTCCAAATTCCAATCCATTAATGAAAAAAATTATTTCGAAGGGTATAGGAAACTCACTCACCTGCTGTAAAATGTTGTTGTGTTCGCGATGTGAGGCCGAGAATAGGTCATCCACAAGAGCACTGGCGCTGCTTGTCTCCTCCTCCTTCGTGAAAACTCTTGCTTCCTCCTAGGCTTTTCAAGCCACTCACACTTAAGGTTTCTTTCTCACACAAAACTATGAAATAGAATGCAATAATAGGAATATAGGGGAAAGCCTTTATATGATAACTAGGTTTCCAAAAGTCCCATATGAAGTGTCGTACCCTACTCAAAATAAACTACTCAAAATCATTCATGCCAAAAATTCTGAGGCCCCCTAAAATACCTAGGATATTACAATCTCTATTCACTTGTTTGTACTGATTTGTGGATTGCCCCAATCCAGGTAATTTAGTGATTGAAGATGGAGATGATTAGGATGCTATACGCTTTTGGCATGCGCTTTGAAAGGGCTAAAGACAGCAGAACAATTAGGGAACTAGCCACATAATGTTTTAGTTTGCATTATTTGTGATCAACAAAGGCTTTATCTTTTGTTGCATTAAATCCCTTGATAGTGTTCAAGATTGATTAATTTATGCCCTTGAATTTGATTATTTATTTGACTTATGCATGTGGGAAAATGAATACTCATAGTTGCGATTCCGAATTCAAAAGGCCCTGGATTTTGGGTTGTGACATAGCGAAATGATGGGATGATAATAGTTCTAATCTCCAATATAATACATGTGCCCTTGTGTTGCTCAGGGATGAATCCAAGTAGTGGGAACAAGTCCGTACAGATCCTATGATCCTGATTTGCTTAATGATCTGCTTGCTATTCACCATAATTTGCATGTGAACAGTGATAGTCTTAAATGTCCAAACAGATCATTAGATTGGGTGCTATTGCAAGAAATTGGTGCTTTCTATTGAAACCCTATAGAAGCTATTGCTGTCCACTTAGTGTCTGAATTATCCTTTCGGATTTGACATTTGAAACTGCTGGACGCTATTGAGATTTACTGAGATTTAATTGTACTGCATCAATTGTTATTGGAAAACATTCAGGTTTGGTCTGATAAGTCTTAGTCGATCTGTATCAATGTAGAATGTTCTGGACCAACCTTACTTTTAGCAATTTGACTCAATCCACTTTTTCATTATGATCTCACTGATTTTATGTTACGCCCCACCCTATACACATGCATGATATTGTCCGCTTTGGCCCACTGGCCTCACGGTTTTGTTTCTGATGGGCCTCAACCCATCAAAAGGCCTCATGGGGCATTTTGATGGGTTGAGGCCCATCAGAAACAAAACCGTGGGGAGCTGACTCTCGATTAGTTCGAGTGTGGGTCCATAGGGACGTGGAGTCCCACATCGATTATAGAGAGGAAAGTGATTAGAAACAAAACCGTGAGGCCAGTGGGCCAAAGCGGACAATATCATGCATGGGTAAGGGGTGGGGCGTTACAAATGGTATCAGAGCCGACTCTCGACTAGTTCGAGTGTGGGTCCCCTGCCGTGGTCTGGTGCAAGTGGGCGGGCTTCTATGTGGGCGGGCCAAGAGGGCTGGCAGGCTACTGCACAGGGACGTGCAGCCTTAAGGGGGGTGGAATGTGACGCCCCGGAGTCCCACATCGACTGTAGAGAGGAAAGTGATTGGGATTATATGTAGAGCTTACACCCTTACTTAGCATGAGGCCTTTTGATGGGTTGAGGCCCATCAGAAACAAAACCGTGAGGCCAGTGGGCCAAAGCGGACAATATCATGCATGGGTAAGGGGTGGGGCGTTACATTTTAGTCCCATGACTATTCACAAGATGATGATAAAGCTTAATTGATCAGCTATGACTGTTCTTCCTTTCTCAGTGAGAGGTCAGACGGGCATGACTGTCCACAGGTTGTGGATTAAACATAGAACTGCTGTTTCAATTGGCTCAACATCATGGAGGCGACCATGACCATTCTTGTGTTGAAACATATTCAAAGAAAGGTGAATGGCATGGTATACCTTGATGAAAGTGGGCCTCACAAAGAAGGCATAGATTTGCTCAATAGTACCAGAAGTGGGGGTGGTCATTAATATTGAATCGGTTCTGTCTTCTGTCCTTCAATCATGTGTGTGATAGCGTATTCTGTATATAAGGAATCGTGACTCAGAAAACTACACATGTTGAGGGTCCTGCAGTTTTGAGGCCTAGGCCAATTTAGTTTTTTTTTTTCTATTGCAGCTTAAATTTACAATTAAGTGCCAGACTTGGTTTGGAATTTGCTAGCTATGAAACAGCATAAAGGATGCCCCAAATTTCTCATAAATGAATTTCCATTAAAGCTGATGCCCGAGAAAAGAAAAAGTACAGCAATCATCTATATGTAACGGGAAAGGCCATTTTTTGCATTGATTAGCTCTTTCTACAATCAGTGTTTCTGTCCATCTGGAATTCATTGCGGAGCCCTTCATATCAATGGACCAGATCACCAACAATGTGCTTGTGCTGTGTCCTGTGGTTCAGAGAACTTTACTACAGTACTACTATTGAGATCTAGTGCCCTAAATCATAATTCTTTAATTAGAGAGAGAGAGAGAGAGAGAGAGAGAGAGAGAGAGAGTTTTTTTCCTTCCCAGGGATTTTCCACCACCTCGACTTGCTAGAAATTGATATAATGATCATTTATGGAAGTTCATGATGGACAGCGTATAATGCTGGTTGCACATGAAGAACTGACTATAATAATTTCTCTTGTTTCAGATTGCAAGGGAGTTACGTCTTAGGGATGTTGGGGGCATTATCGTTGTGGATTTTATCGACATGGTTGATGACTGTAAGTAGCAAAGATTCTTCACTCTTTGTACAAATATGCTTCATGATTTTGTACCCATGTCAACACATCATAAGTCATAACCTGTAAAGATCATTAATTGGCAGTGCATAGCAGTGCTCCAACTGTTCAATTATGCAAAAGGAACCAGATTATGCTTTGAAAAATATAGATGGATATCAAAACACGTATTTCTGTTGACTTTCTCCCCTTTCAGCAAATAAAAGGCTAGTTTATGAAGAAATAAAGAAGGCTGTGGAAAGAGACCGTTCGATGGTGAGAGTTTCTGAATTATCCAGGCATGGATTGATGGAGATTACTAGAAAGAGGGTATGCTTCCTCAATACTGATGATTAGATGATTTTCCTACTACACTCTGTACATGAATTCTTGATTGAGCACTGACATCAAATTTCAACTCTGAGAAAAATGTTGTGGGGCCTACCTTGATGCATGCCAATCACTTTGTATGTTGGTTAAGGAAGGTCTTTATGTGGATTGAGGGCATGAAAAGAAATCTGCATGATCTGATGATCCTAACTATGTACTTAAGTTCCTAAAGCAGAATGGTTTTTACAAATGCATATATAACTGTTAAACTTTGGACCTCTAGATAGACGGTTAGGATTGTAAGAGAGTGATAAGTCATAAATGACACACTTCGAAAATTTGAGAACTGTTTTTTTGGGATTGGTCAACAAGTACAACTTACCATTAAACCCCTCCATTACAACTAATTGATGAACTGTTTGCTTATTGGAAACACTTGCAAGGATTGCAAGACTGTGTCATTGATGAAGATCATGATTTATGATGAAGATTATCTAATTGGACACGCAGTTGCGTATATGGAGGTCCAATCAAGCACATGGGGTCTATACCCATGTGTGAAGAGCCTATTGAATTAGGGAACTCAAACAGTCTCAAGATTATCGAATTTACATCATTAGGGGACTGTTTAACCTTTGACGATTCAGGACACAGCAGGGGGGGATTTTGTACTTCTGAAAAATCTATTCAGAACTTACAGTCAGAAAAGGGGCTGCTGTCACATTTTTCTGGGGCTGGATTAGTGGACTCAAATGGTCCCTAAACCAGTTGGGTCCAGCACCACCTGGGTCGCCCAGGGGTGGGCTACAAGGGACCACCATCTTGAAGGGTGGCCCATGTAGGGCCTATGTACAGAAATGTCCAGAGGGCTCTGGATGTCCCTGACAGAAATAGCAGTAGGATTTTGATATTATTTCTTGCCTTATTACCTTCCAATTGTATCTATTAAATATGCAAGTATTAAGAAATAATGGTACAAGTTTCATTTGCACTTGTTAGTAGGTCTGCCAATGGTATGGTGGATTCTTTAGCTAAGCAAGGGGTTGATCCTTCTTGTAATTTGAGTGCGCCAGTCACCTAGTGTTGGGATGGGGTCTGGTATATTTCTCTTATACTGGTACCAATGTATCTTGATCATTGTTGTTGGTTGGTTGTACCTTTTTTTTTCCTCCTCTAATATTAGTTATCATTACCATTCAAAAAAAAAAAAATGTATATTGTGGGTTACAGTCTACTGTGAACAGTTGGAACAAAATTGATATTTTCTTTTAATCTCTGCACTGTTTTTTTTTTTCACTTCATTTATTCTCAATTAAATATGGTGCTTTTGCTTGAGACCTAGCATACATGGGTGGGTCAATCCTTTCTTTTTTCTTTGCTAAACCAAGTCCCCGAAATTGCAGTCCCTGTGTATTACTTTACAACATTATATTGACAAATTATGTACTGTCTTGGGTTCCTTTTGGTACCCGTGACTGCATTACTCATCCGATGATTTTCACATTAGAGGCATTTGATGATGGCATTCAAAATTCCAAGGACGTCCCTTCCAGATTTAGGCCCCAAAAGTGCAGGAATTTGGGAAATGATTCCATGATAGGTGTCTACTATGTCATCATCTTCGACCTCCATCTGGTTTGACTTTGTTGACCACTTATAATGCCGATAATTGTTGAAAAATTCAATTTTTATCCGAAATCTAACATATACTCAACATCAAGTTGCATAGATTTTGGAATTTTCTGAAACATATTGCATAGGATCCTCATACAAACCCCATAGACCACATGCCTATTAATGAAGCTATGGTCCATCTCCATGACTGTTCCCATACATGCTACAAATGTAAGAGAAACTTCATGTGCCCTGCAAAGGAATTGTAAGTGACTTCACCCATATAGATTTTTACCCGGTGGACCTACAACTTCCATCCACCTATCTAAAGTGGTCTTTCGAGAGCGTACTTTCACCACTGCTTTTCATTTGTAATTCTTCAAAGGAAGCCAGAATAATCCCTTCTCCACTTGGGTTCAACTTATTGACTAAAATGGAAAATCCAAATCAATCTTGCAACCAGTCTTTGGCGAAAGTCCTTTATTATCTCCAACGTAGAAACAGTGCTAAGGTATTAAAGACCTGTGTCTTCAACGATGAAGATAATTTTAACCACTTTTTTTTTTGATCGGTAACAGTAAATCTTATTTGAAAAAGAAAATTTTATCCACTTTTACCACTTTCAAATTTTCAGATAAGTCCACCCATACATCTCCCTTTATCTTTGTTGGCAAATGCATTTTATTCTCTCTCTCTCTCTCTCTCTCTCTCAGCTATGCCTTCAGGCTTCATCCCCTCGCTTTGAGTTTGAAGCATATTCCTATATGAATGACCCCTCTCAACTGGAACATATCAAAATATTATCTTTATTCCTTTTAGGACCCCTCGCTTTGAGTTTGAAGCATATTCCTATATGAATGACCCCTCTCAACTGGAACATATCAAAATATTATCTTTATTCCTTTTAGGATGCCTGTTGTATTCCGTTAATATTCTCCTTTGCTTTCACTTCACCCCATTCAGTTTTGAATTGAACAAATGTGTGCGCTTATTTTTCCTTGTGATTTCATCTAACAGAATAAACACATCAATGATCAAACACATGAACAGAGTTACTGAATGATCTGCGTGATCTGATGAATAAATCCTAATTGGAATGTTATTCACAAAGAGTCCATACCCTTTCAACCAACCAAGATCATCTCCCATCTATAAGAAGATCAAAGCAAAGAGTAGCATAATTCTATTTTTCTGCAACTCTGACTGAACCAATGGAGAGGACGAGCCATTTCCCTAGCACGATCCCATGGGTATCACTGATATGCTAGCTGCACCTTCAACCTCCTTAACACATAGGAGGAAGGTGGTAAATGCAATGTTCTGAAATCATTCAAGTGAACCGAAATTACCGAATGGAAGGACCCAAATCAACATCCATAGGTTGGTTTATGAAAGAATGCCACCAGAAATTTTTTTGAAGGAACCATGGAGTGGAAACAATTCCTTATTTCAAAATAAAGAACTTTCTTGCAGGGGCCACAGCAATTCATTCGAATCATGGGAGGTGTTTAAGGGTTGAGCAGAAATGGTTCCAATCAAATTATCCTAGCACTTGATTTAGGGGCCTTAAAGATTCAACCTCTAGATGAAATGCTTTTAGCGCTTTATTTTAGGTCCAGTGATTTATATTTTGTTCAATGAGTGTTAAACTGGAATGAGTGTCAACACATGGAGAGGTAGGTGTATGTGCGGATTTTCAATTCAATATGGGCATACTTCATTTAAAGCTTCTTCTTCTTTTTAAGGAACCAACACTCTTTTGAAAATTCTGATGTTGTATGTGTTTATATATATCAACTTTTTATGAAGTATAAATAAAAAAAAAGATTAGCACTTCATATTTCTAATGAAGGCGAATTAGCATAGATACAACACTAAATCTTCATTATTGGCCGGGACCTTTTCCTATCAGTGCAGGGTTGGCCAATTTCTATCTAGTTCAGAGTAGACTGAGATTTGGTTTGATAAGTTATTAATGTCCATCTGCCTATTTGACGCCAACCTTTCTATTCTGGGCTTGGGGTGGCTTATGAGGCATGGCCTATGACAGATGCATTAACCATATATAAATATATATATATATATATTGATATAACACTAAATCAGAAGTAAAAGGTCCTTGGAATTGTATATTTACCAAATGATGGTCAGATGTCCAAAGAGCATTTTAGTAAAATGTTTAAGGAAGATATATGCTTATGCTCGACGTTACAAGGCCTCGATCCAAAAGTTACTCAGTTGTCAGAAGCTTATTATCCACTCTTCTCAAGATTGTCTCATAGAATCAATGATTCAATGGGGCTATTGTATCTGTCTGGTTCAGTATTGCTCTATTTTGTTCGTGTGCTTTGCTTCAGGTATTAAGTAGATGCAGTTTCAGTCACTAAAATTCCAGAAGAAACTTTAGAGAGTGTCTCTGGTTGTCTGTACGTACTAAATGATTATTTAATGTTGCAGGTTCGTCCAAGTGTTACATATATGATTAGTGAACCATGCATTTGCTGTCATGCTACAGGGAGAGTTGAAGCTTTAGAGACGTCATTTTCAAAAATTGAGCATGAGATTTGCCGCTTGCTAGTGAGTAAAATTATTTCAGCTCTTGTGCTTTCTTTTTGTTCTTTATGTGCTAGGACTTTGTCTGGAGGTTTGTGATATCTTCTTTTTTTCCTGGATACTCGGGTTCAAATACCCACGAATTTGCTGTTTGCACACTGGCTGAATATAATTTCGGAAACTATATATATATATATATATGGGAGACACTACTATGAGAGTTAGGGTGGGACCCTCATATTTAGGCTATATATATTTGTTACCTTGGTTAGATATAGTAAAGATGGGAAGATTGATGAAGATGTTGAACATAGGATAAAAATGGGATGATTGAAGTGGAGACTTGCTTTTGGAGTGCTTTGTGATCACTGAATGTGTATAGACCCGTCTCCGGATATTATTTTTAAATAAGTTTGTAAGGTAAATAATGAATGTGTAGAATTCAACCATTTTGAATTAGGGGGTAATCAATGTTCAATTTAGGGAAATCGACCCACATTGAACCATTAGGGTGCAATTAGAGGGTAAACCTGATTAGGGTACAATTTGGGAATTATAAGGACCTATTGTGATTTTAAAAAAAATATGGGGTGTTTCTCATAATTTTAAAAATATTTCAATATGGGGCTCATGGATAGAGAATAATTAATTTTGCAACTTTCATTAAAGATGCTAACCTATCCTACTTGGTTTGGTACCTCGTGGGAAGACATGTAAATGTTACCCATTTTAGGTAGGAAGAGACCTCTGTGGTAGGTGTTAAACAGGCCCAAGGCCTGTTAAAGATTATGGGTCCAGCTGACTGTAATTAGGATAAGGGCTGACTGTAATGTCAAACATAACAGCTGCCAATGGGTTGTTGGGTTGTTATTGTCAAACATAACAGCTACAAATGGGTTGTTGGTATAGCTGTTATGTTTGACATGTAATGTGCCTAATTTCTAGCCTAACTTATAGCCTAGCTTATGCCTAATTTGTAGCCTAACTCATGGATGTACAGCATTATATATAGAGTTCAATAGATCCTGGGAAGAGAACCAATTCTATTCAGACAAGAGAATACAATTCTGAAACTTCTCATCTTTCATATGTTCTTGAATTTGTCATGGTATCAGAGCTACTGATTCATGTCCTAGCATTCTAAGTTTCCTCAAGTTTCAAGGACCTATAGATCCTCCCTGCTTCCACGTCTGGAAGCTCTTGGTGTATCTCCAATCATCTCCGATCGGCTCCGATCATCTCAGTTCATCGCAGATTAGGTGTGGCCCACCTAAGATCGTCTTCAACACCTCTGCGGAACCAGCCCAAGTTGGTCGACTGGAATTCTCTATTCCCAGGTAGGTCTTCTACTGCATACAGTGAGTCATTAAGTTTATTAATCTGATTTCATCTCAGTCTTTGACCGGTATTGCTTTAAGATGGAAAAATCTGAGGTTACCTTGATCCGGTTCACGGGAAAAAATTACCCCGCTTGGTCGTTTCAGTTCCAAGTATACCTTGAAGCTAAAGAATTGTGGGGCTATATTTCTGGATCTGACCCTAAACCCACGGAAGATGAGAAGAAGATCTCCTCTTGGCATACTAAAGATGCCAAAATCAAAAACTGGATTCTGGGATCCGTTGAGCCTCATCTGATAATGAACCTCAAACCCTACCCCACTTCTATAGAAATGTGGGAGTATCTCCAGCAAGTATACCATCAAGATAACTCTGCACGTCAATTTCATCTTGAATGTGCAATTGCTGAATATGCACAAGGGAGCTTGTCTATCCAAGACTACTATTCGGGATTCCGGACCCTATGGTCGGAATACGATAGTATTAAGTATGCAGGTGTGGCTGCCAACGTTTTGATCGTCATTCGCGATCTTCAGGCCTCTAGTCAGCGAGATCAATTTTTGATGAAATTACGGAATGAATATGAAAGTGTTCGATCTGCCCTGATGAATCGGACGCCTCTACCTTCCTTGGCTGTATGCTTGAATGAACTCTTACGCGAGGAACAACGCATGGCAACCTCGGCCCAGATAGCTCAACAAAAGACTGAGATCTATTCAGTCGCGTTCTCAGCAACTAAAGCCCCTTAGCTTCCGCCTCGCGACTTGAGCAAAACACAGTGCTACAGTTGTCAAAAATTTGGGCATCTTGCCTCTCAATGCAAACAAAAAGTCTGCAGTTACTGTAAAAAATCGGGACATATCATCTCTGAATGTCGCCGCCGCCCACAACGTCCATCTCCACAGTATCAGACTTCACAGTACCAGAATTCCCAGCATCAGGCTCCACAGTATCCGGCTTCGCAGTTTCAGACTCCACATTCTCAGCCTCCGCATGCTTATGTTGCTTCTTCTGTTATGCCTGCTCCTACATCAGCACCCTCCCAGCCTGGGCCCTCATCTTCTCTGACTCCTGACATGGTCCAACAGATGATTGTCAATGCCCTCTTTGCTTTTGGTCTCTCAGGTAACACACCTTCATCTTCTACTTGGTTTGTTGATTCCGGGGCGTCTAATCATATGACTTATTCCCGTACTCCTCTCTCCAATATGCAACCATACAATGGCAATCTTCAAATCCAAACTCCTAACGGAGGAAATGTTCCCATTACTGCTCTCGGCGATATATCTGGTCCAGTCCCATTGAAAAATGTTTACCTTTGTCCTAATTTAACTTCAAACCTATTGTCCGTCGGGCAACTTGTTGAAAATAATTGTAACATCTCTTTTTCTTCTTCTGGTTGTGTTGTGCAGGACCAGATGTCCGGGAAGGAGATCGTGAGGGGGCCCAAATGTGGACGCTTGTTTCCGCTGGATTTTTCTGAAGTTTCTAGGAATATATTTGACAAAAATGTGTTTTGTTTTTCTATTAGAGATAACTGCCAATTATGGCATAAAAGACTCGGACACCCTAATTCCAAGACTTTGTCTCTTATGTTAAATTCTGGCTTATTAAATAAATCTCTTGGCTTCTCTTCTTGTGTACCTTTTGATTGTGCTACTTGTAAAATGGGAAAGAGCAAAACTCTTCCTTTTCCTCTTTCCACTTCACAAAGCACTTAGTATTTTGATCTAGTTCATAGCGATGTATGGGGAATTGCTCCTGCTCTTTCTCATGCTCACTATAAATATTTTGTCACTTTTATTGATTATTTCAGTCGGTTCACATGGGTTTACTTTCTGCATTCCAAATCTGATGTTTTCAATGTTTTTAAAATGTTTTTAGCTTATGTTGAGACTCAATTCTCCACCTATATCAAAATCTTGCGGTTTGATTCGGGCGGCGAATATGTGTCCTCTGATTTTCAAAAGTTTTTGCAAAACAAAGGCATTCTTTCTCAGCGAACTTGTCCTTATACTCCACAGCAAAATGGAGTCGCTGAAAGGAAAAATAGACATCTCGTTGATGTCACTCGTTCCCTTCTTCTTGAATCATCGGTTCCTACTCGTTTTTGGGTTGAGGCACTGGCTACGGCAACTCATCTTATAAATCGTATGCCTTCACCATCTATTCAAAATCAGAGCCCTTATTACAGATTGTACCAGACATCTCCTTCTTATGACAATCTTCATGTTTTTGGCTCCATTTGCTTTGTACACTTGCCTCCTTCTGAGAGAACCAAACTAACCGCACAATCAGCTCAGTGTGTGTTTTTAGGTTATGCACCCTTTCAAAAAGGGTTCCTTTGCTACGATCCGTGCATTCACCGCTTACGGACCTCTAGGAATGTCGTTTTTTTTTGAAAATCAGTATTTTTTTCAAAAACACCTTGAACCGCCTGACTCCTCCTTGGTGTCTTTACCTGGTTTTTCTGACAACGCATCAGTTGTTCGTTTTAATCCTAATTTTGTGTATCAACGACGGAACAGAGAAGTGCCTACCAGGGATCCCCCTCCTGATCTTCCTCCGGCATCTGGTCCACCTCCGGCACTTGATCTATCTGCACCTTCATTGCGTCGCTCCACTCGCATCTCAGTACCACCAGACCGATATGGGTTTTCCCATACTTCCTTAATGGCCACTTTGTCCTCTTCTTCCATTCCCCAATCCTATTCTCAGGCTGTGCAGGACAAATGTTGGAACCAGGCTATGCAAGAAGAATTGGATGCTTTAGAGAACAATCATACGTGGGATATTGTCCCCTCTCCTGTGGGTGTAAAGCCTATTGGCTGCAAGTGGATTTTTTCTCTCAAATTAAAATCAGATGGCACTCTCGATCGATATAAGACGCGCCTAGTTGCTCTCGGAAATCGGCAGGAATATGGAATTGATTATGCTGAAACTTTTGCTCCCGTCGCCAAGATGACCACCGTCCGCATCATTCTTGCTGTTGCTGCATCTCAGTCATGGCCTCTTTATCAAATGGATGTCAAAAATGCATTTCTTCATGGTGATCTCAAAGAAGACGTTTATATGTGTCTACCTCCGGGGTCCTCAGCTGGGAAGGGTATGGTTGCTAAGCTCCGTCGCTCCCTCTATGGTTTGAAGCAAGCTCCTCGCGCTTGGTTGAGAAATTTCACGATGCCCTTCTCCGCTTGGATTTTCATCCTAGCCAGTATGATCCCTCCATGTTCTTACATCATGCTCCGTCCGGGATTACTGTGCTTCTGGTCTACGTTGATGACATTGTCATTACTGGTCCTAATGCACGAATGATTCAAGAACTTCAAGCTTCCCTTCATCAGACATTTCAAATGAAGGATCTCGGACCCTTACACTATTTCCTCGGCCTTGAAGTTCATCAATCGCCTGAAGGTATATTTCTAAACCAGCACAAATACACGGTTGATCTCATTGACTTGGCTGGCCTTACTTCTTCAGCTCCAGTCGATACGCCAATTGAATCAAATGCCAAACTCAGTAAGGAGGACGGTGACCTTCTTCCAGATCCTACTACATATCGCCAGTTAGTGGGTAGCTTAATCTACCTCACGATCACGCGTTCTGATATCTCCTTTGCGGTCAGTCTCATGAGTCAGTTCATGACTACTCCTCGTCATCTTCATCTGGCTGCTGTTCGTCGCATCATTCGGTACCTTATTCGCACACCGACTCGCGGGTTGTTTTTTCCATCAAACAATCCTCTCTCTCTCAGAGCTTATTCAGATGCTGATTGGGCTGGTTGTCCGGATACTCGCAGATCAACCACAGGATGGTGCATGTTCTTGGGTAACAGTCTGATTTCCTGGAAATGTAAGAAACATGACAAAGTTTCCAAATCCTCTACCGAGGCTGAGTACCGAGCTATATCTGCTGCCTGCTCAGAAATACTGTGGCTCCGTGGTCTGCTCTTTGACATTAAATTTCCTGCAGAAGGAGCTACCCCCCTCTATGCAGATAATACAAGTGCAATTCGGATTACTGAAAATCCGATTTTTCATGAACGTACTAAACACATCTAAGTTGATTGTCACTTCATCAGAGATGAGTTTAAACGTGATGTCATCAGCCTTCCACATGTCTCCACTGAGCTTCAACTTGCTGACATTCTTACCAAAGGACTTCCTAGACCACGCCATCAGTTCTTGTTTGGCAAATTGATGCTTGTTGATTCTCCCGCATCAATTTGAGGGGGGGTGTTAAACAGGTCCAAGGCCTGTTAAAGATTATGGGTCCAGCTGACTGTAATTAGGATAAGGGCTGACTGTAATGTCAAACATAACAGCTGCCAATGGGTTGTTGGGTTGTTATTGTCAAACATAACAGCTACAAATGGGTTGTTGGCATAGCTGTTATGTTTGACATGTAATGTGCCTAATTTCTAGCCTAACTTATAGCCTAACTTATGCCTAATTTGTAGCCTAACTCAAGGATGTACAGCATTATATATAGAGTTCAATAGATCCTGGGAAGAGAACCAATTCTATTCAGACAAGAGAATACAATTCTGAAACTTCTCATCTTTCATATGTTCTTGAATTTGTCAGTAGGTACCGTGGGAAACCAGTGGGTAGGATCCCATGAATTAGGAGGAAGGATTTGATTCTAATCAGGACTCCCAAACCAAGAGTTTGGATTCAATTAGAACAAGAAATAAGGGTTGGATAGAAGAGTTCTCATAGATTTCAAATTGGACCCACCTAAATCCTATTAAAAGAGGGTCACACGTCCCTATTCCATTAATCCATTGTGTGCATATTCCAAGTGTTCACAGCAGTCCCATTGCTCTCTCTCTCTCTCTCTCTCTCTCTCTCTCTCTCTCTCTCTCTCCCTCCTAGTTCATACAAGGTAATCCCCTTTTCTCTAGTTCCTTCTTCCTTCTCCAAGTTTTCTCTAGCTCTCTTTCTTAGCATATAGACCCTAATCTCCCTTCTCTTTGGGATTTGCAAATTGGATCCCTAATTAGGGTTTGAATTTGGGGAAAAAGCGAGGAAATGCAAGAAATCGATCTAGGGTTTGACTACGCACAAGATCTTTCGCCAAATACAACAGAAAGGCAAGTAGACAAGCCTGAATCTCTATTCCTACCTGATTTTCATTGTCTAATCAGATTATTTAAACTACTAGAAACCCTAATCTAAAGCTCAATTTTGAAATTGAACAAGGGAGTACGTGTATGGGACTCGAAAACCCTAAACCCTAAAAGATGTGGCTTTGAAACTACACACAACATGCAAAGTAGGGGACTTCCCATTGGCTGTGACTTATATATATGGG
The DNA here is from genome assembly GCA_012931725.1 of Litsea cubeba. Lineage (NCBI taxonomy): Eukaryota > Viridiplantae > Streptophyta > Magnoliopsida > Laurales > Lauraceae > Litsea > Litsea cubeba. The sequence goes on from CM022948.1 coordinate 59,284,191, forward strand.
TCATATACCCAGTCCGTACAAGATCTCTCTGTGAGATTTGGTCATTGGACCAAGATCTCTTAGGGTTTGGTCTATTTGGAGGTTCCACGATTACATGTGCACCTAGGATTTGTAGGTTTTAGTCAGTTTGATTTAATTGGAATAGATTATGATGTTTCAAGTTCGGGTTTTTTCATGAACATGTGATCTAAATCCTTGAATTCTAAGGGGAGCAGGTATCTGAGTAGGAAATTGCAAGAAGATGTACCAAACTCCCCATCCACACCAGCCGTGGGCCCTTGGGGGTGAATTCATCATAGCTGAACCTTGGCCAAATAGGGTTTGGCCATTAGATCGGATTCTAAGCCTTGATTTTGTTAGGGTTTAAGGTTATGATCTATTTGGCTACATGTATGTCTGGGGTTGGATTGTTTATTTGTTTAGCATTGTTTTGGTACTCGTTTGTAGATGATAATTAGGATTCAGTTCTTGTTTTAAATATTGGTAGTTGTGTTGGGTTCAAATTGTCATGAATTACATGTAAACATGTGTGACATGATGGGGAATCAATGCTTCATGACGGGAATAACCCTAAAAGCATGAAAGATGCAAAAGTGAGGTAAGTATGCATTGGCCGTAGGCACCATGGGGAGCTGACCCATGCTGGCCAAACCCATTGGAATGAATTCCTAGGGTCCTTTAACCCTAGGACACCATGGAGAATTGAAATCTCCACATTCCTTGTATGATGCATTGTCAGGCTTGTTAATTATGAGAATTTGACCTTAAATCCAAGGTGTCCATATTAGTTTAATGATTAATAAATGAGGGACCAGCAGTAGGTGATGTCTTCGAGGCTTGACATCCACTTACGAATCACTATGAAGCATGCCGATGATTATGGTAACCTAAGGGTATGAAGTCATGGACTCTCTAAGCATCAACTGCCTTCAAAAGCGCCAATTAGTAATTGGCCTAAACCCAATTGGAGGTCCTTGAGATCGTTCGAATTGGGTTTATGACAAATATGCAGTGTTTGGGATTCCATGATATCATAGGGTTGCATTGGCATAGAGCTGCCATGTGGAAAGCGATCAATTTGGCATGATGTGTGAATTGATGATAATGTTTGATGAAGTTTATCCAACTGATCTCATGTTCCCATGAACACCTAACACGTATCTTGTTGTGATAACATCTCCCCCTATGTCATGTGATAACATCTCCCCTATGCCTATGATATTTTGAACATAGAATCTGTTAATTCTGGAGGTTTAATACATATATAGAATAATTCGTCGTTGATTATTATTGGCTGGTCTTTATATGCATTTTTTTTGAAATTTAAGGCGACACTACTAGGCTGTTTAAACCAAGCATAGTAGGGCGCTGCTATGTAGGGGTTATATTTTCTGCAATTATCTGAAAATTAGTTATTTATTCTGGAAGTGACAATCACTTCGGTACCAAACTCTAAATATGTTCTGTTGGCCATAACTCTGTAGTTGGGTACTAAACGTTGTCCCCGCTACATTAAATTGGGGTCGTATAATACCGTGGAAAAAACTTTGTTTTTGTCACATTAGAGAGAGAGAGAGAGAGAGAGAGAGAGAGAGAGAGAGAGAGAGAGAGAGGGCTATGGCTATAATATACGGGACTATTTAGCCAATGTGGGATGCCAGGTTATTTTAAAGATGTTTTTGTTTCTTTGTTAGATTTTCATTTAATGATTTCTCCTTATGTACCTATATCCTGCATGGTTTTGCCTAGTCGATGTACTTCTAAAATTTTGTAATTTTACTTGTCCTTTATTCTATTAGAAAATCGTATGGAATATGAAATTTTGGTATGTTTATTTGCTAAGGTTTCTATAAAACTTGACACACTACAATTGGCGTTTGTAGGTGAAGAAATAGAAACTGAAGTTCAGGACATTAATGCGGTTGATGAGGAACCGCATGAGTATAAAGAGAGTGCGAATGACGTAGTCTAAAGACATTGAAGAGCGCTTTACAAGTTTGATTTAGTTCAAAATTGTTAGACAATTGATGTTGATTAACGAAACAAAATTATTAAACTTGTGCTCTGTTATGCATATCTATTATTTGATGTTTGAGAACAAGATTCCGCTGCAAAGTTCACTTTGACCTAATCTCATAAATGCGGGAAAAAAATACACGGCTTGAAAGGTTAGACTTCTTCAGGAAGCCGAGTTTTGAGTCGTGATAGAATGCCAACAAGATGGAGGAAAAGCTTTACAAGACAACGATTAAACCAACTGACTTATGAAGCAGAATCAAGAAGCAACATATGCATAAAATAGATGTATCAAAGATGAGAATGTTGAGGTTGATGTGTAGTAAAAGTAGGAAGGATAAAATTAGAAATGAACGCTATCGAGAGCATTTAGGAGTAGCATCAATAGCGATAAAATTGGAGAAACTCGTTTGAGATGGTTTGGGCATATCCAATGTAGGGTGGTAATGGTGCCGATAAGGAAGATTCTAGCTATATAGGTTGATGGCCCACCAAGCGGAATGGGTAGGCCAAAGAGGACGTGGATGGAGGTACCAAAAATAGATTTGAGGAAGTGAAACTTCTTTGAGGATTTGTTTCAGGACAGATTGGAATGGAGAAACATAATTCATGTAGGCGACCCTAACATAGTTGGGACAAGGCTTCGTGCTTGAGTGGACAGAAGGCCTCCTCCTTTGCGATAGAGATTCGTCTGCTCAAGATTGTGGGGCCAACCTAGGGATGAGACTGGGTGATTGGAAGGTTTCCTTGAAAGATTTCCCCCGACCTACCTGTATACGGTGATGGAGGCTCTGATAATCATCCTATCCCTTGGATTAACGGCCGATAAGTTTTCACCATCCAAAACGAGTTGCTCAGTCGATCCAACAGTGTATAGTACTTTCGAATGAGTGCCAAACTTCGAGACCCGTGACTATTGGGGGATTTTTGGTGGTCCACTCGGATGGGCCAAACGTGGGCCCTACAAGTGCAAGTGGTTATCCTGTCTGCGTGAGCTGAGAGGTGTATACATATATATAGGGAAATATTCACGCGTATCTATCCCTCACCATATTATAGTGAGACAACATAGTGTGGCCAACTTTATGATCTATCCCAACCATCTACAAACATGGGACCCCCTGAATTACACTAGATCCATCGAATTTCACCTATCCGAATGGGTTGGACCCATTGGATCGATGGTCAAATTTTTTTCTTTAATATAAAGTTGTTAAATTTGTGGGCCACGGATAAAGGGGTCAGAGGCATGGGATTGACCCCAAACTTGATATATGGGCCCGTCCAAGATGTCTTTTTCCATTGCCCCCAAGTCTCATGTGTAGAAGATAACAGGCCTTTAAAAATAGGCCCTGGCCCATCCAGGCCCATGTATAATCCCTCTCGTGGGATATTGTTTAGATTGTATCAATTAGCTTTTTTCTCTCCCTGTATAGCTGATTTCTTTCCTCTTCTTTCTTTGTATAGATTAGGAGATGTTCTTTGATTATTCTAATTTGTATACTTAGCTTGTTTAGAGCCTTAATTAAGGCACAATCTAATTATAAATACAAACAGTCGATCCTCCATTGAGGTACGACCTTCTCCCTCAGTTTCTCTTCTTCTTCCTCTCCTTTCTTCTCATTAATTCACATGGTATCAGAGCTCTGTGGGATATCTCCATCTCTCATTTACATTCCTTCCTCAAGGATCTAGGAAGAGGATCATTCACTGTGTCGTCTCTATTCACTGCATCGATAGCTTACAGCGTGGAGATCAAGGTGGGCCATCTTCAGATCATCCAGATAACACAGACGACCACTACCATAGGTCGTCCATATTTTCTAGGAATTCTGGTTATTTTTTCAGAATTTTTCTCACATCTGAGGTAGGCCATCGACTCCTTCTTGTGATTTCCTAGTTTTTCCAGATAGTTTTCATCAGATCCGTCCCGTCTTGCGGATTTTCATTAGATTTGTATGAAACTTGATCTGAAAGTCACTCAGAAGTATCACTCAGAGGTCTGTGTTCCCTGATCAAAGATTTGATCACTTTGTGGGCCCCACGTGTTCACTCCAGTAGCCAAAAAGGGGTCGTCAGCCTGTTTTATACCATATTTTTTTTTCTGTTTTGGCTTCTTCTGCTCCAGCAACAGATCTGAACCATATTTCAGATTTATTTGGCTGTTTCTTTTCATCTGATTGCCGTCCCATCCTCCCTATTTCTCTTTCTGGGCGTGGCTAAGTGCAGATCAGTTTCTTTCTGCGTGGTTGAGTGCAGAACAGCAGTACTGCTTGCTGTTTTTCTGGCTTATCTTTTCCTGGTTGAGTGCAGAACACCACTACTGCTTGCTGACTTTCTGGTTTATCTTTTCTTGTGACACATTCTCCTGTTTTGTGATCATGGAAAAATATGATGTTATCCCTGTTAAGTTTAATGGGCAAAATTATATGGCCTGGTCCTTCTATTTGAAAAACTTTGTCGAAGGACAAGGGCTCTTTGCTTATCTTGATGGAACAGTAACTAAGCCTCCTACTTCAAGTACATCGGATTCCAAAGCCTTAGCCACCTGGTCCAAGGAAAATGCTAAAGTAATTACTTGGATACTCAACTCTATTGATTTCTCCTTGGCCGTGGCTCTTCAAGCCTATACTACAGCAGCAGATATGTGGGCTCATCTTAAGAAGATCTACCATCAAACCAACAAAGCCCGGAAATTTCACTTGGATAGTGAAATTGCAAAATTTACTCAAGGGGATACATCGGTGCAGGAATACTTTAATGGCTTCCTCACCTTATGGACTGAACGAGACTCCATGTTAATTCAGACAGTCTCTACTGGTTTTCTCTCCGAGGCTCTTAAACTTCAAGAGGAAACTCACATTAGCCAATTCCTTATGAATCTACGGCCAGAATTTGAATCAGTTCGGTCTGCCCTCATGAACCGAGAACAGTCTGCTAATCTTGATACCTTCTTTCAAGAAGTACTACGCGAAGAACTTCGTCTCATCTCCCAGCGGACTATTCTTGAAGAACCGAAGGCTCTCCTTGCACCCCTTCCAGCTTACTCTGCTCTTCTGGCAACCCCCAATCTGAAGCTCACTCAATGCTATGAATGCAAAGGATTTGGTCATATTGCCAAGAATTGCCGCAAGAAGTTGGTTTGCCGCTATTGCAAGAGGTCTGGTCATCTTATTAATGACTGCCGAAGCCTCCAGCGACGGAATGAGGGGCAGCCTAAGAAGCCTCCCGTCAATCTGCCAAAACAGAATATTCCTTCAGCATTCCAGGCTCAAGCACCATCATCTGATGCAGGCAGCACTTCATCTGGGGCCGTATCCATGACTCCTACTCAAATTCAAGAACTGATTCGGAGCACGGTTACTTCTGCATATGCATCTATGGGCATATCTGGTGGTCGGTATCAAACTCACTTTCATATAGCATCTCCTGCTGTTCATTCATCTGCTTATCTTTCTTCCCCTATTACCTCTTCCACATGGTTTTTAGATTCAGGAGCCTCCAATCACATGACATCTGTAGAACATAGCTTTACAGATTCCCACCCTTATCTTGGAAATGAGAAAATAACCACTGCTAATGGTGATCAACTTCTCATTTTGGGAGTTGGTACCATTACTTTATCTAGTGTTTCTGGCCAGGTCCATCACTCTTCCCAAAGTTTACTTTGTTCCCAACTTATCAGTCAATCTTCTTTCTGTAGGACAACTTATAGATGATGGCTATCTTGTTCACTTTTCTTCCTCTGGTTGTGTTATACAGGTGCGACAAACTGGGAAGGTGATCGCGACGGGGAGTAAACATGGGCGCCTATTCTTGCTGGATACTGGACATCATTCTTTCTTTGCTTCTTCTCCTAATTTCAATAAATTGTGGACTGTTTGGCATAAACGTCTTGGTCATGTGAACAATGCAAATTTGCTTTCCCTGTTTAAATTTGGTTATTTGGATTCTACTATGGATAATAAAATGCTGTCTTCTTTATCTCAATCTAAGTGTGAAACTTGTTGCTTAAGTAAAAGTCATATTTTGCCTTTTCCTATTCATAATGCTCGTGCCTTGGCATCATTTGACATCATTCATTCAGACGTTTGGGGAATTGCTCCTACCTTGAGTAGGACTGAATTTAAATACTATGTGACTTTTATTGATGACCATTCTCGTCATACTTGGATTTACTTTATGCGCATGAAATCTGAAGTCTTCTCCATCTTTCAAACATTTTATAACATGGTCCAAACCCAATTTCAGAAAGCAATAAAAATTCTTAGATCAGATTCTGGTGGAGAATACATGTCTCATGAATTCTCTGCCTTCCTTTCTGATAAAGGAATTATACACCAAAAATCTTGTCCACATACTCCTCAGCAAAATGGGATTGCGGAAAGAAAGAACAAACATATTCTTGAAACTGTTCGTACTTTGTTGATTGCATCCTTAGTTCCTCCTAAGTTTTGGTGTGATGCTGCACAGACTGCTGTGTATCTTATCAACCGACTTCCTAGCTCTAATCTAGGCAAGACTACTCCTTACGGAGTTCTCTTTGGTCAAACCCCTTCATACTCTCACTTACGTGTTTTTGGTTGCCTGTGTTTTGTTCATCTTCTTCCTACTGAGCGCACAAAGTTATCTCCACAAGCTGCTAAATGTATTTTTTTGGGTTACAGTAATGAACACAAAGGTTTTTTGTGTTATGATCAATTGGAAAAACGCATGCGCATCTCTCGTAATGTTATTTTCTTAGAAAATATTCCCTTCTTTTCTTTACATTTGGATAGTCATCCTATTGCTGTCTCCTATCTGCCACAATTCTCAGAGTCTACTTCTCCATCACCTCCTTTCAAAGTCTATGTACGGCGGAACAAGGTCTCTCCTCTGGCGACTCCCTCTCCTGATCCTCTCCCAGCGCCGCCTACTGAGTCTTCAGGTAATGATACTTCTTCTAGCACCATTTCTCTGCGACGCTCTAGTCGTCTTTCTGTTGCCCCTAACCGCTATAGATTTCCTGCTCTTCTTACTTCCTTGGATAGTACGCCTACACCCACCTCATATTCACAGGCCTCAAAGATTGCTTACTGGCAGGATGCTATGACTGAGGAATTAGTTGCTCTTGAAGCAAACCAAACATGGGAATTGGTACCGGCCCCGGATGGAGCCTCTGTGATTGGCAGCAAATGGATATACTCCATCAAAGTTCATGCTGATGGGACTCTTGATCGCTACAAAACCAGATTGGTTGCACAGGGTTATAAGCAGGAATATGGAATTGACTATGAGGAAACATTTGCACCAGTGGTGAAAATGACCACAGTTCGTACTCTTCTTTGTGTCGCATCAGCCCGCAATTGGCCTCTATGGCAAATGGACGTCAAGAATGCTTTTTTACATGGGGACTTGCGAGAGACTGTTTATTTAAAACCTCCTCCAGGTTATGCTTGTCCTCCAAAGCATGTGTGCAAATTGAAGAAAGCTCTTTATGGACTTAAACAAGCACCCAGGGCTTGGTTCGATAAGTTCCGGGCAGCAATCCTTCAGGCCGGATTTCGTCGAAGTCACTCTGATAGTTCCCTCTTTCTGCGATGGACATCGAAGGGCTACACATTCCTCTTAGTCTATGTTGATGATATGATTATCAGTGGTAATGATAATGCCGGCATTACTGATCTCAAACACCACCTTACTCGCCACTTCAGAATGAAGGATCTTGGTCCTCTCACCTACTTTCTGGGGCTTGAGTTTATGCGTAACAAATCAGGCATTAGGGTCCTTTAGCGCAAATATGCGACATATTTGATCACATTGGCCAGGCTTGATGATGCTCTCCCTTTTGATACGCCTCTGGAATTGAACAGCAAAATCAGTTCTGATGATGGCACTCCCCTGGATGATCCATCTGTTTTCCGGCGGATCGTTGGTAGTTTGCTCTACCTAACTATGACTCGGCCTTATATTTCTCATGCAGTTCATACGGTTAGCCAATTTGTTAGCAATCCCCACAAACCACACCTTGCTGCTGCGTTACGCATCCTTCGCTATGTTAAATGAACTCTTCATCATGGCCTCTTCTTCCCTTCTAATACTTCTCTGCAATTATCAGCTTATGCTGATGCTGACTGGGCTGGCTGTCCTGGACTCTCGGAGGTCTACCACTGGCTGGTGTATGTTTCTTGGAAAATCTCTGATTTCATGGAAGTGCAAGAAGCAAACCACCGTATCAAAGTCTTCTGCTGAGGCAGAATATCGGGCGATGTCATCCGCCAGTGCTGAAATTATCTGGCTCCGATGCCTTCTGTGTGAATTCGGTGTTATTGTTGGTCGTTCCACCCCTCTCCATGGGGACAATACCAGTGCTACCAGAATTGCCAACAACCCAGTTTTCCATGAAAGAACAAAGCACATTGAGATTGACTGTCACTTCATCCGTCAACATGTTGTTACTGAGAAGATAACTCTGCCTCATGTTTCTTCGTTTAACCAGTTGGCGGATATCTTCACCAAAGCTCTTCCCAAACTGCGTCATCAAGATCTAACTAGCAAATTGATGTTTTCAGCCTTACCACATCAATTTGAGGGGGAGTGTAGAAGATAACAGGCCTTTAAAAATAGGCCCTGGCCCATCCAGGCCCATGTATAATCCCTCTCGTGGGATATTGTTTAGATTGTATCAATTAGCTTTTTTCTCTCCCTGTATAGCTGATTTCTTTCCTCTTCTTTCTTTGTATAGATTAGGAGATATTCTTTGATTATTCTAATTTGTATACTTAGCTTGTTTAGAGCCTTAATTAAGGCACAATCTAATTATAAATACAAACAGTCGATCCTCCATTGAGGTACGACCTTCTCCCTCAGTTTCTCTTCTTCTTCCTCTCCTTTCTTCTCATTAATTCACATCATGATCAGTGGGGCCCTAGGTGGGTCCCATCAAGTTTGTCCCCTCGCCATATGGTGAGAGATGGGCCCCATCAAGTTTGTCCCCTCACCATATGGTGAGAGAGAGAGAGAGAGAGAGAGAGAGAGATTATCCTATTCACAACTTGTGCATTGTGTGTATCCATAGTGGGGCCCACCAAATGGTCCATCCGAGTGGTCCACACACACCTCTTTTCACAAACCTCTTTTCTTCTCTAGTTGGCACGTCCTATGGGTTTGCGCCCATGTGAATGGACTGTTGGATCGACTGCGCACCCATGTGAATGGACTGTTGGATCGACTGTGCACCCATGTGAATGGATTGGACTTGTGGGCCATTGGATGATAGGGTTAGGATGATCGGATGGGGCTGATTTTTTGTTCATAGGAGGGACCCACTCAGATCTTTAAATCCCCCAACCCCATCTTGATGTGGGCCAGCAGATGTGCCCCGCAATGCATAGGATCAGGATATATGTGTGTGTATAGATAGAGAGATTTTGCTCCCCTATTTTTTTAGGCCATGGAACAGATCTTGAACTAATCCAGTCTTTTCACAAACCCCCCTTCTCTTCTTCTGCCCCCCAATCCTGTGAACTGTCCTAGTCCAAATTTGACACCAATCCGACTTTTACTCACCGTTGAATGAAATCCTAAGAAAATAATGCCTAACCATTAAACTTCAGGCCATAGATCAGGGGCTTAGGATTTAGGATGATCTAAGGGAGATCTGCACATAGGTAGGTCTTATCCTAGTCTTTTGCATCCAACTACATTCCATGGTTGTCATGCGTCATAGTGCGCCCCACTGGGAGCGGCGTTTTTTCACAAAAAGCTCCCCGACATTTTCTAGCGCCTCACTCTCTCTCTCTCTCTCTATATATATATATATATAAATCATTATATTTGATATTTATAAAAAAATCCTATGGAAATTTTAATTACATGTTAATCCTTGGACTATTTTGTAAATACTGAAAACGCTATAAACAAACTGTCTAAATCATTAAACTAATTAGATGTTTTTTCATAAAACCATGGTCCATGGAAGGGGTGAATCGTTATTTTGATGTAGTAGCAGATGGCCTAGATTTCATGGATCCTGTGATTCATTGGGCCCTTAATTATTTGGATCGATTTGATGATCCAATGGCCTTTTCATGCATCTCAGTTTGGGCCCAATCAAGAAAAGGGGCTCAAATCCAAAGAAGTTTCTTATTTAGAAGACGAAATTTTTTATTAAGCTTGAATTCATAAATATGCATAGGTTTTCCAGTTTTCCATTCTTAACATGTGTAGCCATTGTTCATTTATCAAACCGGTGATTATGGTGGCCGAAATGCAGAAATGATTCTTTTTTTCAGACTTTACCTCAGTTTCTCAAGTCAGAGCTTGCATATTCTCGTTCTTAATTTTTCGCAGTTGCTTTTATTATAATTTGGAAAATGATATTGTGCTTAGGTTCTTTGTTTCTTTTCACCATTGATGTGGGCCAAACAACAGTTTTTTGTCTGTTTCAGGCAATGTTGAATCAGAAGGCAGATCCAGAAAATGCAAAATCTTGGCCAAGGTTTGTGCTAAGGGTGGATCGTTATATGTGCAATTACTTGACATCAGGGAAGAGGACAAAATTAGCGGTATTGAGTAGTTCTCTCAAAGTCTGGATTCTCTTGAAGGTACATAATATTTGGCTACGTTTTGTTGGATATCAAAGGGCATCTTGTTTTTCTTTTTCTTGTGTTGTGGACCCAGCAAAACACCTAACATGATGGGTTCGTTTTTTAAAACTACATATGAAGAAGCATGCAAAATTAAGCAGTTATATGCGCATAGAATTTTAAATTTTTTCCCGTATAAGAAGCTTTCTTTCTTTGAGGGCACATTTGTTTACATGTGTGGTAAAGTAAAGGCGAATTCAATGTCATATAAATGGTAAAGGTGAGATAAAGTATGTGATGAAGTAATGATTGTGTTTGTTTTGTATATGAGAGAGACAGAGTAGTTGTTTTTTGTCTGAGGTTTACTTTACCACACTTTACCTCAGTTCTATGAGGTAAGGAAAAGTGACTTGTGGTAAAGTTTGTGATAAAAAAAAAGTGACAGTTGGAGATTACTTTCCCACTCTACTTTTTCAACCAAATATGGTAAGGGGAGAAAAAACAAACATGCCCTAAGTTCTTACTCAGTTATTAGAATGAGGACTCTTACGGACATTTGTTTGGCCACTTTTCTACAAAAAAAGCTTGGAAAGTCTAAATGGTTTTTTTGCAGGACTGAAAGTTCCACGTTTGGTGAAGCAGATTTTACATAAGGAAAGCGGAAAACAAAAAGAACGAACTTTTTAATGGAAAAGCAGAAAATAAAAAGAACAAACTTTTTCATCAGTATGTGGAAAACCATTTCCAATTGCGGACGTGGCGTTTGTGCCCCATTATCTTAAGATACAACTGGGAATTTCTATCAATTAGAGTGTCCTCTATTTTTCCAAGAAAAGGAAATCCAAGTTTGTAGAACCCAAGATATCCTAAGAGGTGTGCATGAAATTCTTTCTTTAAGTTGGAGTTTTTAGTTTAGTTTGGCTACTTTCTGTTGATGTGGAACGGAGGATCTATGCGGGCGGGCTGTGGAAGATGGAGTCGATAGGGCTTTACTCCCAAAGATATGTGGCTTTACTTAGTTGGCTTCATGCCGTCCTTTTGCAGGAGAGATCTCAAGGAGAACTTTTCTTTTCATTAATCAACTCTAAGAAGCCAAAGAGGTTTACAATCTTGACCATCCAAACACATTGATGGTCAGGATTAAAACACCCAACAACTTAAAACATAAATCATAACCAAACCAAACCAAACCAAACCAAGCCTTTTCCCACTAGGTGGGGTCGGCTATATGGATTTGACGACGCCAATCAAATCTGTTTAGGGCCATGTCCTCCGTTAGATCCATGTAGGCAAGATCATGTTTAATAGTTTCTTTCCAACTTCTCTTGGGTCTCCCTCTCCCTCTCCTACTCTTGGCAAACTCCATGCTTTCACACCTTTTAACAGGTGCCTCTGTTGGACGCCTTCTAACATGGCCGGACCATCTCAGTCGATTTTCTCTCATTTTATCTCCAATCGGTGCTATTCCTACTATGCCCCTAATTTCCTCATTCCTAATCCTATCTCTCCTTGTGATCCCGCACATCCATCTTAGCATTCTCATCTCCGCAACTTCCATCTTCTTGACATGATTATGCTTTACTGCCCAACACTCTGATCCATATAACAACGCTGGCCGTACCGCCACCTTATAATACTTTCCTTTAACCTTGAGAGGGACTTTCCGATCACACAAGACCCCCGAAGCACTCCTCCATTTGGTCCACCCGGCTTGAATCCTGTGACTTACATCAGTATCAATCCCTCCATCCTGTTGCACCATAGATCCAAGGTACCTAAAGTTTTCTTTTTCTACTATCTTTTGTGTGCCCAAACTTACTTCTATGTTACCAGGTGTCCTACTTTGACTAAACTTGCATTCCATATATTCCGTTTTGCATCGACTTAGCCTAAACCCTTTTGTCTCTAATGTTTTCCGCCACAATTCAAGTTTAGCATTCACTCCTTCTCTCGTCTCATCCACTAAAACAATGTCATCTGCAAATAACATACACCACGGCACCTCATCCTGGATATGTCTTGTAATCTCATCCATAACTAGGGCAAACAAGTACGGGCTTAACGCTGAGCCTTGGTGTAGACCAATCGTGATAGGAAACTCCTTAGTTTCGCCGCCAGTCGTCCTTATAGATGTCACGACTCTATCATACATATCCTTTATCGCCTCAATATAAGCGACACAAACTCTTTTCTTTTCCAAAACTTTCCAAAGAATCTCCCTAGGAACCCGGTCATAAGCCTTCTCCAAGTCAATGAACACCATATGTAAATCTCTCTTACCTTCTCTATACTGTTCCATTAACCTCCTCAGGAGAAAGATAGCCTCCATGGTTGATCTCCCAGGCATGAAACCAAATTGATTCTCTGAAATATTTGTTGTTCTTCTTAGTCTTCTCTCAATAACTCTCTCCCATAATTTCATCGTATGGCTCATCAATTTAATCCCGCGGTAGTTCGCACAGTTCTGAATATCTCCTTTGTTCTTGTATATGGGTATAAGAATACTTTTCCTCCATGCATTAGGCATCTTCTTGCTCTTTAGCACTACATTAAAAAGCTTTGTCAACCAGCTAATACCATCCTCCCCCAAGCACCTCCATACCTCAATAGGGATACCATCTGGCCCAACCGCTTTCCCATTCTTCATTCTTTTCAATACTTCTTTAACTTCTTCCCTACTGATTCTCCTATAGAACATATGATTCGCTTCTTTTCTAGAAATGGTAAGCTGCCCCAATTGTATGTCACTACTACTGCTTTCGTTAAATAACTTGTAGAAGTAGCTCTTCCAACGCTCCTTTATTTCCTCCTCCTTTACTAATACCTTAAAACATAAATCATAAAATAAAATAAAATAAAACATGAAAATAGATGAGCTGGGCCCAAAGAGCTTGGTCAACCCACAGATCATGGGTGTATCCTACATGATCTATATTTGATTGTAGTAGGATTGTTGTAACGCCCCGAAAACTTGGAGCTCTTCAGATTTCGGAGCACTACTTAAGTAAGGTTAACTCACCACATAAATCAAATATACCAAAGAATTGAGCAATGCTTCTATTTATTTGAGAGATTCAATTAAATATTTCAAGTCAATAAAATTCCTAATTTAAAAAGAAAGAAACCAGTTCCACATTATTGAAAATAATGAAATCCATCTCTATAATTCTAATTCCAATCCAATGTTTGTGACGCTCTCTTATCAGCCACGCAAGTTGAAATCCAATGGCTGATCCCCCTCGTTGCCAAGTTTTCCCAAATGATCCGTACCTGAAGTGGGGCAAACCACCTATCAGAAAACTGGTGAGCAATAATAACAATGCACAAGTCACTTACTAACATAAATCAATACGAAACTAATAAGAGGAAGAATGAAATATTAACAATTATCCTAAAGTATTTCTTATTATTCAATGGGATTTCACATCCATCTCTTTCCCCTTAGTATATTCAATCTTCCCATATTTGGGTCCTTATCATTCAAAAGAACTCTATCTTAAGAGTTTCAATCCCTTCCCATAAGGAAGTCCTTTCATATATTATTCAAAACTATCTCCTTGGAGCTGGGTTCAATAGTCACTTATTCAATCCCTGTCCACCTTATCACTCAATACTCAAAAAGGGTTCACTGTCTCATATAACAAAAGAGAACCTTCAAAGAATATTCAATAATTCATTTGTGTTCGCCAATCATGCATACCACTATCATAAACCATATACCAACTAATTTCATAATAATTAGTCCCACATAATCGGGCTCATTTATGTGCCCCACTTAAATTCAAATTTTCAAGTACCCGCTTATGTGGCACCAATGATTAATTTTCATCGACAGCTGATCAGTCTTCTATAGTGATCTGATCAACAGTAGCCCACCTACGATCATCATGGCATCTTCAGCAAACCCTACAGCAGTGGTCGACCAACTCTATTGGTAATTTTGGAGATTTTTTCAGCATTTTTCCAAGATCAGAGGTAGGCCATTTGAACCAACTTGTGATTTCCCAGTTTTCTAAGATAGTTTTGATCTCAGCCGTACAATATCTTGGATTATGGATGGAATTCAATAAATCTTGTACCATTGGAAAGAAAAATTGATCCTGCTTGCATCTTGTGGATCTGATCCTCACTCAGATCAAACAGTGGGCCACACGTAGGAACCAGCAGTGCCAATCAAGCATCCTGAGTTGATCTGATCCCACTATTGTATTTTGCTGGTTAATCTTGAGTCAATTTTAGAATAATAAATCATGGACAAAAGTGAACATTTACTGATTAAGTTCAATGGGACCAATTACACATCCTGGGCCTTCCAATTTCAGATCTACCTTCAAAATGGGAAACCAAAGATGCCCAAATCATGACTTGGCTTCTGGGTCAGTGGATCCCTAATACATCATGAATCTCAGACCTTACAAAACAGCAAATGTCATGTGGGAATACCTCAAACAGGTATATCAACAGGATAACTCTGCCCGGAGGTTCCACCTGGAACATGAGCTTTCTCAGTTTACGCAGGGCACTCTGTCCGTTCAAGAATATTACTTTAATTTTATTCGTTTATGGATGGACTATACTGAGATCATTTACTCCAATCTCCCTGAGGCCTCGATTGCGGTGGTTCAAAACATCCATTCCACTAGTCAAGAGAGATCAGTTCCTGATGAAACTTAGGCTTGAATTTGAACAACTTCGTTCAAATCTGATGAGCAGGGTGCCCTCCCCATCTATTGATTCTTGCTTCGGAGAGCTTCTTCATGAGGAACAACGTTTAACAACCCAGGCCACTCTTCAAAATGCAGCTTCTACCGGTCCTCTAACTACGGCTTATGTTGCCCGTTCCCACCAGCAGAACAGAGATATGACTAAAGTCCAGTGTTATTCGTGTCAGAAATATGGACATGTTGCCACCCAATGCAATAAAAAATACTGCTCTTACTGCAAACGCAAGGGCCATGTTCTTCCTGAATGTCGGCGCCGCGCTCAGACCTCTTCTCAGAAAGCAAATCTGGTAACTCTGGATGTGTCTACTTCTGCATTGAGTCCTGCTGCCCCTACAATGATGCCTGCTCCGACTGCTTCTTCATCCTCTTACCCCGAAAATGGTTCAACAGATGATCGTAAATGCTTTTTCTGCCCTTGGCCTCTCAGGTAACTCCAAACAATCTAACTCTACCTGGTATATGGATTCGGGGGCTTCTAATCATATGACCCACTCGTCTGAAAATCTATCTCAAATAAAACCTTATGATGGAAGTCTCCGGTTCAATACAGCAGATGGTGGCAGTATACCCATTACTGCCATCGGTGAGATCTCACATCCCTTACCTTTGAGTCATGTTTTCCTTTCTCCTCAGTTATCTACCAATTTATTATTTGTTGGCCAACTAGTTGATAATCACTGTTCTGTCTCTTTTTCTCGTTCTGGTTGTGTTATATAGGATCAAGCATCGGGGAAGGTGATAGCGAAGGGACCTAAGTGTGGTCTTCTTTTTCCTCTACAACTTTCTACAGAGGATAGGAATTTGGTTGCTTCTGCCTTGTTTTCTGCTTCTAGTTCCAATAAGAGCCACTTATGGCACAACAGATTAGGACATCCTAATTCTCGTACTTTGTTATCTTTGTTTAAATCTGGATTGCTACATGATCATAAAATTTCTCCTAAAGATGTTTCTTTTAATTGTTCTAGTTGTAAAATGGGCAAGAGCAAGACTCTTCCTTTTCCCATCAGTACTTCTTTATCATTGAAATGTTTTGATCTTGTTCATAGTGATGTATGGGGTATACCACCTATCATCTCCCATTCTCAATTTAAATATTTTGTTACATTCATTGATGACTATAGTCGATTTACATGGATATATTTCTTGCATTCAAAATCTGAGGTGTTTGCTTCATTTAAAATTTTCTTAGCCTATGTGGAAAATCATTTCTCCACATCCATTAAAACACTTCGTACAGATTCAAGTGGTGAATATGTTTCTAATGATTTTCAGACTTTTTTGCAAAACAAATGGATAATTTCTCAAAAACCATGTCCTTATGCACCCCAACAAAATGGTATGTCTGAGAGGAAAAACAGACATCTTTTGGACATTGTTCGGTCACTGCTCTTAACATCATCTGTTCCACCAAAATTTTGGCCCGAAGCTATGTCCACAACAGTTCATGTTATCAATCGGCTACCCTCACCTCGCATAAACCATGAAACACCTTATTTTCGTTTATTTCATAAGCATCTTATTTTTTCTCATCTCCATGTTTTTGGGTGTGTCTGTTTTGTTCTTTTTCCACCGGGTGAACGAACAAAACTATCAGCTCAATCTTCGAAGTGTGCCTTTTTAGGTTATGCGAATGACCAAAAAGGATTTCTTTGTTATGATCCCAAGGTAAAACGTATCCGGATTTCCCGTAACGTTGTGTTTTTTGAAAATCAATATTTTTTCCATCATCATCTAGATCATGATCCATCTCCTATTTTTTCTCTTGTTCCTGCCTTTGGTGATCCTCCGAATCTACCTACGGTAAATATCAAGCCTATTATTGTGTATGAAAGGCGTAGACGGGAACACATGATTGCACCTGAGCCTCCTGATTTGTCAGCTTCCTCGGCGCTTGACCCCGCTCCTGCTCCCGACATCTCCCAACCAGTTCATCTTCGTCGATCATCTCGGCTTTCCTGCCCCCCTGATCGGTTTGGCTTTACCCATACATCCTTACTTGCTACCTTGTCTTTTGTTCATATACCTAATCTCTTTTCCCAAGCAGTGCGATGTGAGTGTTGGCGGCAGGCCATGCGAGAAGAACTTGACGCACTAAAAGAGAATCACACCTGGGATGTTGTTCACTGTCCTCCATCCATCAAACCCATTGGCTGTAAGTGGGTTTACTCTATCAAGCTGCATCCTGATGGTACTCTGGCACGTTATAAGGCTCGGTTAGTGGCTCTTGGCAACCGTCAGGAGTATGGTATCGACTATGATGAAACATTCGCTCCGGTTGCCAAGATGACAATGGTGCGTACTATTCTTGCTATTGCAGCATCACGCTCATGGCCCTTGTATCAGATGGATGTGAATAATGCCTTCCTCCATGGGGATCTTCACGAGGAAGTATACATGCGTTTTCTTCAAGGATATGAGTCTCCATCTAAAAATGAAGTGGCACGACTCCGTCGCTCGTTGTATGGACTTAAACAAGCCCCCAGAGCTTGGTTTGAAAATTTTCGTTCTACTATGATGAACCTTGGCTTTACTCGAAGTCCCTATGATCCTTCATTATTCTTGAATAAGACTGCTCAAACTACCACTATACTTCTTGTATACGTGGATGATATCATCATCACAGGCACTCACAGTAACATGATTCAAAGTCTTCAATCCTCACTTCAAGCTGCATTCCATATGAAAGATCTGGGTCCATTAACATACTTCCTTGAGGTCCAACAGTCTAGGAGGGACTGTTTTTACATCAACATAAGTGTGCTACTGACCTTCATGAGCTTGCTGGCTTAACTGATACCACCCCTGTGAGCACTCCATTAGAAGTCAATGTGAAACTCAAGAAAGATGATGGGGATCTCCTATCCGATCCCACATTCTACAGACGATTGGTTGGCAGTCTGATCTACTTGACCATCACTAGACCAGACATATCCTATGCTGTAAATGTTGTTAGTCAATTCATGACAGCTCCAAGGCATCACCATATGGTTGCAGTCAAACAGATCATTCGGTACATTCTTGGTTCTCCGACTCGAGGATTGTTTTTTCTAGTTGGCACACCTCTGACACTTACTGCATATTCTGATGCTGACTGGACAGGATGCCCGGATACTCGCAGATCCACCACGGGCTGGTGTATGTATTTGTGTGAATCACTCATTTCTTGGAAATGCAAAAAGCAGGAAAGGGTCTCCAGATCTTCCACTGAATCTGAATATCGTGCCATATCCGCTGCCTGTTCTGAAATCCTTTGGCTTCGTGGCTTACTTACAAATCTTGGTTTTTCTCAGACATCAGCTACCCCTCTTCATGCAGACAATACTAGCTCCATCCGTATCACCGAGAATCCAGTTTTTTATGAACGTACAAAACATATTGAGGTGGATTGTCACTTCATTCGAGATGAATATTTTCGCAAGGTCATTAGTCCTCCACATGTTTCAAGTGAACTCCAACTCGCAGACATCTTCACCAAAGGACTGCCTCGGCCACATCATGAGTTCCTGATTCGCAAATTGCTCCTATTTGACCACCATCAATTTGAGGGGGGATGTTAACAATAGCTGATCCAAGACCCATGTACAATAGGCCCACTGGCCCATTCTCATACATCGCGTGGGATTAGGATTAGTTGCTGAGTCATCAATCTATTTTAATCTCTTTCCTTGTATAAAACTGTATCAATATTCTTTATATTCTTTCCTCTCATAGAGATTGTAATTTGCCTTGATTAAGGCCAATAAATCTATAAGTAAAGCAAGGACTGATTGTTGAGATCGTCCAATATTCCAAAGTTACTCTCTCCAATTTAATTCTCTGGTTCTGTCAGCCTAATCAAAGGCTCTAATTACAATCTAATTTACATCTCATTATAATTGATTACAAGCTAATAAGGAAAATCTATATGTGATTATAATCCTGTAATTTTGTATAGATGTTGACCATATCTTACATGATTCACACGTGAGATATATTGTGTGGGCCTATTAAGATGGGCCTTTGGTTTTGGGCCTGTCATAGTGGGCCCGTACCTTTGAATCTGTTGGATCTCTACGTTCTGTCTTTGTACGACTTATTTTAAAGTCTTTTGATTCTAAAGCCTCTCACTATCTCTCAAGTTTTACATTGACACCGTCTCTTGATTCATCAACCAACACTATATCATCTGCAGACAACATACACTAAGGCACTTCCTCTTGAATATGAGCTAGGAAGTCCCACATCCCACATCACCTATGTAATAGGCTTGACATGTCTTAATATACCCGTATGGGCCCTCCATCTATCAGTTTCAGCTTTTGGGTTGGTATATGGTTTCTTACATTGTATCAGAGCGGGTTTCGATCCCGTTGTTCTTGTGTAGCCCACGTGATAGGCTTGTCCATAAAATCTGTTGGGCCTGCACGTGAGGGGGAGTGTTGGGAAGTCCTATATCCTACATCGCCTAAGTAATGGGCTTGACATGTCTTAATATACCTGTATGGGCCATCCACCTATTAGCTTAAGCTTTTGGGTTGGTATATGGTTTCTTACGGTTAACTCATCCATAATTAATGCAAAGTGGTAAGTGCTTAAGGCCGACCTTTGATGCAAACCTATGGTCATTGGGAAATCACTTGTCTCTCCACAGGTAGTTCTCACACTCATCACCACTCCTTTATACATGTCTTTAATAATTTCATTATAACTTCTTGGAACATTCCTTTTATTTAAAACCCACCAAATCAAATCTCTAGGTACCATATCATACGCTTTTTCTAGATCGATGAAAACCATATGCAGAGTTTTCCTCTTCATTTGATATTTTTCCTCTTCAATCCTTATTAGATATTTATGGAAATTCCTAATGGATAGGATACTTAAAATTATTAAACAGCTCCTACTTCTTCATCATACTGATAAATTACATGTACCATTGATAATCAATCTCGTATTGTCTATCACTATACCAATACTGCTAGTAGGCCCCAATATCCATATTGTTGAGTAAGAACTTGTTTCGGGTACTATACTAGTACTTGTCCCTTTCACCTCAAACTCAGAGGGAAAATGGGAAAAAAAAAAGAAAAGAAGACATCGTTTGTATGTTTTTTTTTTTTTTGTTGACTCATTGCGTATCTTATTTCAAACCAATCTCATGTCAGTCCGTGCTAGTCCCATACAAAAAAATATATCGTTTGTATGATTTTAGTTATTTTATTTTATTTATTTATTATTATTATTTTTTGAGTTACTGCATTTCCTATTTTGTACCAATCTCATCTCAGTCCATACTAGTCCCATACCAGTTCGTTGCCAGACTCAGTGCCATTTTTGAATGGGCTCAAATGAGGACTCATGTTTAGAAACTTGACTGAATGAACAACTTAACAACTCTTAAAAACTACTGACATGATCTGCATGACTGTTTTTTGATGATTGGTTATGCACAAATTTTTCAAGGAAACCTGGTTCATTATTTGTCAATTTTGATTTTTTATGTTTCTCCTTTTTTAATTGTTTCAACATTTTTCTTTGCATGGTCTCTGCTATTTTATATAATTCTTTAAGTTTTTTCTTTGTTAATTTTATTTCTTATAAATTTATGATGTCATATTCATGTCAAAGTTCAGCCATAAGGAACCACTGGTTGAATCTGATATGACTGTATCTTGGCCTTTTATCAAGACAGCCAATCTGGTTTTTAAAGTAACTAATGCAATATAATCGCCGTCCTTATCATGACAGATCTTTTGACATCAGTCTTGAAATTTGTCAAGAAATCCTGGTTAAATATCATGTTTTGTTGCAGAAGTATCAGTATCTACCTTTTATGTATATGCAAGCATGAAATATTCACATACTTTTTGCCGCTTATTTGACTGTCAGTATTACGATATAACCGGATTTTTGTATAAACTGAACTCTTGAAGCTGCCACTCCAGGTCGCTAGAGGTTTTTCCAGAGGTGCTTTTGAGATCAAACCATTTACCGATGACAAGGCAAACAGTGATAGCAATCAAGTTGCTATTTCAAGACTGCGGCCTGCAAAATCCGGGTCTTGTATTCCTAACAGTAAACTGACAGTATTCCCAGTTAAGAAATGGAAGACGAGAGGGAAATAAAGGTTGATGAACTATTTAATGTTTGCCCGACTCAGATCGAACTCTATCTGGACTGGTCTTCCCTTCATTAGGCGGTGTTCAATTGGCATTGCTAAGGTCTGCATTCTCATCCCGTCACATTTTCTTGAGCTGCATTTGAAGGCCTGGTCCCTCAATTTTGCATACAAGTTTTCTGTCCTTCTATTCAAGATTAACATTTTCATTAGTGTATTGTTGGATAAGGAAATGGATATATTAATAGTCCAAATGTTGTAACTTCCTCTGGCTGAACAAAGGTGTAACATTCTCAACTCACCTTGTAAAATAAGTTTTTGAAATTTGAATGTTAGAATGTATTTCCAGAATTTGGAATCTTTCCTGCAATTTACAGGCCTTGTTCCTTCTCTTTTGTTTTCAAATAAAGAAGATCCAGAGGAAATTGAGTTATTTTTTCACTTTTACATAAATCTTCAGTCATCCATCACTGCTGAAATCAAGGCCTAAATATGACCTGCTTTCCTTTTAGTGGACTTGTAGGCCCTTATAACCTCAGCCGAAAAGGTGCTCTAGGCATGCACCAGTTGTGTCTGACCAATTTGTTGGATGTGCTAAATTATGCTGGATCCGTCTCACAGACTAAGCTTAAAACATTTTAGTCACAATGTGAGACCATGGCAAACTAGGGTGTTGTAGGCACAGCAGGCCAACTATTCCATTGTTACACCCTCAGATCAACGATTTGTTTGGGCTTTGTTTGGATCTTTGGAACCCAGCCCTTTAATTCTAGTTGCCTCAACTGGTTATTGTGGAGAAGAAAAGAGCTGTGGACTTACATGGTTCTTCAGGTATCTAAATGTAACAACTCTAGGTTTTGTGCTCAATTTGAAGTATCTTGCACTGAGTTCTGCAAGATCCAAACTGGCCTTGACCATGTTCAAGAATTATCCCTTTACGATTGTGCCTGAATACAACTTGAAAATCAAACAGCACTGCTATGTGATGTAAGCTCATGCAAACTAGATGGGGTGCTTTTTGGTGTTCCTGAGATTGCAAAGTTGTTTGAATTTTTTCTTAAAACAGATAATACCAAAGTAAGTGCCTATAATCTGAGGTCAATCACATGAGATCCTTCGTTTTTTTTTTTTTGGTCGGTTCTAGTCAAATGAGAAGATGATCTACTGCCTAATATGTTTTTTTATTCGTGTGATGCTTCAAAGGGGATGACCAACTATTGCCTGGTTTTTTCTTCAAGCAATTATGATTTAGGTGACAGAAATGGTTGCGGAAGGAGACTATCTGAAAGTTAAACCTTGTGAAGGTATCTGCATCTTATATTTATAGAAAAACACTCAAATAAACATGTTTATGTATTCATGTAACAATGGGATCTATAGATGTAAAATTCACATATGGGAACTGTATTACCATGTTTGTTTGGAAGCACCATTTTCATATTGCTAAATGATATTAGGGAAGAACGAGAGAGCAAGAAAGGATATATATTGGATTTTATACAATTTTTAGTGGGCTCCAAGACTGCAAAGCTTTTCTACAGAGGAAATAGTGGTCTCAAACACTTAGGCTTGTTTGTTGGCATTAAAATACATAAGAATTGAATACATAGGGTTTTTAAAAATAAAGATACACGGTGAATCTCCAAAAATGTGCTTCAAACATCATCTTCTTTTGAATCTATTTCCATAGAGGCATGTCTGGCAAATGTCCACGACGAGTGTGGAAAATCTACATTTGGTTCACGATGGAAAAGGCCATGAAGGTTTCCTTTCTTCAGTGCTTCTGATTATTTTGAGTCATCTGAAAATCAAAATCCATGCATGCGATGATTTGCGGAGCTACAATGTTCTGGTTTTTGTGATTTTTAGTTTTTCTAGGTCCCAAAATCAAGATCCTTGTTCATCAAGTTTTAAAGATTCAAAACGGCTGGGAGCCTGGGAGATCAAATATTAGTCTTTGATTCTTCATATATTTTGAGAATTTGCAAACAACTGCAGGCTGTTAGATCATGATTTTTGGACTTCTATGGGCCTTTTTTGCAAAATCCGAACAGTTAAAGGGCTATGGATTAAAATTTGGCATCCCGATTCATTGTGGATCATGAGAAAAAAAGAAAAAGAAAGAAAGAAAAAAAAAACACTCCAAAGCGTCGTTCTACCACAATGCAAAAAATGGAATTTTTTGGCTGTCCGATTTTTTTATTGTTTGATTCCTGTGAGCCCCAAAATCATTATCCGAACTGTGCATTATTCCCAAAAGACCAAACATGGCCTAGGGGATTCCAGCTGTAGATCCCTCGTGGATTTCAAGATATTTGCAAAAAACTCTAGATCCTAAAATTAACTTTTTATTCCTATGGGGCCCATTTGCACGATCCAAACCGCTCAAGTTCTCTAGAGAGCTTAGGACTGTTACGGGTGAAAGTTCAAGTCTTGATTCCTTAAATTATGAGAAATTTACAAAAAAAAAAAAAAAATTATGACCATTGCATCGCACATTGTATAAATGGTAGGATTCCTCTTTGTTGGCCAAATTCAGAACTCTACTTAAAACTCCTCTTTGAGGATAGTTTGGTTTCATCTGAACAGAGGAATCCTTTAAATTCCTCTATGTTCACCAAACTGCCCTATAAAAAAACTCTTATTTGATAATTATTTTTTAACCACCCTTTGTAATCTAATGCAAACAAAGAGGCCCTTAACAAACCGGATCATGAATTCAAGACCAAGAAAAGTACAAAAAATTAGAAAGCAAGTTTAAGTTCCTTTTCTGTTTATTGCTTATTTCCAAAATTCCATGGGCTCTAAGATATGATACTTCATGCATATCTATGAGCATATAAATATTCAACCTCATTAATTGAGGCCTGCGGTATAGATTATCAGAAAGTAAAATCTAGATGTATGTGTGTTTTTCGCATGTTTCATCAGCATATTTACTGGTAAGAACAGTGCAACAACTAAAGTAGACTTGATAATAGTTGGAAAAATAAATTAGAGAAGAAAAGCTTCCTGAATTCTCAGTTCCATGGGCTAAATTTCACTCAGGGTCATCTCCAATTTTTTTCAACCTCCATTTGGGGAACTGTGAAATCTGATCATGGGTTGCACCCCGATGTACAGAGCCCATGTTCATGTTGAATCCAAGCAAGTTGCTAATCAGGGGCATACAATTACACAGCACCGCAAATAGAAGGAAAGGGAAAGAATAGGTGATGGCATTCCAAGCAAGCAGAGAGATGCATAATATATGCAGGGTTGGGAGCTTGTTTGAAGGTCCCAGGGCGAGAATCAATGACCCAGACATTGCCCCATCACAAACCAGATTGTAAATAACAGTTCGAGGAACGTCCGAGATTTGTTCATAAGATAAGAGCTCATGTTTCATGATTATGAATCATGATAGAGAACTGCAATTTTCCATGAACAGATTTTTTTTCTTTTTTTTCTTTTTGAAGCTGTAACAAATTTTCTTTCAAGGAGAAAAAAGAGGGACAGAAAATTTTCCATGAACAGATTAATATTTTAAGATAGGCACAGGGCCTGTTCCATTGGTAGGTGCTGAATTCATAAGAATTCAAAGTAATGCCTTCCTAGGGAGGGAAGGAAGTAAAGGTGAAGATCTACAAATGCCTTCAAACAATCTTCCTCTAGGTAGGAAATTCAGCTGTAACCCTAGTAAATTAAATGGTTAGGAAAGTCAGGGTCTCATTTATCCTTCAACCCTTTCCTTTTTATTGAGGAGAATTTTTTTTTCATTTAAAACCTACTGTTTAAATGCGGTTTAGCTCATGGTGCTCACATAGATGCATGCCCAGCAATGTGTTCAGACGGAAAGTTCTCATCAGAGAGGGGGGTTAAGCAAAAAAAAAATCAATTCCATCAAATTATCCCAATTTCTGATTGCATAGCCAGAAATGTGGTTTTAAGTTATGGATACATATATAGAATTTCGGGTCCTGAAGAAGGAATTAAATCTACTGAAGAACAACATAGATTTTTTACATGCAAAAATATCTAAAAAAGATGAGAATGGTTTACTGGCACCACTCTTTAGATTGTTTATATAGAAAATTATCTAATGTCATTGTTGTAAATCAATTAGTAGTCTAAATTCAAACCAATTGAAATGAAAATTCATTCTTATATTACTATAGTGAAAAATATCATACCAATTGAAATTGGGCCTACTGTCAGATTATTCACTTGTAAAACACATTATTCAGCCTACTGTCATGGGCCGATTTTGCATTCAAGTTTTCTGCCCTTCCATTCGAGATCAACATTTTCATTACTGTACTGTTGGATAAAGAAATGGATATAATCCAAATGTTGTAACTTCCTCTGGTAGAACAGAGGTGTAACATCAGCAACTCACCTTGCAAAATAAGTTTTTGTAATTTGAATATTAGAATGTATTTCCAGAACTTGGAATCTTTCCTGCCGTTTACAGGCCTTGCTTTTCAAATACAGATGATCTGGAGTCAATTGAGATGTTTTTTCACTTTACATTAATCATGGAAATGGGAGATGGGGCTCAAACCTACTCAATTCAATCATCCATCACTCCTGAAATCAAGGCTTAAATATGATCTGCTTCCCATTTAGTGGACTTGTAGGCCCAGAGAACCTCAGCCAAAAATGTGCTCTAGGCATGCACCAGTTGTGTCTGACCAATTTGTTGGATGTACTGCTAAGTTATGTTGGATCCGTCTCACAGACTAAGCCTAAAACATTAAGTCTGTAGGAGGGTATCCGAGCTGAGGAGGTAACCGCTTGGGAGTCGCACAGCTGGACCCTCTACAGGGGATAGGCGGAGCCCAGGGCCCCGCGCCTATTGTATACACTCGGGCTGTAACCTTTGGCTGTAACCCTTGTGCGTTTGTCCCGGGCAGGAGCGTGTCACGTACCCAGGGGCCTCCCCAGGTTTCGAACCCGAGACCTCCTGTATAAAGGATAATCTGGGTGAAACCTGGTACCACTTGGGCTAGTAGCTCAAGTGGTACCAGGTTTCACCCAGATTATCCTTTATACAGGAGGTCTCGGGTTCGAAACCTGGGGAGGCCCCTGGGTACGTGACACGCTCCTGCCCGGGACAAACGCACAAGGGTTACAGCCAAAGGTTACAGCCCGAGTGTATACAATAGGCGCGGGGCCCTGGGCCCCGCCTATCCCCTGTAGAGGGTCCAGCTGTGCGACTCCCAAGCGGTTACCTCCTCAGCTCGGATACCCTCCTACAAAAAGGCGGCTCATTTGTGTACACTTGGGGACGGCTTATTACGGTGCGTCCTTACATGCTTTTGGCTCCGTAGAGTGGCCTCCCCAGGACTCGAACCCGCAACCTCTCCCTTAAGAGTAAGTTGGGAAGCATCCTGGTACCACTTGGGCGCAACGTAAATAAGACGTCCCCAAGTGTACACAAATGAGCCCGGGGCCCTGGGCCCCGCCTATCCCCTGTAGAGGGTCCAGCTGTGCGACTCCCAAGCGGTTACCTCCTCAGCTCGGATACCCTCCTACAAAGTCCTAATGTGAGACCATGGCAAACTACTGTTGACTATTCCATTGTGACCCTCAGATCAACGATTTGTTAGGACTTTGTTTGGATCTTTGGAACCCAGCCCTCTAATTCTAGTAACTCTTAACTGGTTGGTGTGGAGAAGAAAAGAGCTGCAGACTTGCACTGCTCTTCAGGTATCCAAATGCAACAACTCTATGACTCTGCTCAATTTGAAGTATCTTGCACTCAGTTATGCAGATCCAAACTGGCCTTGACCATGTTCAAGAATCATGCCTTTATGAATACGGCTGAATACAACTTCAAAATCTAACAGCACTGCAATGTGATGAAAGCTCATGTAAGCAATATGGGGGTGCTTTTTGGTGTTCTTGAGTGTGTGGGGATATTTCCGAGCCACCAAAGACCACCAGCTCAGTAGGTTTTGGCCTCCCCCGGCAGCGCCACCTCTTCCCTTTCAGCAGGTCCTGGTCTCGGCATCCTCCAGCTCGGCCACATATCTCACCTCGGCAACAGTGCCAACCGAGATCACCAGCTAGGCAGTAGTGCCAGGCCCTCCACCTCGGCAACAGAGCCAGGTGCCTCTATCTCTGTCAGGTCCTCACCTCAGCCAGACCCTCCATCTCTGCAAGACCCTCCATCTCTGCCAGGTCCTCACCTTAGCCAGATGCTCCATCTCGGCCAAGAGCATCATCTCGGTAAAAGTACTGAGCACTCAGCCACGTTTCAGAACGTGCGACAAGACAAGGGCACTGCCCATAGTCCCTGACAGAACGGCGTCCACGACTCCCAATGCGCCGTGATAAGGCCCGATGGGACAGGATGGGCTACGATGGGACTAATATTAAAGAATAGTGGGCTACGATGGGACAAATATTAAAGAAGAGTGGGCTACGATGGGACAGCTCCCTGACAGAGCCACCTCCCTGCCTCCTCTCTCTCTCTCTATATATATATATATAAACACAGGAACAGGTTCAGAGCAAAGCATGGCAAAAACCATACGCTGGTATGCTATCTCCTCCCCCAAATTCCATCTCCTACCTCTGATTAGTCCTGAAATTGCAATTAACTTAGGCATCGGAGAGCCCTGCGCTGCCCAAGCCAGGGTCTTTCACGGTCTTTCTTCTTCTCCCCTTTTCAGGTTCAAAGGCACCCTACCATCTTTAAAGAGCTTCATCCTCTTCAAGAGAGCCTCTTCTTCACCCCCCACCCCGGGTCTGTGAACTTTTGTGCACTTACACTGAGATTGCAATTTTTTTTAAATTTTTTTAATTAAAACTAATGATATGTACTTTTAGTCGTGCGATGTTGCGAAGTGGATGACCAACTATTGCCAGGTTTTTCTTCAAGCAATTACGATTTAAGCAGCATAAATGGTTGCGGAAGGAGACTACATAAAGTTAAACCTTGTTAATGTATTTTTGCATCTTATATTTATAGAAAAACACACAAATGTTGTTAAAAATACATTGATGTAACAACCAGAGTAAAATCTCAGCTCCCTTTCTTATTTTTCTAATTTCTTCTTTACCTAGTATGAAAAACATGCATGTTAACAACCAAAGCCAAAATTTCAGCTCTTTGGTGGTAGAAGGGAGGACTTAAACTTGGTGATTCTTTTTAACTGTACAGGACATTCTCAATTTAATTGTGTGATAATCGAAGGAAAGGCCCACTCAATTAGCCTTACACAAAATTACATACCGACAAACCAATTGGTAAAATTGCAGCTATTATCTCATTTCTCTAACTCCTGCTTGCAAAGAGGACAACAAGATACAATCCTCAACCATTGGTCAACACACCTCAGGTGAAATAGATGTGAACATGGCAACTGCCTTACCTCTTCCTTGTCTCTGTATTTGGCCAAGCAGATACAACATTCCTGTCAAATCCAACATATATCAGAACCTATTTAGGCTTTCTTCAGCTTTTGTGTTATAAATGATGGATTTTGTTGTTTGATCTAACATAAGGCATCATCTTCTTACGCATGGTATGTGTAAAATGGGATCTACATATGTAAATTTCACTTATGTGGAATGTACCATGTTTGTTTGGAAGCACCATTTTCATATGACTAAATGAAATGAGGTCAGAAAGAGAGAGCAAGAAAGGATATATATAAGTTTTTATACAATTTTTATTTGGCTACAGGACTTCAAAATTTTCTACAGTGGAAATAGTAGTCTCAAACACTTAGCCATATTGGTTTGCATTAAAATGCATAGGAATTAAATACATTGGGTGGTTAAAAATGAAAATTAAAGGTGAATTTAAGAAAAATGAGCATCAAATCAATTTGGGGAATTCATCTTTCTATTCCTATGTATTCTAATGCAAACACAGGCCAACAAACCCGATCATGAGGGAGCAGAAAATCAGAAAGCGGGATTAAGCTTTTTTTTTTTTTTCTGTTTTTTTCATATTTCTCAAATTCTACGAGGATCTAAGCTCCGAAACTTCAAGCATTGGGGTTTATCATATCTATGAGAATATTGAACCTCATAAATTGAGTTCTGCAAAGTGTACAAAATGAGAAAGTGGGATCTAGATGTTTGTGTTTTATTCACATGTTTCATCTGCATATTTAATGGTAAAAACAGTGCAACAACTAAAGCAGGCTTGGTAGTGGTTCCGAAAAAAATTAGAGAAGAAAACTCACTGAATTTTCATTTCCATGGGCCAAATTGCACTCAGGGCCATCCCCAATTTCTTTGAATCTCCATTTGGGCAACTGAGAAATCTGATCATCGGTTGCGCCCCGATGGACAGAGCCCATGTTCATGTTGTATCCAAGCAGGTTGCTGATCAGGGGCACACAACAACATAGCAACACAAATAGAAGGAAAGGGAAAGAATAGGTGATGGCATTCCAAGCAAGCAGAGAGATGCATAATATATGCAAGTTGGGAGCTTGATAGAAGGTCCCATGGCGAGAATCAAAGACCCAGACATTACCCATCACAAACCAGATTGCGAAGAACAGTTCGAGGAACGTCCGAGATTTGTTCATCAGATATGAGCTCCTGTTGCATGGACAGGATTGGATTTTGAATCATGATAGAGAACTGCAATTTATCATAAACAGTTTAAAATTTTCAGACAGGCACTGTGGATATTATAACACTAAGGGCCTGTTTCATTAGTAGGTGTTTGAATTCATAAGAATTCAAAGCAATGCTTTCCTATGGGAGAGGAAGAACTAATGATGAAGATCTACAGATGCCATCAAATAGTCTTCCTCTTGGTAGGAAATGATTATTCAGCTGTCGCCCTAGTAAATCAAATCCTTAGGAATGTTAGGGTCTCATTTTCATGTCCACTTTATATCCTTCACCCTTCTCCTCTTTATCATCTAGGGGATTTTTCTCATTTAAATCCTACTCTTTATATGTGGTTTAGTTCATGGGGCTCACATAGATGTATGCCCATCCATGTGTTCAGACAGAAAGTTCTCATCAGGGAGGAGGTTTAGGTTAAAAAACTAGTTCCATCAGATTATCCTAATTCCTAATTTAATATCCACAAATGTTGTTTTAAGCTACATATACATATATTGAATTTTGGGGGCCTGATGAAGGAATGAAATTCGTTTAAGAACAATAGAGATTTTTACATGCAAACATATCTGAAAAAAGATGACAATGGTTTACTGGACTACTGTTAGATTGTTCACATATAAAATTATCTAATGGCAGTGTTCTAAATCAATTAGTAGCCCCCATTGCTAAATTCAGACCAATTGAAATGGAAACTCTTTCTGATATTGCTATTGTGAAAAATGTCACACCAATTGGATTCAGGCCTATTGTCGGATTATTCACTTGTAAAACACATTATTTACTCAAATTGCTCATTCATAAAAGGTTTAATGGAGTTGATATAATTTCATCATTGAGTTTCTTCTTTAGCAACATTTTGTTAAGAATAAGTGAGAATGTAGAAAACGAGAAGTTAAGCTTAAAATAGTTGTATCAAGGGATTTTGGTCGTACAACTGCTATAAGACTTACTTTTGCCTCTAAATTGTTGGAAGTTAAAACAAAAATGCCTGCTGAAGTATTCCTACAACAAAGTTGCGAAATTAGAATGTACAATATCCTACAAAGGTAGAATATCACACAAAGAGCTGCTGTTTTAACCCATACGTGCTGTCTAAAAAAAGAATTTACTACAAATCTTCTGTTTTTTCTCCTCTTTTTTCTTCCTCTTCACTTTACCATTTTCTGCTGGCATCACACAAAATTATCTTGTTACGTGATGTTACATTTTCCATCCATAAAAAAAATATATAAAAGGCTCTATACGACATAAAACTCCATTTTCTATCTCTTCGAAGGATTAGATAGGGTTCACATACCTCCTGTGATGAGTGAGATGGATGAACTAGATAATAGGAGATCAAAATCTAAGAGTTTGGGGTTAGGGTTTATGTAGTCAGTTGGCATGATGGAGATAAAATATAGTTTCTAGATTTGGGATAAAAGCTGAATATCTGTGTTTTTGGTTTTGGTGGGAATGCGGATATGTCTAATATCCTATGGAAGTAGGATATCACATGATACAACAATATCTTGCGATACAGCATAATTTAAGGGTAAGATCGTAATTTTTTGTGTCTTTTATTATACGAACAATTCTACTGGTGTTTTTTGTTTTTTCTTTTTTTTTTTTTTAATTTCAACCTTTTAGAAGCAAAATCAGGTGATATGCATTTGTACGGCCAAAATCCCTTATATTAAACTACATAATAAATACTTTAAAAAATGATAAAGATGTATTCGTGTGTAAAGCAAAGAAACTATTCAACTTTGTTTTGCTCTTTAACTTTTTTTTCCTTTAATTTTGAAAGTGTACATTGCAATTGATTTAAAATCATTTCCATTCCCTTCCCAAACCAACTGAAAGGGCTATCATTTTGAAATTAACCTCTAAATAAGGTTTTCTATGAGTGCCCAACATATTGATATGCTACTGAGACCTCACTGGTTTAAAGCCTAAACCAACTAAATTAATTAATTTGAGACTTTCATATGTTCAAAGGAACTCTATTTTGAGTCAACTTTTTAATTTAGACATTCTTTTATATTTGCTTTTATAGTTTTTTTTCTATATTTAATTTTAAAAGTGAAATTTTCAATTAATTCACCTGTGGATCTTAAGGATTTATAGCTGAAAGTCCCTTAGTTTACACGACCAATTATAGTATCCCCAATTTAATTATGGATTATAATTAATTAATTTGATCTAGCCTCAATTTATGGGACTTGCTAAGGGGCCATTTGCCTTTTACACATGTGATAGAAAAATGAGATTTGCATATGTAAATTCTACGTATGCAAATGTTACATATGTGAAACATCTTACCATGTTCTCAAAATCACTATTTTTCACATGAGTAAATGAGTACGTCTACAAGAATATTGGACTTTACAAGAATTAAATGGGCACATCTAACTTTTAAAGAAAACTCTCAAAATTCATGAAGAATTAGGATATGAAACTAAACACCCTAATATTTACCATTAGTACAAGAATATTGAATAGTTTGGTACATGAATTTGGGGCTCATAGAAGTACAAACTATTGGACCATAGGTTGAGACTTTTCACAAATCACTCAAAATCTATAAAGATTAAAGATAACCAGCTTCACTATCTTGGGGTTTATTACTTCAACGAACAAAGTGAATGATTTGGATTACATAAATATGGGACCCACATGAATGAAAGAGAAGTAAAGGTGGTTGATGGGCCCCACAAGACTACAATCACACCTATTTTGATGCGAGAATCTTGATAAATCACAAACTAACTTGATGATATGTAATCCTTATGCATGTGAATCATTTAAATATATGTAAATGACTACAAACCAACGACACTTTTATTAATGAATTTATACCGTAAGACTTATTAATGAATTTATAGGGATTCGTATAAATGGATCCTTTTAGAAGATCTAAATTCATCGCATAAAAGACTTGCTAACCTGAATGGGGTTGGGATATACTCAGTAAGCACAAGGTTGAGGACTCAAATGCGGGCATACTTTCGGGTATACATGAAACCCAAGAGGACTTGATCGAAATAAGATGTATATTAGATTAGTGTAATTAGAGAAAAGAGATTAAAACATTTTTAAGATATAAAAGTAGGATTAATAAATGGGATATGATTATAGTCAATTAGAACTCTCAAATATAAATCCAAATCAAGCTATGCAGGATCTTAAAACCTATATAAATGTTTATATGTGAATGTAATCTTCATGTATACGAAAACTCGAGTTAGAACATACTAGAATCCAATTCTTGATCTATATAAATAAGGATCCATATTTCTCTCTTGGATCCCAAAATAGATTCCAAACTTGCTTTATTCATAATTGAAAACTTCATATGCTCAGATAATCAGATATCGATTTGCAATCTTACCAATTATTTCAAAGTTAGTTCTCTCTTTCTTACCAAGTGGAGTTAGGAAAATATCCGAAGTTCAGGAAATAAGCAATTTTTGCAATATTGAAGATGCTCTCGAAAATTAACAAAAGAAATATAAAATATTTTTTTTAGTTTTTATGATTAGGTTGTCCATGACAATTATATAGCCCTTGGCTTTAGATTTCTTTTTTGGTAATTGGGCCATAAATTGTGGAAGCCTGATTCAAGGCTTGCTCCTGAGTAGAAAATAATAGGTCATTGTAAAACTTAACAACAATCTTTATTCTGAAAATATTTTATCTACTGAAAATGGCCTATTGAGGCACAAGGGATTTTGGTGAGACCACGGTCCTATTAGATGTAATGATTGAAAACAAACATGTTGATGTGTAATTCTTATGCATGTGAATCATTTACATATATAAATGACTCAAACATATATGACCCTTTATGATCGGTACTTGATAGAAATTTGCTAGACGCTCTTGTATAGGCTCTCTCTAAATTTCTGTTTAATACAAGTTGGGCATGCTGTACTATATATATGAAAAAATCACATGCTTATATATGATCAATCTAATAATTGACCCAAATCCTATTTAAATTAAACTTGGCTCTCATGCCTATCGACAATGTATTCTCTGAGGTCCCTTAATTAGGATGTTAAAATAAATGCTTCCTCTTCTATGGTCCTCTCAAATTTCACTTCATTAGGAGTTGGGCCATTATAAAATTGCATCACGTGGAACTTAAATAAAATAATAAAAAAGAAAGTTCTAATTAATAGAACCAATATGATGGTGGGCCCCAATATTATTTGGAGTTGAATTTTGACAATAACTCATACTTAGATGGGCGCATTTATTTTGAGCGGTTTAAATTTTAACCTAAATCCATCTAAAAGGGGGGTTGCTAAGCATATTGGCAACCCCGCATGTCACCCAATTGTCCAGGATTGATCCCTACGTGTACTTGGGTCCCAGCTAGTAGCTGGGGTATCGAAAATGAAAAAGAAAATAAAAAAAAGAAGAAGAAGAAGGGGTTGCTCAGTGGGCAAATCCACCTTTCATGTGTGTAGCTCTCTTGTGTCTCGTAGTCCCTTGATGGGATGAAAAAAATGGTGCATCAAAAGAAGATGACATAGGATTAAATGTGATCGACATTGACAAGCAAAACAATGAAATTTTCTCGACCGTCCATTTGTTGAAAGGCCAAGTTTGGTTGCATGTATTTTCATGAGGCTGAGTGTTCATATACCCTTGATCCTCACAGCCCACCCAACCCACCTTTTATGTCACTCGGTCTCAATCTCTCCTATTTCTTTTCCTAATGTTTGTATACTATCTGTTCAAGGTCATGTTTGGATGGTCAGTAATATGAGAACTGAACTGGATACACAAGTTCTCTAGAATGATCTTTTACAGGTGTCCATTTTTGTTCAAATATTGGATACCAGTATACCACCTATTATCAATCTAATTCCACTTTTGCATTTTTTAATCACAATAAATTTATGCAATATATAAGCCATCAAACATCAAGGACCAAACATTAAAGACTAGGGTTATTTGATCAAATGCCCAATCCGGGTCTAAACCTATACATCCCTTCTAATTCCTTGATTAGCATTTTTTTGGGGCTCATTTGTTTGTACTGACTTGAATTTCTGGGAATTCTAAGAAATGTATTTCTAAAAGTGGTTAAACTAGAAAAAAAGAAAAAGAAAAAAGGTGAGTATCCATTAATGATCATCAAATAATTTTTCATTTGATGGAAAATGAACTCAGGGGAGAAAAATAAATAAATACCCAGCAATCTTCCTAGTAAATGAAATCCTAGGAAAGTTATAATCCCAACGGCATCACCCCCTCGCCTCTTTGATAATCTTTTGTTTGAACACACTATACTTAAATCCCAGAAATTCAATTCTATACAAACAAATGGACCTTTGTATTCATATATGGTACACACTTATTATCAATTCAATTCCTTCATGCACTAATCCCTGATTGGACTCTCATCTAAAAATTTCTACTTTAGCATTTTATCACAATAATTTTGCAGGATACATACTCATAGGACCAAAATAAGACTAGGAGTATTTGATAAAAAATGCCTAATCCAGATCCAACCTCCAAACGTACCCATCCCTCCTAATTTCAATTGCCATTTCTCTAAGGAAGTATTTTCTAGCACAGCTCACATATGAATGAGCCTATCCTAATTATGGGGGAAGAGGGAACAATCCTGAAAATGAATTTGGCAGGATCTGATGTATAGTTTCACAAAAGTGTAACAAAATGAGAGCACAGCAAAAGGATATATACATTTCCTCTCTTCACTGCATTCTCATTCAATGTGGTGATGGTGGACCATCCCATCTCCATTGATAAAGAAATGTTGGAAGTACCTGGATTCTTCATTGTTCCTCTGTTGTTCAATGTTTGAAAAGCCGAAACCATTGCCAGGGCTCACATAAGGATGCCTGCAGCGCCAATACAGAAGCGGCAGACTGAGAAGGCTTCCAAGAGCATACCCTATGACCCAAATTCTCAGAGGCCAAACTGGTTTCTCCTTGTTTGAAACCGCCAATACGATGGTTATCGCGCTTATCTGAACTACCCAGATGACAAATTCCAATGCCAACCAAGCACTGGAGTTGAAAGGATTCGACCCCAAATCGGATCGCGAACCATTCTGGTAGTGAAAGACCCTTCTCAGGAAGCTGAACCATCTTGCTCTAGAAATTCTCATCACTGTCCTCACCAAGAATGAAACTGGTGGCACCCGAGGTGACGCATTTCGGTTTCCTGTGATTGAGTTTTCACTATCTAGAGAGGTTGATGAATAGGAGACTGGAATACTACAATTGGCCAATGTCTCCGGTGGAAAATAGTAACGGGTGTTCATCGATGGGCAACAAAAGGAGAATCTGGATTTTAGAACTGCAAAAGGAGACAGCAGAGTCAATTAGTTAGATACCATAACACAAAATCTTCATATTGGTCTTCATTGAAGAAACAAAGTAAGAAAACAGAATCCGAAATCGCGAGATACTTACATAATTGAGTCTTCAATCAGACCCCAATAACAAAATGGGCAAATGAGTAGTAGTCATCAGTAAATTCCTCTCACAGCAAAATTAAAAACCCTGTCTCCTGAGTCCTGAGAAGTATTGCAACAGAAACACTAATTTCAGCTTGGAACAATGTGTTGGGAGGGCACAATTAAGAATCCCATATTGGCAAAAACCACCTTATGCTGATAGAAATAGCAAACTCTTTTGACGAAGCGCGTCATTGAAGCATCCGTAATTCAAACTGCCAAAAAACCCAATTATCTGAAACCAAAAGGAAGAAGGAAAAAAGATCAAGTGGGTTGAATTGAATAGCAAGGTAAGGACATAGCTCTGAAACTTAAAACTGTAACATGCAGTTGGTGGATTTGAGGATGTGTTGAAGAGAAAGGAAGGAAGGTAGAGTTGGGTTTAAGATGGTGACCAAAAAGCTAACAGCTATTGCTTTGAGTCTAAGGGAATTGTAGGAACTAACCTTTGGCCTAACTTCCATTTGATAGTAAAGTGGAGAGAGCAAAGCTCCTTCAACTTCAAAGCTCTCTATAACACTCTGTGTCTCCATCTCATGGGAGGATTGTAATAAAAGTTAGGTTTTTTTTTTTTTTTGTGTGACTGAAACAGAAAAGGAATGGACAAGGATGTATGTATGTGTCTGGATGTTGATCTTTTACTCTCTTTTTTTTGAAATTTTGAATCTTTGGCGGGTAGGGAGGATCTGAGTTTATGGTTGGCTACCTAACTTACGTTATCTCTCTGAGTATTTTAGACGGTTTGTTTTTTTACTTTGTCTTTTGAAATGATAACTAAAACACCACTGTCTGTCGGTTGGGTTCTATTCTGGTACACATGTGCTACTGCTAGGTTTCACTTAGAAATGTGCTACACTTTCATGGCCTGTTGTACTAAGCCCAAGCCAGCTTCATGTTCTGAGCTCCATGCAAACCTTAATTCTGGCTGTATTTGTTGGGCTTCGAGATTTAGGACTAAATTCTGAAGTTTGAGTGGATGTGAACCCATACACACACTCATCCAAGTCCCTCGCCACAAGTGCTACAGCTAAAGATTGATCCCCGTTTATGTGGAAGGGAGATGCCTCTCCACTGAGCCACTGGTGGATTAGCTCACTTGTGATCAAGTTACCTCTCTCACATGCAATATCCACCATCAATTGCGAAAACCCAAATTTGATTGTTACCCAACCATTACTCGCCATTGAATTAAATCGTAAAAATGATATTTTGCAAACCCTTGGATCTCATTGAGATCTTTCTGTTCACCTCCCCAAAAGCTGTTCTGTTATGGACAGTTCTACCAAATAATTTTTTTAGGAATAAGTTGACTTTCATCTCTAACAATCATGAAATTTGAGATTTAAAATATTCTGAACGTCCATTTGGGGGTTGTGATATCCCCATCATCGATCTGAAATTTGATGGAACTCAATTGATACGTAGCCGTTCCCATCACCCTACCCCCACATCCTAGGCGAGCTCCACTGGCCCTCTCATCCATAGTTTACATAGGCAAGATAACACTTGTACAAAAATTTATATACACGTTTACACCTATTCGGCCTCTATATAAATTAAACGCATGGTATGAAAATACCGTTCGACAGATATTTGGCCTCTGTTTGTTTTAGAATTTATCCTTAAAGCATGGCTTACCATAGTACATGCAAGAATAATGAGCTATTAAAAGATTATATTCTATATATTAAGCCATATTTGACACCTCTATTTCAGCCTATTGTCTTAATGTTAAAGCAGAAGAGGTATGAAAATAGAGCGTTTGACTAATATTCTGGCATCTGTTTGTTTTAGACATTTAGAGGCAAATCCTCTAAAATCCAAGTGTTCAAAAAGTAGGCAGCTGAAAAATAAAGCTTTGGCCTTTTTTTTGCATGACTTTTTTTTTATGATTATATTTTTACTGAGTCTGTCAGAAAAGAGTAGAGATACCAAACATGGCCTAATAATTTCGCTTGGGTTGGCATAGCCCTATCCACAAGCGTTTAAGGCCAGACTTGTGCTCCATCACCAAAACAAAGAGACATTTCAGCCTATTGACAGTTGTTGCTCATATGATTAGGAATATGTGTACTGTGGTGGCCGGGTATTAGAGCTCAAATCCCTAAAAGGTGCAATCGTGGCTCTCTTCTAGCCATTCCACCAAACTGGCCTAGTCAATGAACATAAAACCATCGTCTCTCTTACCACCACTCTCAATCTCTTTCTCAGGCATAAAAGTAGGACCTTATCAAGCAGGGTTATAGAGATAACCCACCCATTACCCAACAAAGAAAGCACATCAAACGGTCTCTCTCTAATCAATTTGGTAGATGAAAAGTGTGAGGAGATAATTCCTTCATAAGCACCCTCTCTCTCTCTCTCTCTCTCTCTCTCTCTCTCTCTCAATCCTTTTTAAATCTAAATATACGGCAGGCATCATGGATCTAGTATAAAACAAGGACCAGGGAGTTCTTATACGTAGCTCATGACATCATGGATTCAGTTTTCCTATGCCTTTCAAACACTGCTTCTCATAATTCTTCTTAATTCTATTAGAATGATTCCTAGTAGGTTTTAGTGAAAAAAGCAACAGCCAGCCAGTTTTTGTACTTCCCATCTTGCTTTCTATGAAAGACTGTTTTTATATTACATTTTGTGAATGGACTCTGTGACTCTTTATTGAATCTGAAATTTATGGATAACAATGGATGAGATGGATAGGAAATTAGTAAGATGGAATCAATCAAGGAATTGTGGGTTTTCCCCACTTATGTGGGACCCTTTACATCAATGGTATTGGTCAATTAACTATAATTATTAAACATGGGTGTTACTATTTACTACTATTCTTCTGCTGGGAAGTCCTTTCTCGTCCGCGGTATATAGATTACCTCAACCGGGTATGTCGCGTCTCACCACTTATGTGGGCTTTCTTCCCGCTTGTGCGGGCTTCTTTTCCACTTGTGTGAGTCTTCTTTCCGCTTGTGTGGGCTATCTTCCCGTGTGTCTGTGGGCTCTTTCTTGGATCCAACCCTCTTGGCTGGGTTACAGAAAAAAAAAAAGACTTGTTTCTACCAAGCCCGAACTATTTACTTCCCCTAGAGGAACAATTCATTTTGACATTCACTACATATTGGTGCAATATGATGTACACGTTGATGATCCAT
This sequence comes from Litsea cubeba, assembly GCA_012931725.1. NCBI lineage: Eukaryota > Viridiplantae > Streptophyta > Magnoliopsida > Laurales > Lauraceae > Litsea > Litsea cubeba. The sequence goes on from CM022948.1 coordinate 59,323,811, forward strand.
TTGATCAAAGTCATCAGCAAAGTTTATCTTTGATTTGTCCATGATATAGTGATGTGTCCGTTGACACCAAAAATGTCATACCCTTTCAAACATCAAGAAGCTACATTCGACCACAACAGACAATGCTACTTCAAGCATCAGATCATGTCAGAATCATCCAAAAACTGCAAGATCCTTCAAAACAGCCATAAGAAAAGTACACGTGAAGTTTTGGATTATTTCGACATCATTTGGCCTAACTTCACTCATCCGGCAACTGAATAAGATCTCCCAGCGGCGGTGAAGCTGGAGGCCCTGATTCTAGAGATATCAAGTGTGCCGAGCCTTGCTGGCCCGCTAGCCGGTTTGGCACGGCCCGCCAGGCTTGCCTGGCAAATGGGCTGACCCCTGCGGCCCTCCAGGCCCGCCAGGATCGGCCGACCGCAAGGGTCAGCCCGCCAGCCTGGTCATTCTATTTTTTAAAAAAGATTTTAAAAATATTTAATATATGTTTTTCAGAAAAAGATTTGGTATACTGCATGCCAATGTTTTCAGTTGGAGGTTGAAGCTTATATAGTATATCATATTGATGAGGCCCTCAATATAATATGGGCCTTAATGACTGTAGCTAAGTTTCAAGTAAGAACTTAATTTTATAAAAGGAGTTTAAGCTTTTACCAAAAAAAAAATTAAAAGTTGATAGTTAAGGAATTTCATTGAGCTATTCATTCGATATTCCAATCCAAGGCCGTGGAATATCGTACTTTGTAATATCCTACATCTATAAAACATCATACAAATTTAAATTTTCTTTCCATTCATAACTTTTTAGCTCTTTTGTTGTACGAACAGTTCTTTGGGATTTTCTTATAAACTTCAATAGCTACATGGGTAAATTTCAAGTCCCATGGCATCCGTCTGGTGAAACAAAAAATAAAAAGCCTGGGGCACATACACATTTAACTTTGTCTAGAAATTAAATATTAAATATCTTTGTCATTCTCCTTGCTTGTGTTCCCTATCAATGCGTATAGTTGAGATATGTATATCTGCAAGAGGGTGGATTTTCAAATCCTATGAGGAAGGGCTAGACTTGAGAATCCTTAAATTGAGGATTTTTTTTTTTTGCCGAGATAAAAAAGATGATTTTAACTAGCCCAAATACTTGAGGATTTACAATCAAAGATTTTGAGGAATCCCCAAGGATTCTGTTGCTAAAGGTGATCTGATATTCAACAGTCTGGGCAAGTTGAGTAAGGTTTCTATACCATCTTAACCTTATTGGTAATTTAAAAGTTGAGTTGAGTTAATTTATTACAACAATCAAGATGTCTCTCTCTGGAGCATGCATCATTGTTTTCTTGTATCAATTTATAACACTAGCAAATAGGATAAGAGTGCCACTCATAAAAAGATATAGATCCTAAGTTACGGGCCATCCCCAATGGGAATAAGGACTGATAAGAAAAAAAAGAAATAGAGGCACGCCTGGCCCGCTCTAGCCCGCCCCATTGCGAGCCGTGCCGTGCCGGCTCGGCCCGTGGCACGGGCGGGCCAGGTTTGGAGCGGGCTGTGCCGTTTGACATCTCTACCTGATTCACAAAAAAGAGCACACAATTGACCTCAAAATGCCACTAGAAGGCTCTACATCAAATTCTAGGCCATTCCGACAGCGTTTGGCCCAAAATACAAAGAGCCGAATTCTCCATGCAGAAAAGTCAGCTCTCCCGGAGGCGACAGCACCGAAGACATCAGGTCTTCAATCAGAGCCTATGGATGGTCTTAAAATACTTCTAAAAGGCTCTGTCAAATTTCAGGTCAAATAGACAATGTTTGACCGAACATCAACCCTCAAACAACAAAACCAAGCCTCTTGGCGGCGGAAACCACCGAAGCCATCACTCATCAAACAAAGCACATGGATGGTCTCAAAGTACTTCCAAGGGGCCCACGTCATTTCAACATCATTTGACCAGACGTTGACCTCCAGGAAGCTAAATCAGGCCTCCCAGCGGCGGAGCCCCTCGGGACCATGATTTCCAAAGCGGAGCTAATAGACCATTTTAAAATGACTCCAAGAGGCCCCCTATTAAATTTCAGGTCAATCGGACATCATCTGACCGTACATCAAAGCGCGGCGTCTTCCCCGCGATAAAATCAAGTCTATTAGCGACATGACCCCACACGGCTTCAAAAATCAAATGAGAGCATATAATTGGTCTTATTTATTGCCTATGAAGCTTCAACTCAAAATCCAAGTCATTCCGACATCATTTGACCTAGTTTTGGCTTCTGTTGGAAAATCTGCAACTCTGCGCGACAAAGTCTTCGGCTTTCCCAAAAAATAAAAAACTTTGCCCTCTGATTTGCACGGCTTTTCATCAAGTTTTCTGCAGTGAAATCATACCAAAAATTGTACAAAAAAAATAAGAAAAATGTCAAAGAAGAAAAAACTAGAAGACAACCGAAAAACCGCGACCAAAGGTCCATGGTCACCGGCGACCTTGGAAATCCGAGTCGCCAAATTTTCGCCGAAAACCCATTTTGGGTCTTTTTTCGCTTTTCGAGCTGTTTGGCCTTTGTGATTTTCCAAAAATTTGATTTTCGGGGCACGAAATCCGTCAATCTCCGACAACATCACGGATTCACCATCCAAATCATGGGTTCGTCATCGGACACTTTGAAATCACCAACCGGCCGACCAAGAAAGCACACTTTCTGTCTGACCGATCGAGAAATCGACAGGACAAATGGTATCGGCCCACTAGTAGCAATTAATATCTGAAATTACATGATCATCCAACAACAATCGGCATAAAAAATCCACTGGCAATCAATGCTTCCTACGTCGCGGGTAGAATCCCAAAAGACGCGGCACGGCCTGCGACTCTTCAAGTACTTAGGCGGCCACTTAATGCGGTTAATGACTTATTTTATGACAAATTAATATGGTTGATTACTCATTATTGTGGACGGCCCAACCAGAAGCCAATGTGTGGGAGTTACAAGTCAAACACAATCATGGCATTCAACCATGTAACTTCTCCCATCATGGAGTTTGAATGCAATTAAAGGCCCATTATTCTCCAAATGCTAATCAAAACTCAAGAAAAATGAGTTACAAAAAATATAAATGAAAATGTGTAACTCCTCACATCATGGAGCATTAATGCAATTAATATATTTAAAGCCCACAAACTCCCCCATGGCCACCAAAAGCCTATAAAAGGAGGCCATTTCAACCATTCCAAGTACGAAAAAAAAAACATCATGCAAATCCTAAAAAACACTTTGCAATGTTGCTAAGATGCTCTAATGACAATCTCTCCTTCATTGAAGAAGTTATGCAGCGACCACCACTACAAGGTGACCAAAGGTCCCTTCCCACCCCCCCCCCCCCCCTCTCAAGGCCCTCTCCTTCTATCTCCTTGGCTTAGATGTGGCTTTTTAGCTCGTTTATTTAGATTTTTATTGGATATAGGACCTCCTATTGGTCCTTATTCTTTAAAAATCTGAGTCTCAAGCCGAGCCAAGAGAATCAAAGGCATCATCTGAAGGATGACGGCGAAGTACAAACATGACTTGTGACCATCAATCTGAATGAGTCCCTGCAATCTCCATTGAAGTTAGATTTCCCTTTCTTCATTTTCATTATATTTTGTATTTTTTAAAGAGACGTAAAAATCACAACTCTTTTCTTTCATTTTAGATAAAAATTGTAAATCGCCTTTCATGGAAAAAACATCGCCTTTCAAACACATACTCAATGAAAGTTAGAAAAAGTTAATTTTCTTTTCTACTTGTGAAGGACCACCACTTGTTATTTCCGAGTAGAGTAGAAAATTCAGCATACCCATACAAAAAAGTTGATGTTCGCTTTGTCTCCGGTCACGAAAGGGTTGGACCCCACAGATTCTCACATCCGCTGACCTCGGTAGTCCCGCGAACGAATAAGTGAGCCGATCAGTGTCATTAGATTAAAACATATTAAATGGATTGGATGGATATATGTGTCACTTCAAATCTTTGGAAACAAACATTTGAACAAACCAAAGGTTGGAGATTCCCAACTAGAATTTTAGAATTATAATTTACCCTCTACCATTGTCTAAGTTGGAATTACAACTCAACGGCGAGTTATACATAAGAGTGATTAAGTTTATAATGAACCCAGCTGTATGTAGGGACAGAGCCGGGATCTTCTTCTAGCTTTGGCAAAGTTGATCGACCAGTAATGTTAGTGGGCCCACTTATAAAAAATTAAGCCATTCAAAAAATGAACCCTTCGCTTATCAAAATGTCACGCCCCCAATTTCAAATCCCGAGTTTACCTCCACGAAGCCCAGATTTGGCAGCGCGATTCATCCACAACCAAGATCGTAGGTCCGTAATGAGATCCAATTTAAAATTTTTAAAAAACATGACAATAAGTAATATTTAAGTGCTGAAGCAGTAATAGAAATATGCCCAAGCAATGTAACAATATCCAAAGATATCATTGCATATGGCAAATGTGCGAGTGCAAGTCTAACTACATATCAATCCAAATTGACCACTCATTTATAACCCCCTTATAGGCAATGAATCCCATGAATTTGCATGGATTCGGATGAACTAGACCGTTGGATTGAGGGTCAATTTTTTTTCTTTGTTATAAAGGTATTAAACTTGTGGACGTTGGATGAAGGGGTTAGAAATATTAGATTGACTTCAAATTTGATATTTAAGTTGACCCCACTTGGATCTTTCAAACCCCCTTGTCCCATGACCAGTAGGGTCTCACGGTGGGCCCCAATAGGCAGTCCTTACGGTTCGGAACGCCCACTCGGGCCCACCTCATGATCAATCCAAATTGACCACTCATTTATAACCCCCTTATAGGCAATGAATCCCATGAATTTGCATGGATTCGGATGAATTAGACCGTTGGATTGAGGGTCAATTTTTTTTCTTTGTTATAAAGGTATTAAACTTGTGGACGTTGGATGAAGGGGTTAGAAATATTAGATTGACTTCAAATTTGATATGTAAGTTGACCCCACTTAGATCTTTCAATCCCCCTTGTCCCATGACCAGTAGGGTCTCACGGTGGGCCCCAATAGGCGGTCCTTACGGTAAACCGTAAGGACGGTCCTTACGGTTCGGTTCGCCCATTGGGGCCCACCTCATGATCAATCCAAATTGACCACTCATTTATAACCCCCTTATAGGCAATGAATCCCATGAATTTGCATGGATTCGGATGAACTAGACCGTTAGATTGAGGGTCAATTTTTTCTTTGTTATAAAGGTATTAAACTTGTGGACGTTGGATGAAGGGGTTAGAAATATTAGATTGACTTCAAATTTGATATGTAAGTTGACCCCACTTGGATCTTTCAATCCCCCTTGTCCCATGACCAGTAAGGTCTCACGGTGGGCCCCAATAGGCGCGGTCCTTACGGTTCGAAATGCCCACTGGAGCCCACCTCATGATCAATCCAAATTGACCACTCATTTATAACCACCTTATAGGCAATGAATCCCATGAATTTACATGGATTCGGATGAACTAGACCGTTGGATGAGGGTCAATTTTTTTTCTTTGTTATAAAGGTATTAAACTTGTGGACGTTGGATGAAGGGGTTAAAAATATTAGATTGACTTTAAATTTGATATGTAAGTTGACCCCACTTGGATCTTTCAATTCCCCTTGTCCCATGACCAGTAGGGTCTCACGGTGGGCCCCAATAGGCGGTCCTTACGGTCCTTACGGTTTGGAACGCCCACTGGGGCCCACCTCATGATCAATCCAAATTGACCACTCATTTATAACCCCCTTATAGGTAATGAATCCTATGAATTTGCATGGATTCGGATGAACTAGACCGTTCGATTGAGGGTCAATTTTTTTTCTTTGTTATAAAGGTATTAAACTTGTGGACGTTAGATGAAGGGGTTAGAAATATTAGATTGACTTCAAATTTGATAGTAAGTTGACCCCACTTGGATATTTCAATCCCCCTTGTCCCATGACCAGTAGGGTCTCACGGTGGGCCCCAATGGGCGGTCCTTACGGTTCGGAACGCCCACTGGGGCCCACCTCATGATCAATCCAAATTGACCACTCATTTATAACCCCTTATAGGCAATGAATCCCATGAATTTGAATGGATTCGGATGAACTAGACCGTTGGATTGAGGGTTAATTTTTTTTCTTTGTTATAAATGTATTAAACTTGTGGACGTTGGATGAAGGGGTTAGAAATATTAAATTGACTTCAAATTTAATATGTAAGTTGACCCCACTTGGATCTTTCAATCCCCCTTGTCCCATGACCAGTAGGGTCTCACGGTGGGCCCTAATAGGCGGTCCTCACGGTCCTTACGGTATGGAACGCCCACTGGGGCCCACCTCATGATCAATTCAAATTGACCACTCATTTATAACCCCCTTATAGGTAATGAATCCCATGAATTTGCATGGATTCAGATGAACTAGACCGTTGGATTGAGGGTCAATTTTTTTTCTTTGTTATAAAGGTATTAAACTTGTGGACGTTGGATGAAGGGGTTAGAAATATTAGATTGACTTCAAATTTGATATGTAAGTTGACCCCACTTGGATCTTTCAATCCCCCTTGTCCCATGACCAGTAGGGTCTCACGGTTGGCCCCAATAGGCGGTCCTTACGGTGGGAGGCGGTCCTGTAAGGACCGTCCTTACGGTTCGGAACGCCCACTGGGGCCCACCTCATGATCAATCCAAATTGACCACTCATTTATAACCCCTTATAGGCAATGAATCCCATGAATTTGCATGGATTCGGATGAACTAGACCGTTGGATTGAGGGTCAATTTTTTTTCTTTGTTATAAAGGTATTAAACTTGTGGACGTTGGATGAAGGGGTTAGAAATATTAGATTGACTTCAAATTTGATATGTAAGTTGACCCCACTTGGATCTTTCAATCCCCCTTGTCCCATGACCAGTAGGGTCTCACGGTGGGCCCCAATAGGCGGTCCTTACGGTTCGGAACGCCCACTGGGGCCCACCTCATGATCAATCCAAATTGACCACTCATTTATAACCCCCTTATAGGCAATGAATCCCATGAATTTGTTTGGATTCGGATGAACTAGACCGTTGGATTGAGGGTCAATTTTTTTTCTTTGTTATAAAGGTATTAAACTTGCGGACGTTGGATGAAGGGGTTAGAAATATTAGATTGACTTCAAATTTGATATGTAAGTTGACCCCACTTGGATCTTTCAATCCCCCTTGTCCCATGACCAGTAGGGTCTCACGGTGGGCCCCAATAGGCGGTCCTTACGGTAAACCGTAAGGACGGTCCTTACAGGACCGCCTCCCTTATATAAAAGTGTATATATATCCCAAAGATAGCCTCACCCAATTGACAATCAAAACCCAAACAAGAAAATCACTCAGTCCCCTATATAGGCTCTCCATCCTCAAGCAACGCTGCTACGTCGCTAGGATCCCATCTGAAATCCTTCGGGTCTGATAGAACGCCTCGCCCTCTGGGGCAATGGGGTCGGTAATGAAACCTAAGCACCAAAATAACATCCCAAAGGACCTGGCATGCAGCACAGTATATTAAAATAGCATAGTACGGATGCATTAAAATGAAATAATGACAATAATAAAATTAATAGAGTAACTATGGAAACAATGCTAAGCAAATCATGCAATAATATAACATCATGGATCAATGTGTAAGAAACATGCTAACCATCCATCTAGTCAATATGGCATATCCACAAAGGCTAGTACTGCAGGACATTATGACGCTGCCCTCCCGAACTACGTACGACTTGCGGTAGGGAACACACGAGACCATAGCACGGCCGAAACATAATTACCAGAGTTTGCCGACCAAAATCTAGTATCAGGTAGTGTCGTGTAATACCCAGTGGCGTATGTCCACCTCTAAAGGCCCATCATGATGGCGAAATATAAATTAGCTACTACCAAGGGTGATCAGTGGCAAGGTTAAGCTCTTCAACGGAGTGGATGTTCATGTAGACTCTAAGGAGCCACATAATAAGGTCGGTGTTTGGCTAGGCTACCCCTACGCGAACAAGGTCTCATAGGTCCATTCAAGGCCCGATAACGAAGTCAAATCCATATCGCATCCATATATACGACACATTCATCATAATATACATAAACCACACCAATAGTCCATCATCATGTCAATCCATATGAAAATCCAGCATATAATCCATCCATAAAAGGTACCTATTCCAGGTACATAAACCATCTACTCCATGGTTCCACATCCATCACTACATGGCGCCATAGAATAGCATGCCTAGCCATAGACACAGGCCAATGTCCTTCATACACAACTAAGGTCTCTTCTTGGTCAACCCTAGGTTAAGGTCCTCATTTCCATTTATTAAGAACACTTCTAAGCATCGAATCGATTACATTTTATAACTCTAGACCCTACTTTAGATGGCTACATGGGTCAATGTTAAGCTTAATCATTTACTCATGTTTAACATATAAATAACAATCCAAATGGAAGGTCAATGGGGTCCAATTGAGATCAAATCCTAAAAGAAACAACTTATGGAAGTCACCCCCATTGAGATTAATTAAAAAATAAAAACAACTTATGGAAGTCATAGTGTCCTGTGTCGATCGTGGATGAAGCCTCGGTCGACCGAGCATATCGAGTGACAGGGTTCTAACTAACAGTCTGGGTTACAAAATACAGTGTTGTCAGTCAACCGGAAAAGGTCGTAGGTCGACTTTAAACACAATTTAACAGGGTTCTGTCTGTCAATCTGGGTTACAGGATATAGTGTTGTCGGTCGACCTCGAGAGGCCTTTCGGTTGATAAAAAATAATGAAATTACAGGCAGCTCCTAGGTTGGGATTTTGTAGTGTTCGCGGTCGACCGTGAAAGGTATATCGGTCGACTGAGTACACAGAGTCTGGAATATCCAATTTCCGCCTTCTTCCATTTTCATCAAATCTTCCATCCAAATCCATCAATCTTTGTCCAAAACAATACACAAGCATCTCCAAACATGAAGACACCTACATCCATCACCAATCCATCACAAATGGGCCATAAAACACAAAATAGAGCTTAGAAAGAAGGAGATCTACAAATCAATACATCAAATGAACATAGGTTTGCAAAATTCAATGGAAAGAGAGCTTGCAATTTATGTTAAAGTATATATTGCACTTGCATTGGCCTCCTACATTGGGCCTCCTAGCTTGATCTCTAAGTTCCAAGCCAAACTCTCTAGATCCAAGCTCTAATGTCTCCAATTTACTCCACAGCCCCTAGATCCACATATCTATTAAGATCTAGACCTCCTACACCTATTCCCAAGGAGAAAAGTGCATAAGGAGAATTATAAGAGAAGAAGCTAAAACTAAAAGCAATTGGAGCTAGGGAATGAAATTTACCTTGATTTGAAGAGGAGAAGGAGATGATGAACCATGGTTGAAGAGGGCTAAAGCTTAAAGAACTGCTTGTCTTCTTGAAGATAGAAACCCTAGATCTAGGAGAAATCTCGAGCTTAGAGTAGGGAGAAGAGAGAGATGGAGGGAATTTGAAATGAGGAAAAGAGAGGGGGGGGGGATGGAATTTGTTGTCTTTGGGAGGGATTTAATATATAGATTTTGGTTTATGGGAAATTACTAAAAAGTCCCCTCTTAGTTGCTTGGTTAATAAAGGGACAAAAGGGCATTTAGGGTATTCTAGGTTATTTGCACAATCTAAGGGCCTCTAACCAACTAACTAACTCGATTAAAATACATCTAACTCCCTAGCACTCCTATAAATTGCAGAAAGACCCCTAAGACACTAAACTAGGCCTATATCCTAGGAAAAGACCAAACTACTCTTGCTAACCCCTACTAATTAGTATGATTAGATATAATTAAATATAGTTAACATATAACTTAGGCAAGCAAGGGGCGGCACCTCATACAGAAAGTAAAGATTTTTAAAACCCACCTTCGTGACTTCTTATCAATTTGTGGCATGAGAATGAACTTTTTTTTCACTTTTTTTTGGATAAAAAGAAGAGACCTTCTTTCACTTAATGGGATGAGCGATCCTCGTTTTTACTTTTTTTTTTTTAATTTTTAAAAGAAGAGCCGATTTTTTAAAATTTTGCACTCTTAAAAGTGATCATTTACTTCAACTTACTTTACAAGTGACGTATGGGATAGGAAAATAGATTTTACATATTTTAAGTGTTTCTATATAACTTGTTAAAAATGTAAAGCACGTTTTTTGTTTGGAAGAATCATTTTCAAACAAGTAAATTAATACATCCAACAATTTTTAGATGGGTTTGGATTTTTTAAAAAAATTCTCGAAATCTATGAAGATCGAAGATATGAAACTAAACATTGATAATTATGATTAATATGAGAATATTGAACGGTTTCGATCAAGAATTGGGGTGGGGCTTCACCAAAGTGCGATCAAGTCTATAGGTTAGAATTCTTTGGGTGTTTTTCCACAAATTTCACAAAATCTATGAAGATTTAAGAGTATAAGGTTTATTAGATTAAGAAAGAAGATAAATGGCTCTGTTTTACCACCAGCAATTTGGGGCCCACAAAAGTGCCAAAAAAATTATAGATGCCTACTGCATTTGTAGCACCTTCTCATTTACATATATAATCATCTACCACCTCCTTAAATAGGTATATTCTTTTAAGGGTTTTTTTTATTATCATTTACTGAAACTGTCTTATTATACACAATTTTCATACCTCATTTATCCATGAAATCCATAAATGAGCATAGACAAAAATGATCATGTGTAACAGTGTAAGTGTTATGTATGTGCATCATTCATTTCATATAGGTGAGTGCAAGGAGTCATTTATTTGCACCCATTTGGATGTGTGAACATTAAATGTTAAATAAAATGAGGAAATGGTGTGTAAATGAAGTAATTTTTATATGAAAGTTTTCGCACCTGAAAAAATGTGAAGATATTTGACACCTCCTAGACCGGGAAGAAATCACAGTGTCATATCCTATCATCTAACAAATCCTTTGTTCCCCAAGTTTTTAGTTACCAAATTCTTGCATATTTAATTTGGACCGTTAATGTTTACTCGTGTGACATTTCACATCTATAAAAGATGAAGCGTTTTTATATATACAAAATGAGTTATTCAAATGATAAGAGTATGTGACCATGTGATATCCACATCATGCATAGCTAAATGGCTTACATCCAGGAAAAAGATTTTATCAGTATGTTAGGTAAGTTGATTTTTTCAATTTTAATCATAAGGATAGAAAGTTCCATACATCAATGCAATATATATATTGGAAATATTCAAGTGCATCTATCCCTCAAGTACAAAAGTGACTTTTCAAGTACATAGGAATACTCCCCATGTACTTGAGACTTTACAAAAAGGGGAGTGTCCCTCACCCTATGGTGAGGGATAGATGCATAAGAATACTCCCCATTATGGTGAGGGAATCCCTCACTTGAATATCTCCCTATATATATATATATATATATATTTGAAAGACTTATTTCCCTCCTCTACCTTCTCACTTAGTACAAGTTCATTTTGCTAGTCCATTTCAGATTCTACTTTGTGCAACAGACTTCTCCAACTGCCTGGGTAAGAAGTTTGGACGAGCTTTTTATGTGAAAGAGCAAAAGAGAAGATGTCTACTGGCTATGAGTGATACTATCAATATGAAAAATCTGGGATCAATCTCTGCACATGTGTGTGATGCCGCCAAGGTGCCAACACCACTAAATCATGAGTGTGTTGGCAAGAGAAGACGATAGATAAAGTGATAAACCCCCACCCCCCACTTTTATTTTCTTCATTGTGTAAAGCATGGCCCAGGTGATTTCATGTTAAAGGAGGGCACAGCTGTCCTGTTCACTGAGTGGGTCACGATGTGGGAGTTTTACTATAAAAAAAAAAAATTCAAGTGGAGATGTGGGAGGTTTTGAAACTCATTGCTAACAGTTTTTATTTTTTAAGGACTCAATTGGACTGGCATTGTTTGAGTTGATTCGACCAAAAAGGGACCGAGTCAAACAAATCCAGCTAACTCTTTGTAGAAAACTGAGCTGGCCTAGCCAGGCGAGTCACATATAGAAGTGAAGGTTTTTCACCGATTACTGCAGGCAGCCACAGAAAAAGCCAACTGGAACTCCCGTTGCATATCTTAGTAGAGAGGATTTTTTTTTTTCTGAGTTGGCCCAGTGGGCAGTGGCCAGGAATAGGAAGGAGACCTGCCCCTTCAGGGATGGATCTCTGGAGGGTGCTGGGACGGGTGTTGCTATCACAGCAATATCGTATGACACCCATCCAATTAGTAGAGAGATTATGAGGATTCCAGCGGTGAGGAGAATTATTTTCATTGGGGGTCATCTGCAAATGCTATATATGTAAAGAGAATTGCTCATGTACAAGCTTTCCTTACGGTACAAGCCACTTATTGAGGCCGACTACTGGTCCATCAAAGTAGACCATCCAAATCCACTCATCCTATTTACACAGGTCTCACTTGGTTTTGATAGATCCGAATACAATGAACCGTTGGATGGAAGGCCGATTTTATTATTTTATATAAACCCTGTTAAACTTGTGGACCACAGATAAATGGGTTAGAGGTATTAGATTTACTTAGAATTTAATATTGGCCCCACTTGAATCTTTCGATCCCCCATTGTTCTATGATTTGTTGGGTCTCTAATGGGCCCCAATAGGTGGCTTGTACCGTAAGACCGTAAGGAAAGCTTGTAAGTTAGCATTTCTCATATGTAAATGACAAATGCTCCAGTAAAAAATTCCCTTACGGTCTTACAGTACAAGCTACCTATTAGGGCCCACTACTGGTCCATCTGAGCGGACCATTCAAACCCACCCCTCCTATATATAAGCATATGTCACATATGCAAATGATACACATGTGAAATGCATTACTTAGTTTATCAAAATCACAGTTTTCATGAGTAAATGAGTCCAACAGTTTTAAATGCATTTGGGTTTTTTTGACCCTTTTCATAGATTTCTCAAAACTCATGAAAAATTAAGATATGAAACTTTGTGTCTTGATATTTACCATTAATACAAGAATATTGAAAGGTTCAGATTAGTATCTTCTTGATGCATTACTGTGTTGAAAGGTTCAGACTGTTTTACAAATTACTCAATTTTTATTGAAGATATAAGATAAACACCTTCAAGGCCTTAGGGTTAATAAGCTCAATAAACAAAATGAATGGTTTGGATAATAAATATGGGCCTATATGAATGAGAAAAATAAAGGTCTTCGATGATTCCCTTGCATTTAAAAAAAAAAAAAACATATTTTCACCTATACAGCACCTTTTACAGTGAAGGGGTGATTCATTTTCACAAGTTGTGAGGTGTGGAAATGATAATATGTAAATGACCTCATTTACATACATGCACAATCTTATATTGATTACGCATGTGAACCATTTATATACATATATATAAAAATATATAAATAAGCACAAACAAACGACCCTAAGCAATATTGTCGTTCAACAGAATTAGACTATAAGTGATAGATTTGTAAACATGTCGGCTTCACTGCAAATATTATTAGTAGTAGGTGGACCTCGAGGATAAGTATTCAAAACTATTGACCCACTTGATGCAGGGATCAAATATCCATAAGGCCAAGAACCCAAGCACAAGATCTAAAACCCCAATATCATGCATTAAGATCAAACATCAATCAAGAATATAGATCAAGAAACAACAAGCATAACTAGATCTACTAATTCAAATAGATAACAGATCTATACTTTTGGAGCTTGGTTGTGCTCTAATCGAGAACTTGATCTCTACGAAAGATTCTTTTCATAATCTTTGATCTTCCTTGCCTATGTATTCTTCCACGCTATGACCCTCTTAGAGAACTTCTAAAGGAGAATGGCGGGATCTCCAAGTAGAAGAAAAACCCCAGCACTCTAATAGGAAACCAGAGGAGAGATAGGAGGAAGAGAGAGGAACTTGAGAGATAATTGTTGTCTAGAGATCTCTAACCCTCACCTCTTATTTATAGTTTATAGTACACCATTCTCTTAGACCAATGTTAGAAGTCTCACTTCCGTTCTTAGTAAGTTATCTTACTCCTCCTTTCCTTTAAGAGTTATAATGAGATTAGTAACCTTCTCTTATTAGGGCTAGCACAGGGACCACTAGGAATTCCTTAGAATCTAGCTCCAACTAGGAATCTAAACCCTACATGTCATATAAACTCCGGACCCACAGTCAATTGCAAATAAGTTCACTAATTAAATACATTTGCACTACAGTCTTAGAAATAATTACAAAGAGACCCAAAACTTCCCAATTACTACAACTAGACACATCTATCAATTATATCCATGGATCTATTGGAATAAATATGTCCAACTAAATTGGATCCATCTCTTATTATCCTTGTGACCCAATTAATCACAGTAATCATCAGTACCATCAAAATAACTCTTAATTGAGATGGGTGCGCACTCACTGATGATAAAATCCATTAATTGGCACAAGAGGATATTTATGAGGATAGATTCCATATTGAGAATTTTATATGTTCCCACAGCCCCACTATTACGTACCCAAGACATCGAGGTGTTGACCTACAATTGGCCTCAGTCATTGATGACTCAAAGTACATGTATAATAGAAACTTGAGTTCATTAATCTCTCAGGATTAAGAACCTATTGCTTGAAAATTATGAGAGCGGTCCTTTAATCAAAGACAGATTTATACAAGGTGCTACTCATGGTCCTTTAGTATATCCAATGTACCAGCATAATGATCCAGAATCTTATACTCTAATGATCAAGACATATCACACTATCTCATAGTGATCACAGTGCTGCAACCTTATCAGGTGAGATGCCCAATCTCATCACTGGCTGTGAATCAATTTAAGATTTGTGATCTATATCTCCTGTATGTGGATCTCATCCAAACACATGGATCATATCTAATATACTTGTGGGCTCCAGTTCATCTCATGAACCATCATGTCATTTTGTATTGATCATGTGCAAACATAAAATAAAATACCATTCATCTCATGAATAAAGCATGAAAATATAAATTAATTAATGAAATAAATCAATTTATCCGTATTATCCACTAGATTGAGGTCATAAAATCTAACAAATATAAGCCAGCAACATTTTCCAATTCCAATGAGATTACCAGGTAAGTAGCTACTCGATCTCTGCTATGCACATATTAACCAACCGAATGCTGCTGTTCTACTTAAACAGACCGTTAAACCTTACTGCTGCAGGTGAACCCATCATTTGCTTTGATAAGATCAGCGGACTAGAGGCTGATTATAGTAGTACACCATGGAATGGCAATTCGAAACAAAGGCATCTGCAGATGGAGAGTGAGAGGGTGTAAGCACTGTAGAAAGTTTTGAGCCTGGCTCAACAGCAGAAGCACCAGTTTGCAGATTCTCAATTTAAGAGAAATCTATCATCCTCACACACTAGCTTTTACACTGAGCATGTGAATATAGGGCCCAGAGGTTAATGAGTCAATTGAAGACCACAGATCCGGTGAGTTACGTGATCTACATCACCAACCACGGCCATACAGATACAAATCAGGACTCTTAAGCTTACTGTTCAAAACCTTGGGTGTCAAGGATCATTCAGATATCTTTTCAATAAATGCAACACATGTTTAGCCATGATTTGTTTAGCCCCAGCAACTGCCTTTCCGCAATTATATACCAGTTTGGAAATGCAGGATTCTCAATCAGCCAATCACTTGAGTAACCAACCTTAAGTTGGATGGCCAGAGAATTGACGATTAGGAATTTTTACAGTACAGACAATGTTTGCCACTTCTATAGTGGTCATGACCACTAACCTGCAATGAAATAGAGAACAGGCAAACTGTACATTTGCTGCAAAGCAAGTAGCAGAAAGTATCAAGAGTCAACAGCAAGAGCCACGAAGCAATGACAAATAAATTTGTTTCCTTCTTTTTCATCCTTTTGACACCCGTAAACAGGGATAAAATCACACATCTAGATTAACACGCATGAGGTTCAAAATTTGGTTCATTGGTTCATCAACTGTACACGGGGAAAAAAAAAAGCGCGCGCGCACACATCTCATTCCAAGAGTAACACGAGCTTCAAAATTTGTTGTAGGGGAACGAAGATGAGGTTCGTAGAGGTCGCTCCCAGTGAAAAGTAGATTAATGTTTATGAGAATGTTTTCGACTACTAAAATACGCTTCTCCTTTCTCTCTGTTTCTTCTCTCAATGACGCTGGATACTAAGGAAATTACGCCAACTGCAGCCATCGCATAGAATGCTTTGTAGGGAACCAAGCTGAGGGCGGAGAGAAAACAGTAATATCCAGCAAGAAAGTAGACGAAACTCGGGCGAATTACCAGGCCACGGGTGCCTGGAAGGGCAAATGAGAGGGCACTGTCACCTGGCTTCCTAGCACACAGACTGTGGAGGATAACACTGATGCAGAGAGCTGAATCCACAAACCAAGGAAAGCTCTGGCCCATTCTTATCCTCTGCAAGAAAATATTACAAAAATTAGTGATGCAGTAATAAACAATGGTTTAGATGCGCCAGATTCTACAAAGTGAAATAAGAGAAGCCATCTTGGCTGCAGACGGTAAAAAGTCCAGAAAAAAAGAAGGTACATTTGAAAAGTTCAAAGGAAAAGACGATAAGATACTGTTAGCAGAAACATATTTGATCAGGTAAGGTAAGCAGCTACTTGGCCGACCTTAGAAAAGGTAAGCATCACTTTTTCCGTTTTTGGCCACATGGCCCACCGATGAGAAATCCACCACCCATATTCACTACCCTCCACCCTACCCACCACTGCTCCCTGAATTGGCCAAAACCAGCTCTTATACAAACTCAAATCCAAGGTTAAGTTACTAACGTTCTCACTTTTGGCTAAACCTTTTTCTCAACTCGAAGACCACTATGGAATAGTCAGGTACATCTACAACCACATCTGCTAATAATGTATCTTAGTTACTGTCCTCAAACCTAGATCTTCGATTCAGTAGTATCAGACAAATGATCATTAATAGAAATGGCTTTGTTCTTTCCTTCCACTTAATGGTGGAAAGAAACATAGAAAATCTCACTGCACAATGCTTTTGAAAAGGGATTAAGTCAACTCTTCTTATCTTCGTCCCAACCTCCTATAATTCTTTCATGTTCCATCCTTCCCATCAAACCAATTAAGTAGTCCATGGTTCAAAATATCAGACGAGACGCTACGAATTGAGTAATACACATCGGGTATTGGTGGATACTGCCGGCAGATGAAGAGTTCCATAATTTTTACAAATTTTAGGGACTGTTTTCTAATTTTCTAAAATGCATGTACTGAACATTACAGCACCATATATACAAGCACATACAGATAGTGGGCCAGGTCATCCAACCAAAACTGGAACACCGATGACCTATTCTCTTCCAATATCTTCTTTCTTCAGTCCTAGTTTTCTTCTTATCTTTTCCATTATCATCAGAATCCTACGAATTGTATCCCATATCCCAATTCGTATTTCAAATCCTAAGGAAAACAATTTGTATCTACGCAAAGAATCCAATTGACAGAAGATTCTTAGGATTCAATACTCATTTCATTGAATCTTACAATTCAAGCGATTTAGGTGAGCGAGAATAACTACAAGCAATAAATTAATATTAATAATCTTAGACATAGTTATCAGAATCCTACGATTCGTATCCCCAATCCTGATTCATATCCCGAATCTTAAGGAAAGCGATTCATATCTATGTAATGAATCCCATTTACAAATGAATCTTAGGATTCAGGTGTGAATCCTACAATTCGATACACGTTTCATTGAATCTTACGATTCAAGCGATTCGACTAAGCGAGAATGGCTATAGCCAATAAGCTAATATTAATAATCTTTTACCTTTTTTCTTACTTTATTCTCTCTTTCTTTTATCGCTTGTATTTTTAAAAGGTTATTTAGTAGTTAACGAAACTTTGTTAGAATTTTTTACGGCTTTCAATAGGTTTTAAAGATGAATAAAGAACATGCATTTAACTAAAGCATTCAGCTGTACGTATGGTGCTTGTTTATATCTTCTTTTTTTAATCTATTTTGGCTTTTTTTCTTCATGACCACTTTCTTCAACTTTAAGAGATATCCTACCGTGTAAGATTGATGATTTGGATTTTATTTTATTTTTATATTTCGATTTAAAGATAAAAAAAAATATATGTATTGATACTTTAAACTCATTTAACTATTTACACATCATTTATTTCATATATATAATAATAATATATGTCATGATGTTTTTTATATGATTGTATGATGGACTTACTTATTATTATATTTATGCTACTATAAATGGAAAAATGGATGGTTATGAATAATTACTTTTTTCCTTTTCTTTTAATTTTTAATTATTTTTTATTTTTATTAGAAAAATAAAAAATTCTATGATTCACAATACGACTCGCAATTCGATTCGATTCATGGGTATGAACGATTTGCGATACGATTCCGATTCTGAAAACTATGATCTTAGACTTTTTTATTTATTTTTTCCCTTCTTTCTTTTAGCGTTACTTTTAAAAGGTTATTTAGTAGTTAACGAAACCTCTTACGAGTTTTTACGGCTTTGGGGAGGTTTTAGAGATAAATAAAGAACATGCATTTGATTAAAGTGTTTTGACTGTATGAATGGGCTCGTCTGTTTCTTCTTTTTTTAATCCTTTTTGCACGAACACTTTCGTAAATTTAATAGATATCCTACAGTGTAAGATTGATTGTTTAGATTTTATTTTTACTTTTATATTTTTTTTAAAGATAAGAAAAAATAAATAGCTATTGGTACCCTAAACTTATTTAGCTATTCACATTTCATTTATTATATATTAATATATGTCATGACGTTCTTGATATGATTGTATAACAAACCTATTTGTCATTATATTTCTATTGCTATGAATGGGAAAATGAGTGGATTATGAATAACCACTTTTTTTCAAAATTCAATTATTTTTCCTTTTATTAGAAAATTTTAAAAAATCATATGATTCGGGGTACGATTCGATTCATGAATACAAACGATTTCCGATACAATCCGATTTTCAGAACAATGATCTTCTCTTTCATTTCTTCTTCCTTCCATATTATTTATGGTTTTGTTTCAACTTTAAAACTCCATCTTGGTATGAAAGCATACTGCACACCAAAGTAACAAATCTGGCAAAGAAACACCACGAAAGAGAAAAAGAAGTTTTTGAAGTGTTTTCATACGCCTAGGGAGCTAATAATGTCAGTCATACAAGTGCTGCATCAGCACCCCCGATACTAGGGTTTGACAGCCTATGTAAGTACTAGTTCAAGCAAAAATGCATATTCATTAAACTTATTAAAGTTTTGGGTATGGAAATGTAAGAAAAACAAACCAAAGTCATAATTTTTCGTTATTTACACAAGTGCCCAGCAGAATAAATCCATTACAATGCACGTGGAGCAGTAGAAAACCTCTCAGTTCAAGATAACTATTTTAGCAAGCATTTGTCATAAAATATTTTGATAAGAAAGTTTATAGCAAAAATACCTGTAACCAAGCCACAAGTGATGGAACAAACATCAGTGCAGCAAGAAGATGCAACAACAACATGCCATGCCTGTAATTGAAGATCTCTAATTGAGTGTCGCCAAAACTTCTAGTTGAGTCTAAGCTATTAGAGTGGTTCTCATTCAGAGACAGATGTTGGTCGAACATGTCGGCCGATTTAGGTCTTGATTGCCCAGTTGTATCACCTTCAGTTTTTAACTGATATAACTCATTTCTCTGTACATGGCTGCGAAATGAAGCCGCCAAAAAACTGTTACAAAAAATGGGATGAACTCTTAGGACCACAGCATTAACTGCGATATTGACTCGTTGAAAATATGATCTAGTCAGAAATATCAAAGATGTATAGCAAATCAGTAACTACAAAAGAGGAATTACATGAAATTGAAAAAAGCATAACAAAGATGGTAGTAAGAAGAAATATAAATTAAATGAGCTTTCAGATCATGTCAACTGAAAAGAAATAATAAATGGAGGCAACAGGTTTGCGCATATCATGATACAGTAAAAATAAAACAGGAGGGAATTGGTAAGATGCCATGTTAAGCATACCTGCAGAGAGCAGAATGGCAATATGAAGCATGCGATAGCAGCAGTATAATTAAACCAAGTGCTGGATGAACAAGGCAGGCCAAAGTTGTCGTGACGAGTGCTACAACAACTGTTGAATTTCCTATGAGAACCCGAGTTACCTGCTAAATTAACGAAGCAGATTAAAATCATTTTAGTTTGAGATGAATTGTCAAGTAACAGGAAGCCAACCAAAAAGAAAGAACTTTTTAAGTCAAGTTCAAATCATTAACTTCAGTTGGAACTTAGCATTCTATTTTCCCAAGTTTGACCAGCTGCTACCTATGATACCCGGATACTTGTACAAGCCCAACATATCCATATCGGACCGATACGATACTTGAATTGGTACCTGATACTGCACCGATACTTCTAGGGAACAAGTTTAACATATCCTACCTAATAGTACCTATAAAGTCCTTTATCTCATATAGTTCTTTTAATAATTTTACTTCTCACCCAAAAACATATGCTAGAAAGGGACCAAAACAATGATAATTTCATTGATTCAAAAGTGATCTAAAGATAAAATTAAAACACCTGTATCCGTATCCATGTCCTAGATTTTCAAAAGTGAGTCATCGTATACTCGACCCCCTCATCGTGTCCGTATCTGAGCATCATAGGCTGCTATACAGTTAACAAATGTCACTTTCTGTTTATTATAGGAAGTTAACCCTACACGGTCAAAACTCACCTACCTGGTTTTGGCACATTACTCCTAGGCTATGTGATGTAGAACTGGTAAGAGATGGGGTCCAATTTACACGAAACATCCAAAAAGAGGGATCTGGAGGCATGGGGTGTGTTGGGGATCAATTTCATTAATTTGATTTTTATTAGGACTTTTGGTTTAAGAAAGTTTTGTTTTTATCTTATGGTTTGGATTAAGACTTTCTTTGCAGCCTATGGTTCAAATGACATTTAGGGTTTATTATCATT